>JAWDHB010000126.1:26782-660567 GCA_033439405.1 Fusarium sp. NFCCI 5145
CCCCCGGCCCCCCCCCCCCCCCCCCCCCCCCCCCCCCCCCCCCCCCCCCCCCCCCCCCCCCCCCCCCCTTGTGTCTTGACAAAACAATATGCGCATTTAATTTGCGGACCGTGGCTTTTGGAGGATGGATACCACAACGATGTGTACCACATGATCTATATATTTGGCGGAAGCAAAGAAGTGGTGTTCTTTTCATTCTCTATTGATAAACACAATTCCGTTGGCGAGCGATACCTATCTACGCCTTGCATCAATGAGAAAGACCTCAATCCTTCATGACATCTGACAACAGGGTGACTCGTACACATATGACCCATCCGATTATAGTTAATAGCTCAGCCAGGTACTCATGCAGAGTCCGCATCAGCTCTCCAGACTCCACTCCCGCTTAAAAACTCATCTCTACTATCTCACACCATACATGGCATCATATTCACACCACATCCCGCTACATTTCTGGCAGTGTATCCAGGAACCCCAGCAATGCAGCAAACACGTGAGCCATGCTTTAACACCCTATCCAAGTGGTATCCATGATTCATCCAAACTGCATTGCTCTATGCAGGTGTCGTGGTACTTGCAGCATACGCAAGTGTTGCTTGTGTTGGGGAAGAGGTGAAGGGTGTGTCATGGTCTGGTGCTTTCTGTGAAGCGGTGTGCGTTGCACAAGTGCAGCAGATGCATGGTGGCGCTGGTATTGTGAGGAGAAGCTGGTGGTTTCGGCTCGTCGGGAGGACAACTGAGGGGTGGGAGAGTCGTATGCGTGTCTTGGAAACGGAGCAGGCAGGGGATGGACGACGGGAGTTTTCAAGGGTTTGTCCTGGGCGCTGGTTCTAGAATTCGTCTACGAGTTACTACTGGTAGGGTTATGATGATGCTGATTCTCTTGGATATCTATTGAATAATCTATATACTAATAAGTGACAACTTCACCATTACTCCTTGTTACCCACGCCCTCGGCACATGTGATTTCGTACCGTATCTAGACAGCATATACCGGACATCTATCACTCCAGAGGTTGGTCTCCTTCCCTAATGAACGGTTCAAGACTGATCCTAGCTGTATGGGTCACCGAAGCACCAAGGGTATCGAGCCGGTTGATCTTCCGACCAAGATACCTCCCCATACCATCCATGCGATTATTGAGATGGGGAAATTGGTCATCCACACGGCGCTGAGCAACAGCGCTCTGGAACTCGGCCGGGTTGAGGATGGGCATGAGACGGTGTGTCGGGTAGAATCGACCTCTAATCGACTGCTCCTTAAACACGACATTCTCTTTGACCAGTGCGTAGCGCCAGCGCTGTGCCCCAACCGAATGGCGCCACTGGCTCTCACTCCGTAACGCAATGGGAAGGTGTTCATCCCGGACAATGTTAGGTTGGTCTTCGGATACGAGCTGGTAGATGTGGCCGCGGAAGAAGACGGCGCCGGGAAAGTCTTTCGTGGTGAAGATAAACCGCAGACCCAAGACGCCCGTCTCGGCCGGGACATTCAAGTCGGCCGGAAGAGATCTGAGCCGCATTGCATCGCCAATCTCGATCCGCTCAGCCCCAAAAAAGCAACCGTAGTAAGTAACCGTCTTAGCGTTTGGATCCTCTGACAGTTTAGACCAGAGCGAGTACGAATAATCAATCTTCACAGCTGCCATCTTAGAAGCATCAAGAGCGATCATCTCGCGGCTGTTTCCGTCTGCTGTGCTCTGGAACAAAGTATCCCATGCGACACCATCATATTCCTTGTCCTTCAGTTCAGAGAGAGCGACAGGTGGTACGGTGAAGGCGTAAAAGGGCCGCATATCCCCATCTGTCTTTGTTACATTGTTTTGCTGAACGATGCCATGGCCGATGGGCATAACCTCATGGTGATTATTGTTAGTCGAAGCGATGACTCCAATACGCCATGTATTGCCGTTCTGATACCAGACTAGCTCTCCTGATCTGCATAGATCACGGGATTTCAATGCCCATTGGACAGGCTGTGGCCCCGCTTGAGCCAGAGGCAGAGCTTGTTGTTGAGCCTGCTGCTGTCCCTGAGGCTGGGGTTGTATCTGTTGCTGTTGTGTTTGCAGTTGTTGCTGAGGTTGGGGTTGAGGCTGTTGTTGAGGCTGAGGCTTAGACTGAGGCTTAGACTGAGACTGAATAGCTTGCTCCTGGGAGCGAATTTGAGGCGGATGTTGTATCTGTTGTTGTATAGTGGTTGGAGCAGCAGAGACTGGCGTTGGTGCTGGCGAGTTCTGCGCCGTGGCAGCCGGCGTAGATTGTGTAGACACTGGCCTAGGTGCAACGCTATTTGGCTTCTGAGGTGTCTGCCCAGGCAGTGGGGGGAGAGGAACAGGCGTAACCTTGGGCGGGATCTTATCGGCCTTGGTAGGTTCGTGTGTTATGATCAGACCGTCGTCAGCACCGACGCCGCCCTTTGCCGGGTTGGAGGGGTTGCAGTGCGCGCAGCAACAGTCTCGGTAATCCATTGACGGTGAGAGCAGCCATATCAGGTGAACAGCAAATTCCTGTGGGCTCTTAAAAAGCTTCACCTTGATTGGATACCCTGACACCCAAAGATGCTTAGACTTCTCATACAGCCAGTAACCTCGTGGGAAGTTGACTAGCCACGGGTTTCCCTCTTGACACGAGTTAGATACCTGACAGATGCTTAATATAGAGAAGCAAACTTACCATCGGGGTTCGGGCATACCTCTTGTTTGAGGAGGATACCGAGTTTGACTTTCCATTCTGTGAATCTTGGGTCGTCTTCGGCTAGTCTAATCATCTGAGGCTTTGTCCTTGGTGTCTTCTCAGCAGCCGTTGCATCTTTTGTCTTCTTAGTCGTAGTCGAGGTAGTGGGTGCTGTCACCGGCCAGTATCCAGGCCCAGTGTCTGATCCGTCGCTTCTGGTCACCCGGATGACGTCGAATTCTTTCAGTTCTGTGGCGTTCATTGTCGGTATTTGACGGGGTTTAGAAACCAATTGCGACTGATGATATCAGTGTCTGGTAATGACTTCTTCCAGAGTATTGTGAGACGAGACTCTGGGTCGTAAACCAATATCCTCGTGGTCCTTCAGCGTATCAATGCTTGGTGGAAAATTCAGGTTCTAATTAGCTTCAGGTTTCGCCGACTCTCGTGTGTTGTTGTTGAAATATCGATTCTTTATGCCTGTGCCCTTTGATGAATAGCACAAGGCTCAACTCAACGTCTTTGTGGACTAACAAAGACTTGAGCACGGGGCGGAGGCCGTTTTCCGTCGGACGGCGTGTTACTTGCAGCAAATCCCTTGCATGAGTAGTTTTATGTTCTGGAGCAACTGCGGCCCAGTCTACGCGTTCTGTGCCTTGAGCGACGAAGGGGTTGCTGCAACTTAGGTACCTATTTAAGGCAAACCTCTCAGGAGTTCTATTCATTGGCAGTTGAGCTGAGTCAGCAGCCTGGCTTGGCCACCCTAGATCAAATGGTTGTACTTCCTGAGCCCTGAGTCACTGACTTGCCAGAATTTGGCAATCTGTTACCGTTTTTATTTTTCAGTTAAACTTGTCTCCTCCTGTAGATATTCGAGTTTCTTTTTGCTAATCATTGCCATACGGTCAGAGGGTTAGCAATTTGAACTGAGCTTAAAAAAAGAGGTGAGCACCCTGGTACTCAATAAATAGGTAGATACGGTGCTTCCACGCTTCCACGTATTGTTGTCATAAAAACCAGGGGTTTTAATTCACAAAAACCAAACAAAAAATGTCCAAGGATCAATTGACGCAACAGTTGGCGATGCATACTAAATACTTAGCATGAGGTAGTAGGTAAGGAAGGTTAGGTAGTACCTAGGTAGGTAGGTACGTAAGGTCTGTGTTTTTATGTGCCACACACAGCCACAGATACGTGGCTAGTGCACTCAATTAAACCTTTGTGCTTAACGCATCCAACGCGTCTTCCCATTTAAGCCAAGATGAGTAAGTACCTCCTAAGCTTTCTTTGTATTCACACATCATTAAATTTGGATCCCAGACATACCATCGAAGCGCTTGATCCTGGGCGCAAATACCCCCAGGTCAAAATCAATCATGAGAAATCATCAATTCAACCACGGGGATAGGGCCTTCCTCCAGGCCATTCTGGCTCGAGGGACGATCACCTTTGAACAGGCCCGTCCTATCCTTGCTGCGATATACAACGCCAGTCGCAACCAGAACGGTGACGAGGACGAAATACGCACAGATCAAATTACCGAAGAACACTTTCAAGAGGCCATCGACAGAGCCTCCGAAGCAGCGTCAATGTTTGACTACGAAATCCGCAGCACTGTTCACCAAATCACCAAGAGACGGATATGGGCTCTGGTCAATACCGCCTCCGATCCGCAGACGCAACTCGCTACAACATATAACCCCGAAGAACTCTCATTCATCAAGCGAGTTCTAGACGCCATGTTTGAAAAGTTCAATACCCCGCGCATGGAAGTCATGGCCATCACTGAGATGCAGGCCATCAAACTGGCACGACCAAATCGACGAGAAAGTCAGATAGATGTGGAAACGCAGACACAAACAACTGCAGATAAGGGCCTGAAGCACAGTGAAGTAGAGGCTGCACTGGCAAGCCTTGTCGAGGGAGGATGGTTCGAGAAGAGCAACGAGGGATTCTACTCACTATCACCACGAACTTTGCTTGAGCTGCGGCCCTGGCTTGTCGAAACTTACAATGACCCTGATCTTGGGCCTCACGACTGGCAGCGCATCAAGTTTTGTGAGGCATGTAAGGATCCGGTCACAATTGGTCTGAGATGTGCAGAGGGAGACTGCAATTTCCGACTACACGCGGTGTGCAAAGAGGCTTTCTGGAGAACTAGGCGAGACAACAAATGCCCTCGATGCTCAACCGACTGGTCAGGCCACAAATTTACTGGCGAGAGAGCAGTAACGTCGACGGATGCTTTCCAACGCGGACGACGAGGGAATGACGGCGGCTGGCGACGCAGCACACTCGCTGATGAGGTTATCCGTAATGAAGGAGGGGCAGATGAAGGCGATGATGAGGACATTTACGATGCCTGATTGAGGTGCATACGCTGTTCTTCCCACCTATTTTTCCTATTAATTATAAAGATACCCAGGGTCAATCAAACATGAATCGACATTGTTAAGCTATCCATGCCAGCTGAAGTCGAATTGAGTCCTGCCCAATCACCCACACACTTTGGCAGTGATCTCTTTAGACAGCACCTCTTGCAAAGAACCGCACAAATATTTACTAAATCCGATCTACGTCGACGCCTTATTCCTTAGCAGACGTTAGCGGGATGAAGTCCAACAAGCGTATGCTATCTAAAGATACTTGACCAATAATTTTCGGATTCGTATCGTGTGACGGCAGTTGAATGTCGATCATCAAATCAAACAGCCGTAAATACCCAAGCAAGCCAAGGTAGCTTTACGTGGGGGTGAATCAAAGCCAGTCCCCAGCTCAGGGTCAGTTTCTGGGCTCTGGCTGGGCAGCCGTCATGACATCACATGTGATGTGGCTGTGCGCTCTCGATTCGCGTAGATCGTTCGTCACCAAGACAAGACAAAGGCGAATTTCCAAGCGCGCGCCAACACCGAAATCGCCTTCACCTTCTCTCTGTGAGGGCGGCCTCTTGTTTCAGTCCAAAGCAGTTAAATAGCTTAATCCCCATCTGCTGGATATACCATCCCCTCAACCAGACACAAACAAACTCAAACACCAAAATGTTGGAATACTTAACGTACAAAAAGATCAAGAAGAACAAGGCGGAGAAAGCGGCCGCTGCGGAGGAGGCTGCCAGAAAGACCGAAGCTGGATCTTCGGTCGATCCATCTCATGGGCGTGTGCCCGACTTTACCAACGATGCAAACCACGCATCAGGATCAGGATCGGGCCATCAGCACAGGCGGCGAAGCACTCAGCATAGCCTCGACGCCGATACCCCCCCTCTGAGCCCAGTTCTCGACCGTGACGATGAAGCATGGCTACAGAGTATCCTGGAAGACGATAGTCCAGCTCCACCTCTGCCCCCACGCATCAACACTCCTCAGATCGACCTCTCGTCTGCATCTGAAAGTGAGATAGACGCGGTCAAGTCTCTGCAAGAACCTAAGAGCAAAAAGGACAAGAAGAAGAAGAAGGAGAAGGAGAAGGAGAAGCACGACAAACAGCCAGGACGCCTTTCAGCTTTGTTCACACGACACAAGAAACCACAAGATGGTCTCAAGCCAGAAGACAATGTCGCTCCAAAAGAAGCTGAGCGCGAGGAGCAGGATCTCGGCAACGTCCTCGATCGCTTGAACCTCCAAGCTAAGAATAACAAGATTGTTTCCCTCTCCAACGAGTCCTCGGATCTCCTAAACCGTTTCACACAGGTTTTCAAGGATCTTGCAAATGGTGTACCAACAGCCTACAGCGACCTCGCAAGTCTCGTCGAGGATCGTGACGGCGCCATCAACCGTGGCTTCGAGAAACTGCCGTCATCCCTCCAGAAACTTGTTACTCAGCTTCCAGATAAGCTGACGTCGTCCTTGGCGCCCGAGATATTGGCAGCTGCAGCAGAGAGTCAAGGTCTCAAAGCTAATACGGAAAAGGGCCTTAAGGATGCTGCTATCGATCTACTCAAGCCATCGAACTTGACCGAACTTGTGACGAAGCCAGGAGCTGTCGTTGGTATGCTCAAGGCGATTGTTAACGCATTGAAGGTGCGATGGCCTGCATTCATCGGCACAAACGTTATTTGGAGCGTTGCCCTATTCTGTAAGTCTTGTCATCCAAGTTGTTCATCCTTTGCTAACCAGGAATAAATAGTATTGATGTTTGTGCTGTGGTATTGTCATAAGAGAGGCCGTGAGGTGCGACTCGAGCGTGAGAAGTCCGCAACCGAGGCCCCCATCGACGGTAGTGATCGCATTGAGGAGCTTCCAGACGACCCTCTTCTCCCTGGCCCAGAGGCAGTGGCGGCGAGTCGCAATGCCGACCGGGCAGTGCTTGGAGAGCCTGTATCTCCCTTGTCTGAACCGTCACCAGTTCCAGCCGTGGTCGAGCCAGTCTCACCAGAAGAGCCGCCTCGTCGTCGTTGAGGCAGGGCCCAACGCTTTGGGCTACTCGCAAGTATGTTCACATGATAATGAGCAGTATTCACGACACGGGTTATGACGATTGACGAAATGAGAATGGGGCCTCGGGGCAGTATGGATACCGGGTTTCACTAGTGATGAATAGGCTACGAATAATAAACTTGATATTTGCATTTTCATAGTGGGTATCTTTGGTAAAATATTCACAGAAAGTTTGTTCTCGAGGCCTTTGTACATGCACTTCTGCTTTTTCAGCCTCCCTGGACGCAGTGGCAATGAAATAGAGGATCCGATAATGGTACTCTAATCATCTTGTACCACCTCTTTGATCTCTTCTCGTCCTGGGGCCATGGCGACAGCTTCGCTTTTGTCGCTCACACCTTGGCGATCTGTCGCGCCCCCACCATCTTGCGACCAGAAGTCAACCTCGTCAATAATATCGTAGACAACATCCTCTGCAATCTGATCACAATAGCGCTCGCTCATAGCGTGCACCTTGTTTATCCGAGCATTACCGGACCGCGCTGCATCGGGGCCATCTTCGGTGGTTTCGGCTGGAGGGGGATACCAAAATTCGGGGCCGAAATTGACCTCCACAGCGCCTCCACGGAAGACACTTACAGCAGGGTAGTATCCCAACATACCGTCGTCGAGACCTTCGCGGGCACCGACCTGTGTTTGAGGACGGGAAGCTGGTGGGAGGAAGCCAAGCAGATTCTCGAAAGGAGTTCCCATAAGGACGCCGTTTTTGTAGACACGGATGCAAGAATTGGGCAGAGTTCGAAGGCTTGGGATCGGGTGATTAGGACCAGGATCTTCTGAAGAACCACCGCCTGCGCCTGTTGGGTTCATGAGATCCTCCAATTCTTTGGCGGGGTAGTACTCGATCTTCTCGAAGTAGGTATGGGCCTTGAAGCGGATAGGAACGCGATCGCGGACAATGTTATGGCCTTCAGCGGTGGGCGCGGGTTCCTCAACAGCTTGGTCAACCACAGGATTGTATTGCCCAGACATGATCTTGTGGTGCAAATGTTCCGATGGTAATTGGATCTCGAGACCGATCACATCGCCTTCCCGAATGCCTTCGCCTGCAGGGAAAAACTCCTTGGGTCGAGACATATGCACCTTTTCGCCCGCAACATCGCGGAGGCCGTAGCTGTAAGCGTCAAATCCAACTGGCGCATCAAGTGATGCTTCTCGTCTCGCCCAGCCCATGCGCACATGTCGTCCACCTTCCGGTTTGGACTCGCCATCTTTGGGTGGTCGGACTCCTTGTGTGATTTTGCATTCCCAATACCATCTACCTTCTCTTACAGCGACATTCGCCCGTGCCATGCGAAATCCTTTGTCGGTTGTTACTTGACGAGCGGACTTGTCAAAGTAGACATGCCCCGCCGAGTCCTCGAAGCTCATGTGGGGACCATATGGTTCTGGTTCTGTACCGCGATAGTAGATCATAGATGGGAAGAGAGGGTCGGCGATGCAGTGTGTATATCGAAAGCTCTTCTTGTTCGAAACACTTGAAAAGTTAGCATGAAGTGTAACTTCTGGATAATGTCCTGGCTTACTGATCCGATGTTTCAAAGAACTCTACCGTTTGGCCATTGGGTATTGTGATCTCATGATGCGCCGTCATGACAGGACCTCGAGGGGGGTCAAAGTCGGACAATTTAGGAGGCGCAAGCTTATATCGTAGTGGACTAGATTCGCTCTGCTTCTTTTGTTGCTTCGATTTCGGTTTGGGATCGGGTGTCGCGCGACCACTATCGACTACTTTCGATTCCCGTTTCTTGAGCGTGTCCTTCTTTGTGCGGGCAGACTTCGATCGAGAGTTTAGGGCAGCATCTTCGGGTGCCAGGGAGTCAGAAGGCTTGACTTCGGGGTTCAAAGGCGACGGAACGACAGGACTGTGGCGACCTTCCTCGAGGGTACGCTTTTGAGGAATTGAGGACAAAGGAAGAGTTGGAGTTGGCTCTCTCTTAGGAGAGGCTCCGAACTCTGACGCCATGATTAGAAGATCAAACTGATTGCGATACTGCCGTAAGCGAACAAAAATTTATATATTAGTGTTGAGTGACGTGACGTGAGCTCCGGGTTTGCTCACAACGGTGACAACTGTTGGCCGAGATGAAGCTACTGATCAGCAACCTCGTCTCGCGTTTGGACCGCGTACAAGATAAGATAAGATAAGATAAGACGACAAGATGCCGAGGCTGTTGGAATGGAAAAGAAAGAAAAGAGGACCCGATCTCGGCTTAGCGTGGACTGGATCTGAGTCGGTCAGGGCACTCTGGGCACACTATGGCGACCCCCTGCGCAAAAAGCCAACCAGTGGCGCCAAGAAACGAAGAAGAATTTCTCCGTATTAGCTGAGCCAATAAGAATAGAGTTAATGTAATCCGATGCATTTCAGGGGCGAATTGGCAAAAGTTAACAGAGCCGCGGTGAGGGGCCTGCTAGGACGACTTAATTTAAGGGCCTGTCGTTGGTCCCTCCACTGGTGACGACACGCTGGGAAGGGTCTTTTTTGCATGTTTTCTGGGCTGACAAGATCTAGTGAGATGAGAGGCGCAAATTAGTGAAGCAAGATCTTCTCACGTGAGAAATACGAACAGGTGTCAATATCGATTTGGAGGCTTTCGGAAACGGCATCTCATCGAGAGCTACTACTACGTAAGAGAGAAACTAGAAATGAGATGACAGTGTCTAGATCAAGCCGGTTGTTTTAACCCCAACCCGCTGGTGGAGGTCGTTCCATGCTGGGGCCGATTCCCCGTGAAATCGCATCATGTGTCTATGTATTGTATCTCGTCTTGCATTCGCTTTTGCACGTCACTTGGGGCTGGGCCGTCATTGAGGGGCAACAAAGAGAAGAGAAGAGAAAACAAAGTGAATCAGTCTCTCTCTCTGTTGGGCCCTATCTAGCTCATGCAATGCAACGCCAGCTCCCGAGACCCGACAGCCAGTCTCCAATCCACCATAACTAATACTAAACAATCTGATCGGTAGACAACCTACTTAGGCAAGCAAGGTAGAGCGAGCAAAAGCAAGCTGGCAAAAAGGCAACCCCATTGGTTCACATTGGCCTTGCCTGATCATCAATCACCTTATTCTGCTCAACCTTCTTTGCCCCCCATTTTCTCTGGCCTCAATCTTGACCACACTGAAGAGGCATCTGTCAACAGTAGCTATCTATAGTACCTTACTTACCTGTACTCTGTAGGCACTGCGTATCACAGTACCTAGGTACGCCTTTCATCCTCACCTTCACTCACCTTTCCCCCACCTTGCCCTCTCTCGGTCTCAGATACCCTTCTCCCGGGGTCACCGTCTCTTCCTCAGACCTCCACCGCTATCTGCCGTCTCATTGCGTCGCTGGTTATCGATCTCCAGTATGCGTATCTCACGCGCGCACACACACAGACATTAACACCCTGGTCTTGGCCTTTGCCTTACTTGGTCACCAATTCACCATCCAGCGTACTGTACCAGCCTGGCGGTGCTTAAGCCTTAACCCATTGACGAAGACCTCCCTCCCCTGCTATTCGCCAAGCACCACCTTCAATTATTAGACCTTGCCCAAGAACGAGACAAGCCGTGTTCCGTCCTGCCGCTGTACTTCATTTTGCGCCGCCTTTTGTTCCATTACCAACACCTGTCTGTCATTGCGCAGTCACGGATTCATCACCCTTGCATCTACACCCGCCTTTTGGTTTGATTGATAATTTTTCTTATCTCCCGTCCTTGGTTATTCCCTTGGCTTTCTCTACTACACATTCCAAACATCCTTGTCTCATTGCCTCCCCGCGCTGCTCAACTCCTCAACCTTCTTCTTTGGCCTTCTCGGCCCTGCAGTTGCGCCGGTCCTAAGTATCCGGTTGCTGTCGCGTCACTCTCTGACATCTGTCGTCTGACCAATACCTGGCCTCCCGTTCGATCGAACTTGATCCAACCTTCGATTGGCCCTGTTTACTACTGAGGTCACCTGCCTCCAAATCTACCTCTCTGTACCCTGGCGACTTGTTCGACTCATCTGCCCACCAGCGAACTGACAACTTGACGATACATATCGATTGTCTGTTGACCAGGCTTCTTACTAGGTACCTTCTCGGGCTCCTGACTTACATCTTGCACCAAGCCAAGACAGTCATACATTTGTTTGGTTCGCTTCGCTGCTTGCGAGCTTATAGTAACACAACCCGGCTCCGACCTCCCTCTGGATTCGCCTCCTGCCTCGGCCGGTTCGAAACCACTTATCAATCCGCGGCAGCCGATTACGAGTCGTGTGAAGGGCTTTCTCTACTGTTACCAAGTTTCTATCTTACTCATCCCCGACTTGTACGACATTCGAATCAATCAACCCTCCGACGTTTCAACAATCGATATCATCGCCGATGCATGTTACAGATCGAAGGCTGTAACCGACCCGTCACCTTTGAGTTAACAACACCAGTAGACCTATTCGACCCGCCTGTACCATTGTCATATTGCTCTCATCCATAGAATCAGCCCTACCTACGGGCATGAGCCAAGAAACCCAACCAGCGGCGCTGTATAGCCATCAGCGTGAGGCAGGTTCGGCGCGAACTGCGCTGCCATCAAGACCAATGTCCTCAAAACCAAGCGATACCCCAGGTTCCTCTTCTCAGGAACGAACCAGACTCCCTACTGGCCAAGACAACCGCGACCAGCAACACAGATTGAGTGGAAGTCCGTCTGGTTCCAAGACAAGTCCAGCCCCAGGGATCATGCCAAAACAACGGAGTCCCGGATCAGATCACGGCTCGAAAGCAAGTCCACCTCCTAGTGGCAGCCAAGGGCAAGTCTGCAGGTGAGTTTTGGTATTCCTGCTTCTATCATTACCTCGTTGCTCATGTAATGCAGTAACTGCGGAACTACTCGAACGCCTTTATGGAGGAGATCGCCTCAGGGCGCCACTATTTGTAACGCTTGTGGTCTCTATCTAAAAGCCAGAAACGCCTCTCGCCCAACTAGTCTCAAGCGACCGCCAAATGTTGTCCCTGCAGAACCCCCTCGTACTGCCGCTCCCAAGCCCTCGGCAGATACAGCCTTAAGACCTACGTCAAATGCGACATACGTATCCGCCGACCAAACTCCTGGAGGAACGTGCCCCGGCGGTGGCCGTTGCAATGGCACGGGTGGTGCAGAGGGTTGCAATGGATGCCCGGCTTACAACAACCGTGTTTCCAAGAGCGCCAACCTTGGTGGGACACAAAAGCGACAAAGCTGTCAAGGTCGAAGTGAAAACGCAAAGTCGGAGCCAGTTCCTTTGGATGTCAATGCCATGCAAAGTCAACAAAATTCGAATGCCACGGTTGTGATTGCGTGTCAAAATTGTGGCACTACCATCACACCTCTTTGGAGGCGCGATGAGAGCGGCCACACTATCTGCAATGCTTGTGGTGAGTATGGATCTTTCGGTGGTTTTATTAGTGGTTTTTAACGATCATTAGGTCTGTATTATAAGCTTCATGGCGTCCACCGGCCAATGACTATGAAGAAATCAACCATCAAAAGACGAAAACGAATTATCCCCGCTTCGCAGGACGAAGAAATGGAGGATGCAATGGAGTCAGCGGAACTGCAGAGTCAATATGACCCGAATGCAGAGAGAGGGTCAATGAATGAGGACGGATCAGTCAACCTGGGTCTTCGTCGCCGCCCAGATCATCCGCTTACGATCGAGCCCCAACCAGTTATCCGACCTGCCAGCAGAACGATATCGCCATTGCCTTCGACGTCTGATCTCGCTGCTTATCATCAATCAAATAACCCACGCCACTACACAGGCTCATTGAATGACGACAATCGACTGGCCCCCATGGCATCAATGTCATCAAATAACGATAGGAAGACATCTCTTTCCCCTGCCTCGTTTCTTTCGCCCACTCGAAAACGATCATTCTCTACTACCGAAAGCGAAACGCTTGCATCACAGGAAATTGGACAAGAGAGTTCCAAACGAATTTCTTCGATTAATATCAAATCGATACTGAACCCCTCGATGTCAGCAAGTACTCCCCCCAACACAGGAGCAGGAAGTGACGACGGCGACTATTCTTTACCCCCTATACGATCACCTGGAAGTACCATTGCATCGGCTCCTAGCCCCAGCGCCTTTTCCAACCGGGACAACACCCCGGGTGCTGGGCCACGCGACTTTGACAGTGATAAGATAAAGGCTGAGCGTCGAGCTGCTCTACAACGCGAAGCGGACAAGATGCGAGAACTGCTTGCCGCTAAAGAGCGGGAATTACAAGAACTCGGACATGATTAACGAGTAGGATCCACGACGAATCATCAATGACTTATGAGACACTTGGTGGTTAGCAAGGAGTCACTGGATGCAGAACTTTGGGGAGTGGGAGGCAAGTTAAGGATCGGCGCTTTTTGGAATTCACAGCATACACGGCTTCTTGGCATGAGTTTTAGCTCATGAAATTGGAGTCAATACTGTTAAGGGGCATGGTGTTTGACATATGTGTCTTATCTGCAATATTTTCTCCCCCAAAAGCGATTGGAAGGACTAGACAGAACTACGGGCTGGAGCCAGCGATACCACGTTACTTCTCAAAAAGCGCATTGTTTAACGACATGGAAAATGCACATATAGACAGGATCGGGCTGTGTATATCGCAAGATAGTTTACATGAGCCAAAAAGAGAATGCGGTGTCGCGTTGAGCGACTGTGAGTTGACAACTTGATCAAGTATCAGCTTTGAACCTACTTTCCGCTTCCTCTTTTGATTTATTCGTTATGATCAAGACCTGTGTAAAAATGTGTTTTTTTTGCATGAAAACTCCACGGCTTTCCGATACTCAAATCATCCCTCGAGGGGTCTCCAATGGTGGGTTATACCACAACCCAATTGTGTGGCACAGTAATAAGGCAAACCTCTGTGCCCACTCTTATGGTTACTTGATGTGTAAGTGGACCAAGTCCGAAAGACCACAAGATATATAGATATCTTTGCAAGATCAATGCCCTGACCAGATAATCTGAGCTATCCCGCAATCACGATGAAATGACCATGGGTTGCGACTATTGCTGGGAAGGTTGAGCTATACCTGGAAACGCGGCGAACCCGCTACCGCAACCACGAATCGATAAGTTGAAAGAAGCGAAGCCTTTCAAAGTACTAGAATGGTATGGCAAGCTATTAGAATCGGAGTCAGTCATCGATCATTCTTGGTGCTTAGTTGAAGATCTGAGGCACTAGGTGTGAAGATATCGTGGTATCTTATGGATTGTTTCTGTTAAATATCGATCCCAAGGCAAGATGCGTCATTTTACAAAAGCCTACAATTGTACAGAGGCAATTATTCTCAGAATCTTTGAACATTGGAAGCCACATTCCCAGAACGATCCTGCCGAATGTGGAATTGCGACAGGGAAGAATGAAGAACAGTAGACGTTGACCAATAAAAGGATCTCAGACCTGAAAACACTTTCCATCATCACCAAACATAGCGTATCTAGCCCCTGGGATAGATATCATGCAACAGAAGCTTATGAACCGTATTGACGTCGAATGTATTGACCTTAAGGTCAGGCAACAAGGACGTGGATGATGGGACGAGACTGTTGTGATACCAGACTAGTAAGTGGGCATGCATTCATCCGTATTTGAGTGGATATACGGCAGTGAGATGGAGAGTGTTATTAGTCAGTTCCTGGTGCTTCGTATATTCGGAAGAATATTCCTGGTGGTTCAACTGAACTGCAACTTGATTTGCTCTTGGCCGACTACACCAAGAATATGGTGGATAAAACAAAGAACCTTTATGGAAAGATTTCTGAATACCAAGAGAGAAGATTACCATAGGTGGCTTGGTGTGTCAATGTCAAAAGTTGTGTGATTATGACCAAGTTAAAAAGTTGGAGTGAGTGGCTTTCGACTGAGAGCTGAACTTGAGCGCTGTCCGCAATATTTTCAATGAGTTTAAGGCCATATAGATGCCGTTAACATAACATGAGCCAATAGAAATCTCGAGTATGTCATATATATTTTAATCGCTAATGAATGAGGTTCGGCCTTCCAATGCCAGCGGAGAGCATTCAGAGTTCATCCCCAGGCCATGTTGATAGCCCCAACCATGTCACACTATAGAACTACTACCGATCACCGAGCAAAGCCTAAGGAATATGTTTTGGGACTTCAAGACATAGAATAGAGAGGTTCCCGATTTTATCGTATTCTTATTAGTGTTTGTATTGGTTGAATGGATAAGCTAGTACTTTAGTTAAACAAACCATTGAAGTATACGCAGAGTGATAGAAACATGCTAATAGAAAATAATAAATCTAAATAAGCGCCCCATGCAATACCTATGATCTCTTGTTATGTATTCTCCCCTAAATTGGATGATATTTCATTAGAGAGCCAGACATCCCCGGATGATAAGCAAGAAGTTAAGCATGAAGATGCCAGCTGTTTGTTAGACCACCAGGCCAAAACCCGGAGGTACCCCCTTGCCTAGCAATGTGATACCATGGTATAACTGAGTTATACTGTTGTGTAACCTCACGTCTACACTTAAGCACATGATAGTAGAATATAATTAGTAATAAGAAGCAAGCTGCTCATGCGTGAGTTTATTGAGTTCTGGCTAGGAACCCTTCGCATTAGTGCCGTCTACGATCTCCCGAAAGGAGTTAGGTGTCTTAAGTGATGCTTGTTTAGCATGCTGGTTCGGATCTTGCCGTAACTATTAGATACAGTACTGTATTGTGAAGATTAAAACTAAAAAGTTAGCTGTGTCTTCGGCCTGGGACCTGAAAAGATTGAGAGACCAGGGGCATAGACTACTGGCAGTGAATGTGTTAGTATCCATTGACAAGAGCGGGTAGAGATCAGTCGGGCCTGGTCTCGATGATATCCTATTTCTATCTTGTATTCTCTCTTCACACACGGTAGCCTCACCCTCAGTATTGACCAGCCTCTTCCTGAGCTCCGAGATCACCGGTGCCGGTGCCGGAGTGGGCCGCCTCCGGAGTCTCCGCTGCGGTGAGTCGCTGCTACCGTACCCGCTTCCGGTGCATTTCCTCTGTGTTGTATGTGTTGTATGGGCAGGTTCGCCTAAGCCAATTTTGCTTTCCATTTCCCCAGGATTTGATCTCCTAGTGGCCACCAAGTGACCACCACACCATCTCCAAATCTTGCTCATATCAATCGCAACACACAATGTCACAAAAGACACCATCCAGCTTTTCTGCTTACCAATACGTCAGATGGCAGGACGCAACATCGTTCAAGCAGGGAAATATCTCGAGTGATCTGCGCTTTACCATCCCACGGCTAGGGATGCTGTGTGCCAGTGGCTGGTCCTAAAATCTTACCGACAAGGCATAGTCCTTATTTTCCTCTCCGATGAACGGTTCTTCGAAAGTTCCAGTGCTTTCGCGACAAAAAGTGATACGAGGCATATCAATCAATCAACCAGAAGGCAGTGGAGAGACAATAACTACTAACCTATGTCAGCAACTGAGGACGTGCTTAACCCCACACTGATGCTCCGGGGAACCGGGGGAAGTACGGTCTCGGGCTCTTTCAGAGTCACAACTCCGATTCGGTTGAATGTGACCCTTCAGAAGATCCTGTACGCATGAAAATACAACAGATCTTATGTATTGCCGGGAGAAAGATCCATTGAAGGCCGGTCTCGGTGTTGGAAGGTTGAGGATTTAGCGAGACGCATCCGCATGGATGGCTACGCCTTGCGAACTACGAGAAGCGGAGCCCAGAATATGCTCAGCCCGGCTTGATGATTACAAGCTGACACTGTCCTGTCTTGACTATGATTGGACAGGGCTGGACACAGCTCACCACAAATAGAGGATGCAGAGCCACCCTACAGTGCTCAAAACACCGTCACTCCATAGCATGGGTGCGTGGGTCCACTGATCAAATAGATCCATGTCTGTCAATTGAAGGGCGCACGACTTGACAATCTGGCTAGGCTTGCCCAGCTGGTTGGTGTGGCTGGCCGGCACTCTGCAGTCTACACTCCACCAGGCTTTTGGCTGGGTTCACATTCTGGGGCATGGAGACAGGCTGACTCTTTCGATGTCGTCTCTAGGCAGACCGTTACTTGTGGCTAGTTGGATTTTTCAACTCGAACAAAACTCAGGGACTATCCTCAATTTATGAGCCTTGTTCCTTTCTCTTCATTTTCAGGCTTAATCATTTTGTATCGTTTTAGCTTCCATTTGTCAAGTGATTCAAGTGGGACTAGACTAATTGAGACCCCAAACCTACCTACCTATTCGACTCATGGATGTCATCCTCAAGCGCGCCTTTCGATTGACCTGAATTGACATCTCTGCTCCGCATCAGCACTTGCCCTTGTGCATTATGGCCAACTTCGACGAAATGGAACAGTTTGTCAACTGGGACAAGGCCATTGACGCCTTTCCACAGCCCCAGGATGGCAACGCCTTTGCTGGTCTGACAGCTGACAACAACGAGAGCATTGATCTTGTCCTTGAGAATGTCAGTGAAGATGACTTCAGCTTTTGCGCCCTTCAACATTTCTCAGACAACAACTTTCCTTTGCCAGGCATGCCTGCCCCAGCAATGGACTTAACCACAACCGCCGAAGACATCTCCCATCAGTTTCAGTGGGACACGCCTCCATCGCCTTGTATCAACTGCACAATGGCTGGCTTCTCATGCAAAAAGATCCGAGAGGGTATATACAAGGATTACTGTACAACCTGCGTGGCCCTGAAGGTCGACTGTAGCTTTGCTGTTACCCTAGAATCCATTAACTCTTCGGCTGCACCCTTTGACATCAACCCTTTCCTATCATCGGGACCTCAGATCTCCAACACTCTTCAGGAGGATACTCAAGACGACTCATGCCAGTCCTCTCGTAATGCCTCTCGTAACGCTTCCCGCAACGCCTCGGTCAGTGATCTGGGCAACCCGGGAGAGACATTCAACAACAAGGCCGCTCCTCCTCCAAAGATTGGAGCACGATTCTCGCGAGAGTCTGTTCGCATTCTCAAGAACTGGCTTTCGACTCATAACCGCCATCCTTATCCTAGCGAGGAAGAGAAAGAAATGCTTCAACGCCAAACTGGCTTAAACAAGACACAAATTACTAATTGGCTTGCAAATGCCCGTCGGCGTGGCAAAGTCCAGCCCCCTCGCTCGACATCACCTCACTATACCAGCTCATGGTCAGGTCCTATGGACATCCCTCAACGCCGAGGGACACCAGCACTTGAAGCAATGAACCCCCTGCAGCGTTGGGAGCACTCCCCCCCCGAGAACGAACCTGCGTCTGTCAGCGCTATTGCACGTGCTGTGACCGCATCTTCCTCTGGAATGTCCTCCGGACTTGACAGCCCTTTCAGCTTGAGCTATGCAGATGACGGCTCAAACAGGTCCATTTGCAATCAGTCGTCAGTTAGCAGTTTGGGAACTTCTCACTCGAGCAACGGCTCTCTTGGATCGGCTTACTCGCACGGATCTCGTAATTCATGGGGATCATTTGGCTCAGCCCCATTCAACAACCACGGTCGCCGTCGCCGTCGCCGAAGGGCTTCGGCAAAAGTAGGCAAAGAAAAGACAAGCCTGGCACCGCCTCTCAAAACCTTCCAGTGTACATTCTGTACCGAGACTTTCAGGACTAAGCATGACTGGCAGCGACACGAAAAATCACTGCACCTGTCCCTCGAGCGATGGGTGTGTTCTCCTCAAGGTGCAAGGGCTATAAATCCCGACACTGGCATATTGTCCTGCGTCTTTTGTGGTGATGTCAATCCAGACGATGCACATATCGAAAGCCATAACCATTCCGCCTGTCAAGAGCGAACCCCAGCAGAACGAACTTTCTACCGGAAAGATCACCTTAACCAGCACCTGCGTCTGGTACATGACATCAAGTTTCAGGATTGGTCTATGAAATCGTGGAAGGTGGCTACGCCCGAGATTCGGTCCCGATGTGGTTTCTGTGGTATCGTTATGGATACATGGACTATTCGTGTCGATCATCTGGCAGAGCATTTCAAGACGGGTTATTCCATGGCTGACTGGAAGGGTGACTGGGGTTTCGACAACCCTGTGCTCGAAATGGTCGAGAACTCTATGCCTCCATGTATGAGACCTCTGCAGTATCCTGTAGACAAATTGCCAACGTCTAACTTTTGAAATAGATCTTATTCATCATGAGCGCACATCCCCGTTACCATACGTAGCCAATAAGTCCCCACCAGAGTCACCTCGTAATGCCTACGAGCTGATTAAGTTGGAAATGGCTTTCTTCATGCGGAACTATCAGGACCAATACGGCCGACTCCCGAACGACGAAGAGATGATGGTCGAAGGTTGTCGTATTATTTTCGCAAGCGAACTGTTATCTCTTCAGGGCATCGCGACACGACCATCATGGCTTCGTGATATCATCATGAGCTCCGACACACTGCAGCAAAAGGCGAAATTCGGTCCCTTGCGTGGTGCCGCTGAAAACAGGCTGGCTTCCCTCAAAATTAATGGCAAGGACAACTTGTTCGAGGAGTGTCCCATGGAGGTACAGCTCCACGAGTTTGTTAAGGCTAAGAGACTACTGGGCTTAACAGCGATGGACGATGAGCTCCAAGAGGAGGCTTGTCGTATTGTTGGTCGTGTGGAAGAAGTATCGACACATCCATCAGAGCCTATTGCTAACTGGCTAATCCGCCTCGCAACATCATCTACGAACTGGCTGGCTGCTTTCCGTCGACGTGCCCACTTGCCACGAAGCGAAGATGTGGTAGATCACATTTTCCGGTCAACAGACCCTTCATCTATCGACTCGACCATCCACAGTTACTCGCGCCTCGAGCGTGAACTGAGGGACTATCTCAACCTGCAACGATCTATGGGCCTGGAACCTACCGACGATGACCTCCAACGACAGGCTCGTATCATTATATATGAGTTCGACGACGGTTGGAACCAAACCGCGGCAGACAACACATCGTGGCTCGAAGGTTTCAAGAACCGTCACTCCGCAACCAGCAACAGCTCTCCCGCCTTTTCTCTTCAACCTAGCATCAACTCGACAGTCAGCGGAACCGCCTCAACAGTTGCCACGACGGTTTCAAATGAGTGTCCCGTGCTTATGGGATGTGATGACCTATTTGATATGGGAAGTGGCCTCAACCGGCCTGGGCCCTACTTCCTCAATGATGCCAACTGTTATCGACGATTGGCTAAAGAGCTGAAGAGGTGGGTTGCTGGTACCATGTCGGCCAACAACCCTAATCGACACACCCCTAGCGATGCCGAGCTGCAGCACCAGGCACGCTGGATACTCTACGATGAGTGAGTTCCCCAAAGCTATGATTGACTGAACAATAACTGACACTGCCAATAGTGATGATCCTTGGAACCAGACTGCTGCAGATAACGCTGAGTGGCTGCAAAGGTTTAAGCGAGATGCTGGGATCCTCAAGACTGATGGTCCCGGTCTGCCCACGAGCGACGGCTGGGCACTTGAGTCAGGCGGATCAGGATTTGCGCCACCTTATGCTTGCCCCAAGGCATCGCTTGAACCTTTTCCTGCAGATGCTCAGGTGTCAATGGGTCAGGGCGCTAAGTCTCTGCCAGCAGCAATCGCGAACAGCTACATCGAGAAGCTCACATCGGAGGCCGCGAGACCTGCTGAGGTTTTCTGCTCTCGAGAGTTGGAGCGTGGACTCATCAGCTATGTTGAGGATCACGTTGCCTGCAAGGGAACTATGCCCACAGACGCCATGCTACAGACGCGAGCACGACGTATTCTTGACTCACATACCACACCAGCTGATGATTTGGACTTGCTAGGCAAGTTTAAGGATATGGTGGCCAAGAGAGTCCCTCAAACTGTGGTTGCTCAGGATCCAATTGCGGTTCCTGCCATTCCCAGCAACATGGAACTTAACCTTTCAGACGAGGATGTGAACAATATTCTGCAGGATATGAATTTCGAGTTCGACGCTCAAGACTTCGGAGTTACAATGGAAGGACTACAGGATACAGGAGGTGTTAGCTTGGGTATGACGGGGTTCAAGAATTAGGGACCGCTTTATACTATTCTTGAGGTATATTGACGATGACGATAGACGCATACAACAAAATGAGGCTGGGTGTTTGAGAATTGCTGGATATACTTATTATAAAGCAAAGTTGATTTCAGAGGTGGATATATCAAGATTCAAGATCAGACAGAGCATGCATGGATGGCCAGGTAACGTAAAAACGGGGACCTTACTATATAGGCGATATTGAGCTTTATTAACAATGATTAATCCACTCACTCCTCGGTTTCAACATGAGCTTATGATAATAATAGGTGCGATTGTTCGGGCATAATAAGCGAGACAATGTCTCAGCCCAAAGCATGGAAACAGCGGTTAACATGCACTTCAATTGCATGCGGATAATAGAAAGAGTGGCTACCCTTAAAGATGGGTCGTTGCCTTCCGAAGACGGCACAGGGCTTGGTTTCTGACGTTAGACGTACCTGCCCGTACCTTGGGCCAACCTTTATGGTTGGAACCTAGTGCTATTCTGAGTAAAGTACGATGTGGTAAGATCCAGTAGGCAACGATGGCCTAGACAAGTATAGTAAGAACTAAGAAGGCACAACCTAAGGAACGGAAGCGACGCATCCAATGTCAATCAATTCCATCCAATTCGTTCATTCCATGAATTTTATCTTCAAACAACCACAATCACGCGTCATCTCAGTCATTGAGGCCGACATGTTGAAGGCTTCACAGGCTGCTCTATGAAGCTCGCCCGGAAGCGACTTTGTCTTCTTGAGAGAGGGACAAATTCAAGCGACTCTTGAGTGTGGTCATCAATTAACCAATCACTTCATCATCGATCGCTTACAACTCGCGGCCTCACTCTCATCGCCAGCAGAGACCACAACACAGCCAAATGCCGACTTACCTATGCCACGGGTTTCGATGGCATCGCCGCGATATCCGCATTTTTGTTATCCTCAACGATCTTGAAGACGCAGCTCCAAATTGGATTCTTGCGCCTGCGTCGTCTTATTGTATCCTCGACCAGTTGCACGCCAAATATGATTTCTTACCTGAGCTCTCTCCACCATCAACGCCCAAGCAGAAGAGCGTCAGCACTGCCAAAAACTCAAAAGCTAAAAAGCAGCTCGATCATGTTGACGACGATCATGCCCTACCAGTATCACGTGTGTCTGATGCCGAAGATGCTGTTCTTATGCATTCATGGTCGCCGGTCAAGTTGCTTGAGGAATTTGATGCGGATGAGATGACAACGGCATGTAGGCCATATGCTTATGTGGCTGACTACGTGGTAAGAGTTGACTTGAGTGTGGATGTGGCAGGTCAGATGGCCAATTACTACGACAAAATGGCGGGCCAGGATGGCTGGATCGTGAAATTGAGAAATGAGTTGCAGAAGGGGGAGCCTGTGAGGTGGTATGTCGTTGTCTGCGGCGACGATGAACGAGAAGTTCCTGGTAAGAGTAATGAAGAAGAAAAAGAAGTCGGCTATGAGCAGATAAGAGATGCGGCACAAACAACGGTACACAATCGTCGGACAAAGGAAGCTTTGGAAGGATTCTCTGACTCGCCATCTGAGTACGATGAAGATAACGACCGAGACGAAGACGAAGACGAAGATGCTCTCACCGTCCTAAATGGCGTTTTAGGACAGCCTGATGGTGCTGCTACTCCACGGCCACTCTCACAGGAATTGCCAAATATCGACATACCGCTCCAGCCTCAACCCGATCCAAATAGGACGTCAGTTTTGACAACGTCAACATTTTGGTCTCAAGATGGATATCCTAATCCAACGCAAAGACAAGAAACTCCAGACATTGATGTGCCACTCCAGCCTCGCGATCTCGACCCGAAAAGGACATCGGTATCAACAGCACCGTCAGTATGGTCCCGAAAAGAACCATCAGACGATGGATTAGGACTGGAAACACCAGGTATTGAAATACCGCTTCTTCACTCTGATAACACACGATATTCAACTTCAACAGCATCGGGGCTGTATTCTGAGTATGGACACCCCCGAATTGAACTAGAGGAATTTATAAAGACACAGCCATCAACACGGAGCCCTATAAGAGAGGAAGTACAGGTTATTGTGCAAACTTTCAAGCCAAATGAGCTTCTACCATCAAGATCATCGACGCCCCCAACGCCCAAGCCTTCACAACGGCAGCTACCGGCTCCAACTGCATATAGACCTGAAAGCTTCATACCGCCTTTCTCGCCTTCTCTAATCCCTATGGAAGGGTTTGGTCAAGAATCTCCGAGGTCAAATCTCTCCGGCAAAAGAGAGGATATCAAACCTCCAGAGCCCACTTGGCCGTTATCATCGGATTCACCACTGGAGTCCTCGGGATCCAGCACATTTCAAAATGAAGATGGCTCATTTCCGCTAGTAACATCGTTCATGCATTCAAACAACCGGCTAGGATCCCATTTGAATTTGCCTAAGGAGCTTGTTCCCCCTCGAACACCGTCACCGACTTCAGAATACTCCCCGCAGCCGCAGACTTTTGGATCGACGATGCCGAAATTTGAAGAGATAGTGCCACATGCTCCACCATTATTAGTATCGCCAGACCCAGCACACCTAGAGCAACCAAGTTCTGGGATCTTGTATGAGGCTGGTGATACTGTTTCCGAACAACAGTCACCATCGACACCACCTCCGCCGAAAGCCAAGCAGGCGCCGCCGCCAGAAATAAATACAACAAAGGCAGCAAAAGAGTTGGCGTCAGATCCAGCAGCAAATATTACACCACCAACGTCAGCTCAGCGGAAGACTCCTGATCCTATTTTGAAGACGCCTCCCAGAAACCCCACAATACAGCCATCTGTACAAAAATCACCGAAATCCCGTCTCCCGAGAAGCATACCAAAAAACATACGGATATCAAATGTGCCGTTGCCACCGGAACCAGAAATCAAGACTCCCCGTCGCCCACCTACACCACCAAAACCTCGATCTGTGCAAGGAGGAAGCTCACAGAAAAGGCCACAAACAGCACCAGAAGAGGGCACGTCATCGAAAACTCATACCAGGGGATTTTCCATGTCGTACCGGTATGCGACACCGGGCTCTTTGAAGGACCTACAGAAAGAAGAAGGGGTACTGGAACCTACACCACCTATTCCTTCAGGCCATGGCCTGGGTGTCAATGCAGAGCCGAGTGCGCCCCAAGACATAACACGTGAGGTGGGGATACGAACAACTTCTGACACAGCGGAAAGTCGACAGGCTAGTGTATCTACGCAGCATAGTGCTAGCCAGACACACGATGGAGGGAAACACCCTAAGCAACGAATTGGCCGAAGTCATTCGGTGGCTGAAGGGCTAAAGAGGCTTTTCAGGAAGCCGTCTCATGCCAAAGGGGCTCACCATTAAGCATAACGGACATCGAAGCATGGAATGAAGGAGTTGGGGATGTATTTCTGTTGAATCTCGACGATAGAAATTCCTTTTGTTTGGATATCCTTGTTATTTGTTAGTATTTGCTAACATGGGTCGTTCTGAAATATATGGGGAAAGGTTGATTTTCATAAGTGGTAATGTTTATGATGGATGGTTATGATGAAAGAATATCAGCGGGAAATTGCTTTAGATATGTACAATATGTAGCCCCTTGCTATACATAGCAAATATATATGCATTGTGTGATTTAGGAATGATGGCGGAATGTAACCTGTATGGGGCAAGTTGACCGTTGCGAGATGAGGTTGAAGCTCCTTATCATTATGATAGTCATTCATAAGAAGTTGGTGCACGTCACGTGTAAGCGAGACAGCTTGCGACTCGATTAAGTCAATCAACTATCAACACCATGAAACTATAATTTAACTACATAGTTACACTCACTACTTATTTAACCGTTCTTACACTGTGCGATCTCCTGCTTACGTCAAACGAGGATGAAACTCATGATATCGATTGACTGGAGTCCCTGATGGTCTCCAACCGACTGACTGACTGACCTTTCTACCTCAAAGCAAAGTCAGAACCAAAGCCATTGCGACAGCCCAAACTCCACAACCCGAAGCCTCGACCCCTCGAACCCCAAGTCCAAGTCCGATCTAGCGCCCGCCCCTTGTCTCTGTCACCCTCGATCTTTTGGTCTTACCTCAGCTCCAAATGGCACTCCCGCGACAACTCCGTCCCAGCGCGTCAGTCGAGGCGTTTGCGCAGACTGGCGCAGAGCCCTCACTTGACGATAGCGACGATGACGATCTTCGGTCGGCCGTTGGCAGCGGGAGCGATGTGTATGAGCTGCGCGAGAGGGACGCGAGTAGAGATCGAAACAGCAGTGCGATATGGGATGCCGAAGCTGCCAATGAGCATGCAGGTCATCCCCTTGTCGCAGAGCGCTCAGGAACTCCTGGTTCTATGGCGAGCTATCAGCTATATACACCGGATGAAGAACAAGCAGTCCGGAGGAAGTTCGATCGCAAGCTTGTATTATTTGTGGCTCTGCTTTACATGCTGAGCTTCGTCGACAGATCCAGTGCGACTCCCTTTCTCTTTGCTGTTCGCAACGTGGAGCTGACAATGATGTAGATATTGGTAATGCTCGTATAGCAGGCATGGATGAGGACCTCCAGTCTGATCCACCTCGCGATGAATGGTACCAATGGGCTCTGACGGCATTTTACATTACGTATATCGCCTTTGAATGGATGTCGCTTCTGTGGAAGCTCATTCCGGCACATGTTTTTATATCAATGGTTGTCTTGACCTGGGGTCTCATGGCGTCTTTGCAGGCCGTGGCTACATCTTATCCTATGCTGATTGCGCTGCGCGCTGTCCTTGGGATAGGAGAGGCTGGGTTTACAGGTATTCCATTTTACCTGAGTTTCTTCTTCAAACGAGAAGAGCTTGCATTTCGGACTGCCATTTTCATATCTGGTACGCCATCGCCTTTCATGAGTGACATCAAGGCTTACACTTATTCTAGCGGCCCCCCTGGCCACGACGTTTGCCTCAACGCTCGCATGGCTCATTGTCAAGTTCGCTGAACTTGGCCCTATCGCTCCTTGGCGTCTGCTCTTTCTCATCGAGGGTTTCCCTTCTGTCGTCGCATCCGTAATCGCATGGAACGTCATTCCTGACTCTCCTCAGACAGCCCCTTATCTTACCAAGCGTGAGAAAAAGGTTGCTCGTCTGCGTCTTCGCAGCGAACAAGCCACGTCTACAAACACCAAACCTTCCTCTGGTCTGAGAGGTCGTGACGTTCTAGCCATATTTCGTGACCCCGTCGCTTGGATCACTGCCACCATGTTCTTCCTCACCAATATGGCCTACTCATCTCTCCCCGTCTTCCTCCCCAAGATCCTCACGGAGATGGGCCACGATACTCTCACCTCCCAGGCCCTCAGCGCCCCTCCATACTTAGCGGCCTTTGTCATTGTCCTTTTCACAGCGCACATGTCAGATCGTCTGCGCACACGAACTTTCCCTCTAATATTTCACGCCCTCGCCTCCTCCAGCGGCTATGCCATCCTTGCGCTAGCCAAACCCCTTAATCTACCCAACTTCATCCGTTATATGGCTATCTACCCTGCCGCGATAGGCTTTTTCAATGTCGTTACTCTAATCATCACATGGAGCATCAATAACCAGGCCAGCCAGAGCCGCCAGGGCGGTGGATTTGCTCTCCTCCAACTCATTGGCCAGTGCGGTCCGCTCGTGGGTACTAGACTGTATCCAGACCGCGATGCTCCTTATTATGCGCCCGGAATGAGCACTTGCGCAATGGCTATGCTCCTCGTTTCCATCCTGGCCTATGCTCTTCGCCTTTATCTGAAGTACCAGAACCGCAAATTTGATCGGGCTGAGAACGAGCGTCTAGAAGGGGGTGATGAAGTAGAGGAAGAAGGTCTGGTTGGCCCTGGAAGGCGGAAATCAACGGCAGTTCTCTTTCGATATATGCTATAAGATAATTTAATAGCGTTCGTTCGAATAAATCTCGGGCGGATGCACCCTTTACGATCAGTCAGTCAAACTCATTCATTAGAGAATCTGCAATCTATTTTTCTTGTTAATGCTTTTGATACTAAACTAAGCCCGCCCGCCTGCATACTACTGTGCTTAACAAAGCCATGATAGTAATATATCGACCTTAATCTATTCCCCAAAGTGCATCCACTGGGGAGCATGGAACTTTTCTACGCCAGCTTTCCACCAAGATTCAGTCCCATGCCGGCTTTTTTCAACCGAGAATGACGCAAACCCTTTCTCACACTTGCCCTTGATGGCATCCCCTGGCTTAAGCTTGCGTCGCAGGGCCTTCCAGGCCAAGTATTGTTTCTTTTGTTCCTTGTGTTGACGCTTGATGTTCCGATAAGCCTGGTGAAGCTTGGAACGGCTTTTGCGGCAAATGTTGTGCGCTAGCTTCTCGAATTCGATACGGGACCTTTTTACACCTGCTGTTAGGCTTCGAAGAGATATACCGGAAGCCTTTCTCTTCATCTCCCTCTTCACCTGTGGTGGCTTGATTGATTGACCCGGGCTGTCTGGCGGAGGACTTTCTGTTGTGTGCTTTTCTATTGGACCGTCGAACTGGGTATTTGCATTCACTCGTTTTAGTGGGTATATGTCTGGAAGCTCCATGGTGCCCTTTAAGGAAGTCTGGCTGGCCATGCTATTCTGTGGAGCCAAAGCATTTGACGGTAGGTCTTCAGAGCTTGATACGACCTCAAAGCGATGATAGGAAGGGGTGGGCAGGCGTCGCAAATGCCCGAAGGCTGTGGCCGCATCTACTAGTGCTTTATAGGCGCTTCCTTGACTCATAACCCTCGCGGCGCCGGACGAGCTTGATGAAGATCGCAGACCAGATAGACAGTCGTTGGTGCGACTGTACTTGGTCAAATCGCCCAGGTCCAACATGGGGTTGCGAGTGTCTGAGCCAGGTGATGTGGCGCCGATAGACTTGATACCTTGCTCTGGGTATGATGAAGATGTGCTCCTGGGGCCTCCGTGTCTGGACTCCGGAGATGGTGCTTGAGACCTCATGCGCCTCAGATGGTCTTTTACCATTTGGAGGACAGAGTTCTGATCAGCAATAACCTCAGACGTCAACGATTTGCTAACTTGGCCATCAGATGCGCTGCTCAGCTGTGCTTCTTCTCGAAGATGATCGCGGGGGGTAACTGGAATGAGGGCCCCGTTCTGAAGGACAGCGTCTTGTTTGGAAGCCCTTGGTTTCCACAGGAGTGTATCCTCAGTCTCAGATGAAGGTTCTTGATGTTTTGATAAGGCATCTTGCTAAGACGCTGCTGGTCTGATATTCTCCAGATCCTTGAGATTTCCGCGTTTCTTCCGGGGACTGGGAGCTCTCTTGTGAGTCTTGAGATCACTAAGCTGCGCATTAGAAATCGTCTTGATGTCGTAAGAGTTTAGCGCATCTTCGGCCGAGAGTGGGCGAGAACGGATTGGAAGAGTAAAGTTGTGAATCATAGTGAAGATAGATGCTTGTTGGCTTGTTTGATGGGTTTATGCCGGTGCTATCAAGAATGGAGATAGAATGAATGAGAAGTGTGAGAGATAAAAAGTTGAGGGGCAAGAAACAGAGAATGAAGTCAATTTCGGAATTATATCTACTGGTGGTTTGCTCCTGCCTCATCCAGCCAGCCCGAGAAGCTGCAATTGCCGTTGCATGTGTTCTTTTTCTCTCTTTCCTTGTTTGATACCAGCGTGACCAGAGATTAGGTAGGTGCCTAGTACATATGTACTGCCCAGGTACATACATACACATACATGTTCGTATTTAGGAGAAAAACACCAAAGGTTATCACCATCTCTGAATTATTCCCAATATAGCAAAAATACGAATCGGAGGGCATTGGGATTGCTCCCGCCAGGGCTTGAACCTGAGACCTTCGCATTACCGAACACTCGGAATGAAGTATTAGTACGACGCTCTAACCAACTGAGCTACGGAAGCCTTCCAATTCGATGTAGGGGATGTGCGTTATTTATAAATATAAATTACTAACCTTCTGGTTATGGTCAAAGTGAGGACGATATGTATCATTGATATTCCGATCAGTAATTGAATAACTGGAGTGACCGATGACGATGAATTAGCTATACATGAATCAAGAGGTGCTCCAGTTAGAGAGTACTAGTTCCCATTACTCTTGTTTATTGTAACTTAAACTCAACGCGCTCAAAATGACATTTACCCCTCCCTCAAGCGTCGATCTTGTGCATCCAAACCCCCCACATGCCGCCTTTACTCCTTGGGATCTCGAACGCAGTTGGTACACTCAGCGCATGTGAAGTGTGTCGTCACGGCTCCGAGCTTGGTGGAAGCTCCAGGAGTGACCTGGTGGAAGAGGTCGGGCCAGCCGTGTTGAGTCTCGGGCCAGGCAACGAACTTGATCGGGGCGCATCGATCGTTCTTGAACCTTTGATTGTTTGTGTTAATGATATCCAATAGATATTTGTATGGCAGAGAGTGAAACATACTTGGCAAGACGACAGATGATACCAGGCTCGAGAAAGACAGAACCGACATGACCTTTGAGCTCAGGACCCAACTCATTGCATTTGTATTCCAGCTGAGGGTGATAGGCAAAGCATGGAGGTCCCCAGTTCTCCTCACGGCAGAAGTAGACCTGGAAAGCGGTTAGTCGTGTTACGGATGCAGATGCAGAAATCCCCTCAATCTTACCATACCGGGCTTTCGATCTCCTTCACTGTTTTCTTCAGGCGTTGTACCAAGACGAGCCTCAATAACCTCTGGCTCAATGGACTCGTACTTGGCAGCACTCCGTTCCTGGAGAGGTGAAGACCACATGTCGACAGACGCAGCTAAGCATTGTGAAGCAAAGAGTAAAAAGACAGCAAAGGTTGAGGACGTCTTCATCTCGACAGTTGGGTGCAAGTATATATTGGTAAGAAAGAATAGTATAAGGTAAGGTAACAATTAGGTAGAGGCTGTGATACTCGGTGGTAAGGTATGGATTGTTCGCGAGCTTCAATGGTAGCTAAGACCTTGAGCTTAAGCCTTTTTATACCAGAGTTCATTATGGCATACCATCAACGATTTATACAATTCGCTTCTTTTAGAATTAAAGCTACGTATGACGCGGAAAGTCTCGTGATGACAATGGCTGATGCGATGTTACTGCATCCCCGAATCGAACCAAGCCCACTCACTCTTCTGTGCCGTAAATTCAAGGGTCCCACCTGAGCTCTAACCTGTTGTAAGCCGTGATTGATGGCTTGTGTTGTGCCGATCAAGAGACTCGGCAGCCTCGTCAGCTCAGAATCAGCTCCCCAGTTAAAAGACCTGTTTGCTGTGTTGTGTTGTGCTGTCGGCCATCCCCGTAATACGGATTCGGCCCATCGGGCGTCCAGTAAGTGCCGTCAACTTGCAGGAAGCTTGCATCATTAGTAAACAAGCAATTGGATTCAGACGGGAGTTGCGGCTGATCGACTAGACGATTGAATCAACGGTATTACCAGCCTCAGGAAACTTGTGAAACTCTCGTATCTGCTGCTCAACAGTTTCTCTGGAATTGTCAGAGTAGCGGTCTCTTCTCTGCCGGACTCCCACGTTGCGCACTGCATCACGGGATATGAACAACTCTCGTTACCGATCGTAGTTTGCCAAAGACATCTACAATGCTTTGTTGCATGCATTTGCCGTATGTTCAGTAACATCCACCGCGTGAAGCCGCTGGATCGCCCAACAGCCCTGACGTAAATGGCAGGGAAACCGAGCCAACGCTCTCAGCATCATGTTTTGGTCCGGTGCTAAATGCAGGCTAGTTCGTATCAAAGCACAAATTTAGCCATCGGAATAGTTTTACATTTATGCATATACATCATCCGACATGATCGGCCTCCAAGCAGCGATCCGGAGCCGGCAACGGACACGGGCGGCGGGGACTCCACAGGAATTGCCTAAACAGGTAATATTTTTCACAGCAGACTTCGGCACCTCATCCCGTATACACGAGTGTCATGTCGAGTAGCATATACTGTTATCAGCGTGATACCTCTATCTCCCACACAACCAAGCAATTCGCTTGAAATTGTCCGCCGCAGAACAATACTCTTCCCATGTGGCTCAACACTTTCTTGGCCTTCGGAGGAAATGCAACAACAGAGTAGGGGGTTTTCAAGTCGAGACCGATCCTCAAACTGAAAAGAGACCCTTTTCTCGAATGCACAACATGATTCTACGCAGCTGACCGTTACGTCTCCCGGTCGATGACCACCCGATCTAGCAACATACTCTGCCGGTCCTCGTTGCACGACATCGCCACCAACCACTCTGCGTGTATCAAGGCTACTGCCGTGTATCGAAGCCGGGGTTTTTATGAGTTAAATATCACCTGGTCATCTTTGTGTGTATAGGTAAGAAGAACTTCAAACCATACCAGGTTGTCATGGGAAGGGAGGAATACGAGATAGCGCAGCTGCATCTGCACTTGCATACCTGGACGAGGCGGCCATGACCTCTATGTTAACACTGCACTACAAATATGGCACAAAAAATCATGTTCCTCTATAGCTAGTTTTGAGGATCACGCATCATCTTCTAGGCCACAAGATAACCAGTGGTGCTTACAATACCAGGATAATAAAACCTTAGTATGTCAAACTGATGCATGTGTTTCTCAATTGAGATGAGTGCACGCTTTACTGACCGTTACAGCGCATCTAAGAGAAATTGTAATGACTTTACAGCCTAATGTCTCATGAAAGGCTGCTAAGGATTCCATGAATTGAGCTAGAGGACGTTTCCAAGGAACTAGACGTAGAGCATACATATCAGCTGGTTGACAAAATTTGCATAAAGTATAAGTCAGTCATATACCATAGTATAATCTTGCTAGGCAAGGAGGTACCTCTGAGTTTTGGCCTGGTGGTCTAACATCAATGTCATGAAATCAACGAATCATTTCTCCTTCTGTCCCATTACAACTAACAATGCCTAAGGTTATGCACATGGTTGCACTGGGCCTTACTGTCCCTGTTTAATGGGCTGGTTTTATTTTGCCGTTGCATTATGTTTCGGCGTTATGTTGGAGTGGGTTTTCAGTCAAATCACAATGTACAAAGAGAGCGACTCGTCCTTCGATGTTTTCTTTCTTTTCCCAAGAATAGAAAGCTCAATCCAACAATCCAAGAAGTCTTCAAATACTCCGAATATTACATACGTGGTTTTACCTTACCAAAATCTCACTGGATATCGACGTAGCTAATGACAGCTTTCGCAGGCAAGCAATGTTGCGAATACCTGTGAAGAACCTTGAACATCGAAGAGGTAGAACTGGGATAAGTATTTCAGCCCAATGAGCAAAAGAAAAGCTTTCGGGCGTTGAATCAAATCATGAATTGCATCTTGGACCGGCTGATGGCGAAGTCGGAGCAATATTGATTGACCATTACACAGTTCCCCGCGCACAGTATTCTCCATATCTGGAGCTTTAATCGGATGGAAAATACTTCTTTGTTACTGAAACTTCACACACAATGAAAGTACTTGCTATCAGTTATGCTGAGACAGTGCACAGACTAGCCTCTTGATACGCGTTATGCTTGGTGGAGATCACGAAAGCCATCCGTTATGGCTTGAAAAGGAAGCTGTTTCTCCCATTCTTTTACAAAGTAACTTCTCATTCAGTCTGTTCAAACGAAGCGAAAGTCGGTAACTACACCTCCTTAATTGCCCACCAATCTTGGAAGAGAACGACCAAATGGCTGAACCAATAAATATTTTGCCCAACCACCCTCGTACGCGGCAACGAGTGTATAAGAAGCCACCAGCTCTCGATGTACCTGACATTGATGAAGATGCTGCGGAGAGGAAGCGAGTTTTGAATGTTTTGGCGCAGCGCAGATACCGTAGGCTGTCATTTTATCTCAAATATCTAAGATGTCAGATCTGACCATCCATGCAGGTGAAAAGAAACGACTCAGCCGTCTCAAAGCCAAGTCGGCGCCTAGTGACGAGTCTCAAAACTCCGAAGCTCTAAAAGAAACAACTCAACCCTCCGAAAGTCGGACATTAGCGGACGAAGGCTTCGGAATTACAATTCTGGATAGCAACGTGCAGTCTACCATCTCAGATCCAAATATGCCTATCCCAGCCACGACTGCAGATGCTGACATCTTGGCTGGACTTGATCTCAGTCTGACATGGAATCCTCTCGTAGATCCACTATCTGGCATGGCACTTGGATCTGTACTTCCAGGTAATAATACAATACTGGGCTTTCTTGGGGACAGCACTGGGGATGAGGTTGAGGCTGTAACAGGTGCTCATAAGGAACCATATACAGACTTTGGCGGAGCTGACATGACCATGTTCATCGATACCTCATCAACACTCGGCTCCAGCTCCTCGCCTTCGTCTTCGACGGCCCATAGCCTTCCTGATAGTTATCACCTGCCGCTGTTGCAGCTCACATTACTCAAGGCTGTCATGCGCATAGCAGACCGTCTCAACTTGAAACAAGACCTTTGGGATCTGGCTGGAAACTCAGCATTCAATATGGGCACCGCGACACCGACACATCTACTTCCTCCTTCATGGAAGCCCACACCATCGCAAGTTGCGATACCGCACCACCCGGTATTTGACCTGCTGCCATGGCCCGGTGTCCGAGAACGGGCCATCTTCATCTTGTCATTGCCTGATGAGTTGAGGCCACCACGGGCGCAAGGTGCGTTGGCATGCGTGAACTTTGCGTATGATGTTGAAGATACTGCTGAGGGAGTCCGGATTTATGGCGATGACCCATATGATCCGGGTAACTGGGAGCTGGGGCAGGTCATGTTTGAGAGGTGGTGGTTTTTGTTCGATAGCAGCATCATCAACACGAGTAATCGTTGGCGGAGGGCAAGAGGAGCGCCGCCGTTGCTATTGAAGAGTGGGAGTGCTGGTTCGAGTCCAACTACCCGTACATCACCAGTTACAAGTGTGGGTCATGAATGCTAGCGTTTGGTATAAGCGTACAGGCCTGCTAAACGATATGCACGGTATAGGTGTAGATTAGTATAAGTATATGATATGATCCCCACGATATAAATCGCCATTGAGTTGAATTGTAAGGTTGAATGATCCATAGTTACCTTTAGGTACCTAGTAGGTAAGTACTAAGGTAGGCACCTGGGAGGTAGCTCCCTACCAGGTAGGTACTAACCTAGGTATGTGGACAGCTTACACTCTATCATTATTCATCTAGAGATAAGCCAACCTCTCTTAGTAGGTAATTTGGACCACGACAACCCAAGTCATCGTCCTTCAACGTAAAACCAACCACAAAATTTGGGCCTTTTCTGTATTTTCAACGGTCTCACAGCCAGTGTCATGATGGAGGGGTCGAAAGGGATCTTTGATCATGATTGGTGTATTCATTGGATCCTTGCTCTGCACCAGGGGACCTTTGGGGAAAAGAGAGCATGAGAGATCGATGCAAGCTGCAAGCAGAGTGGGATGTTGTGAGCTGTTGAGCCATACAGATCATTGCAGATGTTACCTTGCGCTCCATTGTCTTGATATTTCTCACCGATTAAACGAGGCGCAGCGAGTACGAGTTCGAGTCGATTCAACGGCCGCTACCTACTACTAGGTGCCTAATTAAACAATGACGGCTATGGTCCATGACTCCTCCCAACACCTTCTTGAGCTTAAAAATTTCATCGGGCGGGCTGTTCTATTGTCTGAGCTTCAGCCACTGAAAGCTCGCTCACTGCCTGGGGGCGCATTTTAGCAACAGCCTCACTGGTTCCATGACTGAGGTGCCCTGAGCTCCCCTGAGCCTCTCGGCTTCCGGTGCCCGGGAACGGCGCTGATGTCGAACCAAGATACATGCATTTGACCAATCAGCACTCTTGAATCATACATCGGAGGTAAAAACGGAACCCCACTGGGGAGTTTCTGGAGGAAGAGGGGCAGCTTAGAGTCCGGCGGCGGGGGAGAGGAGCGAATGGAAATTTCCTGAACAGATAACTAGGTAGAAGGAAGGGAACAACGTGGAACGCTTTTCTCACTGGGCTCGCTTCCTTCTTCTTTCTTTCTCTTCTCTCACCTCTTCTTCCAAAGTACTCGCCATTTGTCATTCTGTATACGTATAACTTCTTCCTTGTTCTTCTCATAGGATAGGTCGTCGTATGCTAAGCTGGATTCTGGTGCTCCATAAACCATTGGCCCCTGCTGCTGCTTCTCATTCAACGGATTGAGAGAGGTAAATCGAAGGATCAATAAAGATCATCGTTTCCACCGCCTCGTCTGGAGTTGCAGCGCAAAACTTCAAAACTAAGCCTCAAAGCAGTACAATAAATGTTAGTTTTTCACCAACCCCATGGCAATGCCTCCTGTTTACAATTTCCCTTTGCTAACATATGGATTGATTCCTTGTCATAGTTACCGTTCCAGTTCCCCTCCCCCACAATCTCCCCATACTCCAGCTCTTCCGATCCAAGCTTCGACCCGCCACGACCATCGCCCAACGAACGACTCTTCTTCATTGACAAATACTGCTTGTCCTTCCTTGACCAAATATACACAAAACCCCATTATACCGGCCTCATCTAGTAAAGACCCCTGCAAGAACCCTTCACCATGCATATCAAGGATATGCTCAACGACGCCCAGAAGGGCGGCCAACCATCTTTCTCTTTCGAGTACTTCCCCCCCAAGACCGCTCAGGGTGTGCAAAACCTTTACGACCGTATGGATCGCATGTACAACCTGGGACCCAAGTTCATCGACATCACATGGGGTGCCGGTGGTCGAATTGCTGAGCTTACTTGCGAGATGGTCCTCCAGGCTCAAGCTGTCTACGGCCTCGAAACCTGCATGCATCTAACTTGCACTGACATGGGCGTCGAGAAGGTCAACGATGCACTTCTGAAGGCATACAAGGCTGGCTGCACCAACATTCTAGCCCTCCGTGGAGATCCCCCCCGAGCTCAAGACAAGTGGACCGCTGCCGATGGGGGATTCCAGTATGCCCGTGATCTCGTTAAGCACATCCGCGATACCTACGGCAACCACTTCGACATTGGTGTTGCTGGCTATCCCGAGGGCTCTGATGACAACAAGAATGAGGACGAGCTGCTTGACCACCTCAAGGAGAAGGTTGACATGGGTGCCAGCTTCATTGTCACCCAGATGTTCTACGATGCCGACAACTTTATTCGCTGGGTGAAGCGTGTTCGCGAGCGCGGTATCACCATTCCTATCCTCCCGGGGATCATGCCTATCGCTACCTACGCCAGCTTCCTCCGACGAGCAAACCACATGCAGGCCAAAGTCCCCCAGGAGTGGCTCGACGCCCTTGAACCTGTCAAGAACGACGATGTTGCTGTCCGAAATATTGGAAAGACCCTGGTTGCCGACATGTGCCGAAAGTTGCTTGCGAATGGTGTTCACCACCTTCACTTCTACACTATGAACCTCGCCCAGGCTACGCGCATGCTGCTCGAGGAGCTTCAGTGGGCTCCTTGTGCTGAGCGCCCTCTTCAGCAGGCTCTCCCTTGGAAACAGTCCAAGGGCCTTGGACGCCGCGAGGAGGATGTCCGACCTATCTTCTGGCGAAACCGCAACAAGTCATATGTCATTCGTACACAAGATTGGGATGAGTTCCCTAACGGTCGATGGGGTGATTCCCGCTCTCCTGCCTTTGGAGAATTGGACGCCTACGGCATTGGTTTGACCGGTACTAACGAGGCGAATCGCAAGAAATGGGGTGAGCCTAAGACCGTTCAGGACATTGCTCACCTTTTTGTTCGTTATCTCCAGAACGAGATCGAATCCTTGCCCTGGAGTGAGGCACCTCTTACTTCAGAAGCTGATGAGATTCGAGACGGACTCATTGAGCTGAACAAACGTGGACTGTTGACCGTGAACTCGCAGCCTGCGGTCAACGGCGTCAAGTCTTCTCATCCCGTCCATGGCTGGGGTCCTGACAACGGCTATGTTTACCAGAAGTCATACCTCGAGTTGCTAGTGCACCCCGACATTTTCGACAAGATGATAGCTCGAATCGAGAACCACCCTGACCTGACCTACTACGCTGTTACCAAGGACGGCGAGCTTCGATCTAATGTGACATCTGACGGACCCAACGCTGTTACCTGGGGTGTCTTCCCTGGGAAGGAGATTGTGCAGCCTACAATTGTCGAGAGCATCAGTTTCCTCGCATGGAAGGATGAGGCATTCCGGCTGGGTGTTGATTGGGCCCACTGTTACGACATGAGCTCTCCCAGCCGCGCCCTGCTCGAAGGTGTCATGAATGACTGGTATCTTGTCAACATCGGTAAGTGATTTCAATCTCAATCTTCAAGAATTACTTTTGAAGAGAGCTGACAATGGACAGTGAACAATGACTTTCATGACAACAAAACCATCTTCGAACTTCTCAAGGGCCTCGAGGTTAAGGACCTCACCACTCCTGCGACTCCCTTGTCTGTAGCTAATGGCGCCGTCGATACCGAACCCGTTGCCAACGGCACTACAGCCACTGCCGTTACAAACTAGATGTTCACGCGCAGTGTTCCCCGATGTAACAGGGTTGTCCAAATGTCTAGTATCTGACCCAGAGTAAACCTCTGTCATCATTTCAGAGCAACCACAAGCATCATTGGGCGTTGCTGCACTCTTCTTCTAACTTTAACAACCTTCTGCTTTTCTCTTCTCTTTTTTGATTTTTGTTTTGATTTTCGGGCTTGGGTATAATAGCATCACCAGGGTGTCTTTTTCAACAAAAAGTTACCAGGGATATGGGGGCAGCATTTTAAAAAAGGCGCACGATACAACAAAAATCACCCGGCGGGCGCAGACGACTTTATGTTTTGGGGGCTTGCTTTGCTTGTTCTATATCTCAACGATACCCCGCCAGCAAGGCCTTATGGATGGATGAATGCATGACTGAATTTGGTTTTTCTTTTTGGCTTTTCCCTTCCCTTCCGGAGAGCGGAAGGGAGTATAAAGAGAGTGGAGGATCAAGGCACGGAAAGGATTTAGGGGGCAGGTTGACCATTATGATGGTCTGAGAACATCTACGCAATGCTGATGTTCGGAACCAACAATTGACTTGATATTTAGTCCCGATATTGGGCTAAGATGATACTTTGCGCTGGCTAGCATCAATCAACCTCGTGACTTGAATAAAGTGTCCAGATAGTCCCCATGCTTATCTCTCCTCTCTATCCAGTCTGGAATTTGCTTATACAAGACACGAATGTCCCATCCCTTGATTTATTGTACAGACGAAGCGCCCCATTTTCACCATGCGTCCTCCTCGGCCACTTCATAATCCATATTTACTGCCCTCTCCTCGCGCTGCGGTTCTGCGCTTCCCTCCCGTCTAAGCTGATCATCAAAGCCCGCCATGGCGTCGTCCTCCCCACCATCGCGCGGCGTATCATCATTGCCAGTAGTCTTGACAGGCGGAAGAGGTGTACTCACCCATGCAAGTTCTAGATGACCATCGACGCCAGGCAGCTCCTTGCCATTTAAACTATAGTAGAACTTCTCTGCTGTCTTGCGATCCTGGAACGAGACATGCGTGGCGTCAGGAGCTGTATCGACTGACTCAAACTCGCCAAGGTTCTGTTAGATAAGTCAGCAATAGGTTATGAAAAGGGTCCAAGGAGAACGTACCAAGAGGAAATGGCGCAGCATCTCATCTTTGTCAGGCGCCGTAAAATCAACGCCTGTAATGGCGAGCTTCTTGGGTCGGTTGTCAATCGAGTACTGCGCATACGCCGCGTGCATATTCCCTCCTCCACGACCCCTGAAACTTCCTCTCCCTCTTCCTCGACCGCGAAAGCTTCCTCGGCCACGGTAGCCACCTCGAGGAGCCCAAGACGCATTTGACTCCTCCTCGGCATTTGGATCTAGGCCAAGCATCTTTGCCTCTTGTTCAAGAGCCGCAAGCTTCGCGCGCAGCATATTAGTGCCTGATGAATTGCCGTCCCCGTCCTCGCCCCTCTGGCTAGCCAGTCTTGCCTGAAGTTTCTCGTTCTCCTCGCGGTGACGGGCGAGGAGTTCTTGTTGCTGTTTTTCTATTTCTGCACGCTTCTGCTCTATTTCTGCACGCTTGGCCTCGCGCTCTTGATGTTTCTTCTGCTCTTCTTCTTGCTTCCGCTGAAATTCCTCCATGTCGATCTCTGATTCGAGCTCTTCTTCTTCTGTAGCCATTGGGTCACCTGACCAATTACCCCCTTGCAACGGAGCTGATGCTGGAAGTGCGTCGATCTTATCTTTATACCAGAACACCTTGACGAATCGATTGTCGAATATTACCTTTGGCGATTGATATGCTGCATTTGCCGACCCCCATTTGTCGTATTTTACAATTGCGAGGTGCTTATACGGCTGCATCGATATTTCCTGGATGTTGCCAAACTGAGAGAAGAACTCCCGCACCTGCTCCTCGCTAAAGCTCTCCTCTGGGATGCTTTCGACAACAATGGTACTCTTGGTGCGGTCATAATTAGGCCCATCAGCAGAAAACGGAGCTCGTGTACCGCCCTTCTTAGAACCACGGTTGCGACGACCTCCTCGTCCACCGCGGCTGGTATCGGGGGCAAACGCCCACGGGTTCATTGGATTTTGTGCATTTGCTAGCATGGCAAAAGGATCGCTTGGGTCATACTCTGTAGCAGCTACATTAGACGATTTAACAAACGCACGGAGGTGGTGGCACGGAGACTTACCGTCAGTACCTGGGGGAACGAATATTGACTCGTTGCCGTGGTCGAATGGACATGTGCTTCCACGCGAACAGAACCCCTTGGTATCGAAATCGCGGCATCGACCCTTCCTCCGCGACTGATTTCTGCCACTACCGAAGCCCTGCTGGGGAAAATTAGGCATGCCTGGGTAGGGCATCCCCATAGAGCCCATCTGGAGAAAGGCCTCCATGACCTTGGGATCGAAGGGCGGCATGTCCGGCCGCGACGGAAGATTGTGTATGAGTCCGCCGGTTCGTCCTCCCCTCATATCGTCACCTCGACCTCCGCGTCCACCTCGACGAGGCTGTTTCTGCACGCGCCCATCTCGGTTGAAGGATTCATACCCATCTTGAGGATCATAGTCGTCCCGGTCGTAAAATCCTCTCTTTCTTGTGGCATTCGGCGCTGCGCTGTCAGCCAGAGGTTGCTGTGTTATTTCTGGTTCGGCGCCGATCTTTGGAGCTGGAGGAGCACCTGGGACGTAGGATCTGTATGCGATAGCTTGGAAGACGTCGTCGAGGAAAGCTTTGGGATCTATGGTATTGGTTCGTAGTCAGTTTCTCTGGCCGTTCCGTCTCATAAGCAGAGCAACAATGCGCACCTTCGCTCAGAAAGTCAGGAATCTCTTGTTCGCATAGCTTCCGCACCGCATCTGCGTCGCCATCGTGTTTGAGAAGAGCAATAACGTATTCGGCTAGGACGTCGGCGTCGGCGTCAGAACTGTTCTTTTATGTCAGCGTAGTCCTAGAATTGAGGGTCACTCCTATGTCACATGGGCAAGTGAGGTTACGGACGTGTTTTCGATGCGCTTGACTATCCACGCCTTAAGCAGGGGCGCATCTTCTTCTGAAAACAGCATAATTCGAATGACGCGACTAATTCGTGAATGGTAGCCACCGGAGCGCGCCGAGAGTAGAGTACAAGCAAGTATCGAACATGTATGGTTGAAGTTGCGAAGTTGGAGGTTGGTTTTTTTTTTGGGCCTTGAGCAGTTGGGGCCTTTCCTCCTGTCGTCACGGTGGAGGTCAAGTTGTAGGTACATAGACCCTGGACCACCAAGTCACGGAGAAAAGATATGGAAATAAATTGAGCTCGACGATAGTTCAGATCAGTCTAGAGTCTAGTAGAATAATAAAATTTTTAGAGATAATTGCATCTGTTGAAACGAGAAGGTGCTGTGGAAAGATAGCTTGGCTTGTTCAGCAGAGCTCCATGTCATGTCATGCATCCGCTCAATAACCTGATGAAGCTAATCTCAACCCTGCTCGCAGAGTTGAGATCAGCGAATAAATTTCGGCCCTTGCTCACTTGATGGTCAGCAAATATTCTTCTCTCAAGTCTGGCTACATTGGGAGATTGTTTCAACTTGATTATAATCCAAAGGCATCTCGTGTGAACTTCAATCTAACGTGTTTCAACTCATCAGATACGACATAACTACATAAAAGCCGAATTGAGCTTCTCCTTGACATTCAGCTTCAACCCGGCCACTCGACTTTTTCTTTTGGTTTCCGCTCAGCATGCCCCTCCTGAGATCATCAAGGAGCTCCTCCATGGAATTTGACATGCACCCCAAATCTTCGTTACCAGCCGATTAATCTTGCGTGTCCAATTCGGCACGCTTCGTGGTTCATTCGGCACATTAAAAAAAAGCCGTTTACAGCTTGTCGTAGTACTATCATCGCATGTTAGCAAATGTCTCTGTTTCATCATCTCAAAGTTCAAACTTACGTTCTCGACACCAGGAACGATCTCCTTGACACCCTTGCGCTTTCGCATGGTGGTGACGATCTGGCCGACCTTGGTGGTGGCATCGAGGGGAGAGCCACCAGGAAGGATCTGCCAGTGGTCGAACACGGACTGGGGGAAAGCCTGTCCTGAGGTGGCTTGTCGGAGATCTCCGTTGAAGCCGAAGGACTCGAGAATGGGGAGGTAGGCCTTGATGTTGAACAGAGGAGTACCGGGTCGCTGCTCCTCGCTGAAGACGTGACCACGTCGTCGGGTAAGGACACCGTAGACACCACCCATGGCCTGCTCGGGGACCTGAATCTCGACGAGGTAGACGGGCTCGAGAAGAGCGGGCTCGGCGAGCAGAGAGGCGGCGTACAGAACACGACGGGCAGTGGGGATGATCTGACCACCACCACGGTGAATGGCATCGGCATGGAGGGTAACATCGAGGATGTTGAAGCGGCAAGATCGCATGGGCTCCTCAGCAACGGGACCCTCACGGGTGGCCCACTGGAAACCGGAGACAACGGAATCCTTGATTTCGTTGAGGTACTGGACAGCCTTGGTCTGATCGACCAACAGGTTAGCACCAGTACCGTCAGGACCGAAGGTCCAGATCTTTCGGGCATCGGTGACATCCCAGCCGAAGTCGTCAGCAAGGACACGGGCGCGGGCCTTGAAATCGTCACGGGCGCTGACCTTGCCACCCTCAATGGCAAGAGAGAGCTCCTCCTCGATAGGCTCAGCAACCATGTACAGACGGTTGTGCTTGTTGGGAGACTTGGACAGAGCAGTGATGCTGGACTTGCCGGTAACAGTCTCACGGTACTGGACGACGGGGTCGGAGATGATTAGGGGAACACCGGCGTGATCCTCCTCAAGATCCTTGAGGCAAATCTCGAGATGCAGCTCACCGGCACCAGCGACAACGTGCTCACCAGACTCGGAGGTCATGGTCAGAACACAAGGATCGGACTTGGAGAGACGCTTGAGACCTTCAACAAGCTTGGGGAGATCCTGAGCGTTCTTGACCTGGACGGAACGCTGGACAACGGGGGAGACTGAGAACTTCATGACCTTGAGGTTGTGGGCGGTCTCGCTGGTAGTGAGGGTACCAGACTTGAGAAGGAACTGATCAATACCGACCAGACCGACAATGTTACCGGCAGGCATGTCGTCGATGGGCTCGACCTTGCCACCCATCATCAGGACGGTACGCTGGATAGCCTTGATGAAGAGATCCTCCTTCTTGCCAGGGACGTAGTTGGGACCCTGGATACGGACCTTGAGACCGGATCGGACGGTACCGGAGAAGACACGACCGAAGGCGTAGAATCGTCCCTTATCGGAAGTGGGCACCATCTTGGAGACGTAGAGCATGAGAGGACCCTTGGGGTCACAGTCACGGATACCAATGGCGGCCTCGTCATCGGCGGGACCCTCGTACAGAGTCTCGGCACGGTACCTCTGGGCGGTGGTAGGAGAAGGAAGGTGGAGAATCATCATCTCAAGGAGAGAGTCGGCAGCGGGAAGGAAGGTTCGCATGACAGCCTTGAGGAGCTGCTTGCCCTCCTTCTCACGGTCCTCAGCGGGGAGCTTGAGGTTGAGCTTCTCGAGAAGAGTGGCGGTCTCCTCCTTCTTGAAGTTCATGACAGCGGCGAAGATCTTGAAGATGGGGTCGAGGATGAACTGGTTGAAGGCACGCTCGAGTTGCTTACCCTCGTAAGTGCCGTTCTTGGTCCACTTCTTGGTCTTGGGGTTGAAGTAGTTGTCACCCCAGAGACGCTCCATCATCTTGTTCTTGTCAACACCGAACTTCTTGGCGTATCGGACAGCGAACTGTCGGACGGTGAAAGCCCAGCCGTGAAGACCGGAACCGAAGGCGACGGTACCCTTGTCGGGGTAGACCTGGATGTCACCAATGGACTTGTCAAGGTAGGTAGAGATGATGACGTTGACGGACTCGATGGTTCGGGAGAAGGACTGGTAGAGATCCTCCTTGGAGACCTGGAGCTCGAGAAGAGCACGGTCGACCTTGTTGATGATGATGACGGGCTTGATGCGCTCACCAAGGGCCTGTCGGAGGACAGTCTCGGTCTGGACACAGACACCCTCGACGGTGTCGACGACAACAAGAGCACCATCAGTGACACGGAGAGCAGCAGTAACCTCAGAAGAGAAATCAACGTGACCGGGGGAGTCAATGAGGTTGATCAAGAAGTCCTTTCCGTCGGTCTTCTGGCCAACAATGTCAGAAACGTCGTCGTCATCACCAAGCTGACCGTACAGAGAGATAGCAGTAGACTTGATGGTGATACCACGCTCCTGTTCGTCGGCACGAGTATCGGTGGCTCGAGCATCACCAGCCTTGGCGGTGGAAATGATACCGGCCTTGGCGAGAAGAGAGTCGGTCAGGGTAGACTTGCCGTGGTCGACGTGGGCAATAACGGACATGTTACGGACATTGGTAGGCTTGTCCATAAGCGCCCGGATCTCATCGATCGTGAAGCTGTTTTCGGTGAAGGCATCGCGGTCAGCTCATGGTCATGGATGGAGGAAGAGTGGCTCAAGTCCGAGCGGGGTAGAGTGAAGCTGCTGGAGGGACATGTGATGGTAGAGGATATGATAGTGATGAAAGCGATGGTGATGATGTTGACGAAGGTGATGATGATAGATGCGATGCGATGCTACTCACTTAACCATCTTGGCGGTATTGTCTGAATGACCTGACTATGTGTTTGTCAAAGTCGAAGTTGTGGATGTGGGAACAGAGCGGGGTTGAAGTTTTCACCCCGCGATCTGAGCCGCAGAAAAAGGGAAGAAGCAAGAAGCGATTGCCGTCAAAGAGAAAGAGGGCAACGATTCAAGTGACGATGGAAGAGAGACAGTTCCGGAGGAGAACCACTGTCACTCTTTATGCGTCCCTTTTGGCGAGAGAAGGTTTGGAGGAGAAGGAGGAGGGAAAAAAGGAAAAGAAAAAACTGAGCGGGGAGGAGTAAGGTAAGGTAGGTTTGGGCACCTCAAGATTCATTCGGCGAGAAGTCTACGCACAAGGTTGGTCCATTCAGTCCACCACTTAGCGGGGGGTATCCCCACTAAACCCAGTGAAAAAAAAAATTGGGCAGTGGGCTTTTCGCATTCTGGTGGGGCAACAACCGCCCGAGAGGACCCCGCTGCACAGTTGTTTTCTGCCACCCGCTGAAGGAATGGACGCTCCAGGCCCTCACGGAGGGGTTGGGCTTGGTCACGATAGGCCCATGAGTCCGCTAAATTCTCGACTCGAGGTGGCCTGCTGAGCACAGGTGAGCTTCCGAGTCCATCATTGCATCAGGTTAGGTAGCTAGATACCCTGTCTAGATAGGTTTCGGCTGCTATCTAATTGCCACAGTCACTCGCCGCACAAGATGGGAAATTGAGGTGATCGTGGAGGGCACCAACCCTGATATGGATGATGAGCCTTTGCCATCCATGAAATTGGCTTAGTCACCGCCGAAAGAAACCCTTGAGCTGCCCCTCCCCCTCCCCCCTCTGGCTGGAGCTCATGGTCATGATGGATGGATATTGATATCATATGTCTTTTGCTGTCTTGACAAATATTTTATGGCGTGAATGATGTTGCTCCATCGGCAGCTACGAGACATAAAACGGGAATTTTATCAAATAGCATGGGCCTGTAAAATTCTCCATGTTATGCCATGCCGTGAGACGAGTCGAGACTGATGGAGGGGGATTGTCCGTGGGCCCAGCTTGAAACCAACAGGACTCCCCTCTTGATCAAGTCGGTTATGAGCGACCCGACTCTCTAACTATGACGTGCATGCACTGCACGTTACCTAAGGTACTGCTACAGTGGCTTATAGCACTCACATACAGTTGGGTCCATTCAGACATGAGACATCGCCTCTTGATTCCTCACCTTTTTATCTCTTTTTTGTTTCTCCTGTTCAACTGCCCATTTATGTTGTGGCTGCATTAGGTTACAAATATCCGAAGTGGGCTAAAGCTTGAGCCTCGAGCTGAAGGGAACCTAAGATCCTATGTAGGAAGGGAGCTCTGTTCTTACGTTACCCACACACAAGCATGGAACCTAGGAAACCCCCTCTCACTCAGGCACTAATACTGTACAATCCACTGCCATCACTACCAGGTATTTTCTCAGTGGAGAATGCTTACGAAGGTACCTACAAGATCAATCCTCTATCGTACCGTCAATCATCACCTCACAACCTCAGACCACCACAGAAAAAAGCTGATCCCTCGTAAGAGCTTCCAGCTGGGCCTCCTATTGGAGGATTTCCCAAGCTCTCCCGGCTCTCAACCCGTTAGGTAGTCTACCTCCTGTTGCTAAACCCAATGGGATCGGCTGGAAACGCTAGAGCCTACTGTATGTACAGTAGGGACTGTAGATCTGATAGAAAACCTTCCTTGTCGAGCTCCCTGCCCCAGCATCAAGATTCCTATCTGCTTAGGAAGTTGACAACAAAAATACCGCAACTTTCGACGCAGGAGACATAAAGAACTAGACAATTACTGCGTCACTCTTGGCGTCTACTAGGTCTCTTGACTTAGGAACACTCTCGGTTTTATTGATCATTTCTTGCTCGTCTACTGCTCCAGCCTGATAGCACGCAAAGGCATATATACCAACCGTGTGAAGATAAACTGTTTAATTCAGTGTAAATTAACATATGATTGTATACAAATTGGGCTATATCAACGTATGTGTCTGAATAATTCAAAATGAACTTTTCGAATGTATCTTGTCGTCTAACTTGTTCCATAACGCCTCGCTTGCTCATCATGCTTTGCTTACTATTACCGAGTGACTCACTCGCCGCCTAGGAACTCAAAATCACCCTTCACTGTCATCATGACAGGCCTCATGATGAACCCAGGATACGGGCATATGCGTCTTCAACTTCGCCGGCTAACTCAAGAAGTGACACAATAACGATCTGATGTGTCAAGTTCGGTAGTCGATCGCGATGAAGACCGATCCATTCGAGCGGCGGCGTTGCTTCGCCCATATCACGAAGCTGGGGCGTTTCGATGATGGGCGGCTCCAAGGCCACGTAGTCGTATTTTGACATAGGTACGTCAATTTCTGCAGTGATCTTTTGCTGTTCGCCATCCGTCTCTTCCGCTCCTGGCACTCCTCTAATCTTGACTGCAGTAAGGGGTATCTCCTTACCCCAAACTTGCTCAAGTGCCTTTGCATGGTTTGCAAACATGCCTCGAATGTAGCTCACACGTGAGAAATTCCAGCCCACTTCAACCTTTCCTTCGAATGCGCTCTTGAAGATGTAGCTGATCTCATTTTCCCGTGGCTTCTGCCACGTCTCCATCACTGCCGATACCTGAGGCACATTGAGAATAGTTCCTCCTCTTGATCCGGTTGCCCGTTGAACGACATCCTCGACAGATATCTCACTCAAAGTTTTTGGTGCTTCAACATTGCGGACGCCAGCAAGACCGATTCGCAGCTGACCCAGCATCATCCTCAGGATGCTATGGATGCGTCTTTGCTCCATACTCGCAGCAAAGCGAACATATGCGTTGAGAGCCTCAACCTTGAACACCTGGTGATCCGAAAACGTGCTGGGGAAAACACCCAGATTCAGTGCCTTGAGTGTCACCACAACGTCTGTATCCAGAGAAATAGGCGACTTCGAAAGCGTGTCTTCCTCCTTGAGTTTTGGAGTCTGTTCGACTTGATGGGCCGTGCTTCGAGATGTTGACATGGACCTCCGTTTCATGAATTTTTCAATCTCCTTCAGCGAGCTTTGGAAGCTCTCCCTCCTTTCCTGAACAAGCTTCTGGACAGCCTGCCACAGTGCAATCCCCTGAGCCGCCGAGGTTGTTGTCCCGAAGACCTGAACTGAGTCTCCGTCCAAGGTTGCTACTAGTCGATCTCCACTGCCGTCGAGGCTCTCGCGTACGTTGTACATAAGGAATTCGAGCGACGTGATGTCAGCAACCAAGAAGGCCTGGTAGTCAAAGGCGGCCTTAACCCGGAATGCGTGGAAGCTTATTGAAGCTTGGATCATAGGAGTCTCGTTCAAAGCCTCTTCTCGCTTCGGCCACTGAATGGACGTACGTAAGCGGAAGTCTTGCAGAGCGACAAAGCCGCTCAATCGACCGGTACAGTCAACACCAATCTTATCGAAACCTAGACAGAGGTTTTGCTCCCAATCGGACGTCTTCTTAGACGATACCCAGAACTTTTTGATAGCAAAAGCAGATTTGCCAATGGCCTGTCCAAGATCCATAGTGACATCCAAAGCGGCAATCGAAATAGTTGCTGTCCAGGGAAATGCAGCGGTCGCTGCGACTTGTTGGTACCGTTGAACAAGATGTCCACTCTGAGAAGTCTCGGGAGACATTTTGGCGACAGGCGCTGCAGTGGCAGAACGCAACTCGCTCGGATACCAAATCTCACGGAAGAGCAAGAAATCCTGTGCCTGTTTGGCGTTGATAGACACGGCCATAGGGCTTACGTTGATGATGGCCGACACTCCGCTTGTTCCACTCACATGCTTGCTGTTCATAAACGACAACGTGATGGAATCAAGCTCGAAACTTGCCGTTGACTCGCGCGAATACACGTGCTGGACTGAAGCATGTAGCTTGGTAAAGTCTCCTGAAATAGCAAAGAAGTTGCCTTGCTCCAAAGATCTGACAGTATTGACTGTAAAGTAGATATTATCGAAGCATGCTGTGGCTGCAACACGAGCAATGGGTTGACAGCTCAAGGAAAACTCTTGTCTGCAAATTCTCAGGCCCAGGTTGAGTTTGAGGCGACCCAGCACAGCACTTGGGTCCGCAGTAATGATGTTATCACCTTCTCCAGACTTGTTGGGGGTTGGCTTTGACTCTTCCTGTTCATTAGGTTGTTCTGTCTCCTCGTCATCCTTGACAACCTGCTTCACACTTGACAACATGTCCATAACTAGTGGTACAACAGAAGGGTACAGAATGTTGCTCGAGGCGTCAACCTTGATCTCTCCATACAAAGACGGGTCGTCTTGCGCATCGTCGCGGTATTCAATCTTCCAGGCCAGCCCAGGACTGCGAAGGACCGTTCCGCTTCCAGAATCGTCCGTATTGAATTGGCCATATTTGCCGGCAGGTGAAGGACGGCTCAAAGCCTTTGCTGAACTGTCCAATGATCTCTTGCTAGCGACGTAGACGACCGCACCGGCAAAATCTGCGTCAATGAGCAGGCTTTCCAGCCTCTTGTTGCCGAATATGCTTCGCTGTGGCTGTGGCTTGGGTGCTTCGTCTGACTTCTTCTCGTTAGTAACGGCGGTGTTCCATTGCGTCGACGCTTGCGCAACATTGTTCAGCGAGAGTGTGATGGATTCGGCCAGATGGGCAGCTGGTACGATGAAGGCCGATGTCAACCGCAGATCCAGGGATTCACCAACAGCCTGGAACGCCATCCGTCGCGCAGATGCGGTTGACATGTAGGCAATATTGAATGTGACCACGGGCAGTAATGCCGAGTGAAGTGAACGGACATTCATGTCTTGGCCGAGGGGCACCATCTGGATTTGGAAGTTCTCAATTGAGAGGCGGGCAGATCGTTTGGTTCTTGTGCCAAACTCGAAGAGCTTAAGTGACAAGACGAGATCCTCCTTGGTGCTTGACTCATCATTAACGCTATCTGCAACGCTCCAACGGACGCTGATATTCCTGAGCTCGAATTGATATTGCACAGACGCAAGAACCGAATCGATAATATCGACCTCTTCTGGCTCATCGTCACCGTTGATAGTGATCTTGGGTTTTGATTGTCTGAGTTTCCTCAGGTAATCCAGTTCGCGAGAAGTATCAAGATCCTTGATCTTCTCACCCATGTAACCAAGGACGTCAACAACGGTAGAAATGGTCTCGGGAGCCAAGTTGCACTCAAAGTCATCGCTTGTGAAGTTGAAGGCCCAGTCTTCTTTGCCGTCGTCGCCTAGAGTTGAGCTGGCAGAGACTTCTACGCCCACGCCTAGCTTTCCACAAGACCTCATGGAGTCCTCGCGGCCTCTCCGGATATCAAGACCAATGTGACTCAGGTTTAGATGGATTTCTGGGTATTTAAGAATAGGGCCATGCGCCTCGTGTCGGTTGGAAGCGTGCAAATGAGCTCTGTCTAAGGAAAACAGCACTTGGGCCATGGGCTCAACTTCTGACTTTAAAGAGGTCTTAGCAAAAACCTGAAGGCCAGCCAAGGTCAGGTGAACATTGTATACGACCTTCAATCCGGGGTTCTCTGGCTGGATATGCTGAAGTGCCGGCTTGGGAGTTTCACCTTCATCAGAGCCAAAGACCTCAGCAACACGATCTTGGATAATCTTGGTTTGTTGCTGCAGTTCTTGGACAGCACTCGATATTTGAGGCCTGTTGAGCGCAGTGAGAAGACTGTAGACGGCTGATGCATCCAGCTGGACAATTTCCAGAGAAGAGAGAACATTGACTTGGTGCTCTGTTTGGCCCATGTGGCTTGTAATCCGGCCATTGGTTGGGGGGATCTGGAGGAGAGAGATGCTACGGGGCTTATTTCTGACATTGATTTGCATCTCGTGATAGTTTTCCTTGACATCAAAGTCAAAGATGATTTCTTTTCCAAAATTTGCTGCTGCCGCCGCTCGTGCCACAGTTCCAGTGATCTTGTAGGTGAGAGACTGAAGAACAGGGATTGTGATGCTGTACTCGTCCAGGAACATGGCAAGATTGAACTTCACGCTTGAAAGACGATCCGAGATCTTCTTTTGTTCATCCTGCGGTTTCGGCTTTGACAAGCTGGCAAGCTGGCTCTTGAGACCATACACTGTCTGTATCTCATCACCGAGGAGGCGATCAAGCACTTCCATAAGTCCAATGGGATCTTCTTTGATAGCAAAGGTCAGGTTTTGGCTCCCAGCACTAGCTTTTATGGTGTGACTTGACGTATTGTCGGTGTTTTGAAGCTCATGAGAGACGAAGATGCTTGGATGCTTCAACTGTGTCATGCCTAGGGAATGTGAGTTGCTGTGGATTGCTGAAGTGATGGCGCTGCAATTAAGCATCAGACTCATAGCACTTGAAGCATTGGGACTAGACTGATGGAGCAAAGACATTTTTAGTCCGTGGCTCAACGTCCTCGCCTTCAGGTTGATAGTCTCGAGTTCAATTGCACCTCTGGTCACCTCCACCACCACATGAACTGGAGGCCAAGCAGCAGGATCAGGCTTTGCTGGGCGCTTGGTTTTGGGGATAACTGACATCGGTTGGACCTGGCTCTGGCTCTTACTGTAAAGTTGCACAACCTCTTCAGCTAACTCGCAGAGCTCCCAGTTCAGATTGATCCCTGCCTCGGCACAGGAGATGTTCAAAGTCGTGAAAGGAGCGCCAGGTGCTTCGCCAACAACTTCGGCTTCGTGCATTTGCTGGTCAATTCTTGCAGCCAGGTCAATGAAGCCAATCTTGTTCTGCTTTGGTCCAGGATCCAGGACGAGCTGAAGTTCAGCAAGCCTGCAGGCGCCGAGAAGAGGTAGCTGATCATCAAGGACAGTATTGGTTTCCTTGAGTGCTCCAAAGATATTGGTCAGGATGAGTGCGCCTGTCAAGTCCTCAATGTCCCAACCGCGCCATTTCTCTAGTGAAGCTACTACATAGTTTGCACAATCTGCTGGTATGTCCGGACTGGTACTGAAGCAGTTCTGGATGATTTGAGACTTGGATTGCGGATCCATGGCGGTCCATATTTGGCGAAGTCGCATGGCCAGTTTCCAAGAATCAGAAGTGCGAAGGTGATCATCTGCGGATCGAAGCACAGCAGAAGGTCGTACCAGAAAGGATGGGTCGTTGATCGATTCGCCCCGATCAAGAAGTAGATACGCGAAATACTTGTGCCGGTTTGAGTGCTTCGCCATAATTTCAGAGAAGATATGCCCAAGATCCGAAGCAATAAGTGAAGTGCGATGGATGAGGGAGGCAAGATACTCAATCTTGCCGGAAGCAGTACTTCCAACTACAGATCCAATGTCTGCGTCAATGAACCTAACCTCTTTCTCACCTATGGACACCACAACGTCCTCGATCTGTGCCATTACTGCAGGCTGGGGTTCTTGGAAGGATGGTTTGCGTTCAGACGCAGAAACTTCTGCGGATCCTAGGCGCAATTGAAGCGAGGTTCTCGAATGTCGCGTCTCATCCCGAAAGGGGTCGTCCCAGTTATTGGTCATTCGCGTAATCAAAGCCACCTTCGAAATTGTGAGATCGTATTGGTCTTGCTCCTCTTGAGTATAGCCAGAAGAGTCCTCGGTGGTCGAGTTGAGAAGCCTGAATGAAGCGTTCGGTATCCGGACCATAAGATCCTTAATCTGACCTTTGGTTTCTCTTTCTTTCTGTCGATCAAAGATCTGGGTCATGGCATGGATCTGGAAAGTATCCAATAAATCTTCTGGTTCATTTGGCTGCAAAGCATCGAGAAGGGAGGCAGTATAACGTAACGCCGATGGGTTAACGAAAGCTGACATGCCGGATGGAAACTCGACAATAACACTGAGATAAGGATGCTCCTCACCCAACCCATTGGGGTCGATATCACCCAGCCCTATGCTAACGGCATCAAATCCATCGTCTTCACCTTCTTCGATACTCTGGAAAGGCACTTCGTGCGTATTTGGCCGCAACCCATGCAAAGGGAATTGAGGCGAGACATATTGGCTGGAAAAAGCAACTGAAGAGTGGGCAAGATCATCCTTCGCGGCGTAATCATTCCCTGAGCGATGGGATCCAAACGAACCTCTCGCCCGTAAGGACTGTCGGTTGTCTCCTGAAGAGGACCTTGCACCGAGGTAGTCGCCGCGTTTGGATCTAGATCGAGGTCTATGCTGACTCTGCGCAAGCACAACACTGCCGTTGCTAGATTCCGCAAGGGAAAGGAATGAGGACTTGTGACTGAAGCCTCGGGACCGGCGTGAGGTTATCGTCCTACGCGAAACATCATCCATCTCGCCCTCAAGTGCCACAGCTGGATGAGGAGGCGGGGGTGCGCATTGAGCCGGCGGGTCTACCACCTCTGGAACAAACTCATCCAGATATTCCGGCAAGAGGAGATACTCGGCTCGATGCGTGCGTTGATCCTCCCTCTGAACCAGTTCTTGCTGGATCCTTCTCTCTTCACTGAAATTGAACTTGCGCCCAATGACAGCAAGGCGAACGGTCGTTCGGAAGTGGGCATCTGTATCCACTGGATGGTGGTATCTAGACTTCTGTCTTCCTGCTGACTCTGCATTGACACATGAGACTTGGATATTGGGCACAGCAATGTCGGCACGTCTCGAGTAATGGGATCTGGCCCAATCGTTGAAGCATACATCGATAGCGTCAGTTGACACCAGGAAGGCAGCCTCGTCGACATGCAACCAAACTTGAATAGATTCCACCAAAGCTCGCGCAAATGTTATATCATAAAAAATGAGCGACGAGTATGGCACGAGGGCATTCTCAACATCGTCAAAACAAAATGCAAGGGCTTTGCCGCCCTTCGCCACTGCCACAAGGAATTCGGATGTGCACTCTCCTGTGATGCCACCTACGCTGGCATCCCAGTTACAGACATATGCTGGTTCAGATGGCGGCAGTCCAAAGAGTTTGTGGCCGAATATCCGTAAGCCATCGATGAACAGCTGGGTGTTAGACGATGACATCCCAGGAGAGTCCAGAGTACCTTCACTACATCCCAACGCGAGGCTGACAGGACTGACCTCAACCTCGACTTCCATGAAATAGTTGGTGAAGCGTAAGTCAACGGCGACACTAGCCAGCTCGCCCTCGATGTAGCGATCAGCAGAGTAAAGATTCGTTGGCAGCATGATCTTGAGATCCTCGATTCTGACACCAAGAATGACATCCATGTCGTTGGATTTCTTAGGCGGAGGTTGTGTTACCGCTTCCGCGTCAGGATTTTTTTTCTTAATTTGGAGCTGGTTTTGATATTCATCCAGCGTTCTGAAGTGTACAAATTCTCCAAAGTAATTATCCTTCATCAGTATAACATATCGGATAAGAAACCCATACAAGTAGACGTAAGGCGATTGACCACGGACATTGAGAATGAGAGTATCCGTATTTGCTGTCGATGTTGTGGCATTGTAATTATAACTCCCATCAATCATGAGGCCTTCAATGTGGCCCAGCTTCTTAGACGAGAGGAACGTAGCTTGCGTATTCCACTGAGGAACCTGGAGTGCCATATCCAACTGATCCGCACGAACATCGAAAGGGATGGCATTCTTGCTCGGTCGAAAAGTGTCAGCCGGGATACAAGACTCAGCGGTCAAGCAAGGGCTGGAAAGGATAAGATAAGTGTTGTCTTCGATGACCGTCGCTTTGTCAATGATGTTGGCCTCGTTGACATTAAGATAGACTTGTAAGGCGTTCAGGGTAAGATTGAGGTGATATTTAAAGGGTACAAAAACAAGGTAGTCAGCAGGCGGTCCGGTTGTCCAGTCGTCAACCAGATCTGTAAGAAGGAATATATGGTCTCGCAGCATAAAAAGCTCCATCTTCGAGCTTGTAATGTTAAAGTACCAATTCCTGAGCGAGTTCCAGGATAGCGGATTTGACAAATCGCAGGATATTCTTTGGGCACCGGATCGCCACAAGAGATCATGGTTCACGCTGCTCCAAAGCTCAGAGCCTGGCAAGTCAACATCAAGTTTGGTAGTATAGCCTGTTGGGCTAGCCAACATATCCATGTTAAACTTGACGGACGAATTCGCGGGCAGTTTCACTTCCAGCCATCCTGCCGGTCGTATTTGGGTTGCGTCTCCATTGCTGTTCTTCTTGGCCCGGTTTCTTTGCTTTCGTTTGGTGGGAGGTTTAGCATGTCGCATAGGCGGCTCCTTGCCACGCCAGCGCCAATTCTTGGACTCTTCTCTTATTGGCACTCGCAATGTGACTGCATCATCCATCTCAATGTAGAGTTGGAACGTGGTAGCAACTCTCCAGTCCCCTGGTTTCAATGGCTTTGCAGGCATAGCATCTTTACATAATGACGGGAAAAAGAACCGCTGTAAATCTGCTCGATGACGATCTGCCCATGGGCCATAATTCATTGTTCCCCCTTTGATGGAAAAGGTCATGCCCCACGCAGGAGGCTCATCTCCGTTGATGCTGATTGGAAACATCTTTACGCCTCCATAGCGACTCTGGCCTGGAACCTTTCCAACAGCATCCCAGAACACTGTCAGTACGGCTTCAGGACTGTCAAGAATTGTTGTCACGGCAGCATATTCAACAGATGCCCAGCGAGCCCTGTCATCTCTATCACGATCGTCCAGATAGCGAGTCAAACCTTGCCACTGATTCGCCCCGGGAACTTGCGAAGTAGCGGTGGTCATAGCAGTCCGTGAGTCCGTCGAGAAGGATTCAACAGAGCGCCTCCAGTAGGGGACTAAGTTCCGCAGCGAATTAACAACTTTTCGACGATGATGGCGGAAGAGTGATCGTTTAGATACTGCCTCTTGGCCCTGGGTATTGTCACGATCGCGAGCCGCCCGAGTGACCTGATCCTCCTTAAAGTCTTCGTTCTCCTTAATCTCAATGACAGGGTGCTGGAACTGAACCTTGAAAGTTTGTCGATATGGATCAGGTGTAGTTGTTTCCGAGGCATCTACTTCCACATCTAGTGAGTCGGCTTTCGCGACAAGGATAGCCTTTGTGTTTTCATTGCCTATAACGGCAGCAGCCTTCTGGCATCGAATATACACTGGGAATAGTCGGAGCATGAAAGGGAGCTCAGGTTCGTCGTCCTTCGATTCTTCTTCGTCTTCGCCGCTTCCAAAGCCCGTGGTGGTACGTCGGAACATGGACTTGGCTCGTTCGCTTAACTCCTGCTTCACATCCGCCCCTTTCTCGTCGCCTGCCGCTGAGCCCCCGTCTTTCTTAGTCCCTCGAGACCGTACATTTGTCTCGCTCTTCTCCGATACTCCACTCGAACGAGCTTCAGGGTCGTGGACCTGGGTGAGACCGGCAAGTATGCCATCGTAGGCTGGGCTACGATTATACACGAACCATTCCAAGCCAATTAGATCAATCTGAATACGGCACGGAAGCTCGGGGTTCTTGACATCGCTCGTCGGTGTATCATCCGTCGAGGGCTGTTTCGATCGACGGGTGTCGATAATATCTGCATCTCGAACTCGCCGAAGCCAATATCGCCATGTTACGTAGCCATGTTGGACCATAAACGTTTCGTTCTCGCCATGGTATCGTAAGCCTGTAAAGAAAACTCGGCCACCAAGAAGGGATATTTGTATCGCCTTGACGTCTATGTAAACTCGATAATGGTGCCATGTGTAAGCTCGGAGGGCGTAGGACACGATTGACGCAAAGACTCGGTTCAAGTATAGAAGGAAGAAGATGGCCAGGAAACAGCATAAGGCCACAAATATGAGGAATTTGCTATGAGATATGAGTAAGAATTCAATAGGTTCGTCACTGGTAAAGAAGCATACTAATTGAACTGAAGACTATCCTCGGCGGCTCTGGCTACAACAATCGCATTGTCGAAACCCAGAATAGTGATGTTCATGTTGAATAGACTCGATGGAGCTCACGGGGCTCCACTAGACGATAGGGAGATAATTTGCATTATAGTTCCAGCGACTGTCGGCCGTGATTATAGAGTTAATAAGAAATGGCGTAAAGCTCCGCGAGCGAATCGTCCATAATAAGCTTCTCGTTGATGCTGGAGTCGGTCAGGAGCTATGGGCTGTCAGGTCATCCAATCTGACGAAACCAATGTAAAGGTCGCGACGGGACCGCGGTTGTTGAGGTCCGTAGGTACTAGGTAGTTAGGTCGTCAGATTATGTCGTCCTATTCCCTGTCACTCAGCGGATGCAGGGTAGCGGAGCCGTCCATGGTTATTAGCTGCCCGGGCTTCAGTGGTCACGCTTGAGATTCTAGCGCCCCGCTCGCCAAAACGTCTAGCGTCCACTCATCCACATCCTGGATAACTACCTACTAATAAGGTACTGTATGTAGGTAATACATACTTAGACTAATAGACAAGCTGCTGTCTTGGCCATGGAATGTTGTCAGCCTTGAGGAACCGCCATGTCATTGACTTCCAGTTTAGTGGGAAAAGTACTTACCTACTATTTAACCTTCAATACGAATATCATTCTCTACCTACCTAAGTCATATGGATGACTTACTGACGGTTTGGAGTATCATAGCAAAAACTCCTTAGTCACCTTATCAAAACAAATAGTCTACTATGTATCTTAATTAATTACGAAGCTTAGGTCAATCGACTAGTCTCAATATGGACCTTCAACACCGGGTAGGCATAAGTCGCATGAACAATAAGCCGCTCCCGGAGCTATCATTCCTCAAACACAGTTACGTACCACACTCGAGGCAGCAAATACATCATCTGCCCCAGCATAGGTACAGCTTCATCAGCGGCTACATGGCCAGGCGGCACACGACACTTACGAAGTCTTAAAGGCGTCGTCATCAGGGCGGTCCGGGCATCCTCGATACGTTGACATATCCCGCCTTTATTATATTTGCTGGCGACATTTCTGGCTCACCGAAATAGGTACCCTGCGCAACCCACCAGTCATGTGTTAGGACATTCCAGTCATTGCTCGCATCAACCTCGACGAACAACAAAACTTGTGTAGTAATGGAAGACTACGTCGAGGTCATGGCCGATGGCGGCACTGGCCAGAAGCTTACCTATGCTACTACTGTGGTTGCTGGTGTCGCTTCCGTGGTTGCGACGATCCTTTCTGTCATGTATGGACTCTTCGCGTTACTCGTGGTGATGCGCATGGCTAACCGCAGCTTGCAGCTCAATAATGTTACAGGCGAAAAACTATCGCAAACCCCTTCTACAAAGATACGTCGTCAGAATTCTTCTCATGGTCCCTATATACTCAATAGCGTCATGGACAAGCATGGTTTCCTTGAAAGCTGCTGCGTTTCTCGATCCAATCCGCGATATCTACGAAGCCTTTACAATATACACATTCTTTCAACTCCTCATCAACTATCTTGGTGGTGAGCGGTCTCTCATCATCATGACACACGGCCGAGCGCCAGTGCATCATCTCTGGCCACTCAACCATGTTCTTCCCAAGGTCGATATCTCGGATCCACATACATTTTTATCCATCAAGCGCGGCATTCTTCAGTACGCCTGGCTGAAACCTATCCTTGCCCTATCCGCGATTATCATGAAAGCGACTGGTACATATCAGGAAGGCTACATTGGTCTGAGTTCGGGCTATCTTTGGAGTGGCATTATCTACAATATCAGTGTCACCGTCAGCTTGTATGCACTTGGTCTTTTCTGGGTTTGCATGCATCAGGATCTGAAACCATTCAGACCTGTGCCAAAGTTTCTCTGCATCAAACTCATTATATTTGCATCCTACTGGCAGGGCTTCTTCCTGTCCATTTTGGTATTCTTGGGTGCCATCCCGGATAATGTCGAAGGGTACACCTCAGATAACCTTGCAGCAGCTATCCAGGACGCTCTTATTTGCGTAGAAATGCCCATATTCGCTGTGGCCCATTGGTACGCCTTCTCGTGGCATGACTTTGCCGATAACAGCATTCTATCCGCACGCATGCCACTACGGCATGCTTTCAAAGATGCCTTTGGTGTGAGAGACCTGATCGAAGATTCAAAGTTGACTTTCCGAGGAGACACCTATGGTTACAGAGTTTTTGATTCTGGTGACAAGGTGATGGCTCACGAAGATTCCAAGTCCCGCCTCGCGAGACTGAAAGAGGGCATGAGATATGAACGCGGTGGAAAGGGGAAATATTGGCTTCCTAAGCCTGGGGAGGTTAACTCTACAACGCCTCTTCTTCGAGGAAATGGGGAGTCGAGCGACAATCGACCTGACCAAATCAACGAAAACATACATGGTACTTTTGAGGAGCCTGAAATAGACGCTGATGAAGATCGCCTGTACGAACAAGCGCGACAACTGGAGTACGGCGATTGGAATGTAAGTGTGAGTTTCCGCAAAGATGATGTCTCTAATGTGAAATAGTATCCTGTTATCACGGCTAGTGAACCATTGAGAGAACGATATCGGTCTCCAGGAAGCTTTGGCACGAGGTCCTCTGCTTATGCCAGCCCATCCGTAAGGTCGCCCGCAACAGAGTATCCTCCTTCCTCAAATAAAGGCAAACAAAGGAGCAGAGAGCATGTGCCTGCCCGTACTCCTCAGCCAGAATCTCGACCAGCGCCTGAACCTGAACCTATCGTTCCAATTAAGAAGAAAAAGAAACCAAAGAAAGTTGTCAAACATGCGGAGCCCGATCCAAGCGAGCTGGGTCTCGGTAAGGGACCTCCCGCTCCCGCAGAAACTGCCCAAGTTGGTGGGCATGATGGACAAGAGAGTCCTAGGAATGACGAATCTAGAGCTTGGGGGGGAAATCGGGATCCGTCAGAGCCCCATACCACCTCAAATTACCAGCCGAATTACGGAGTAGACCAGGATGAGTTTCGGAATGTTTGGGGGAGATAAAGAATCTAGATAACGTGGCTGCTTTTTTATCCTGAATACCCTTATGTCTGCTTAGGTTAAACCAACTTGAGAGCATAGCATGGAGTTGTGGTCGTCAGTGTACAATACCTTGATATTCATATCTGCATTCATAGCATTGCTCGTTGAGTCTTCGTTGTCACGCGCGAACTACTTGAACTTTTGCTTGAATACCACAGATCCCGCCGGGCTCCTCAGTCTATAGTTCTGTACATCCTCTACCTTACTCAACTTTATTTTTCAATCGGCAATCGCAACTCACGCCCAGGTCAAGCTGAAAACCTCGGCTCCATGTCTGGAGATACCAACCTCAGTCTTTCCATCCACGCTCTTGATGCTGGGGGGAATCTTGTCACCCTTTCTCTCCAGGATGATCTTCTTGCCAGAAATCTCAGGCAGCTTATAGAACCGACGTCCGTTACGACTGAAGAAGTTCTCTAGCTTCTCCTGTGTAACATCGGCTTCAGAAATGACACCACGCTCAATGGCCTCCTCGAGACCCAGGAGGACAAGCTGCACGACGTAGGGCTGAGTGAAAACACCCGCAGGCGCCTTGCCTTGTTCGGCAGATGTCTTGGACTTCAAGGGATGGGGAGCACTGTCGCTTCCACTATAAAGGTATCAGTACAAGAAGGAATGTTTTTCTGTAAGTTGTGTCAAGGTCTTACAAGAAAAATTTGGAGCTGCCGCTGACAACAGCCTTGACGAGGGCATCTCTGTCAGTCGGCTTCTTGGGAATGGGCTTGCAGAAAGCGAAAGGATCGCAGCAGGCTTCATGAGAAGTGAGGTAGAGATGGTGGGCTGTGATGGTTGCTGCGAAGTTGGTCAGAGGTGAAAACTATTGAGTGTCGTGTAGGAGATGCATACCACCAACAGTAGGGCCACAAGCCTTGACGGCCTCCACGGCAGCAGAAGTAGTGCAGTGCTCAAGCTTAAAACGGGGGGTTAACCTTTTTCTATTCTCGTTAATCACAATTCGAGCAAACATACCACAATGCGCAGCTGAGGGAATCGATCGTGGAGCTGCTTCAGGGTAGGAAGAAAGGCCTCCTCAAGGGTTGTATCGGCTGGTGCAAGAGACTCGAGAACTTCTCCGTGAATGTTCAAGACTGGAGAAAGTATAACAGTCAGTTTTGTTCGAATATGCCATGCATTCAAATGTCCTCACCAATTCCATGCTTCTCCATAGCAGCAAAGGTATTGTAGAATGCGGTGATGTCTGAAACACCACTCTCGGAGTTGGTGGTTACACCTACATGGTGTAAGTCCTCTGCTGATAGGATTAAATCGAAGGAACACACCCTGCGGGTACAACTTGACACCAGTGATACCAGCCTCGGCAGCTTGGGCGATCGCTTCGGGGGTAACTGAAGGGTGAAGCTTATTAGAGTTAGAAATCGGGCATGCATATGGGTGAGAACAGACTAACATAAAGTGACATGAGAAAGTTGACATCTTGAGTGATGGCAGTCAGCTTAGACTTATACTCAAGAACCTGGAAACAATATTAACATTGGATCAATGTAACATTTGATCCGGGTCAGTCACAGAACACATACCTGCTCAACAGAAGTAAGAGGGGGCAGCTACATATGATTTAGTTAGCTATCCTATACAAACCAGTGGGCAGTTCTTTTTATTTAAACACAATAATCACAGGGCACAACATACAAGATTAGGCATACTGTTTAATTTATTAGCCTTTGTATTCAATTTGTTCTAGTCAGAGCCCATACACGAATACCGTATCAACTCCACCTTGTTGAACAGTTGGGACTACCAAGTCCATCATTTCACCCTGACGTAAATGAACGTGCATATCAGCCGCAGCTGGAATTTCGAGGCGCTGGATGTTCTTCATTTTGAGATTTTATAAGGCGTGCCTGTGAATCGTCAATGGCGACGGTAACTTGAACCCTTGTATGTGCTCAGATAAGGCCTTCAATACGATAACTCACTCAACGCGGGGGTGCAACTTTTTTTCAGTGCCCCGCAGTGAAAGCTACCTACCTTAGACTTCGGGGGGTTTCTACCAATGATACGCTCTCAAAAGGTCCTCGGATAAACCACAAATCCGCTCGTACAGGCGGTGTGAGAAATTTGTCGGTCTGTCAAGGCAGAATCGCAGCCACGGCACAATTCTATCACCAATTCCCAGCCCTACGTTATTATCTCGCATTCATTCCCAAGCTTCTTGGACTTACGGCACTGGCCTCCGGTGGAAACGGCGTATTGGACGCCTTGACGGATCTGGTTGCGGGCGACGCGCTTGCAACAACGCCCCAGAGCGCGCAATGGGCCGCAAGCCCAATCCCCTCATCCTCGAGTACTTCGTTCGGGGTCCTAAGCTCAACGACAATAGTAACCGATATCCACATACGTGCAAGCAATGCGGTGAGAATTTCCCAAAGGGTAGGATTGACAGCTTGACGACGCATATCACCAAGAAATGCCCCGCCATATCCGAGTCGGATCGTATGCGAGCATGCCTCGAACTTCATGGTATTACGAATGCCCGAGCACCTCCCGAACGACCGCCCCCAGAAGCGCAGCCGAACGGCCAGCCAGTGGATGTCCCTAATCTCCCGCAGGGATGGAGCGCTCTTGAGACTCTTGCCGAAGCTTCGCGGCAGGTTGATCTGAACGAGAATAACCGTGCTCAGAGCGTACAAGCTGTTGTTGACCCCGCTGACCCCGCCAACACTCAACATGTGTCGGACCGCTTTGAGCTTCACGAGCAGTTCACGCTGGATAACCCTCCTGTGAGCTATGAGAATAGGTCGCAGCAGGGAAACAGAGGTAGAGTTGTCATACTCAAGTCAAGGAATGTGATCTAACATCTGTCAGGTGTAATTCAGCAACCACTCCCAGGAGCGGAGCTTTCGCCCGAGGAACGACTTCAGGCCTTGCTTCCAAACAGTGTTGCTTCACCCGACGTTTCGAACATATCGGTTGCCGTTGCTGCTACGGCCAGACTCAACCCGTCACTTCTTGACCCCCAGCTGGTTCACGAGAATGGCACTTCGACCCCTCCACCGCCTATGGATATCCCTGCCCCAATCGAAGCCTCACCTAGCGCAGTCACAGCTCCAGAAAATAGCATCTCGCAACCATGGGGTGAGATGACATACTTGGCGACCGCCTCGCCAGTGCCCCTCATTCACGAACACCCACCGCCCCCCATCCAAATGAACAGAGGCGGCATCCGAATGGACACAAGTGATGGGCAGCTTAATGGAAGACCCCGCCACGCCCGATCTCGCTTCACCGCTGCGCGCCGTAAGGAGGTCCAAGAGGTTCGAAAAATAGGTGCCTGCATTAGGTGTAGAATCCTCCGTAAAAATTGCGGTAAGGGAACACCTTGTGACACTTGTCGGAAGGTGTTGGCGCCCAGAGTCTGGAGGACTGGCTGTGTGCGAACAAGGCTCCAGGAGCAGCTTGACTTATATTCGGCTGGCGTTCAGGTTGTTCTATCACAGAACCGAATCAACCTCCTGAAGAACCAGTTGAATATGACACACGATGGCACCATGATAGAAGTTTCGCACTTCCCCGAAACAGGCAAGGTCATCCTCCTCGAAGCTTCGGTTGCGCTTCTGGAGCCTAGTGAGTCTCTCGCAGAATCCAGAGGCAGCAAGGATTCTTTTTTTCAGGTCATCATGATCGATCAGGATAAGGAGGATGTTCCAGGCAAGGTCGAAGCCTACATGCGTGACGTCTTCCAACTTTTCATCGATAGGGAACCTTCAAAGTTTATGCGCGTCACTCTGGGTCTTGCGCTTGAGCAACTACAAGAGTCAGAGGATGATTTGCTTCGAAAGTCCTTAGAGTTATGGGGCTTAGTAGAGAGCATCGATCGCGAAAGGCAGTGGAACGTCCTTGAGAGACCAGCTAACAAGAATGAAGAGCCCAGGCGCATTCAGGAGGCCAAGAGCGAGAACGACGCTGATATCTACACGACCCTTTGCATGCAGCTCAATGCTGCAGCAGAGAGAAAAGCCAACAATACCTCCAAAGCATTATTAAGTGGCATGCATCGCGTGCTTCAGGACAGCAAGGTCAAGGTGAACTTCAAGATGTACCTGACCGCTGTCATCTTCCTCAACTGTCTTGAGAAATCGACTTGGGCCTTCAAGGCCTGGGAGCAAGACCATCTCCGCCCTGGGTGGCCACTAGAGCGAGACCCAGGCGTCTTCACTCAACAGGGCAGCAACTTAGCAGGGTTGTTGAAGATGCTCTTGGCAATCCGTAAAGCATTGCCACAAACAATTCGCGGTGAGACAGGCAAGCTGATCACTTCGGAACAAGACCCTGTTATCGGGACTTATTTCCAAAGCATTGATTTAGACTGCAAGTTTTCCAATCTTATTATATCGTAACCCCTTGCTAACAACCTTTCTAGATGACACCATACTTGCCCGACAAGAGGGCTCTCCCTTCTCTCCAGCAGACTCTCGGTCCCTCGAGATGATGTTCTGCTCCCATCTTCTCATCACAAACTCTCCTTGAGCAACCTTTACAGGTCGAAGCTTGTGACTCTTGTACACATTCTGAACAAAAGCGAACTTGAAAAAAAGTAGTCGTGGAGAAGACTTTTCTCGATTTTGAACCGTTTAATGGCTAATGACTGGACGGAAAAAGCAAATGAATTTTGATACCACACGATATGTATGACTAGCCACGGGGCGTTATGGCCAACGCGATTGACGGGAGGATGAAAAATAACGAAAACAAGATAGAGATCAGGTGTTGTGGTTACAACCTGGCGTTGATGGTATAGACAAAAAAAAGAAGAAACGAGATACCTTGGAATTTCTTGATGATGGATCTTTCAGGGGTTCAATGAACTCATAACTAAAAGAAAAAGTTGATTGTGATTCACTTCGCTTCAGACTCTTTGCTTCTATATATATATATATATAAATCCCATAGGCCATTCGCTCACAAGCCCGCTTTAACCTGTAGAGTCCATTGCTGTCGTGTAACTCTCGTCACCTTTCTCTTGTTTGCTTGATGTGCTGGAAATATGCGACTCGGGAGCCTTCTAGACTGATATACCAGACAGACCGCTGTTATTCCTGCTGGGACCATGGCCTGGTCGCTTTGGTTTCTTGAAGCAAGCAAATTCGTTCTTGCTCGCTTCCCGCAATCTTTTGAGAACATTACGCATTTCCGATAGCTCACTCTGCAGGCGTGTGCGGGCTTCGTTATCTGTACGCGCATCGAGTTCTTGGTAAATTTGACTTTGTAGCTCTGAAGCCCGCTCCGAAGTGTAGTGGCTAAGGGTTTGGGCGACGAATTCGACATCCAGTGTCGCTTGCATGAGAGCCTCGAGAGTGTAACGCGGGCGACGTCGGAAGGCTTCTAGAAGCTGAATTGACGTCTGCTCAAGGAGAAAAGATAAGACTTCAACGGTGAGAGCTGGTGCGGTTGTAGAAACCTGAGAATGCACCAGAACAAGGGTAAGAAGAGCCTCGTAGACGTAGGGTTTGGCTGCTTGGGTGCGTTGCCCTTGGCCGGGGGCCCAGCCAGGTGCCGAGATACCAGCTTGGATGACATCGCGAAGTCTCTCGATCGACTGCTTTGTGTAAGACTGGAAGAGGCGGTCATGGATCTGACCGAGAACCTCGCGAATTTTCTTAGACTCATCAGTCAACTTGACAGAAAAGGCGTTCTCAAACTGCAAGTTGAGACTTGGCACTACTTGCGACCGCAATGATGAAAGGTTGCTGAGAGTCATGAGCATGCGAATGTTCTGCAAAACCGTGAGTATGATGGAATCCTTAAATCAGTGGTAGGAAGCTTACCCTATCCCCCGAGTCCAATGCTCCCTTGCCCGCCATAGTAGGAGCCGCAGCTGATGCAAGCGATCTCTCACCTTCAATTGACCAGTCATCCTCGGTCTTCTTCAAAGATCGCTCGGCATTCTCGACCATGCCACTCAAGGCCTTGTATAAGGTGGTGACATATTGGCTGCGGACCATCTGAAGAAGTTTGGACGGAGGCGGCAAGACAATATCTCCCGAGCCTGACCTAGACATGGCATCGGGGATATAAAGGATCTTCTGCATGCCTGAAAGCACTGCTCCCTCAAATGCAGCAAAACTGGCTGGCATGCGTGTCACATCTCCCATCTCCACCGACCGCTGCCAATCCTCAACATACTTGATGTTTTCGGCATCTCGGTTCCAGGCAGCACACAATGCTGTAACACACCGCTCCCGAGCACCCCCAACAAGACTCCTGAGGTTGTCGATGACCTGGCCTTCTCCTGACTCAATTGGCTCAATACACGCCAAGTCGCCAGCTCCAGCTCCAACTAAAGTCAACATCTTGGACAGATAGTGGACGCCGCTGATAGAATTGGACCACGGAGGCCAGAATGCCAACTTTTCCCAGACCTCGCCTCTCTTAGGCGATGGGGGTGGCATATTGTTTGGATCAAAATTGAAGCGAGGATCGCTAGGAGATGACAGTGAGGAGGATCCAGGCGTGGTTGGAACAGGTGTCTTCGGGATTGGCGAGAAGAGGAGTGAAACATCTTCAGGTGGCATATCCACGAAGAAGGTATATGTATGTTCTCTAAGCAAGTCCACCAGTTCGACAGCTCCCTTTCGTAACTCTCCAACACTCTGCGGTGATAGCTCGTGATGGTGCCGAGATTCACCGCGATAACCTACAGGAAGAGCGGCTTGAGCAGAACCGTTAATGAATCCTTGCACCGTCTGCCAGAATTCTATAACTTCGCCGAGAATACCTTCACTTGACAGAAGACTAGTGAGGAAGGATAACATCTTCTCCCAAAGTTCAACCACATCAGGTGAGTCGAACGTCAGAGGCTTATCCTCAATCACTGGCCGTCCTAGGGATCGAAGATGCGCTGCAATTGTGCTGGGGTTTGGCTTATCGTTGCTGGCCAGCCTGCGACGAAGCACCTCAATCTCAACCTTTGAGCGGTCGGCTGTCGACTGGATTTTGCCTTTGAGATGATCATATCGACTCAAAAGCCACACCCAGATCGGATTATCGTCAGCACCAAGCTCCAAGAGTAACCCGATCAGTTCCATGTGCTGGTCTTGAATACGACCGGTGGTACCATCAGTTCTGGATGCTGTGTAGAGAGTAACGAGCCTCTTCCAAATATCGCGTTTGAAGGCGCGAATCTGCTGATCCACATCATACCACATGCGCCCTGCTATCAACAACTGGTAAAGCTGAGGCTCCGTTGGGGTCTCCTCCCCGAGTTCTTCGGTCAGTTGTCGCGCTTCGTCGGCAATTTTCCTGGCCCTGCCAAACTCGTCGACCAGCGATTCATAGTCCTTTCGCTTAATGCTGTCTGCTATTGAAGTGCTCAGCTCCACGTAATCTTTAAACCTTGTCAGATGGTTTGAAACGGTTTTCAGGTTTTCTTCCTTCTCTCTTCCTCCCAAAGCAGGTCCCCATACATCCTCAGCCTTCGCCGAGACTTCCAGTAGTGGGCCTTTTATACCTAAGACTCCGTATTCGCTCTCCTTGATCAACGCGTTCTTCTTGCGCGTATCAGTGCTAGGAGAGGTCAAAGGGTTGTTAATTCCCAACCCAGCACCACCTACCACACTATTGCGATAGCTGCGACGTTGAGCTGCATTGGAATGCGCGTGGCTGGCGTCTGGCGGCTCCATTCCACGATATTTCATCTCTTTATAGACATTATCTATAGTTGCTTTGGCTTTGACGAATCTCTCAAAGTTGGCCTCAACAAGGACCTTGAGAGAGGCGGACTTTTGATCGATGGATTGTGAGAGGACATCAAGACCACTGAGTAGACTTCGAGTGTCGGCGGTAGCATGCATCTGGGAGAGGAAAAGAGCCGGTGAGAAAGTTGTTGAGGAAAGTAGAAATCGATTTCCTGATGCAGTCACACAGAGTCAACCAATATCTTCAAAGCAAGTTCCTAGTTGTGATGAGGGGACATACGTAGTCGGTGATCATCTTGAAGGGGCAGACCAAGATGTTTGAGCGTTCTAACAACGCTGTCTGTAGTCCCCAACGGATCCGGCTCATCTTTTTGTACGATGTTTCCAACACCCCCTTGATCATCTTCTCTGGGAATGTTGCTCTTCCGTTGGCTCACGGCTCTCTCAAGCGCCTGGTATCGCGATTGTCTTCGTTTCAAAGCAGCTTTCTTCTCGTCCTCGTCCTCATCTTCGTCGAGGTCTTCCAAATCTTTTTCGACTGGCCATTCTGTGGGGAAAAGTGTTGGAATCTGGTAAAAATCTAGGATTGTACGTTCGATGTCGGCCATTGTGATGGTGCTAGTGGCCGAAGGGTAAAACAAGTATTAGGGGATGCGTCGCATGCTCGATGGAGGTTATGTTACGCCGTTTGGGCGCAGTCGTAGCCGCGGATAATTCTTTCGCTCAAAGACGGGATCGTGTGAGCAATCTGTTATTGAGTCGCACAGCGTGTTGCGCGAGGCTAGATATTATATTGGACGGGTTGATGTGAGTAGTTGCTTGGAGATCTGGTGTTATGAGCTACCTACCTAGGTATCTACCAATGGGAGCTCATGCATGTGGCTGGTAACTGAATTGTGGGGTTTAAGTGTGGCAGTCAAGTGGCAGTGTGGCGTAACTCTTTGCTGTGACAGGCATCTATAAACCTTCTCATGGTCAACATGCTGATAGCTCAAGAGATCGAGCGTGGGAAGCAGATTAGTGGACCACTCTTCGTATAACCTTAGATGATGAGGCATGCAAGGTAAAATACACCGCTTGGGGGACTACCTCACTGGCCATCAGGTCATACGTAGCTGAAGGCCTTTCCGGGACTGATCAGCACTACTAATACGGTGCACATCCTCTATGAACGCCCGTCGAAGCAATAACTTTCCTAGTGATATCATTAGTAGGTGACTCTCCGTAGGCCGTGACAGATAGGGTCAATTAGCCCTGTCGATTCCATTGGCCGTCATCGGAGCTGGAAAGCATGAGAACCCCGCCTTGATAGCATCTTCGTGCCCCGCCTAATGCCATATTGTTTTGCCCCTCGTATACCTCTTGCATTCAATCCTTGGGTCTATCTCTCACAATTATCTCTGAAGGTCACCTCTTGACTTGAAAAAAGAAATCATTACAATGGCGCCGGAACGCGTTTGTCTGTAGGTCTTTCCGACACTGGTTTAAGATACAGCTTAACTGACGATCGACACAATTAGTGCCTACTCGGGTGGTAAGTTGAACAGGTTTAAGAAGATCATAAATTCATACTCATGGACATGACAGGCCTTGACACGAGTACTATTCTCCGATGGTTGGTTTTGCAAGGATATGAGGTTGTGTGCTTTCTGGCCGATTGTGGTCAGGAGGAGGACTTCGAGGCTGTGAAGTCCAAGGCCCTGAAGCTCGGAGCTGAGCGCATGATCATCCAGGATGTCCAACAGGAGCTTATTGACGACTTGGTTTGGCCTGCCATTCAATGTGAGTTAGCCCGCTCCGCGTCTCGTAGAGTGTTCTGTGAGCCTGCTAACGCTTTACATCATAGGCAATGCAGTCTATGAGGACCGATGTAAGATACACAGCTTGACCGCTTATCGAAATCCTAGCTAACATCGAGATGACCTGCTCGGAACGAGTCTTGCCCGCCCGGTGATCGCCAGGGCAATGGTCAACGTCGCTAAGGAGCACAACTGCACGTTCCTAAGTCACGGATGTAAGCGGCCTCCCCGCTGTGTTACAGCCTGCTTGTTGTATCGACAATTTACTAACAAAAGTGTCCTATCTCATCAGGTACTGGCAAGGGTGTAAGTTTGAATCCTTTCCTTCTAACATTCTTGGTGCTAACATTTCCAGAACGAGTATGTCCATATCTCCAAGGAGTTTCCGGCTTGAGACTTACCTCTTTCTTCTAGTCAAGTTCGCTTCGAGCTGGCATGGAAGGCCTGTGACCCTACCATGAAGGTTCTGGCTCCGTGGCGCAATCCGGAGTTCTATAACCGATTCGCGTTTGTGATCACTCGCCCTCGCTTTCTCACAGCCAGCTGACGAGCGCACAGAGGACGTGCGGATCTACTCAAGTTCGCTGCCGAGCAAAACATCCCAGTCAGCTCTACGCCCAAGGCCCCCTGGTCCATGGACGACAACATCATCCACTGCAGTTATGAGGCTGGGGTTAGTCGCCTTTGATTCACTTGATAAACCCCATCTTGCATAGTGCTGACCCTATCAGATCCTCGAGCAAACAGAACTGGAGCCCCCGAAGGATATGTGGAAGCGCACTGTTGGTAGGGGCTTCGGCCATTCCAGCTAAGTCTATTAGACACTGACATCCATCTGTAGATCCGATGAAGGCTCCTGACGAGCCGACACCCTTTACGGTTCACTTCGATCAAGGCGTTCCTGTTAAGCTCGAGGTCGGCGACAAGGTCATCACCGGCTCGCTGGAGATCTTCAAGGAAGTAAATGAGATCGGCCGAGTCAATGGTGAGGCTTCAGATGAAATCTCTTGGCTTCATACTGACCAATACTCAGGAATCGGACGTGTCGACATTGTCGAGTCTAGGTTTATCGGTGAGTTCGCGCTCGTCATGAAGTGAATTCTGTCAGCTATATGACTCTCTAACGATTTTCAGGTCTTAAAAGCAGGGGCTGCTACGGTACGCAGCCAGATCTGGTTCAATAACCGTACTTTTTCTAACATTGCGTCCAGATACTCCCGGCCTAACTATCCTTCGCCAGGCGCACATCGACCTTGAAGGACTTGTCATGGACTCCAAGGTGCGCTCCATCCGCGACCGTCTTTCTCAAGACTGGTCAGCCGCCATCTACAACGGTCAGTCATCTCCACCCACGCTGACATCTTATCGTTGAATTGCATATCCTTACTATTCAATCAGGCATGTACTTCAGCCCTGAGCGGGAGCTTGTTGAGCATGCCATCAAGTTCTCACAACGTCAAGTCGAGGGCAAGGTGAGTCTCGTCGCCTATAAAGGGTGCGCATACGTCGTTGGACGTTCCAGCGAGACTTCCAACCTCTACTCTGCCGATGAAAGCAGCATGGACACTCTAGACATGAACTGGACGCCCCAAGACACAACAGGCTTCATCGCCATCCAATCTATCCGCCTCGAGAAATATGGTGCGAGGAAGATCAAGGACGGCGAACCCCTTGCCCGTCGTGCCTAAGCACAGACTCGGCATGCCGGCCTCCAGAGGTTTCGACTTGTTTAGGGAGACGGTAAAATCCTACAGGGCTTAAAGCCCACCAACCAGTAGTTTAGTGTCGCGCTTAGCAGAGAAACTTAAAGCCCAGATGCTATTATCATCGTCTCACTGCATCATCCGCAGTTGTCGTACTGAGTAAGGGGTGGAATAACTCCGTCGCCTGGTGAAACATGAATACCTAGGCAGCCTCGTCTCGTACAATGCACCTCTGCTCACGTATGTTGCGGTTCTATCCGTAGAGGCGGGAAAGCAGCTACCTTGGTACCTATCCACACAGAAGCCATACGCAAATCATAAACGAAAACAATACAGACTCGTACCAAAGGCGGCCGGCTGTGTTGGGATTTAAGGGTGTGGACTGTGGCGTAACTGTTCACTACGTACTGTGACGTAGGTAGGTACATTTCTATCCATTGCCTCCCGTTGTGAAATGCCCACCGGTCCCTCGTTGCTCGGAGAAGGCCCTTGAAATGTGAGTAAGCCCGCCCAGATAGAATGGGAGAAGAAAAAAATTAACGGCAAGCGTAAGTCCGCGCGGGATACGAGGCTGTAGCCGAAAGGAACCCATGAAACCTCTAGAAAAGACGCGAAAAAGTGGAGGGTAGTGGATCTAAACGCCGCAAATGCCTTGGTTTACCCACTATTGCCCGTAGTTTTCAGTGGCTAGTGGCCCTGTTCTGGCTGTCAATGTGTGGCTTGCCTGCCATGAAAGCAGCATTGGCCATTCGGATTTGGTCTGGTTTGGGGATGGCTGTGGTTGGGCAGGCTGTTTTCTTCGATTGACCTGAGGTGAGTTATTCTTTCTTCTTTTCTATTTCTTGATCTTGTCGTCACGCTTTTCCTATTATACTCTCTCCTCTCCTCTCTTCTCTACCATCTTGTCCCTTCTTTCTCAAGCTGCATCAAGGTAGTCTCTCTGCTCGCTGTTTTTCAAAATGCTGGCCATTCGAGCTCTCCGAACTCCCGCCTCCAGGCAAGCCCTGCGCGCTGCTGCTCCCCGCGCTGCTGTCTTCTACGTATGAGATCACCACCACATGCTGCCCAAATTTATCCCCCAACTACCTACTTTGGGCACAACATGAGCATTCACTCACCTTCTCCCCATAGAACCGATGCTACTCGACCTCTGGCGACCGAGTTGCCAAGTATAACGGCACCAAGGATGCCAATGTACGTTTTGCGCTCCCTCATAAAACAGCTTTTGGATGATCCTAGCGCTCGGCTGGGCCGAGCATGGTGCCGAGATAAAATAACTCAGTCACGACACAATGCTTGGCTTGAGTCTCAATTGCAATTGCAATTGCAAAGACACTCTACTAACATAACACACAGGGCAACTTCCTAGTCAGCTTGATTGAGGGTGACGGTATCGGCCCCGAGATCTCTCAGTCCGTCAAGGACATCTTCGCCGCCGCTAAGGTTCGTCATGACAACTCGCCCACCTCACATATGTCACACCAAAAGGTCGTTCGTGCTAACACAGCATCCTCTAGACCCCCATCGCTTGGGAGCCTGTCGATGTCACCCCCATCATCAAGGACGGCAAGACTGCTATCCCCGATGCTGCCATTGAGAACATCCAGAAGAACAAGATTGCCCTCAAGGGTCCCCTCGCTGTACGTTAACACCAGCGCAAATCTGTCGCATCCCATTTACCATGGTTCAATGGCTGACATCCGCCCCCAGACCCCCGTTGGCAAGGGCCACGTCTCTCTCAACCTCACCCTCCGACGAACATTCAACCTCTTCGCTAACCTGCGACCTTGCCGCTCCGTCGCTGGCTACGAGACCCCCTACGACAATGTCGACACCGTCCTGATTCGAGAGAACACCGAGGGTGAATACTCTGGTATTGAGCATGTTGTCGTCGATGGTGTCGTCCAGAGCATCAAGCTCATCACCCGTGAGGCTTCCGAGCGTGTCCTCCGATTTGCCTTCCAGCATGCCGAGTCCATTGGCCGCAAGAAGGTCCGCGTCGTCCACAAGGCCACCATCATGAAGCTCTCCGACGGCCTTTTCCTCAAGGTCGCTCAGGAGGTTGCCAAGGACTTCCCCGGCATTGAGTTCGACGCCGAGCTCCTCGACAATAGCTGCCTCAAGATGGTCACTGACCCTACCCCTTACAACGACAAGGTCCTCGTCATGCCCAACCTCTACGGTGACATTCTCTCCGATATGTGCGCTGGTCTGATCGGTGGTCTCGGTCTCACCCCTTCCGGGAACATCGGTGACGAGTGCTCCATCTTCGAGGCCGTCCACGGTTCCGCTCCTGATATTGCTGGCAAGAACCTTGCCAACCCCACTGCCCTCCTCCTCAGCTCCATCATGATGCTGCGACACATGGGTCTCACCGAGCATGCTTCTCGCATCGAGACCGCCATCTTCGATACCCTCGCCGAAGGCAAGGCCCTCACTGGCGATCTCGGCGGCAAGGCTAAGACCAACGAGTATGCCGCCGCCATTATCTCCAGGCTGTAAATATGCATCCTTTTGTTTAGATACCTGCCCCTCACCCCAGGGCTTATACGCGATTTTCTTTTTTTTTTCAGGGTAGTGTACTTATAAACTGTACCAAACCTAGAATCAGGCACGGCGAAATGATTAAGTTACGGAGTTGCTCTTGATGATGTGGATCTAAAAATTGTGGATGAGAAGTGGTGATTGACAATGCCTGATGTGGTATGGTGACGGTAACAAAATAGTCAAAATACAAAATTTGTCACTCTCGTGTCACGCATGAGCCTGGAGACACTGCATCTAATCCAAGGTTGTATCATTCCACAGGTACGTAGCTACTCACCTAGGTTAGTAGTCATGCATGATGGCACTTAGCCATCATGAGTTTACCGGCTCATTGAGTTAAGACCCACATATATTCTGTGTAAGTCATTTTGTTTACCCTAAACAACTGATTTTGCTTTGGCTTTTGTCGCTTTTTTGCATAGGTAGGTAGCCTCCCCCTTGTCTTCTTAATTCATTTAAAGTAGCTCTTGGCTTGATGTATGCATTAGGTAGAGAGTTATGGGAGCGTGGACCAAATCATAACCATGGACAGCTTTCATGTTAACTGGCTTTTATGCCAGTTTCAATATCACCGTCCGCAAACATCTTCAAACAATTACCGTTGACCGTTCCAATATGAGCAGCGGAAGGAATATCACCCCGTTTGCAAGTGTGCTAGATGATTCCATTTTCTAGCTTCTGACATTGTCAGTTCAAGACCAAATGATGAAAGGCAGTTCAATCGCTGTCTCAATAACCCACCAACAATGGTGCAAAGCCCATTCATCAAGTGACGCTTCATAAGCTACATACCGGTCCAGATTCACCCTTCACCTTGGTGTGCTTCATTTGCCCCAGCCGTTCTACCCTGATCCAAAAGCCCAGCCCATTGCCAAAGAGCAGTTTGCGCCATCTTGCCATCGCAGATAAGAGTTTGCAACCAAAACAAACCACATACCGAAATAGGAAACTGTCTTTTTGCTTCAAAGTCGGCCAGATCGAATTTCCTTGTCGAAGATCTTGACGCCCCAGACTTCGTAGAACTGGAGGACCCCAACAGTCTTGAGCCGAAGTCTCTTTCCACAGTTTGAGGCATCATCATCGTCCTCCTCGCTTTCGCTATCTGAGCCCCAAGATGGTAGCACGGGAAGGTTGCTGCTATTGTGATGAGGATGCGCGGTGGCCTTTTCCTTGCCCTTGCCCCGCCTCTTCTCGCTTTCATCAGGTGTATCCATAGGACGGATGACCCGGTCGAGCCGATCATCCTCCATAGCAATCCACTCAAGCTTTAGCTCAGGATGGTGAGAGAGGTTATCCACGATGAAGTTCAGAATCTCGCGCATGACCCATATACATGTATCGTTGTTTCTGAATCGAAGAATGTTGATAGCACGGAGATTGATCAGTCCAGCAAAATACTGCATGAAGGCGTGCTATTACTGATTTTAGCGGCTGATCCAATATCGAGTGACACATGGGTTAGACTTACCACCGCGTGGATGTTCATGCTAAGAGCTAGCTCCTCGAGCTGCACCCCACGGTTGCAGATAAGTATCATTGCCTTCTGATTCGCATCCCACCCACTGCTGTTCGACTCATCCTTGATCATCAATCTCTTGAGGGTGTGCATGTGCTTCTTGAGGACGAGCCGACGAATCTGATCGATTGTGACGGTAGTTCGTGGGGCAAAACTCTCGGGTTTGTGTTTGGCACTTCGTTCTAAAAGAAATAAGTCATGTAACTCTTCAAGCTGGGACATGCAGTTAAGGAATGCGGTCGAAACGTTGTCAGTAAAGACACTGCGCAAAGCTAGCGGTGAGACCTTGTTCTCCTTGGAGAGCAATGTCCAGGTTGGGCCTTGATTCCCAACATTGAGCAGGGTCAGGCTCTTGAGGCACTTCAAGTCGATAGCCCGTGATAGAACGGATGCCTTGACAGGAATGAGGTGAATACCCAGAGTTTCAAGTGCAATGCCTCGAGTATCCCGCAGATACTCATCGATCGACCGTTGTGATCTTTCACCATCGTTGTTTTGAGATTTCCCAAAGACCTGATCCTCGATGTGCTTAATCTCAAGATGCGTAGTTTTGATCGCGCCTCTGATATGTTCAGCTTCCTGGCTTAGTTCTCTTAGTTGGGTTACGGAGTCCTTAAATTGCTCAAGCTCCGCAACGGTGCCCTTAACCCGAATCGTCTTGATCTTTTGGATGAAAGCATCGTTCTCGTCCTGTAACTGCTGAAGACTTGACAGGAGTGACTCATAATTCACCCGTTGCGCATCTAGGTTCGTAAAGACTCTATTCAGCCCAGGGGTCGAGGCCGAGGTCGAGTCAATATCAGGGGCATTTGACTTAGAAGAGTCGCCTGCTTCTGGCGTTTCTGATTCTTTGGTCTCGACTTGTTTCTCTTCAGTCTCTTTGGCTTGTTGCTCGTCCAAATCCACTTCCAATTCATCAACGGTATCCAGGTGTTCAATTTCAATATCGTCTGGTGATACATCGTTATTCGGCTCTTTATTCTTGGGCCGTGACGTTGAGCTCGTCTCCGTCGTTCCTGAATTCGAAGTGCCGCTTTCATCGTTCGCCGATCCTTCACCATCTTTGCGTGTCGCTGAAGCGCCGTCGGATGATTCATTGTTTTGCTGGGAAGGAAGTTCGCATGAATCCACGTACTTTCTCGCTGCTTTCTCAATCACGTCCAAAATGTCTTGCTGTGCTGTAGAGAAATCACGGGTGCCGTTGATATGCGACATCAATCTTGTTGAAACACTTCGGATAGATGATACGAACTCTTCACGGGGATCCTCAGAATTGTCGTTGCTGTCGGCCTCTTGGTCTTCTTCTTGACTGGTTGCTGCCTCACGAGGACTCTGGTTGAGCGCAGGCTTCTTGGTAATGAATGGTTCGACATCAAATATCCTCCCCAGGATGCCCTCTTGAAGTTTACGCTCTTCCTGGGAGCGAAATGCCTTCGCAGGACCGCTCGCGTCAAAACTGGCGCTCTGAGAGACGGGCACCACTTGAAACTCATCGTCGACATCGGAGTCATCAGGATCCGAATCAGGTGGTGGTCGTCGGGCTTGCAATGCCAGAGAGTCGGACAAAGAAAGCTGCAGCTCTGTAAGCGTAGCGGAAGAGTTTCGAACACAAGACTTGAGTTCTGTAACCAATTCGATATTATCGATATCGAGAACAGAGAGGCTTTTCAGTTTCTTGAACCCCGACAGTGTTGGGGGGTCCTGGGTTGCAGAATCACGCTTGCTTGTCTTTGACCTGGAAAACTGTTTCGACGTTGGGAGCAAAGGAGGAGGCGATGCAATGACTGGCAGAGATGTCATGGCACCAGCCAGGGGAGCTGAAAACACCCCCGGGGGAGGTCCGGGAGGAGGTGGAGGAATATCTGGCCAGTGTGTTGAGGCAGGAGGGAGACTGTCAATGCTCAGCGGCAGGGGAGGGGGTGTAATGTAGTAGGTCTCCCCAGCTTGCAGACGGATATGGAATTTGGTCAATGTCTTGATTTTGTGCAGCTCATGGTAGACAGGCCTGCTTAGTTCAACTCGGATGTTCCATCTGTTAACTGAATTAGTGAAAAGGGCTTTGAAGTAAATATATACAACCTGCTGTGGAACACACCTGAAAGTCTCGAGTGACTTGGCTTTCTTGAGGGTCAGATAAAGCAAAGTATTTAGAAACTTGCCACAGCTAGCACTATATAGATACGGCTTGTAGGCATGTTCGGCTTTCACACCAGTGCTCACTGTATCCATAGACAATTCCCTTAGGTGCTTCGCGTAGTTGTAGTCGCTTGTAGTGAAGGTGTCGAGACCACCCGCAAGGCCATCGATTGGAGATTCGAACCTGACATCGTCGTCATCAGGAAAGAGGATGTTGAAACTGCGATAGAGCTGCGCAGATGCCAGTTCATGAAAATGCCGTGATACAAGAGCACAGCAGATCAACTCAGATTGAGAGCACTATGGGGGCGTCAGCAAGGCGCAGAAAGCACAGCAATGTCAGTATCGGTACGGACATGTGACAAAATATCCTGCTGGGTCTCAGCAGGGAGATCAAGAAAGGTGAGTCTGCGCTTGGGCGGGGTGACAGCCTCGTTGCCGGCAGCCTCCGCAGCCATGATGAATGAGCGGGGGCAGCGTGGCAACTAGGCTGGCTTGACGAAGGCGAAGAAGAGCAGAACGAGCGAGTAGATATGTCGTAAAGCGGAAGGAGTAGATTTTTTGCGGTATGAGGTCAACGTCGACAAGTGATGCGATAGATGGGGGTTCTCGCAATGCGACTGGGGGTTATGCGATGCGATGCGATGCGATGCGCCGATGTAGGATGTGTTCGAATGGATAGCGTCGATCAGCAGGGGCTAAAGAGGAGGCTATAAACTGGGGCCCAGGAGATGAAGAGAGGTATAACGAAGCGGCGATTGAGATGAGAGAAGAAAAGATCCTGTATGTGGAAGTTGAATCGTTCGGTTGAATAAGGAACGAAACGAAAAACGAAACAAGGATTGAGGAGAAGCAAGTCAAGCCAAACCCAAGTCACATCAGTCGCAATCCGTTTTGGGGTCGTGGTCGGGGTCGCAGGTTGCAAGTTCCGGGGGGTTCGCGTTGGTTGAGGTTGGTTTCTTGATCGCTGGTTGGCTGCGAATGGCGGCTAGTGCGGGGCGGATCAACGATTCCCAGCTAGGATCTGGCTGGTTTAGTGTACAGTAGTCAGGTAGAGTAAAAATACCTTAGTGTGACAACCGTTACTTTCAGAGTAGTTATGGGCTTTGCCAAGACCATGAATATTTGAGATTAACATCCATATATCAATAGTCCGAGCTATTAGCTTGACTATAAGAAACGCTCCGTGTGGCTGACGGTTGTATTAACCTAGCTTAAATGTAACTTTTGTGATACGGTTTGCCGGTGTATGGCTATCCCTGTCAAATTCAATTGTGTAACGGTGGAAAGTGTTGACGGCATTTGACGGTTTTATAAGAACACTGAATAACCAACATACCTACATCATATCCCTGTTAACAACCATACCAGCCAATGCTTAACATGGTATAATTCATACACTTCATCTGACCACTTGTATACATTTTTTGCCAGGTGTCACTTCTACACGATGCCATGATGAGCAATGATGGATGGATCAGCCATATGAGTCACATACAAATATACCTAATCTTCGTTGGATGTTGAAGAGTCGAGAGACTTACTCAAAATCCCTTTAGTGACTTCCTCTTGCAAACACGTGTCATGCTCAGACTAGCTATGCCTGTTATCCTGAAATCTATCAAGACAAAGCTAAAGATAGCCCGGTTAATGGATGCTTTGACTCCCATTAACTTAAGTGCTAATCCTTCGGCATCAACCAGCAGTTCAGTTTTTCGCAACTAACTAACTAGATTCCGTTTTGACAAGCGGTCAGTTTTGATTAGTAGTTTAGGTAATTGGAGGATGCCCTTCAACCTAACGTCGTGCTTGGCAGATTCAAGTTACAATTATGGGCATGAAACAATCTCTAAAATGGACCCCAGTTCATACTGCAAGCCTACTAAGCTAGATCATCCCGTCCAGGCATGCATTAGTCGTCTAATATTGGAAGTTAGTGCCTGTTTGCCTGCCTTATCCGAAGACGGCCCCCACCAGAAACCCGTGCTTCTAAGCCTCACTGGCTTTTTCTTGCTTCGCGGTTTGAAATGTTTCGTTGCTCATTTTAAAGCTGCGGGTGCAGGTTATATCTAAAAATAAAGATCCTAAGAAGTCATGATTTGTGATATCCATGAATTCATCCTGACTTGAATGTCCTCCTCCTTCTAACTGCAGTACTCTATGAAGACAATACACAACCAGGATTTAAAAGCGAATCACATCCACACCAAGCAATATGAATAGTGAGCTCTCTTGGCAAAATGGATATGATCGAAATAACATGTCGACTTGCCTCTTATCATGGAATTTCCATTGGCCTCTGTTCGTCATGACGCGTCAGGGAAGGGAAAAGGGGCAGATATCTCGATTACTTACCATCACCACAAGTAATGTTTGGATCTAGGCACAGAATTGCCGAGAGCCAAGTCGCCAAAGTTTTGCAGGTCAGGCTGGTCGCTGTATGACATGACAATGACAACGATCACTTCAGGAGGTCAATCTTTAGTGGAGATATTCTCATATAAAATAAAGCTCGTATCCATACTGTTACGGTCGGCGCAATCAAAGCCAATAAGCCATCACTGGGATTGCCCGTTGGCTCTAGAACACGATGAAACTCTAGCTGATGGAAGGATCACTTGTTCCTGCCTGCCCTCTAAACTGCGGCCCCCAGGTTCCACCTACAGGGCTGTGCTCTGGACCCCTTCAATCAACACTCAGGACGACTCAGGCACCCGCCTGGCCTGAGTAGCTGCAGTCATCGGGCTGTTTCATAAACTGAGCTTTCCCAGAGAATATATTTTCTGGACATTCTGTTCTTTCTCATACTCATCGTCGTTCTTGTTTTGTGTAATAAAATTGGAATCCCCCATACCTGTCGCTACCACCACCTTTATAGTTTCGTCGAGCCTTTGCAATCGCATTCGTTCAGCCTGAAGACATCTCATACCTCGCCAAGTTAACCACCTCCAGCCTGCTTTTAGTATCGTGAAAACCAAACCGCCGTTATCGCTCAGAACCGTTAAAGACTCAAAATGGCCGATACAGAAGAGCCCCAATTCAACACCTTGGCTGAGCGCATTGCTGCTCTCAATAAGCAAAAGAGTTTCACCGGCGCTCAAAGTCCAAGCCCTGGACCAGTTCGCAAACGACCACCCCCTCCACCTCCTCCCGGCCGCCCAACCATTGAAGCCAGAAGTCAGACGGTACCAGCTATCCCGACCGCTTCGGCTCCGTCGCAGAATAACCCAGCGGTTCCTCCTCGACCTACGCGAAAAGCCTCAACACCACAGTTTGCGGTGCAAAATGGCCAGGATGATGTCCAACAACGAGCCCCGCCTCCACTCCCAAGCCGGACCCCAACTATGCAGTCTGCTCCGACTTTACCACCAAGGCGTACCTCGACTCAATCTAGCCTGACAGTGAGACGAAACTCTGGCTCTTCAGAAAGGTCGCAGAACTCTGCCATATCTTCATTATCTGCGGGCAGGCCTCCTTCGTCAGTGACGAGTGTCAACTCTGACGGGACAGGTTATAAGCTACCTCCAGCTTATGATCCTGCGAGCCTCCCAAAACTTCCTCCTTCAAGAAGAGAAAAGGAAGCTGCAGCCAAAGAAGCTGCGAAGCCTAGACGTCCTCCACCATCACCACAATCCCCAAGGGCTATTGAACCTGCGCCCCCAGTTCGGCCCAGTCTTCCACCAAGGCTACCGTCACGGCCAGCGAAACCACAAGCAAACGTTACGCCTGAGCCAGAAGCGGCACCACAACCAAGGAAACTACCGCACAGGCCATCAGCGAACGCAAAAGCGAAAACTCCGGTGATTCTTGGATTCTCTAACAAGGACAAGCCCAAAGACTCCCAACCAGCACTACCCAAAAGACCCTCAATCCCGGGCCGCTCACAATCAGGAGACGAGCCACCACCTGTGCCACTCTCTTCTCGCCCCTCAGCCGCCCAAATAGAAGCATTCGAGACGCGAGCTCTTGCCCCTGATGAACCAGTCTATGGATGTCTCATCTGTCGAGATTGGAGCGGTCCTGATGCCGTCGCTGCGCAATACCCCCGGGAGTCTGTGCCGAGGAACGATCCCGTTGGGTTTCTGGCTCAGGTTCTTTGCGGCCCGTTCCCCTCATATACAGACAAAGCGCGGGCGATCTTTACTTGGTTCCATCATAACATTAACTATGATACCGTCGCATTCTTTGGCAATAATGTAAGACATATGACAGCGGAAGATACAATTTTTACTGGCAGAGCTGTTTGCGCAGGATATGCAGAAACATATAAAGCAATCGCCAACAGAGCTGGCCTGGAATGCGTGGTTGTTACTGGCCATGGAAAGGGCTTTGGATACACTCCGCTCAAGAAGGGCGAGCGCCCACCACCAGCGAAACCCGACGGACATGCCTGGAACGCAGTGCGAATCGATGGTGGCGACTGGAAGTTACTGGACGCGTGCTGGGGTGCTGGCCACGTAGATGGACAAAACTACCAGGCTCATTTCACGCCCCTGCAGTTCACCAATTCCAACGAGAATTTTGGCCTCAGACATTTTCCAGCTGAATCACGATATCAGTTCCGGGCAGACGGTCAACCTGTTACATGGGAAAAGTACTACACTGGTGAAATTGACGGCGAGCCCCATGGGATGTGCTCAACCACTGCTGAAGAGGGTATTGCTGAATCGAGTATAGAGCCCAAGCAGCGCCATATCTTGACCGACAGCGGTGAGATTGTGCGATTCCAATATTCCAAGGTCTGTGAGCACTGGAGTGAGAAGCAATGTGGCGGCAAGGAGCGTTTGGTGGTCCTTCGCCTTCCTCGAGGTGAAGGCCAAAAGGAAGTGATGATACCTCTTGAAACGAATGGATACTGGTACTGGGTTGATGTTAATGCCAGAGACCTTGGGCCTCAGGGAGAATCGGTGCGGCTGCTCGTTGTGACAAAGTTTGGAGACCGTGAGGACACAAGGGGACTCACAGGCAAAGAATTTCTCGCCAAGTACGGCAGATGCGGAATGGCCTTTTCGTACCTTGTGACATGGGACTTGGTTTGAGGCCTCTGATCTGATAATCACATACGGAGTACTTGGCGTTCCTTAATGTTGTTATATATCCGCATGTTACAGTCGGAAAAGACTTGGCGAATAACCATACGCCCGCCCACATCGTAAATTCTCCGTCCTGCTTCAACGGCCACTTTTTTAGACATGTTTGATGTAGATGGTTATTTCGTCCATCGGGCACGGGTTCAACAAAAACACAGATTCTTTACCAGAAGCGGTCCGTTTCATTAAACACACTCATTAGCTCGTCGAGCATCTCGATGAGGCTGGCAAACATTGCCCAACGAAACTTCAGGGTTGATACTATCGAATGATACAGATGTTGGTACACTTCTCCTGTCGTTTAGGTCCGTCTTTAATGTAAACCTACCCTACCTAAGCTGTTATTGCTTTGTCCTAAGCGCAAAGGTAATCTGGAGGTTAGAAGGTGACCGACTAGTGCCTGGGCCGATTGCGTTGATATCGTATTGAGTCCACAAATGCGGGGGCCAACCCCAGAGGAAAGAGGCATTTGCATTAGGTACCTGTAACATTAAGCTGCAGATGTTTTATTCAAATTCAAGCCCCTCTATTACCATGGGTTGTGTAAGCTAGTTACTCATCTCTATATCATGAATTCTCTGTCTTGATATTGGCTTGTGATTCCACGCTTCCACAAAAAGTTTGAGTAACTCGACAACAAACTCAAAAGTGAACACGAGGCCATTCTTGGGATGATATCCTGATGCACAGCCAGCCCATATATGCGTCATGGAATATTGCCAAGATGAGGTCCAAGAAAAAGATGCACTTATCGATGTCTCGGCGCAAATCTTGATGCCGGCTGGCTCTATCCTGAAGATCCATCCATACTATACCCCTCATGGTAATAAAAATTCAAGCGTGAGGGATAGTTTGCAGATCCTCCGGCTGTTGGAGAATCAATGTTGGGGGTTAGCTATTGAGGTACAGTAGTATCAAGTCGTTGTGGTTACCTTGATGAAACACCTTACCTACCTTACTAGAGCAAGGGGATGAAGACGTTGATTGCAGTTGCCTCAATCACGAACTCCATTTTCTAATGCAAGTGGCCTTGAGAGGAAATCACCACAGACCGCATCCACTTATCGCAAATATCGAAGTCATGATATTGGCATTGCACCAGGAAGCTTCATAATGCGAGATTGCCTGATACACGACAAGATAGGGTCTTGGCCCGGCATCACAAAAGCACAATCACACTATCAACGTAAGACTCCCAAGATTCCAAGACCTCTCAAGTTTTCACGTGGGGCCCTGGAGAAGGTCAAGAAACTGACAGGTACTTTTAGCAGGGGTTTGCTCTGTAGTAGAGGCTGACTCGAACGTCATACGGAAATACTCGGTAAGACCACTCACTTGGCCTCGGACGACCGAAGAAAGACCCTTTTTATGATCCATATGCAATGTATAAGCAGCCAAGACCTCTCAGAAGATAATGCAAACGCAGAGAGAAGACACAAACGTCTTAGCGTTTCGGGCCTTTGACTGCGAATGCAACGAACCTTTCACCTCTTATGGCCGGCCCATGGGGCAATCACTGCCCCAGCTCGACTATCCCCGCACTTCTTTACGCTTAGATTGGAGGAAGACTGGGTGACTTGGGCGGGTGTGTGCATGTCATTGGACTGAGTCAAAGTGAACGCCAAGGAACCCTCCCCCCTTGATAGTATTCTCGAATCTTTTGACTCAAGTCTGAGTAGCATTTCGGCCGCATCGTGGGTAGAGCCGTCTGCAAGTGAGGAGAAAATTGGGCCCTTGACATACACACAGCCCCAGGCCCGCAGACGGATGCATCTTCTCACCACGCAGATAGAACGGAGCATCAATGCCTTTCTTGAGGTTCAGTGGGGAAGACTAAGAGAATGCCTTTATCCGAGTACGCCTGGGCCTATCAGCTCTACCAGTGCTTGCGAAGGGACTTCTTGGCAGACAAGATGGTCGCCGTTGACCAGAATTGTGGCTGCTGGCGGAGTGGATCACCAAGTCAGTTTCGCCCAGGCATGGCGTTCTAGTCTGGGATTAGTACGCTCGTCATTCTACACCATCCTAGTCAGAACATAGGCAGAGTATATAACACTAAGCCCCGGGCATTGGTCCCTTGGCTTTGGACCCGGAGCCAGCGTCACCGAGTGACCCTCTCGACTCAAAGATCGCAATGATCTCTTACAATGCCCGCAACCAGAGAATAGAAGCCTGGGTCACCGCGGCCGCCGAAGAAAGCGAAGAAGCAGCCCCTACAGATCCCGAAGCCCGCGACCTGCATGACCAGGAAAAGGCCCAGCGAATCGAGCACGAGGATTTGTGTCGCGAGAACAAACAGGTAGGTCCCGATGCGATGGGAACGTACAGCATTAAGGACGAGGCTCTGACATAGGGTTTGAAAAGACGTACAAAGGAGTTCTATTATTATGGCTCGCCTGGCAGAGCACTGGTGTTGTCTACGGGGACATTGGCACCAGCCCTCTTTATGTTTTCAGCTCGACTTTTAACGAACAACCGTCATGGAGCGATCTTGTGGGAGCACTTTCAATAATCATCTGGTCCCTCACCATCATCGTGACACTTAAATATTGTTTCATTGTCCTATCAGCTGACGACGACGGACAAGGAGGGACCTTTGCTTTGTACTCTCTACTTGCTCGATACGCCAACATCGCCCGTGTTGACCCCAATGGCCCGGAGAGAATTGTTGTGCGCCTGGACCGTGAGACTGGCGCTGACTTGGCCCCAGCTGGAAGAATAGCCCGGGACTTTTTGGAAAGAAGTCGAATTGCACAAAGCGTTCTCAAGATTGTCGGTGTTTTGGGAGTTTCCATGGTTGTGGCTGACAGTATCTTGACACCAGCCCAGTCTGTCTTGGGCGCGGTCCAAGGAATTCAAGTTATCAGACCTGACTTGGGAAAACCTGCTATCGTGGGAACCTCTTGTGCGATCCTTATTGCGCTCTTCTTGCTACAATTCATTGGCACGTCCAAGATTGGCACGTCGTTTGCCCCCGTCGTTGTGGTCTGGCTCCTCTACAACTTCTCCATCAGCATATACAACCTCGTCTTGTACGATCACACCGTGCTCAAGGCATTTAGTCCACATTACGCTTTCAAGTACTTGATACGGAACGACTCGACTGGATGGAAGTCACTTGGTGGATTGCTCCTCGCATTCACTGGTGTCGAATCACTCTTTGCAGATCTTGGTGCCTTTGGACAGCGAGCCATACAGCTCTCATGGTTGTTCTTGGCGTTTCCATGCTTGCTGATCACATATTGTGGTCAAGCTGCTTACATCGCACAAGATGAAACTGGGCTGGCATTCACGAATCCTTTTTTCCGCACCGTCCCCGAGAACACATTATACTTCAGCATAATTATTGCCGTACTCGCCGCTGTTGTCGCCAGCCAGGCCTTAATCACGAGCTCGTTCCAGCTTATCTCGCAGCTAATGAGGCTTAGCTACTTTCCTCATATCAAGACAGTTCACACCAGTCGCCGGTTCCATGACCAAATCTACATGCCGCTTGCAAACTGGCTACTGATGATCGGAACTGTTGTGGTCACAGCTGTCTATAATAATGTAGGTTGTCCCATTGTGTAAGTCTGGAACGATCTTGTCTGACATGGCTTTACTATTTACTAGACAACGAGTTTAGGTCATGCTTATGGCGCTTGTGTCATAATTGTCACTTTCATCACAACATGCATGGTGTCACTGGTGGCGCTCATCATCTGGCGAATTCAATCAATTCTTGTTCTCATCGGGTTCCTTATTTTCATCCTCCTTGACAGCATCTACCTCAGTGCAGCAATGAACAAGGTGCCCGATGGTGGTTGGTTTGCGCTGGTTCTGTCCTTCATTCTCAGCACATTCGTTATGCTTTGGCGATGGGGCAAGGAACAGCAATGGGAGGCAGAACAGAGAGATATGGTGGACCCTTCGGAGTTTCTCATGTCATCCCGAAGTACCTCACGAAATAACTCTATCGCCAGGGGCATCACTGGTGACGGCTCAGTTCGCTCGATTCGGTTGAGACTCTCGCCAGAGTTTGGAGGTGGCCAAGTGATGGTTGCCCCAGGGCTTGGAATTTTCTTCGACAAAGTTGGCGGCAGCGGTGATCACATCCCAAAGGTTTTCTCGCAGTTTGTGCGAAAGTTCCAGACCCGGCCACAGGTGATCGTTTTTTTCCACATGCGCGCAATTTCCCAGCCCACGGTTCCATCCGACCAACGCTTTGTCATTGCTCGTGTTACAACAAAGATTCCCTCATGTTATCGAATCGTGCTGCGACATGGTTACATGGATGACGTCCTGACCCCAAACCTGGCACCACTTATCGTTAACGAGTTGATGAATTTTATTACCAGAGGTCCTTTCGCACCTGACGAGAATGACATGCCCCCAGAGTCTCGAGGCGAGCTAGAGGCGCTCCGGGCAGCTGAGGAGGCACAAACAGTTTATCTCATGGGCAAGCAGACAATGCGGGTACAAAAGCCGGAAAAGAGAAGTTTTACCAGTTACTTGCGCCGTATAGCGCTTGAAGCATTCTTGTGGATTCGAGATAATTCACGAACCAAGCTCGCCAACCTTGACATTGACCCAGACAGTCTGGTTGAGGTGGGCTTTGTCAAGGAAATTTAAACGACTACGATATTGGACAAGAGATACCCGATAAACATAACATGACACAAAAGGACAAAGGAAACTTAGTTAGACACTTTTGAACACAGGCGCTTTTGGATCTTGGGTTTGGCTGGGAGGTTTAACTGATGGGCTCGGTTTGGGCAGCTCTCTGTTTGACTTGATTGTATGGGATGGCATCAGGAACTCCCCACTTCGATCCTGCGGTTATGATTATTTGCTTGCATATGGCTTTAAGATGGGAGCGATATCGATATACCCTTAAATGCGAATATAATGTAAAGATGATGCATCGGGTTTTGGTTTTACTGCTGATATATGTCTGTCGTAGACCTCCCTTATGTGGGTGACCTACCTTTCGTAGCAACGAAAGTAATTTTCTTTCAACTGGTGAAATCAAAGTGTAAATCTGTGATGCTTGTCTGCATGCATATAAAGGTAATTAAATCGCTATCGCGTGTATTTATTTGCACGTGTTTCCGCGTAATTATATCCCACTCCACATCCCGGCTGTGTTCCGCACGCATCCATTCATAGTGCAACAACGTGTCACCAAGACCTCGCCTCTCAACAATATCTTGCCTTGTCTTGACAGCGCATTGTGTTAGACAATCAATAGCAATCGACTCTCTGCTAGTAATTGCTGCCATAAGTTGTTCATGATGCGCCCTCCCTCTTCCTCGCGCGCCGTCTAACACAGCACAACACCAACACCTACCTATCGTCAACTTCTACAACACCAAGCTTAGGCAACCCATCATCATGGCTGCCACAACAACGACAACGTCTCTCTCTCGCTCCGAGACCCTCACCCTCTCGACAATCTCCGTCGCATCCTCCGCAGTCCTCGTCAACACCCTCCATGGCGATGGTGAGCCCCTAATCGCATCGCTAGCCCTCTCCATCCTCGCCTTTGCGCTCTGCTACGCCATGATCCGCTGGCTAGGCCCTACATTTATGCGCGCTGGCTTCCGTGGCCGCGATCTGAGCAAGCTTCAACGCACTGAGATCCCAGAGTGTATGGGTGCCGTGTGCGCTGCTGTCTACCTCCTCAGCGTTATTGTCTTTATCCCGTTTCCGTTCTATAAGGATATTGTTGCGGCGACAAGTGGTGGTGGAAATCGTGATGTCGTGGTTGAGCTTCAGCATGCCAACCAGGGACGATTTTTGCATCGCTTTCCTCACAACAAGGTACGTAGAGTTTGATACCTATGCCTGACGCCTCGCTAACCTGCTTAGCTCGCTTCGTTTCTGAGCGCCATCATCTCGCTTCAGACAATTGCCCTTCTCGGTATTGGCGATGACCTCTTCGATATTCGCTGGCGGCACAAGTGGTGGATCCCCGGCCTCGCCTCGATCCCTCTTCTTGTTGTTTACTTTGTCGACTTTGACGTCACGTCTATCGTTCTACCTCTCCAGCTCCAGCCATACCTCGGCGAGCTCTTTGATCTCGGGGCTCTCTACTATGTCTACATGGCTTGCGTTGCCATGTTCTGTCCCCAGAGCATCAACATGCTGGCAGGCATCAACGGCATTGAAGTCTCGCAATGCATCGTCATCGCTTTTCTTCTCGTCTTTAACGATTGCTTGTACCTCTTCACGCCCTATCCGCACCCTGCTACCGACTCTCACTTGTTCTCTTTGTACTTTCTCCTCCCATGGATGGGGGTTTCGTGCGCCTTGCTCCTACACAACTGGTACCCCGCCAAGGTCTTTGTTGGCGATACGTACTGCTACTTCTCGGGCATGGTCTTTGCTGTTGTTGGTATACTCGGCCACTTCTCAAAGACACTTGGGCTCCTCCTCGTCCCTCAAATATTTAACTTCCTTTACTCATGCCCCCAAATCTTTGGTTTAATTCCGTGCCCACGCCATCGACTTCCCCACTTCAACGCCCGAACTGGCCTTATGGAGCCTTCTGTAACTCCCTGGTCTTCTGAACGCCAACCGCATCCCTTGATCGCTCGTGGTCTCCATCTCCTCAACAAGCTGCGGCTGGTAAGGGTAACAACCGACGAAAATGGCCAATTTGTGGAGACGAGTAATTTTACCATCCTGAACCTCTGGCTTGTCTGGCGGGGACCCCTTCGCGAGGATCGATTAGCTCTCGAGATAACTATGCTTCAGCTTTTTGCTGGGTTCTTTGGCCTGTTTGTGAGGCATCGTCTGGCACTGTTGGTCTTTAAGGAAGATAACTGGGGGACTACTGTGCAATATTAAATAGTAGAGAAGAATCAAATTTGCCACAAATGAGGGCGATAAAACTAAAACCTAGATAGAATCTCCACTGGTTGGAAATCTAATCGAGACAAAGTTACACTAACATGGTTGAGTGATGGGTTTGGTTGTGAGAACAGCTCAACCTCCAATACCTACCCATGTGAAAGCATACCAGGTCAAGGTAGAGAAAAAGTGCATCTCTTAAAGGGGTGTATTTCTCACCAGTTCGGGCTGTACTACATCACTATGATGAGTACGTGTGCAAACACGGATGGCGCTTATAATTACATAAAACGAGTCCTTAGGCGTCTTTTGGAGACAAGGCCCTACTCGATGTTTCTGTTCCATATGTTTGCTTTCATGGTCAACCCTCTTCGATATCAGCACCAGTCAAAAAAGATCCCAACAAGGAACCGCACATAACAACTCTGATTTTTCTCTCACAATGACACCTGAGAAGAATTCCTGTTGATCCATATATAGGCACCAACCCTGTGACGCCGTTCCCGTATTCAGATGCTGGGCTCCTTTAATAGGTCCCATCAATCCCAGCATCCGTAAGCCTAGAACCTCCCCAAACGCCAAATCATCGGGGTAACCGTCTGACGTACCAGCCAGTGTATATAAGAATGAAAGAACTCCAGGCTTTTGATTCCGTCATCCCCAATCCCGAGCAAAATAACAAATAAAATCTTGAAACGGCTGTGACATTAAACATACACACTTCATGCTTTTATGAAGAACCATTGGCGGCAGCGACCGAGGCCATTATCATGTTCTCTGTCGGCTTTTCGATCGCAGGTGATTCGACTATTATATCGACCTTCGTTTGCTCTGGACTCGACATGGAAGGCTTCAGAACAGCGTGGCCTCCGGCGGTTTTCACAGCAGCCTTATTCATCCGGCTTTTGGTGTAGTCACTGAGGCTGAGCTTCTTCTTTACAGGACTGGGATGGGCGCCAACTCCGTTGACAGCCGGCTGGGTAAATGGACTTGGCAATGGACCTGACGAGGGTGAATGAGCGATGCTGCCAGACTTCAGGGTTGTGGCATTGTGAATCCCAAGCCCTGTACTGTCAAAAGCCGGTACGGGAGGTAGCTGCACGCGTAGATCTGGAGTTTTTGTCTTTGCCGAGACGTCGCTTATAGCTGATCCTAGAATAGGAGTTGTAGTCGGTGAGGAGGCATCTGCCATAGGTATATCTCCAGTTGTAGAAAATAAGGGCGGCAGTTCCGAATCTGATCGTTTGATCACCGGGACATGCTCCAAAGGCGAGTCGATTTCCATTGTGGTACCATTGGACGCTTGGATGACTGAGGATCGCCTGCGTAGATCCTCTCCGTCAACTCGGACTTTATGGCGGCTGTTTAGCAGACGCTTGGAAAGCGAGATGATTCGCTTCTTTGGCCGAGGTGATTGATTTGGCCCACTGAACCAGGCGCCCTCGACAGGGTCTGTTTGAACCGCAGCATCGCAGTACACTCCTCTTGGTGCGGTTGACGATTGACGTGACCGAACAGCTGCGGGGTCATGGTTGGAGATGGGCGGCCGTTGTGGAATATACGGAGAAGAGCTAGTCGGGGATCCTGAATGGCTTCTGCAAGTTCCGGCATCAACGTAGTTGCCGTGGGATGCAACTGAGCCGTTACGATGCTTCGATTTGGAAGAATTTGAACCAGTGCCATCAGATACACGCTTCTTTTTCCTTGGCGGTTGCTGCTGTTCCATGCGGCGAAACGTGTCCTCGACCATGGCAACCTTGCGTTTGTCTCGATCCGTTGGCTCGGTCAGAATGCCCAATTGGTCAAAAGAGCCTTGTCGAAGGGGTGTAAGATCACGGCTGGGTGGTTTACTTCGCACAGAGCCAGATTGTGATCTGTTGTCGTGATCTGCACCATCGTCAACATGGCCTTCACTCGTGGCTCGACTGGTGGCAGCCTGCCCTGTGCTTGTTGGAGAAATAGCCTGTGCCTTGGGCTTCTTTTGCTTCTTCTTCGCCGGGGCGCGTCCTTGAGGTTTGCCGAAGAGATACTGACGGTGGAAGCGATGAAATCGTGCGAACGCACAGTTATTGTCCAGGTCGCACGCACACCCACCATACTCACTAAGAATTTCTTTCATCCAATTCCATATCGCATTGTATTCCGCCGCATCCACCGGGGTCTCTGTAATGTTGGCAGACTCGTCATCACTCAGACCAAGAAGGTGGAGCCAACGAGCACCTACACTCTTTTCCAAACGGAAATCCCAAGGTAGAGTGATTTGTTCATTGGCGGAGATATACCTGTCGCTCACAATCCAGAAATGATATTCGTCTTCACCAGAAAGATACGTATCAAGCTGGGCATTGGGCTTACAGCTCCGGCGAACATAACGAGCAAGCGAACCCTCTTGCCGGGTATCGATGTATAAGGGTAGGTGAGGGTGAAAGAAAACAAACGGGAGGGGGGATGATAAGTCTGTCCAGCGGTTTTTTGGATCAGCGGAGTAGTGCTTTTGAATACCAATTATACCATTCAACTCAATAAGGGGGACGTCCTTCTCAATCGGCGTGCTGGATTTGAGAAACCTCCACCTAAGGGCTTTGCCGTCGTCCAGTGTTCGTGTAGCGTCGCCAACTTCAAGATTGGGTTTATTGGCTTCCAAGTTCATGGGCGCTTTCCGAAACACTTCCGAATGGAGTTTGCCAGAATCGCTCTGCAACGCATTGGGGTCGCGGAGCCAGCGAGATAGCGTCGTTGGAATAGCAAGGCTGGCGAAGGCATTGCTTCGTGACTCGGGAAAATCACTAGCGTTATACAATTCGTAGAAATTTTTGGAATAATCGTGAATTTGAAAATCATCGGGAAGGTCGGGAGGAGTGGTTGCAGGGCTTGGGGGTTGGACAGTATTTGACCGGCCATTTCCATACGAAGGACTCCGCTTGGGAGCTTGGGAACTGACGGACTGTGAGGAGCGATGTTTCGCCTTCTTGGGAGGATGGAGATGATCTCCGGAATGGCCATTTTTCCAATTCTCTGGTGGGCTAGCATGACCATTCATTGGTAGATCGATAGGTTTTGATCTCTTCTTGTGGCCTTTAGAAGGGGGTCTTTTTGTTCTTTTATCAGCACGCTCGTCTGCTGTTCCGTTCTTGAGGAGTAGTGCACGCTCGATGGCTTTTTGACGGTCGAGAGGGCGAGGTTTGCATTCTGCACACGAGTGAGCAAAATCTTCCCGTACGGCCTCCTCTCGATTGTCGGGGTAAAAGCAGTCGATATGTTGCCACGTGTCACACGCTTCGCAGTAAATGGTGTTTCCATCGTCGCCAGAGAAGTTACATATACACTTGATTGTGTATGGTTCCTCTTCCGCTCCCTCAGTCGGTCGGGTTATTTCGCCTTTGGGTGTTGTACCCGGCAGAGCAGGAGGGGCGATCTGACTAGGATCCGCGGACTGCGTGGACGGCGGTGCCGGCTTGTCGGTCATAATCTGTGGTGGAGATAATGCAATGAACACCGGAGAGAGTATGTGTCTTGTCTATCGTCGCGGTCTTGGGAGCATGACGACGCCGTTCAGGTGGCGCGTCGGGGAGACCGTAAGGAGGAATCGCGAACAAGAGTGACTGCTAGGAGTCTCATGCGGCAGGACAAGATCGGATCGTTTTCTGACAGTCGGGAATCGCAAGCGTGGAAGGAGAGACTCGAGCCAGGTTGAAGTGTCGGCACCAAGGGTGGAGGGTCAGCGGCGCGACGACAGAAGAAACAAAGTCGACAGGCGTGATCAGGTCGACACTCAGACGTAGAATATGAGGCGTGGACGCGAGTCGAGGGTGTGTTGGGGACACGGTCGGTCGGTTTGTGTTTTCGCAAAACTCGTTGTGATCGGTCACGGCAGGGTTGAGACGAGTAAGGTCGAGTTGTCGAGCGCAGAGGGGGGAGATTATGTAGTGAGACGGAAGTCAAAGCGAAAGGATGAAGAAAATAAGATTTGAGACTACTCTAACACAATCTGTACAGAAGTAGCGCTTGAAGCAGAAGAAAGATAACGAGAGGTGAGGATTGAATATCGTGGACTGCACGAAGAAGGGTGGGTGATGGGAAGAAAGAGGATGGGGAGGAGCGACAAGGCCGGGTGTGCTTCAAGACAAGTGCGGTACTGGCACTTGGTGCTGGTGCTGGACTGGTGCTTGGTAGGTAGGCTGGGCTGGGCTGGTACCGACCTGGGACCTGCCTGGGGGTCCATTTCCAGTTGGCTAAGAGGGGAGGCACCTCCAGTCTGGGTGAGAGCAAGTAAAGGGTAAAAAAACATCGGGGTACGTACTCTCAGTACCCTCATCAGCGGCACTTCACTCACGCTTGCCGTCTCCCACTCAATCTCAGTCCTCAGAAGCAGCGACGATAACAGCAGAGGATGCCAAAAATGAATGGACCGCTGGGCCGTTTTGGGTATCCTCTCCTGGTGATTCTGGGCTGGATTGGGTGAAATTTCAATGAACGGAAAGCGTACGAGCAAGGGAACGGGGGCACTCCCACTCCAGCGACAGTGGCCCCCCCCCCCCAAAGAAAAGACAAGACAGAGAGGCATGGAAGAGAAGAGACGAGACAATGACAAAAATTGGCGCTAGACCAAACCTTGACTGGCGGTGGATAAGGAGAAATCTTAGTGCAGCAAGCAGGGGACGCAGGGCGCATGGTTGGCCTGAGGCACCAACAATAAGTATTGTCCCGCTGCCGTTGTAGGTAGCTGAGCACGGGCTAGGAGGGAGGAAGGAAACTCAAGTGACCAGAGGGGGAGATGGAGAGAGGGTTTCTGCTGGAAATTGCGTACGGCGGGCTTTTGCTGGCGTGGGCGTGGCCAGCCAGGGCTCTCGTCAGTGAACGAGGCCGTTGAGACTCGAGTATCGTTTGAGATATGAGTGAGAAGCCAAGAGTGGATAAAAACAAGACAAAGAATGGAAAGCCATGTCTTTCGAGTCTTGCGAGTCTGCTTCGCTTCGCCTGTGCTTTGCTTCAGTGATGGGCCGACACTAGGAGTCGAGCATTTTCGGTATGAACGGGAAGCGAAGGAGTCGGGAGGGGACTTCACCAGATTTTCAAAGGCAAAATGATGACGGCCACTTTCAGGGAACCAGGCACGTAACCTCAACACGTCAAGGCCAGTGAAAGGCAAATCAAAACAGCTTATGACACCTGAAGCTGGTTCTGCTGGTTCCAAGAGCTGGTTCTGGTTGGTGGGCTCTCAGTGGGTTGGGCGGGGTGTTTGAAATTTGGCACCCGCCACAAACAAGCTGCGCTTGGTGAAACGAAGAGCCATTCGACCCAGTGAATCTAAGCTAGCCTGAGGCCGCCGAGGCAATCCTCAGGGGAAAGAACAAGTTTGGTATTGAGCTTATGATGGGTATTGGACAGGAGAGCGTAATTCGACAAAAAGGATATCTTAAAAGAGTGCAGTCCTTGGCTCTGAGATCACACAATCATTATCCTGATTCAAGCCTCAACCCGAAGGTATCGTAAAGAAATATCGACTTTCTATTCCCGACCTTCTCTTGCATCTGGCGTAAGATTATCAGTTCGGTCCAAAAGAGCTTAGCTTTTGAATACAGTGTGTTTTCATCATGCCTCAGGTTCGTACTGTATACAGAAGCCAATGCACCACCGCAGGGCGGCATATCCCTGTTATCTTTGATTGGCTTGTTTAGCAGGGAGTAGGCTAGGTGTCTTCTGGTGTATACCCAAGCCAGCCAATCATGTGAGGCAGCGTTAAGTGCATCGTGTTGGAAAGATTTCCATGATGGGATATGAGAGTGTGGTGCAAGCTGACTGCGTGATAATGATGATTTTGGTCGCGTCATCACCAAGCGTGCTACCATTGCAGTACAGTACGGTACGGTACGCAATCAAAGGTGCGATGATGGGTTGCATTCTACGAACTCCGACATTTCGACATGGAGCTTCTCAAAGCGTAACTACCGTGTACTGTACATGTGAATTCTCGTGCTCCTCTCGAGCCTCGTCCCACAGTCTGCTCAGAACACATGTGTGCAACAGTTTTCCATCACCATCGTGTCGTGTCTGTCTCGCGATGATGCCCGTATTCGCAGTTTCGCACCCATGCTTGGCAGACTAGGGTAAGAAAGTGGTCCGCGTACACATGGCATTCGCGTGCTACTCCAAGTAGCTGTAACCTACATACTCCGTAGCTATCCATGTTACAGTAAGCCTCGTCGTGCTTTTGTCCTGCTCGAGTCTTGTTGCAGGTTCCATGTTTATTAGCTGACGAGTACAGTAGCAACGAGTGATCATTCTGTATTTCATTCCTCCCTCGTTGGATCCCCTATCCCTTTCGCGACGAAACCCTAGCTTAACACCATGGGCCCTATGGGAATGCTTGTGATGTTAGAAGCGGGGGAACATGCAGCATAGGTACAGACCGTCAACGCGTAGCCCATACAGTGCGATATTTGGCGACCAAGATCGACTCTTGAGCAGGGATTCATCCATCGGCAAAGGACCAGAAAAGGCATTGCTCAAAACATGAGAATGCCATTCAGCTGGCGCCGAGAGGTACACTAGTAGAGACACCTTGGACCAATAACAATACCAGCGCAACCGATTTCCATGGCTCAAATCCACTCGAGGCAACCAGCCAACTGCCTGCCTACCTAGACTGGGAAGAACCGATGCGTCTCACAGATGACCCACGAGTGGACTCCTCGCGACGTTCCGTCGCCTACTTTGCGCGTTGCTAATTTCCCTACAAATGGTTGTAAACAAAAACACAAGCAAAACGCACAGCAACATTTGATAATACGCTGACATCCGCAGCCAGTCTACGCCACGATGCAGGAGGAAACATTCCTTCTTCATGTCTGCCGCAAGCAGCAGATCACAATGAAAGACGTGAGAAATCAAAAATTATGCCCCCTATGGCCCCGAAGGACAATAGAGTGAGGAGCGACACCACGAATGTGCAATGTAGGCCCTCCACGCTAGAAAGGCCGATTGTTGAGCTGGCTTTCCTGAGGCAAGGTAAGTATGAAGAGTTCAAAATAAGGTTGGAGGAAAAGCGCGGCTATATAGGTACAGAATTTTTGAAAATGGTCCGTGCTCAAGGCTGACTTTCATGCCTCAGGCGCTAAGACATTTGCTTGGTGACGCTAACCTTAAATGGATCATCTCTGAGTGAGGAGGCTGGGAAGTTGGCCTTCCCGGGGTCGATGTTCCATCTCCGCAACTTGAGACCGGAACCTGCATGAGAACGAGCCACTGCAATGCAGCCCTTCTATTCTTATCAATCTTAAATACATCCATTCCCATATATCTACAAATAAACCCTAAGAGTTGTAGTATATATGGCTGGAAAATACTAAGCCTGTCGTAAAAGACAAGTAATAGGAGCGTCACTCACTGCAGAGTCAGTCTCATGGATCTAATGGAATAGGTTGGCAGTGTTGGTTCTAGACTCAAGCTCTGTGATAAAAAGTAAGGTACGTAGCTTCTTAGTGCATTCGGATGCGGCCCGCGGTTTATCTGCAAGGCGGTAAGGCATCAATTCCACGTCGCTCGCAGCCAATCATTGTCGCAGAGGTGGGTCGCCAGTCCCATGACGCAGTAAACACTAAGCCACTCGCATCCGCCATTCTGCCCTGATAACGACCTCTTTCATCACTTCACACGACCTTCATCATTACTCTCCACTGCTTCGTATCAATTTCGTATACAACACGACGTCCCAAATCCCATTTCAATCGCGAAAAACGCCTGCGCGATGAGATTCTCTACCATCACCGCCTGCTTGACTGCTTGCCTGGCGCCAGCGGCGGCTTTGAGTGTTCTCAATGGCAAGGCTCCCGATGTCGCCATCAACGACGACCTCAAGATTCCCGGCGACTCTCCTCTCGAGCTGTGCCCTGGAGACCACGCCGCCGACCTCATCAAGATTGATAAGGTTGATCTGGCTCCTAACCCTCCCCAGGCGTACGGCTACCCCGCTCATTGTTTATACGACTCATATACTAACATTCTGATAGCGGCCAAGAGCTCTTGATCAAGGCCAAGGGTTCCGTTAAGCAGAAGATTGAGGAGGGTGCCTATGTCCTCCTGACCGTCAAGTACGGTCTTATCCGCCTCATCAGTACCAAGGCCGATCTCTGTGAACAGATTGGCAACGTCGACCTCAAGTGCCCCGTCGAGGCTGGTGAGGTCGAGGTTACCAAGACTGTGGACCTCCCCGCTGAGATTCCTCCTGTGCGTTCTCGTGCCTTATCCGATGTTGATTCTATTGCTAACTCATAGTAGGGCAAGTACACTGTGTTGGCTGATGTCTTTACCGCCGATGATGTTCAGATTACCTGCTTGACGGCCACCGTCACCTTCTCTCGCAGCAGCAAGGGCTTCTTCGGCAGCGATCTGTAATTGGGATTATGGCGCATTCACAACATACGCATGACGGCATGACTTACTGCTGGGCACGTTCTCATGGGTTTCTCGGTTAATGTCTGGGTTGGCGAATTTTCTTGCTCAAATTGAGCACTGTAGCGGCTTTAGAATCTATTTAGCATCTCTGATAAACGAGTCAATTGCATTGCACTCCAGCTCGTTGATCTGTAATAAGAACTGCCCCGCATATCATAACAAGGTCGAAAAAAATGCAATATCGGCCTGCGAGCCATACACGGCCAGGCTCATTGCTGCCTCTATACCATTCTCGCTCCATTGCCCCGAAACAATACCATGCGCCGAGTGAAACAATATTTGTTTACTCTCCAAACAGACGTCGCACTCGTCTCAATACACTGTCTTTCTCAGGGTCATAAGGGTGGTCTTTGCTTGGAATCTCCAACACAGCAGGGAACGCAGCGGTATAGGTATCGATGCGGTGTCGGATTCGGTCCGCGATCTGCAGGCTAATTAGCTGTGTATATAGAGGAGATGAGGGCAATAATCTGACATGTTGGTTGATGAGCACGATGCCAATGTCTTTTCGGTCCTCCGTGAATCGATCGAATGCGGCCTCGATGGAAGCTGTGTCGGTCTTTCCGTCAACAACGAGGAAGTTCTTTTGAACATCGGCGCCTGCAGTTACATGCTTTTGTATAGAGTTAGCCTGCGTATAGAAAAAGTGCAGTAATCCAGAGAAACTCACGCCAATACCTGCAAGAAGCAGACCTGTCACGGAGTCCTAGATGCGAGCTACGTCAGCGCAAAGCGTCGAGCGAAGACTTTCGCCCCAACACATACTTCGTCGCCAATGACTGCCAGAAACTGTCGATCCTTATAGTCTGCTTGCGAAGCCATATTGGTGATTTTGGAGTCGTTTACTTGCACCTCTTGATGGAGTTGATAGCGCTAAGTTGATGAAGGAGGTCGGGGTGCCTGACATTCCGCTCCGAGCAGGAGCCCGGATGGAAGCTCTGACCATCCACTGACATCCGGGCATCGAATACAGTGCCTAGGTAGTAGGTACCTAGGTAGGTAGGTATTGATCCCCCACAGGTGGATGCTGCAATCGGGTCTCCACTGGGTTCCTGGGTACCTACTGGTCGGCTCTACCTAGGCAGGTATGTACTAGTGAACAAAGAAATGGTCCCATCTGGTCCTAAGCAACGAGAATCTCAGTATAATAAACAACATCTGGCCACGCCGCCGCCATTCCTTTCTTTGTTTCTCTCACATCTACCCACGACTCTTGAACCGGGTATTGCGATCGCGAATTCCGAATTTCGAAGGCGATAATAAGTGGTTTGCTTAAAATGCCACGCCTAGTTCGCCGACAACCGCTCAGGGAGCGTATCATGGCTGCGATCAATCCCATGGACTTCTTGCTCTGGCTATCCGAAGAGCTCGAGACAAGGGATTGGGACTCAACAACCGCGGGAACACAGCTTGGCCTGGCTATGAATTTCGTGTTTCTTCTTGCGCGCGCTAATTCGGGATCTTCTACCCAAAAGGACGACATTTTCTCCGACGAGACCAGCTCTGGTTGGGTCTCATTCCTGGTAAGTGCTCGGCTTTTTGGGGTGCTCTTTGTGCTGTCAAGACTAATCATATATACACCGTAAAGGTCTATCCACTTGTTTGGACTCTGGTAGCTTTCTCTTCCATCAACGCTTTCTACGCGATTACACGAACGCGCAAGTACCGACTCTTTCTAGCCAAGGTCGACAAGCCAATCTCAACACCTTCTGCACGACGGGTAAAAGTCAACCAATCCAGTGCATCGCCTTCGACGCCCCTTAGCTATCTCGCGAATCTGATAACACCGGAATCAGCTGAGTCCCGGGCTCACCCTGATAAGACGTCGGATGTTTGGGAGTTGGCAGTCTGGGATCCTCTCCCGGTTTCCTTACGGCTCGCCTGTCTCTTTGGTCCTGGGCATGTCTTGGTGTACATGATATTCCTTCCTCTGGCTCCTCTCGACCCTCGACCAAGCGTAACGGTTTTGAACACACTATTGTTGCAGGGTCTTATCTCTGCTCAGCTTCTCTTCTTCTGCTCTCGATTTGCGCAACAAGCTAAGGATAAGGCCGTCATTCAGGAGCAAGTAATGAAAGAGTACGACACCAAGTTCGTCCATCCTCGTCTTCACCCTACCGTTCGCGACATCGGCACACAGTACTCTATGAATCAGCCTAGCGACTACCAGGAATTTGTGCAAACTGGCACCCCTACAGTTCAAATCCGTCACGGTTTCCAGACTCACTCGAACCCATATACTAGAACGGACTATACCCCTGAGGAGCGATCCCTCACTCCCACCTCAAACAATGTCATGAAGCCTCAGATGTTCACACCCCCTACGGCAACTCGACGCTCGGAAGCTTTTAGGCCCGCTACTAGCCAAAGGAGTGCCGTGCCTCGTCATAGTTTGCCTGCAGGTTACACTTCCACTGGTACGTCTTCAGGAGTCCAAGGAATCAGCTTTGGCGGCAATATGGGCATCCATACCCACAACAAATCACCTCTCAAGAAGGCTATAAGTTTGAACGAACTCAGTTCGCAAGAGGCGGCATCTCCGCGTAATTCTCGAGAAATGGCAGCATATGAACAGCGGAATTGGGGAGCAGCAACCCCATCCAAGAAAGTTGAGAATCGTCGACTGACGGGTTCCAAACTTAATGGTGGTGGCAATCCCTTCGCTGGGTTGGGACGACAACAAGCTCCCCCGCGGTGGTAGCTTTGGCCTCTTGTTTCTGTTTGTTAGCATGCGCTATCCCAGCGGTTATGATAAACCTGGATAGCAGAGATTGGCGTTAAGGTCTTGATTCTGAACAATAACCGTGGAATACCCCAAACCTCCTTACCCTATCACTATTATGAGCCTACTTTTCATGATCCATACATAAGTTAGTACCCAAAGGAACAGTACCTTGGTTAGTAGTTAATTTGATGCATAACGCGATACGGAAGCCCTGAGGTGATGATAGCTGCCATATGCCTTCATGGCGGCTTCCCTTCAACTCCCTCTTGAAGACTGTTAGAGGAAGTTGCAGGCACCAGCTTGTTAGGACACTACCTGCGCAAGGGAGCAACGTAGTTTTCCTCTCCTTTCATTGCTGGCTTGTGATGTTCTTTGCATAACTACCTATCGTTTCTTGTTTTCAATGAGTTTAAACTAGACGTCCAGCGACGACTCCTATATCTTTCTCTCACCAGTGAACAACATAACTCCTAACTATAATACCAATATCAATCAATCGCACAGTAACGCCGACCAGGGAATGTCTGGAAAACCGCATTGGTCATCTCTCCGCCGCAGCAGAGCATTCTTTGATCATCCATCACAGCTTGCAGATTCACAGAAGCCTCTTCAGGGCCCCAATAATAGGGAGAGGAGACTTACAGTAGGGGACGTGGGTGAATGGATTAAGGAAGGACAGGAACCTGCCCGAAGTACAACGCTAGGGGATATAGGGGATTGGTTGAGGAACAAACTTCCAAGTCATCGTCCAGAAAGAGGAGGAACGCTGAGAAACAAGGGGTTTTGGGACCGAGGAGAAGCAAATGACACCCAGTCATCTCAGCCCAACGACGAGGGCAATAGACGACCATCAGGACGACAATACTTTGTTAAGAATCGCCAACGAGGTCAACGGAGCAGAACAGGTGGCTCAGATCATCTCGTGGACTGGAACACACCCAAAAATTTGAGCGAAGCATTACCTGAACCAAAGCCTACACTTAAGAAACAAGGGCCTTCAGATTATCGACCACCACCAATTCATCGGAGATGGAACGATTTTGGTTTTCTACGGATAGGAAAAGAGCGTGTGCTGAAGAACCTGAGTGACGGTATAGAATCCAAAAAGGACAAAGGAAAGCAACCCATAAGGCGCGCTTCTAGGGGGGTTCAGTCCTTTGTGGCGGTCATGCAAGAGACACCTAGCATATTGGAAGTTCTTGAGGCCAATCGAAAGGCGAAGAAGAAAGCACGAGAGGATAGAGAGAGTCTGAGAGAGAGCGGCGATTATCTGGGTGTTCAAGGCATCAATCCACAGACTGGAGTTCTAGATTTGACATCTGACAGTGGAGAGAGCTCTCTGAGCTCGCAAACTGAGCAAAAGCTGCAGAAACTCGAGGCTCAGGTCAAGACCGCTTCATCAGCTGTCGAAAGAAAAGAAGCCGAGATCGAAATTGTTAAAATATATCTCGACCACGAAGTTGCAAAGGTACGACGCCAAGAACAAGCGGAAAAACAGCTCGCAGCTTCTGCCACTGCTAAATGGAGAAGAGGGACACACCAGTGGTCGTCGGTTCAGGAGCCTGGTTTGAGCCCCATTGCCCAATCACACAGAAGTACTTCAGTATTCTCAAGTCAGTACACCCATCCGTGTATTTTATCTTACAATTATGCCCTAATATTGTTTGAATATAGGACGCCATTCGCGTCGCCACACAGACATGGCGAGGCAAGAGCAGCTGATCGATTTGGGCCTTCCTCCTCACCATTCAGACCCAAACCAGGCCCCCAACGCTGCGTTTCTGCCTGATGAACAACCCAATGACAACTCACACTCGTCTGATACTGTCATCAAAACTCCAAGTCGGCCCAGTCTCGCGAACCTGTCTCCTGCAGCATTGGAGCTTTTCGAGAATGATATAAGTTTCCATTACCAAGACGAGCCCAGGCGAGACGAGGACTTGGTACCAGAGTATGCTCTTGGATCTTTTCCTGATGATTCACAAGCACGAACTACTTCCTTGCGAGAAACAAAAGGCCTGCAGGGGAACAAAGGAACACAGATCACCAGCGTACCACTGGCGGATAACAAAGAACAACACCTACCTCCCAAATCTTTTTTAGAGAAGGGCCTCGAAGGGGAAACAGAGCCAGGAGGAACCAAAACACCTCAGACTTCTATCAGCCATCATTCATGGCTAGACCTCTTGACGATCCCAGATCCCCCAGCATCAAACTACAACACCAGCCTAACAGCGAAGATCAAGGACGAAATACCAAGCCGCCGCGAGAACACTCTTCGAGAAGGCTCCATGCAAGATTTGACGATCAACCACGAGAGATCCATTATCCTCCCGACAATATTGATACCAACCGTGTCAAGTTTTCCAGAAAGCCAGTCCCAACGCATTCAACCCTTGACATACCATCAGCAAGCCCTGCCAGGACGTGTATAGAGCCCATATCTAACAGGAAGCCCGAAGATACGTCCAAGTTGGGGAAAAGAGACACAGAGAAACTCAGCGCCGTCACCAACAATCCAACTTCTCCAGCGACGAGCATTGAAAGCTGGGATCACAACCGGCCCACTGCTCCAAAAAGAGACAGAGCGGTCAGAGACTCGAGATCCCCTCACCGCTCCTCCGATTCCCACGGAAGAAGCGAAAATCAAACAAAAGTCACAAATTCTGCACAAGGCAACCAAAGGAATAAAACCAGACAGCAGAGAGATACTCAGAGAGACTCCTCCACAAGCCTTGCATCAATTCCAGGCGATACCCGAAACCAAGGACCACAACGAGGACCAGGTCTGGGCACACCACGCCAACAAAGACATCACGAACAGACACGAGGTCAAGGGGGCGTGTGCATTCATAAACACCACCACCACTACTGGATCCGACCAGATAACGTCGAAATCGCTCCCGGAGAGGGGCCAGGAGGCCCAAGAAGCTCTACAGCGCCGGCGCAGGCGCAGGCTCAACCGGGTGATTCACAACCTGAGAAGCTTTGGCACGACGCCAGACAGCTCAGAAGCCTCCCAAAGGAATCGTGGACCGAGTGCATTGCCGAACTTGGGGTTCGTGAAAGAGACTCAAGTGACCGATACTATATCGGAGAGTCCCCAAGAGCAAATGATGGGACTTCTTGCAGAGGTGGCTACAGAGCAACATCGATGCAGCAGTTTGTTAATATCAACCTGTACAACAAATGTCAAGAATATGGAAACGGAGGAGACAAAGCAGACAATTCCTCAGAAGAAGAGCCCTCGGTTGAGCAACGTATGCCTTCTTTCCCAAATACATATGACAGGAGCCAAAGATCAAGCAATGGATCTGGGGGTGCACGTACCAGGCAGTCTTCCAAGACATCGGGCCGCCGAAGACGGCATCGCAGATCTTTCCACTCACCAGGGTGAAACGGGAGGACTGTGGGATGCTACCAAGGAGTTTCTGTGTACGATCAAGGGGTACAACATGGGATTTTTGAGATTGTACTGGAAAGCGGTGAAACCTGTCTTTGATAACAGATCCCCGTATTGGAGAGCTACCGATCGGGCAGCAAATGGTTGGGGAGACTTGGCGAGTACTTGTCTCGCATTGCCCCTGATATTCGGATTAATTATGGTTTTGGTGTGGGGTATGGAGTTGACTGCAATCACAATGAAGTGTATGGATGAAGATTGGGATTGTTTGGTTGATGAGGCACTGGCAATGTTTCGGCGGAGCTTGACCGGAGTTTACATCTACGACTAGGTGCAGAGCGGCCGGGCGGATACACGGGAAGGGACCGGTGCCGGAGTCGACATATCCCGGGGCAAACCGTGCCCCGATGGCGGATGCGGAGGAAGGTAAAAATAGACGGAACGTTTTCACGACACAGAACTAGGTACCTAGGCAATAGATCAATGCAAGATTAGTGGAAGTCTGACTATTTTCCGGACGATATTTTCGAATATCTCAGCCGGGTTGCCTTTCTGAGCTTCAAGCAAGGCTATGAGTACCAGCCGAAACCTGATTCTATAAGCGAATTTGTAAACATCAAAACTCGGCATTGTTCGAGGCAAGGGAATTGATGCCGTAATTAGACCAGGATAGAGCTGTGGAGTTGGAGAAAGGTCAAAAACTAAATGGCAATCGGAGGTCTTGGACTTTTGACATCGGAGGTTGAAAAAGCAGCGATCAGCCAGCAGCCAATTGCAACCGATTATTTAGCAATCAGTGCAGGAGGCAGTAGTGGATCTACCCCGCGCTGGCGCCCGTCATGGTGCTTCTGGCCTCTCTGTGAGCTCCAATTGCTGACGGCCGCAAACGGACCCCTCCGATCATCGGCGCCCTCGTGCCAATTCTATGAAGCTCGTGGAATTGGGTAGGAGAGGGGCGCTCAGATGAATTTTTGTTGATAAATCCCAGAGGCAAGCGCCTTCTTTCCAATTCTAGATCCCCTTCAGTTGCGTTATATTTCCCTATTTCTTCCCCCCCCTTCCGAAGCGGAGAGTTCAAGGTTCTTCTCTTCCCCTAACTACATCCTCCCTCCCTCCCTCTTCTTCCTCAACCAACAACATATATACTTTCCCACCCCGCATTCTTGATCTCTCTCCCTTCACTCACGTCATTAATCTCTTCTCCTTCCAATACTCTTAGAAGGTTCCTCGCCCAGAGCGATTCCAATTGTCAAGATGCCTGCTCCTGTGGACACTCCCCAGACTCTGTACGACAAGGTCTTCTCGGCACACATTGTTGACGAGAAGCTCGATGGCACAATTCTTCTCTATATCGGTATGTGTCTGTGTGCTCGATTCTTCCTATGAGCATTGAATTGACAAAAGTTGACCAAAAGACCGACACTTGGTCCATGAGGTGACATCACCAGTAAGTCCAAGTCCCCTCCAAACGATCGACATTGGTTCCGAGCATCCGCTAACTAAAATCACCAACAGCAAGCTTTTGAGGGCCTTGAGAATGCAGGCCGAAAAGTCCGAAGACCGGATTGCACTTTGGCTACCACTGATCACGTATGCCATACCAATTAACTCCAAGTCACTTAATAAATGGTGGCTATCAGAGAACCTTAGCTAACCCTGGGCCCTGCAGAATGTCCCCACCACTTCCCGTAAAGCTCTTAAGGACATTGCTTCATTTATCGAGGAGGACGATTCTCGAACGCAGTGTGTCACTCTGGAGGAGAATGTTAAGAAGTTTGGTGTCACATACTTCGGATTGGGCGATAAGCGACAAGGTATCGTCCATATCATTGGCCCCGAACAAGGCTTCACTCTCCCCGGAACCACTGTTGTGTGCGGTGACAGCCATACCTCGACACATGGCGCCTTTGGTGCACTCGCCTTCGGTATCGGTACCAGTGAGGTTGAACACGTCCTGGCTACCCAATGCCTTATCACCAAGCGCAGCAAGAACATGAGGATACAGATCGACGGTGAGCTTGCCCCTGGCGTTAGCTCCAAGGATGTTGTCCTCCATGCCATCGGCAAGATCGGTACTGCCGGAGGTACTGGTGCTGTTATTGAGTTCTGCGGATCTGTCATCCGCAGCCTGAGCATGGAAGCTCGCATGTCCATCTGCAACATGTCCATTGAGGGCGGTGCCCGTGCCGGTATGGTTGCCCCTGATGAGATAACCTTCGAATACCTCAAAGGCCGTCCCCTTGCTCCCAACTATGGCTCCGAGACTTGGAACCAGGCCGTTGCCTACTGGAAGTCCCTCCAGTCTGACCCTGGCGCCAAGTATGATATTGATGTCTTCATTGATGCCAAGGACATCATTCCTACTATTACCTGGGGGACCAGCCCCGAAGATGTCGTACCAATTACCGGCTGTGTCCCTGATCCCGAGACTTTTAGCAGCGAGAGCAAGAAGGCCGCAGGCCGCCGCATGCTTGAGTACATGGGCTTGACTGCTGGAACACCTATGGAGGATATCCCCGTCGATAAGGTCTTTATTGGATCTTGCACTAACGCCCGAATTGAGGATCTGCGAGCTGCTGCAAATGTCGTCAAAGGACGCAAAGTCGCTGCTAACATCAAGCGCGCCATGGTGGTCCCTGGCTCTGGTCTTGTCAAAGCCCAGGCTGAGGAGGAAGGTCTTGACCAGATCTTTGTTGATGCTGGTTTCGAGTGGAGAGAAGCTGGGTGCAGTATGTGCCTGGGCATGAACCCTGATATTCTGGCTCCCAAAGAGCGATGTGCCAGTACATCCAACCGAAACTTCGAGGGTCGACAGGGTGCTCTTAGCCGAACCCATCTCATGTCTCCTGTTATGGCTGCTGCCGCGGGTATTGTTGGCAAGCTCGCGGATGTTCGAAAACTATCTCATTACACCCACGAGTCGACCTTCAAGCCCCGTGAGCTCCCAGCTGAGGAGCCTCACGTCGATGAGCGAACCAAGGACGACTCAGAGGAGCGAGAGCTGATTGGTGACCAGCCTCAGGATACTCAGCCTCACACTAACACTCTGGCCAGCGCTGGCGGGACTGCTTCTGGGTTACCCAAGTTCACCATCTGGAAGGGTGCTGCTGCTCCTCTGGATCGATCCAACGTCGACACCGATGCCATTATCCCGAAGCAGTTCCTCAAGACCATCAAGCGAACTGGTCTTGGCAACGCGCTTTTCTACGAGCTCCGATACAAGGAGGACGGATCCGAGAACCCCGACTTTGTCTTGAACCAGGAGCCTTACCGAAAGGCCAAGACTCTGGTTGTCACTGGACCTAACTTTGGATGCGGCAGTTCTCGTGAGCACGCTCCTTGGGCCCTTCTTGACTTTGGCATCAAGTGTATCATCGCGCCCTCATTCGCCGACATCTTCTTCAACAACACGTTCAAGAACGGCATGCTGCCCATCATGATCGAGGACAAGAACGACCTTGATTCTATCGCCGCCGAGGCTCGCGCCAACCGCGACATCGAGATCGATCTTCCTAACCAGCTGATCAAGAACGCTGATGGTGAGACTATTTGCTCGTTTAATGTTGAGGAGTTCCGCAAACACTGCCTGGTCAACGGTCTTGACGACATTGGCCTGACCATGCAACAGGAGGACAAGATCGCTGAGTTTGAGCGACGCATGACACAAAACACCCCCTGGCTGGACGGCACTGGTTACCTGAAGCGTCCTGGACAGGGTGGCAAGCTCGCTGCTAAGGCCGTGCCTGTTCCTAAGACAAATCGCGGCGAGGAAAAGAAGGAGCCTCTCGAGTGGTGATGTAGCGAACGCATTGAACGAATATTTGAATGACTTTACGGCGAAGAAATCTGGGTATAATGGCATATGACGATTAGCATTTGGTTTCTGTTGTTTCGAATGTTTGCTGGGGTTGGTGGACAAAAAGGGTTGCTGGCTTTGCCCGCACTGACGGCTGCAAAGCACTCAAAATTGGAAGATATATCATATGGATGGATGCTCCCAAAATGTTTATGAATCAAAATGATCACAGTTGATAGGACTGGAAATACAAACGAGAGCGCCTTCTGCGCCATGTAAACTTGGTTATTCTAAAAAGCTGAATGCAGGACACTGTTTCTATATTGATCAAGGTAGAATAGGTCTTGATTTCATCTACATATAAATATGATGTTAGTTTCTTTCTCTCATTTCATCCCTAAGGACACCGACATGCACAACAAAGCCAGCTGAGGGTCGCAATTCTTCTGGCAACGCATTATCAGAAACCCTCCAGGTATGGAACGAGGCTGAAAAGGCCTTGAGCCAGGATTCAAAAACCTCGTCGCTTCGAAGTTGCTGTCCAATGACACAGATACATGGCTGTTTCTCTTCAGCATCTGCAAACGCTTCATCGGAGAGTCTTAGGCGGCATGCATCCGCACACGCCTGAACAAAAGGATCTACCAGAGCGTAGTTATAAACACAATCACAAGCAACAACAGCATCAAAGCTACGAGTCTCATCGGAGCCAGTGAGAGACGGAGTGACCTCATCTGTCTCCCAATCAAGTGTTGTGAAGCGGATATTCGACTGAGCCGTGCCATGACCATGGCCATGCCCGTTTCGCTTCTTTTTGCCTCGACCACTGGTAGGCGTGGATGTTCCCGAGCTAAATGCCGAAGAGAAGTTCTCGTCGAGATTCCGCTGGACAATGCGCTGCACGTAGGGCTGGTCGGTGAGGACATAGCGTGCTACGCGTGGACCAAGGGCCAGGGCACTCAGAGGTGAGATGCCACATCCGAGCTCAAGGATGGAGGCATTGGGGTGGATGGTATTGGTGAGGATGGGATTAGAGGGGGAAGAGAGCCATGAGGCGAAACTGGGTGCTATCTTCCATAAGACTGTAGCTTGTGTCAGCATCTTCTTGTTCCTGTGAGAAGTGAGGGTGTAGGGGGGGGGGGGGGGGGGGGGGGAGACCTACCAGCTCCGGTTGTCCCGCCTGCTCGTGAAGATGAGAGCACAGTGGGAGATTGATGAATAGTATAGTCCCGATCAGCAACTGAGACATCAACTGAAGCAGCACGCGCGTCTACAAAGCCAAGGTTCATAGAAGGGATAGGCTGAGAATACAGCATAAAAGTTTCTCTGCGTGTTAGTGAGACCTGCATAGAGTGAGTGAGTGAGTGGAAGGATCTCGTAAGCTTACCTTCTTCTGCATCTTCAACTTCTGGCTCAAGATTCGCCAGGAGAATCTTTACAAAATCCATTATGAGGTTTTCTGAGATCCGATGAACCTCGGCGAAAAAAAATTATGGCATGATAAATAGGGCATGTCGTTAAAAAGGTCTCATATGGAGATAAATAACTAGGCACCTAGTGGAAACCGGTCAACCTAACCGAGCACAGCACGGGAGTTGAGTGCAAGTGGATCCGCCTTCCGTAAATCAGTAACTTGAACGAACAACTATTCCACGCATAAAAGCCATCAAATGGAAGGCAATAAGGGGTGGTAAAGAGCATTTACTAACTTACTTACCTACCTAACTTAATTACCTAGGTGGGTACTAGTTAGTTATGAGCATAATGAATTCGTTTGAAATCAACTCATCCTATAACCTAGAAATATTATAGAATTGCCAATCTTAGATGCCATAGCGGCCAACTCTGTCTATCTATTGCCAATGTCATTTATTAGACCTCCTATAAAAACTCAGTGAGACTCAGACTTGTGGATCAAACCTATTTAAGGCGATTTTAAAAAGACCCCGGGGGATTCATCTCATCTGAGCATCCACATCTTAAACCAGACTGGCGAGAACCCAATACATTCACATACAAACGCCCGTTCAAGCATGGCAAATCGATTTATTCCATAATCATAGACCTCTCCGAGACCCTCGCAAAGCAAGAGGCAGTGCCCTGGGATCAAGGACAAACAGGAAAAGCAAAAAGACAAAAGCTCCTCACACTCCTGGCCAAGTATGGCACCCATGGGTCCTTCTTTTCATTCGTATTTGTTTCTCTTTCTTCCCTTCTTCCCTTCTGTTCCTTTCGCGCTCATATTCTGTTCATGTCGTTGTTGGTGGGATCTCATTACTCCTATACCAACCCGTCGTAGAGGGACAGCGCCGAGACAATGGTCTCATCCCGTTTGCTACCCTCCTTGAACTCCTCCATGTCTAAACTGCCGTTCTCGTCCTTGTCCATCATGCGGAAGATCTTCCTTACTCGCTTCTCGGGGGTATCTTCGTCTTCGGGTAGTTTAACCATGGAGCCGACCTAAGCATGTTCAGTATGGGTTCGTTTCGCGGTCCATCTTCATCTTCCCAAAAGTGCCGAGAACATGTGACGGCTGTTTGTGGGGCAGCAAGTCGGCACTCACCATCTTGTAGATAGCTTCGACAATCTTGAGCATTTCGTCATAGCTAATCTTGCCATCGCCATCAATATCGTACAGCTGGAACGCCCAATCCAATTTATCCTCCATCTTTCCTCTGCTAGTAACGCTTAGCGCGCAGATGAATTCTTTGAAGTCAATAGTGCCGGATTTGTCGCTATCGAATACGTTGAATACATAATCGGCAAACGAGCTCGGATCTCCGAACGGGAAGAATTGTCTGTAGATCTTCTGAAACTCCTCCTTGGTGAGCGTACCCGATGGACAGTCTTTGAGGAAACCTGGTGCTGGTATTAGGAACCCATTCCTATCATGCGAAGTGGTCTAGACATCGGGTATGCCGGCAGTGCAAACCAACTAAGAGGCCGCGCGAGCGACAGAGACTTACCCTTATACCATTGCTGCAGCTCCTTCTTGTCGAAATGAGTCGATTTTTGAAGCTCGACGAGCTGATCTTGGGAAAGCTTGGACTGGCTGGATAAACACAGTGAAGGTTAGTGCTGAACTATCATTGTGATGAGGCCGATCCCTAAGTATAATGACGTCGGTCCCTAGCTTCCGCGGGGACCCGGTGTTGACAAATGCGCTTGCGCATGAGGAGATTCTGGCGGCCAGTGACGCAACGTCACTCAAAAGATATGGAAGCAATAGAGGGCAGAAGAGTGCTGTAAAGCGACTCTCCAAGACAGCATAGGGGGCCAGGAGTAAACTTACGATTTGCCCATGACGTCTCAGACTTTAGGTTGTCAACGGCGAAGGATGAGGTAGAGCGCGAATTGCGCGATGGTCGACGCAAGACTTGGTCGTCCGGGGTTGTCTTGTATCGCGAAGTAAACGAGGGGCTAGAGAGCCAAGTCGCCAAGGATGAGAATGAGCTCAGCCTCTAGAAGGATCGCTTATCGAGGAGAACCGCGGTAGATGACGATGTCGATGTCGATGTCGATATCGGGGAGGGTTGAGGATGAAATAAGTAGGTTACGTCGGGGCTGGAGAGAAGCGAAGAGCTTAGTGAGGGGGAGGCTATTAAGCTCCCAGGGTCGTGCGACAGCGACAGGCAAATAGAGGGGGAAAGATCCACAATCGTTAAAGAACACAAGGTGAAGTAGTAGTTCAAATTGTTCAAGGGAGGAGGGGAAAAATGCAGAGTCAAGTAGTGCAAGTAGAGTAGAGTAGTGTGGAACAAGAGGAGAGAGATGGAGATGATAACTAAAGTACCTACGTCGTAGGTTGGTAGAAGTGGAGGTCGCTAGATAGTACAGTACACATGTAAGGTGCAAGGCCAAGCAAGGCCTTGAATTGGAAGTGGGAAGGCGATGAGGTGAGGTGAAGCGGGAGACACAGGGGATCCAAGATGGCAACCAACCCGACCTATTGACAACTCCGCAGGGGTAAAGTCCCACCGCCTTCCAGCGCATTCTTCAGCACATCATAGGGGTCTCAGTGCTAATGATGAATGTTGATAGTGGGGGCGGGGTTCTGAATAATATGATGGAACCCTGCCGTACCTAACCTCCAAGTGGTCGGGTCCGTGATACCATCCATCCAATTGGTAAGCGAAGCCGCACCTCTTGACCAAGCGGAAATCTGGTTTTCTGTCGCTTCCAATAACGAACCCGAGCCAACGGATGGATACGAGGATACGTGTGACAGTGAGTGAGTGCAGTAAGGCATCCCAAACTGATAATGGCACCTGCTCTCAACGAGATTCATACCAGCTGCCTCTTTAAGCGTCTGAACATTTCTTCGTCACAGTAACGATCTGAACATCAAGCAAGGGGCTGTGTCTTTTCGATTTCTTGAAGCGTGGCGACCGGGTTTTCCGCAGATGTAACCATTGGTGTGTGGCTGTGCTATCACTGACATCAACATGGATTTATAGGTGATCCCTTCTGGGTATGGATTACCGCAATTGAGATTCGATTTATCATTTCTCCAAAGCACAAGGACCAAGTCTTTGATCAAAGTTCTCGGTTCTAGAACAACTAGTCGGTGATCTGTGTGGGCTTCTTATTGTTCTCGTGACATTCTATAACTCAGTCTATCTTTAGCTACCTAGGTACCTACGCACTCTGACCTTCCCCAAACCCCAGAAACTTGAGATCTTTCGACAAGCAAGGTACCTAGGTAGGTAGGTAATTCTAATGCATTATAATACGCGCTCATGTGTCACTACTCACAAGGAAAGGAGCATCTGTGCCAAGCCGGAGCCAAACGAATCTATCGTTAATAAGCTTTTTTGCTGCGCCCACCTCATCAACTAAACGCTGCTTCACCTTACATATCTAGCTAGCTTCCAAGCAAAAGCCCAGGATGACATGCTACTCTACACAACCCTTGTCGGATTACATCTTCTGTCAGAGGCCTCACAGCTCAATTATTGTATTGCATCCCAAGGACTTTATCCTCCATGGCCTCCGTCTGTGTCACAAGCTTCATGGTACCAAATCCAAATATAGGTAGTACTCAACATACTCCCAAGAGGAAGCCTTGCTTAGAGGTATCTTAACCATAGTTCCACCCATGCATGCTATCTGTCCCAAATCATGATGCCTCCGTACTCCTATTCATCTATCAGCTTGGAAGATATCCAATTCAAAAAGCAATCATCTCGTCCGCTTGCATCTCCCGGAGCAGGCCCGTGTATACAATCATTATACTTGCTAACCATGCCATGTCACGTCATGCCATCGCACTCTTTAGCCCACGACAGCCTTCATGCTCAAGCTCTCGAGGAAACCACCCAGGTCCTCCTTCTTCACCTCTACCACGCAATGCTCAAAGCTGTCAATACGAACCCGCGTGTTCGTTTCTGCCACCACCTCTTGGAACGCGATGCCAAACTTGTTGAGGCCGTAGCCCTTTTCATGCTCGACGTCTTCGTAATCTGACGTGTCAGAGTCTGAACTCTCAGAGTCCTCTGATTCTGTCTCCAGCTCGTCATCTTCACCCGCGTCTTGTCGGGCTGCACGCTTATCCTCTCGAATCTTTTTCTTTGCTAGGCGTGACTCTTCTTTCTTCTTCAGCTTTGCTTCTCTTTCGGTGTTTCGTTTCTTGGCGGCCTCTCTATCAAGCAGCGTGGTATCGGGACCACCTCCGCCACCAGTGCCGACTACGACGTATACACCCCGTTTTTCGTTGAGACTCGCGACGACAAGGGGAGTACCACGGCCGCCATGTGATAGCTTGCCATGAGCTTCCCTCTCTTGTTCTGCCAGGGCCTCGCCTATCCAAAGTGATAGTTTGGTGAGTGCGGCCGGGTGAGTGAACAATTCTACGTCAGGGCCCTCCTTAACCACACACATGCGAAAAGCACGAAGATGCTTGATCTGCTTCTTGTTGATGAGAGATGTTCCTGTCCGGTAAATTGCCCGGTGGAGGAACTGAGCAGTGGGGAGACCGGCTTTCAGCGCGTCAATGCTTTAAAAGTCAGCAAGCAGAAATTCAAGTCTGAAACAGCCATGTACTTACTTTTCGAGCGCATCGTATGCCTCCCAGAACCGCTCGATCCATTCCTCTCCCTGAGCTGCAAACTCGGCTTCTTCTTCCATGTCCCGCCCAGCCTGACTTGCTGTCACAGCCGATTCTGTGGTCTGAGCATGCTTTCCCACCTCCAGGAGTGCGCCAATAACGACGCCAACATCTTGAGCACTCAGCGTTGCCCGCCATCCCCAACTTCGGACAAACCCCCATCCATCTTTGGCGCCAGCACGGTCTTTTCCATCCGTATCGACCGACGGTACCATCTCGTCAAGGTTATAAAGTGAACCATATTTCAACAGTTTTGCTCTGAGCTCGCGCTTCAGCATCATGTCCATATGGGTATAGCTCTGCTTACATTGGGCAAGGCTAACTCCCATTTTTGCAAGCAACTTATGAAGTCGCTTGATTCCCGCTTCGCTCCAAGTCTTGAGGCGAGAAAAGAGATATGGCGAATGTAGCATACTGTCGTAGAGACTCCAGTGCCGGATGAGCAGGAATCTGGGCTCGGGGGACAGCCGGATTCCCGTATCTTCTGGGTTCCTCGCTGTAGTTGGGATCACGCCGGTATTTTCCACGGCGACACGCCCATTCATAAGTTCAGGAGGGTTCAATCGCCTGACCTCATCACGCAATTCTTGGCGAATTCTAGTGCCCCGAGTCCCCAGCCAGCCTGTTGGGCGACTCTTATCGCTCTGCCTAACAGGCGCGGCAATACCTGCTGATGAACGACCATAGAGTTCCATCGATGTGACTCCAACGATTGATAACCACAGCAGGTCGTTATCTGCTCTACCAAGATCAGAAGCAAGCGAGTACATCATCGACGACAGTGGTTCTGAGAAAGACGATCCAACTTTGTAGTACTGGTGTAGGATGGCCTCGTGTTTTTGTCGCAATCGTATCAGTTGCCTTCGTTGTGCGCGCAGGGACAGTTCTGCGGGCAGCTGTGCTCCGGAGGGGGGTTCGACTGGGTCACTCGACAACCCAATATCGGGCTGTCGTAAAGATAGGAGTCCCCGTTGCTGTGGACGACGTGGTGATTCTGCGATAGAGCTGGACTACGCGATAATGTCAGTAAGCCAAAGTATAAAATAGTTGAACTATCATACCGAGTTACTCCTTCGCCGTTGGTGTGGCCTATCGTCGTCACTATCGTCCTCTGCATCTGACCAACTTTTTCGTTTTTGACCTGCACGAGCGGGTTCTTGGAGAATATTGTCGGGGTTTTGGTCTCCATCTTCATCCTCGGTATCGCCCAAGTCCTCGCCATCATCATCGACTTCGGGCATCTCCATTAGCTCCAAGTAGGCATCGCGCTCAGTTTGCATATCGTCTACAATATCACCGTCATCGAAGACGATGATACCGCCTTTACCAGGTTTAAATGCTGATTCAATCATGCCACCATTGACCCCAGCAGGACACTTTGATTGATAAGATGACGAAATCTCAGTGTCAGGGTCGAGCGGGAACCCGCCGAAAACGTTGCCCAGGTTCCACGGTCGATGAGCATCCATGACCCAAACCTCAACGCCGCTGTAAGGAGCATCGTCACCTTCAGGCTCAAGACCAAGTAATGGTCCCAGATCGACCATGCCTCCAACACCAAGACAAACAACAACACCGCCGCCGCCTCCCTGAGACTCCATCATAGGCACGACCAGTTCTCGGCCCGCCTTTTCAAGATCTGTATACCCAGAAACAGGCTGGATCTTGTGAGGAATGTAGTCATGTTTCAATAGCCGTGTGAGAATTCTGCAAGCACAGAGAGCGTCGGGTTCGAGGGCGACAAGAACGAGCACCGGCGGGGAGAGCGGGTGGCGTGTTTGCTGAAGATGGACGTATAGTTTCGAGATCAATTGCCGTGGAAGATACATGACAGAGATAATATGGAAGCGGTTCGATCGCTCTGTTTGTATGTCACAAGTTTCATGGGCGGATAGTGATATAACTTTGAGCCAAGGTTGGGTCGTTGGTTGTCAAGGGGTGAAGCTGGGACGCGATGATCGCGTAAAGTATTGGTAGATGTGGAAAGACAAGAGTCGAGAAGCGAAGAATAGTGTAATAGTGAGAGGTCGAGTTGGAAAATACGAAAAACAATTAAACTTGATAAGAAAAGAAGACGTTTGAGGCGTGGAAGTGTAGACTGCGTTATCGTTATGCTGTATCGGTATGCGAGAGTCCAGCTGCGTTGCTCAGACGGGCGTTCGTTGAATTGAATTCAATTTGGTCAGACGTGTTTTTGGCGACGCGACTTGCTTGACCTAACTTGGCTTGGCTTGGCTTCCATGGCTTTGGTTTGATTGATTGATTGAATGACGCGCTTTCCCGCTCGAGCAAATTGACCAACCGTTAACGCGGAACCAGTTGCCCCTCCTTCCATTTATAGAACATAGTGAACGCAAGATTTATGCTGTTGAATAGGGAGGTACCCAGGTAGTCTATCTATCAGATAAACTGCAATGCCTAGGGAAATGGGAATTGGAATCATTGATTAATCAGGTAGGCGGAAAGTTTTTACTTTCATTCATCTAGAGGATATAGGTAGCTAACTTTGTCCTTGACTACCTACCTGCCCAGGCGGTATCCGTACTCTCTCTGAGAGCCTGGGCGGGCATCGTTCTTTAGGCACCGGGCTACCTACCGCCTATGAAAGGTACCTTACCTACTAAGTACCTTAGGTAAGTAGCTGGATCCTTCTTCTAGGTACTCTTGTCATCTTCCTTTCGACTCGGGTCAAACAAAGACCCATGAACATGCGTTAGTTTTGAGTATCACGATGAGCCGCCGAGCCCTTCACAGCCTGACCAAGTCTGTTTCGGATATCACCATGGCTTATCCGAAACCTCTTAACATAGGGACTGCATCGGCATGTGCTGTCCTTATTTAGCTAGGTGGATATTGCAAGTGGGTAGAACAGGGTTTAAGGAACTGCGCACAGTGGGTGGTGTGTTTATTAACTTTACACATCAACAGCGCCTCTATGATTTCGCATCGGCTGTCGAAGTGAAGTCTAGCAGAATCATCAATGCCTTTGTCACCATCCTCGAGATATCTACCCACCTAGGTACAGCACTCACTCGAGTTCCATATAATCAAATCAGTGAAAGCCGAATAATCAGCCTCAGTCGACAGTTTCAACGGAAGTGGACATTTGCTTTTCCGCGTGAGCGGGTTTGTATATCCCGATGCGGATGTTCAACAGGTTAATAGCGAGCCGTCTAGTGTCTTCCTTGACGATTTGACCCTGTGCCCATTGACCCTAAGGAGTACGGATCAAGCGAGGTTGTTAGGTGTGATCCCATGGAACACCCCGTTTATTCACAAAAGATGGAAGTTAGGGTATATGGGTATGAAGCTGGGCTGTTTTATCAGATGTCTCGCCGGAGGAACTCGCATTGGCGGACAGAACCTACTCGAGCTACGGAGAATGCTCTAGAGCTTGGGTGAGAGCCTTAGTAAAAGGAAAGAGGTGAAGAGAGGAAATAGTATACTCCGTTGTCAGGGTACTTACTCATCAGCATATGTATCATGATTTCCACAGATTCTTCATCCCTAATAAATTTAAGAAGAGAGAAAAAGAAATAAGTCTCTTTTGTATCAAGAATACATTCAACACTTTATAGGATAACACTAAAGATAGTATTTGCGATTGTGTTTATGACTAGGTACCCAAGACAGATACCATGGCAAAGGAGCGTACTCATATCCATTGTTATAGTATTGACAGGGATCCGAGTTGGGGGGAACTTAAAGTACTATGCCATTGTAATTGTGGCACGACTCCATCCAATCTACTAAGGTACTGTAGGTATGACAATGCAGCCTCGTCCTGGTACTTATGTAGCACTTTCCCTTCCTTGCCTGCAACGCCGTAACCGAACGGAACAGACGATTCTAAGTCCTCCGTTCCGAAGTGAGGGTGAGCCGGTGAGGGTCCTTTTATTTGGCCCACCCTGTAATCACAATGCACCTACGGACTTACGCTTTACTTGGGCGAGACTTGCACTATTTAGAAATACCATCCACCCAGTTGTAGGTGGACTTAACAAGCTTCAATCCCCACGACTCATTTGCACTCAAACGTTCACCCGAAACACCATTTCCTAGGTGCGGCTCTCTTCCTACAGAACTGCATTAGTAGCTACAGTGTCCTCACCCGCAATCACCTACCTAGGTACAATTACCGATCTGCGGCCATCATTTCAACTTACATAGCTGCCCAGCTGCCTTAGACACACTAAGCTCGCTCGCTCGCTCATTTGACCACGTCACAACTGGGTCGGCCGGTCGCATTATGTACTGTATGTACTGTAGGTGGCTGTAGATCATATCAGCCAGTGTGAATGAACACTTCTCAAAAGAGTTTCGGGTTGACCCGACAGCTTGGCCCAAAAGCCCATGCACACCAACGCCAGTCCCGCACTGATCGATCGTCCGTCTTGTTCACTGTACAGTAGTTCCTGTATGTATGTAGGTACCTTACCTACAGTACCAACCAACTTACCGGTCTTCTGGGAAACTTCTGGGTCTTCCTGCCCTCCCTCCCGTTCTTCTGGAAATCCTCCTTGGTTGCCCTGTGCTCATTTTATTGGCCGCCTGTATCCGTAATAGTCCATGATACTGTACTGTACATACGATTAGCCCCCCGCCTCCACACGGTCCATCCGGTTTGCTGGGTCTTGTCATTCTTGTGCAACTTTTCCTTCAACGACGACCTATCATCCATCCCAGCCCAGCGTCCATTTTTCTTTGGGTCATTATTGGCATGCCTGCTTCTCTCTGCTCTCCCTGTCACATATCATTATTCAAGGATTGACTTACTCACAGACTTCCCCTGCGGCATCCCTACGTATTGTACCCTGCCCTCGGGACAAGCAAGGTCTGGGTTAGTAGGTAGTAGGTATCTGTCACCGGCATATAGGTACCCAGGTTCAAGCTTGACCCCCACCGTCTAACTTAACTTATCAACCTACCTTGCCCTTTTTCTTTCAAGCTTGCTGTTACAGTACCTATCTGCTCCTGGTCTGGTCTGGTCTTTTCTGCCGAGTGCTTGCTCATGTATTCTCGTCAAATACCATTCATCACCCTCCCACCAATTTTGTCTTTTCGAGCGCGATCATTCAAGGGGAACCTGAAGCACAGATTCCATAGGCAGCAATGGATCATAATGATCCTGAGGAGGACCTAACATCAGACTATGGAGATTCTATAGGAACCTCCGAATTCACTTCAGTCAACACTAGGGAGCTTTACTCATACGAGCACGGGAGGTGTGTTGATTGCCACTGGTTGTATCCTGTTACCAGTAGATTGCTGATCTATCAGACGATATCAAGGTTTCCTATGTGGTCGCTATGGCCTACCCAACGATGATGCTGAGCAGGTTCGCGAGGGTCTAAAACACAAGTTGTATCTGGACTATCTTCTTGACGGAAAGCTGTTCCTGGCTCCGATCGGGGACAATCCACAAAAGATTGTTGATCTTGGTACTGGTGTTGGCATGTGGGCACAAGATGGTCAGGTTCTCCATCTCCATCCCAATTACAACACTCAACTAACTCCCTACCTTAGTCGCAGAAAACTTTCCCAGCGCACGGGTTATAGGGTGTGATCTTTCGCCAATCCAACCGCATTGGACCCCTCCGAATGTTGAGTTTCGAGTGGAAGACCTTGAGGACGAAAACCGCCCTTGGACGAGAATATATGATGATGCAGATTTGGTTCATATTAGAGCCTTGTTACAGACTTTGCGAAAACCCAGACAACTATTAGAAAGGGCTTTTGAGTAAGTCGAGTCTTTCAGCCTTTGTCATGGCACCATCTCATTAAAATGCTTTTAGAAAGTTAAAGCCAGGAGCTTGGGTTGAGATTCATGAAATCGTTCCATTTGTCTTCTCTGTTGACGGTACTGCTGGAGATGATCATCCTATGAACAAGTTCTACCGACTCATCGAAGGTCCTTTCACCACAATTTACGGCTGGAATCTACGGTTTCCTTTCCAGATCGTTGAAGAACTACGTGACGTTGGCTTTATTAATGTCAACGAGCGTCACTCATACACACCCGTTGGGCGATGGCATCATGAAGCAAAGATGCGAGAGATGGGGATTTTCACTCAAAGCATCCTTGAGGAGTGGGTTACGGCAATGCTAGGCCGCCCAGACATCATGGGACTTTCAGAAGAAGAGGCGAATGAGCTTGGGCACAGCATATTCGAAACCCTTAACAACACCCGCATTCATGCACAACTCGATTGGATTGATTGCTGGGCACAGAAGCCATTGCCATAGGGCATGAAAGAAATTCTCTTCAAAGTGGCCCATTCCTTACAGGTTCAGTCATATTAGTGGGTTTCCGCCAGAGACTGGCTCAATAACTGTCAGCGTGCATGCTGCTTGTGTCTCTACTCGACTTGTGTGACTAGCCAAATGCTAGGCTATCTGGCCTTGGCGCTTGGAATAACATGGGTGGAGGGTTACCTCGCATGATGCTTTCGAGTTATAGAAATGCAACACAAAAGCAAACAATGACCCATCATCTAACCACCGCTAAACTCCGCTGTGGCTCATGCTGGCTGTCGAACTAGGAAACGGCCACGCGACACGGTGAAAAAGATCGCCGAATTATCAACTACCTAACTAGCCGGTAGTCGGATATCGGCTTGGCTTAAGGTGGAGATAGGATGGGCAAATAGGGCCACCCTTGAAGGACGGTATCCGAGACTGAACAGTTCACATGACGATCCAATGGGTAAGAATATCGGCGCACAGCTGTGAGCGGCCCCGATACTCCAAGAGGATGGACAATCTGGGTCGATAACGTCCAGCCATCCTTGGCAAACTGCTTTAACTCAATGGCCAAACTTTGTTCTTGCAAGTACAAACCAAATCAGACGAAGCTGTGGTTTCTCTAACTCGATTCGCGAAGTGAATGTGAGGGGCCTCCTGGTCAAAAGAAGGGGTAAGGTACCTCCGAGTAATATACAGTAACCTTTACAGCATGTCCTGGTATAGATGTTGTCTGTGTAACCGTCCGTACACTGTTCAGCTTGCGCCTTAAGTGCGGCAAATAATACAAGGGAAGTGTGACAGAAAAAGCAAAAACAATTAGATGTATCTTGTTCAAGCCCTGTCATACAAACAAAATCGCCAAGGACAAGGCGCCATATCCCACCTATAAGAAGCCAAATAAACCCAGGAAACGAAGCAAGAAGGACGCTCGCGCATTGTATCTTATCGCATCACTGTTCATGTTGTTCTAATTTCCACCAAACATACTACCACCTGGAGGACGGCCCATACCTCCCATCCCAGGTGGCCCAGGTGGCATACCAGGCATCCCTCCGCCAAATCCACCACTAAAGCTGCCGAAACCACCCATCGGGGGGTAGCTGGCTGTGTCATTGTAGCCCGACATCATATATGTCCAATCCATTTCACCAGGCTCGTCACTGGAGGCCACAGAGCCCGAGTTCGCTCGCTGGCCGTGGTGGACAGTTCCAGGGGTCATTTGGCCAACAGAAGGGGCAAATCCTGTAGAGGATGGAGTCGTGACCTGAGAGTGGGGAACGCCGACTTGAGGCTGCGAAGGAGCATTGGGGTAAGATCGGTTCTGCTGTTTTGCACGCCGACGAGCTGCGACACGCTCACGCAAGGGTCCCAGGAAAGCCGGTCGGTGAACCTGTCTACCAGCAGCTATCATGGCAGCTTCATGTGCATCCCAAGCTTTAATGAAGTGGCCACCGAAGGCCATGTGCATAGGATTATGGTAGTTGTTTAGAAGACCACGAAGGTTGTGGTTCTTTTCTATAGCGTCCCATGCTCGCTCTACCATGGGGCCAGAGACGCGATGGCGCAGCTCCTGTACGAGGAACATGTAGGCAGGGAAAGGAAAGTGATGCATGGAATACCACTTGAAGGGACGCAAAGACTCAGATGACTGAACGATGTTGTCATACTCGATCATTTGCGTAGCTTGTAGAAAAAGGCTGTCGCGTTCAACATCTTTCAGGGGGAGGTTGTCGTCATTGCTGTGCATTCGAACGAGGAAGCTGATGATGCGCATCTTGCACATGGCTTGTCGAGTCATAGTGAGTGTGAAAAAGTGCAGGGGAATCTTAGGGTCACATTGGCTAAGATAAGTGCCCTCGATGTGCGCACAGTAACCATCGAGGGTATAAGCAGGGCCGTCTTGACCAGCAAGGCGGATGGTAGCCTGGTTCTTGGAGGCGGGTGTCCCAGCAGGACTCTTGTCCGTGTTATTCATTTTGTAGCTGTCGCGATTACTATCGCTCGAAACGGCCATGGCGAGCTCAACTCTCGTGAGGGAGAAAAGCATCTCGGTTGGACCACTGTGTGGCGTAGGTAATTCTTTACCATCGACATGCAAGTCTGAGTCGTTGACGTTCATTGGTATCTTACAATCGCCACCTGTAGAGAGAGCAGTAACTGTTGACCCGGCCATCTCTCCTAGTCGTCGATCGTATCCTACGAGTGTCCACCATAACCGGCGGCGCTGCTCAACTTCGAATGGTGGTAGGCCAAACTGTGCTGGATCCCGGTGAAGGCCCATCCGCTGGGCGATGCGGACAGCCAAACCAATGAGACAAAAGACCTGGCGAGGGTCGACGAACCAACGAACAGCAAACTAGGTGAATTTAAATCAGTTTAGGATGTCGGAAAATGGAGTCTAGGATAAACATACTAGGTAGAGGATGTAGGCTTGTAAGAGAATAGGGTCATTGACCCGCATGAATCCGGCTTTTGTCAACGCATGTTGGGTACCAGTATGGTATCTTGCTAAGAGTTCTTTCTTGGTCTCGTTGAATCTCTTATAGACGTCGGCATCCTCGAGTGATGTGATTGCCATGAGATACATAGAGAACATAAGAGCCTCAATGTTCTTGGGCGCATTTTCTAGATCAGAGCTTGCCTCAATGATCTGCCCTTGCACGGTAGGAACGTGTGTGATTTTGAGCAGCGGGTTAATATTGTCGATGTATATTTGCCAGAGCTGGAATATGTGTATTGTGGAAGGATGGAGGTTGGTTATAGGACCAGGAGCTGCTCCAATGATGAAGGGGAAACCGTCAGTATCAAACATACGATCAAAGGCACGGTGGATGCTGGAGCCCACTTCAGGTTCATCATCAGATGAATCCTGAAGCATATGTTCACTGGCTCGAAACTAGGGAGGCCGTTAAACGATTGCAGCGGACGGTAGAGATAGAATAGTAACATACCTCTTTGTGATAAGAAAACCATGCCCCGCCTCCCGACCTATAATGATGTCAGCATCAGTGACGTGAGGAGTTGGCAGACCTGGTCTGCAGGAAGCGCACCGTTGCTCTGCATGGGACGGAGCAGGGGAAGAACTCGCTTCAGGGGTTGTCTTGAGACCTTCAAAGTCATTCTCAAGTTCTTCGACATCCTCACCTGGGGGACCGTCGGGTCTCAATTCATGGCCAATTGCATCAACTTTGACCCCATGCTCTGCGAGAAGGGTTTCGTATTTCTTTAGACGATCAATCAAGTCCTTCTCTTGGAGACGCTTCTTCCGGCGGCGAGGAGGCTGGGGGGGAATAACGCGGCATTCGACCTTGGCCTTGACACAGTTGGCACATGGTTTGTTCTTGTCGCAACGGACCTTGCGCTGCTGACAGAGTACACAACTAGTACCTCGAGTCAACTTGATGGTGGAAGGATCTTGCGGTTGTTGTTGTTGCTGTTGCTGCTGCGGTGGGGCCGATCCGGGAACACCGGGGATGCCATTGGGATAGGGCATGGCAATCCGATATCAGAGAACCAAGTGATCGGGGAATTTGGGTCCGATAGAGTGGGTATCGTATTCCGGAGCTGAGCGGCACCAGACCACGGGCACGGGCACGGGCAACGGAGGTATCGGGCCCGGAGTGAGTAGGCGCTGAGACAACAACACACAGCAACAACTGCGCGTGCGTACGGGAGACGTGGCGGCGAATGAGGAGCGGGGACAGACCCCAAAAAGAGGCGTTCTGATTAGGATTGGGAGACTTGACGGGCTCAGCTGAGCTGCAAGTCTCTTTCAGCTGTACCTACGTACTCGGGTACTGTAAGTACGGATAGGGCTGAGAATGGATGGCACGGTTTGTAATTCGTACAGTAGGGGTCAGAGTCAGGGACCTGCAAATGCATCGGTTTGTGGCCAGTTACAGATCTGCAAAAGGGGAACCGACGTTGCGATGCGTTGAGCGCGATTGATCTTCGGGCCCGAGACTACGGGAACGGGAGCTTTTTTTTCGCTTGGCGGCCGTGCTCTTTATGTTACTGGAGGCTGATTATCATAGGTAGGGGTCGATCCATTGGCCCCCTCTTTCTGTGGTTGCTGGCAGGCGTCGAAAGTAGAGCGTCAGGTGCAGTAGATAGCAGGCAAAGACGTGAAGCTCAAGGGCGAAATGAAGATAGAAACAACACTATGTAGAGAATCCTCGGGTAACAAACAAAAAAGGCCGAGAAGTTGTCAAGTTCAAGTGTTGCTCACGATGAGTTTATGCCCGTCGGTCCCGAGGAGGGGACGGTCTTGGCGCCTTCGCGACTTTGATTTCCCAATGGGGTATAGCTTTATGGTCTCCGGATCCGACCTATTATTCAACCCATCACCTTCGGGGCCCTTATTCAACATCAACCTATTTTCTCTCGGGTGGATTTTCGTGGATTTCTTCTATTGGGATTGAGTGTTGGCCGAGCACGCGCGTTTTCTACACGCAAATCTCCTTAGATCCTGACGCTAGTTTCAACCTCCTGCATGGTTCGGTTTTCAGGCTCTCCGACGATTGCTCGTAGTGTAGATATATATCTTGCAAAATGTCCAGAACAACAAGCTTCATCCTGCTCAACTCACTCAACTGCAGTGTCTCTTAGCATTATTACTAACAGTTATCATAACACCCCAATTAATATTTCCCCATCTATTGGCCAGACCTCACTCAGCCTGAGCAGCTTCTACTTCGACCATGTCTCCGCCTGACAAGCCAGACTTCAAAACTCTAGATCACAGGTCGCTCAACTCACTCTCATCAGCCGAACCTCAAACTCCTTACGACTCTCACAACAAAAACTCTTCGCAAGATGAAAAGCCTCAATCATTCAAAGACAGCCAACAAGAATCTTCTGACTCCAAAGATGAAACTCCAACTCCCCAAGGCCCAGCCTTCGACAAAGAAGCACAAGAAAATTACAAACCAAAGACGCTCAAGTTCTGGCTCATCATCACCTCCGTCTTTGCCGCCATGTTTCTCGTCGCCCTCGATCGTACAATCATAGCAACTGCCATCCCTCAGATTACAAACGACTTCCACAGTTTGGGCGATATAGGATGGTATGGCTCTGCATACATGCTTACTACGGCTGCCTTCCAGCTTATCTTTGGCCGTATCTACCGTTTTTATGACTTGAGAAAGACATTCCTTGTCTGCATCTTGCTGTTCGAGATTGGGTCAGCCATTTGTGGTGCTGCCCCTGACTCTGTTGCCTTCATCGTTGGACGAGCTATTGCTGGTATTGGCTCAGCTGGTATTATGACTGGGTGAGATTGGAGAAACCCTGAGTTCCACAATCGTAGGAAATACACTGACATCCGATAGATCCATGATGGCTATTATTCCCATGGTACCTCTCCATAAGCGACCGATGTTCCAATGTTAGTTCTAATATCCCTTTTATCACCTATAACGGTAGCTGACCCTTTCGCAGCAATGTTTGGTATGGTCTTTGGCATCTCGTCAGTTGCTGGGCCACTCCTTGGCGGAGCTTTCACACAACATGCCACTTGGAGATGGTGTTTCTATATGAACCTTCCTATAGGACTCGTTGCCTCCGTCTTCCTCTTCTTCTTCCTCAGGATCACGCCAAAGAAGCACGAGTCTATTCCTGTTCTCAAGCACATCACCCGCCTCGACCCACTTGGAACATTCTTCTTTGTGCCGTCCATGGTTTGCCTCATCCTGGCACTACAATGGGGCGGTTCAACTTATGCTTGGAGCAATTGGCGACAAATCCTTCTGTTCGTTCTCTTCGGTCTTACAGCCACTGCTTTTGCAGTTGTTCAGATCAAGATGCCAGAGACTGCAACTATCCCTGTCAAGGTCATCACCCAAAGGACTATGTTGGCTTGTGCATGGCTCATGCTGTTTGCTGGTGGTGGCATGATGATTGCCGTTTATTATCTTCCCCTATGGTGTAAGATACCCCCGACGTGTGTTTGGATCAAATAAGTACTAACAAGTCATCAGTCCAGGCTACCAAGGGCATAAGCCCGGTTGACTCAGGCATTTACACTATTCCTCTTGTGCTCAGCCTTGTCATAGCTAGCATTATCTCAGCGGCCTTTACACAACGTGTGGGTTACTATGTGCCAAGTATGGTCATATGCCCCTGTATAATGGCCGTTGGACAAGGGCTCTTGACCACCCTCGAGCCAGACACTGGCTCATCACACTGGATCGCCTACCAGTTTTTAGTCGGGTTTGGCTTGGGTCTTGGAATGCAAACCTCTGGTCTTGCTATTCAAGCCACGCTTTCCAAGGAGCATGTTCCAATCGGTATCTCTATTACCTTTTTCGCTCAGCAGCTTGGCGGTGCGATATTTGTTTCTGTTGGGCAGAGTATTCTCAATGGCCGCCTCGTGGAACGTCTGTCGGGCATCCCAGGCCTTGACCCCAAGATCATTGTTGATACAGGTGCTACAGACCTCAAAAATGTGGTGCCATCTCAGTATATGCCCAAAGTGAAGGACGCCTACAACTTCGCCATTACACGGATATTCTTCGCTGGTCTGGCATTGGCTCTAGCTCAACTGGTTTGCGCGTTGTGCGTGGAGTGGAGGAGTATCAAGCCAAAGACCGAGTCATCGCCTGAGGCTGGTAATGCCCAGAGTCAGCAGGAGCAAAAATTGGGGGAGTCATGATGGACGGGAAAGGAAGAGACCCTTGAGGTTTAAAAGGCTATTCAGACTGGTGACAAAGAAACTCCTCTCATTCCGGAACAAGCGCATAGTATAGAATAATAGCGATTACGAGCATCCATCATATCCATATTCCTCGAACAAGCAGCTCATCATGACTCGGATGCAATCCGATTAGCTGATTTAGCATGTCACTGTGCACCGATCTCCCTCAACACCAAGCCAAATGTCTTTGTTGTACATTCTAGTCGCACTCGTGAGGCGTAGGATAGCGGTGAAGCCCTTTGTGCCATGATCATCATGCGACATCCACCAGCGACAATTTAGGCAGGGGACCCATCCCTATGATGTTAAAAAGGACCAAAAAGAAGGCATAGCTTCTCCAATTCTTGGAATTTAGTTAATGTCTTGTCGTTTGTTCCAACCTGTAAATGACAACCTTTAATGTGTGGGTTCGCCCGCTGAGGTCCATGACAATTGTCACATAATATTTCTTGACCGCCACCATTAACACAAGACTTGTACGCAATTGCTCCGGATTTTCCCCTTCGAACATTCAATAAAGGCATATCGCCATCACCATGTGCACAAGATTCAAGACGACCATGGCTTGTGGCCACACGCTTATAAACCATGCCACAACATGTAACATGGCCAATGACCCACGGCCATGCACTCCCAACGTCAGAATTCAACACCTCAACGACACGTGCGCAGCGTGCGATCCGGCGGCTCGGAGGCGCCGTGTTCGGCAGGACTACGAGAGCCGGCACGCCCAACTCATGGCACTGTACATGGCGGCCAAACAGACGGGCGATAGAGCAGCCATGGCGCGTGTGGAACTTCTTGTCATGGAAAATTCCATGACCACAATGGAACGGAATTTCGAGATCAACATGCCCTGCCAAGAGGAGGATGTTATGTGGTGGGAGATGAACTGAATGAGAGAAATGAGCTTAAATGAATCATGACGATAACGAGGGGGGTCTGGCGTTGACTGTAACGATAATTGGGTGGAATATTGCGTATTTCATGAACTGCCTATATACATCTGCCATTAATACATTACAATTCCAAACCTGAAGTGCCCTCGTACCATAATCCTAGCCGTCTAATATGTACCAGAGTATCATATGTGCCCTGTATATCCTCCGCTCTATGGTTGTATAACGCCAGAATGAGATAAGCATAAGTTGAGAGTTGGTAACCGAGGCCCAAATTCGATATCTTCGTGTTGCGCGTAAAATGACAAACGGAATCATTCTCGGGTCTAGAATACCGAAGAACAAAGGTGCCCTCAGCTCATTGCTGAGGGATGCAAAGTGGTATCCAATTTTTCATCAAAACAAAATGTGAGGCCGTTTCTTTCGTGGTAGCATCTTCAATGATGCAATGTTCAATGCGATCTGGGCGATGGTGGTTGTGGTGATATTGATCGATAGGCGGGACGGTCGTACTGCACGCTCTTGAAGGCTGGCATGAGTGTATCGATGCAGAGTGGGGTTTGTATTGAGGGATAGTCCAGATCGATGGAGCTAGCAGTTGACGTTGTCGATGTTGTTGAGGTATCAGACGTAAAAGAAGTCGCTTGCTTGTACTTCTTGTTCGGAACTGGCGTGTCGCTGTCGATGCTATCGCAATGGGGACGCTTCCCACTGCGAGAGGCCATGGCGGTGCGTGTTGTAGATTGCTGCAGGTAAAAAGCAGGTGATGTGATGTTTAAATGATGTGAAGCGGTCGACACGCGGACCATCTTGTCCGTACCTTGACCAAAGGCGGCGATCATGGTTCGAGAGTTTTGAGAGCTGAGTGGGAGGAGAATGGTGAGACAATATGGTGCGGACTCTTTAGGTCGAAGTAGCTTTAATGTTGGTGAGCCAAAACCTGGAGACGAAGTCGAGGATTTAGAGGTTGATATTGAAAATGAGATTGAAGGCAGATATGAGATAGAGATTTCGATGAGCTGCTAGGTAAGTACCTTATTTGAGATCAGATGAGTATTTGATATTTGCCGGAAAGAAAGTTCCAGGGTGGCCCAGCCAGTGAGAATGAGAGCCAGCCGAGGAGGAGCAGGAGGGGCTGAAAATGGTGAAGGGGAGAAGAGACAACAATCAAAGACGAGAGTCATAAATGGGATTAAAGGCGATTTGTGCGAGACACAATGGAGGGGGAGAAAGAAGAAGGGGAGAAAGAATGGCAGAATGGAATGGACTGAGGAAAAGGTGAGACTCGGGTATGTAGGAAAAAGAAAAAGGAAACCATAAAGAAACATCCCGTCCTCATCGTCTTAGCCAAAATGAAATGATTGCCTGCCTACCGCCTGTATGCATGCATGCATTTATTTGCATTTACTTTGCATATCTTGCCTGGAGCGGCTTGAATTCGGGTGGAGATGGTCAAGCTTCAAAGCTTCTTTAGAGTTAACAAAGGTTTATAACGGATAAGATTTCGACTTTGTTGAGTTATCGTATACGATAGAAAGCTTATTATCTTATGCCTAAGGTACCTTACTTCAGGTACTTACTTACGCTGCTGGTTGAATGCCGTGCCGAGTGACCTGCAACTGCAACCAAGCATGTGGTGTATCAAATGGATTGGATCTCGACTCCTGGCACCGCAAAGGCCATATGCAGGCATAGGCATTGGCATAGGCATGGATCTACCCAACTAAGCGAGGTCGAGTCAATGTCGATGACCCATAGCCAAAAAAAAAAAAAAGGTACTTTAGATAGGCTGTTAATGTGCTGGTACAGTCAAAATGTGAAGCAAACACATGCTCAACTTTTTATTGTATCATCATGCGGATTACCTACCTACCTATGTGCATACAGCAAACCAGCTAGTCGAATTAAAAACGGAAATTGAATGCTGACATAATATTGTTATCACCGACTCTTCAACCCCACATTCGGATACCTAAGGTACCCCCACCTTGCTGTAACTTTTAGCTCAGCAGCTCAGGTGGCCCTGGAGCTTATTAGTTTAGGTAGCAGCCTAGCACTACCTAGTACGCGGGGCATCGTTATTCCCATTCATCAAACAACTTAACTCCATCATCATTTCACGCTGACGCCGCCTTGACCAAGCTAATGAGAGCTTTCTTCAAGCACCAGACACACTAATCTCAACGCCCCTTAATAACCTACAACTCGTAATTTCCACGACCATCTTGGATTCTCCTCCGCGATCCAGTCTGGTCCTCTTAGCTCATCATGGCTGCCTCCCCCGCCAATCCTCTTCTCTCAACCCAGAAAAGTTCCGAGCTTCAGGCTGTTCTGCATCCTCTCGTTCTCCTCACTATCTCCGACTATATCACACGGCATACCCTTCGCCAGCAGGAAGGTCCTATCATCGGTGTCTTGTTGGGCCAGCAGAATGGTCGCGAAATCACAATCGAACATGCCTTTGAAGCTCACACCTGCCAAGAGCCCAATGTACAAGGCGGATACCTCCTCGATGCCACCAAATTTGGCGCACGGTTGGAGCAGAGTAAGTAGCCTCGTATACTCCCTGGATATCTTTCTCTGACCATATGCTAGTGATCACTGTCCACAAGGATAGACAGCTCGACCTCGTCGGATGGTACACCCTTCTACCTTCTTCTGGCCCCACCCCGATCATTCTCCCTATTCACAACCAGATTCTTGAAGGCTGGAACGAGTCAGCCATACTGCTTGGATTTCACCCGGAACAGGTGCTCGACCACTCCGTCGGTGGCAAACTTCCCCTCACCATCTACGAGAGCAACTACGAAGTCGATGACCTCAAAGCTGATAATGATGGGGAAGACAAGAAGATGGAAGATGGAGAGCCCACGCTCAAGCTCAAGTTCAGAGAACTGCCCTACTCTGTTGAAACCGACGATACTGAAATGATTAGCATGAACTATGTTGCTGCTTCGGGAGGAAACGCTGCAGCTGCCCCTCCTAAGGAAGACAAGCCTTCTCTGTCTATTGAGTCGAATGGCAAGGGTAAGCGCCGGCTGGTCGAGAGTCACGAGGAAGAGCAGAACAAGGAAGCCGCCCAGGAGGATGAAGTCGCTCTAACACCAGAAGAGGACGAGATGATCGCCGCTCTCACGGCAAAATCCAACGCTATCAAGATGCTCCAGTCTCGAATCTTACTTCTTACCACTTACCTCGAGCGTCTTCCCCCCTCATACATCAACGGCGATGCATCCGACCCCGGTAGTATGGATGCCGACTACACCACTCCATCAGCGACCGTTCTTCGTCAGATCCAGGCCCTTGTCAGTCGCCTGGACCTTGTCATACCTTCCGACAGGGCCTCCTTTGAGCGCGAGATGCTCCATGAAGCAAATGATGTCAACCTAGTGAGATTGCTCAACGGCATTGTCCAGAGTATTGGCCAGGCCCGCGACGTAGGCAAGAAGTTCCACGTTGTTGAAACCGCAAAGGCTTCACATCGCCGTGGCGCCGCCCCTGGCCCTGGCCAAGATTTTGCCATTGACCCAGCCACCTACAACATTCGCGGAGCAGGCGACATTCTAATCTGAAATTCATAAGATACGCTTGGTAGTCTTGAGGCGCAGTGAAGCTTACGACAGAGATGAGTTTGTCGAAACATTTAAGCCTGGCGTTAGGTGTTTGAGGTAGACTAGGCAAGTGCATTGTAGAAGCCAATTAACGCATCTACCCATTGTCACAGCCAGGGATTAGGTGGTTTGGGAGCATTTCTTGGGCCGTGACTCAATAATCAAGAAGGACATCTGACCAGCAAAATCATGTCTATGTCATTGTACTTCATTGATTGGAACAATTCCTCTGTTGTGGATTTTCCAATCCACATAAACCCCTTCGTACCATGCTCAGTGCTGTTTCGAGCAAACCCAACTTTTGGGCTTTAAGTTGACACCACAGCAGCTTGCTGGCTTGTCCATCAGAACTGAACATCTATCTGCCCACGACTTGTAAAATGTGCTACAGAAAATGGTCGCCTGGATATCTTTATCTATCTTTCGTAACTCATAAAAAGGGTGATAATAAAGGCTTCATGCTTCAATGACAATTTTCAACACCAGGCTACCCTTATCATCGCTGGTGCGTGTCGCCAATTCGAATGCACTCTGCGTCTTGTCGAGACCCTTGAAACGATGGGTTACCATATCGTCCAGTGAAGGAAGACCGCATCCCGATGGATTCGCAGCTTGAGAGCACAAAAGCCGGATCCCAGTAGGGTATGTGTTGGAATAACGGAAGACACCTAGGATGTCGATCTCGCGGAGATGGGCCACAGACAAAGGAAGGGTCTGGACAGGAGTTCCCATGCCCACCATGATGACTTTGCCACCAGACTTGGTGGCGTATAAGCTTGTGTGCATGCAGACCTCCTTTCCGGTGCACTCAAAGGTGACATCGACGCCATCCTCATCCTCCTCGAGAATAAATGTACCAGCCGGGTTCGATGAAGCAAGAATATCTGTAGCCAATGATTTGGCTCCGTCAAAGCGGCTGGCTGTTGAAAAGGTGCTAGCTGGAGTAATGACACCAGCCTCGGGGGTAGAGATTCCAGAGGAGTAGTTGGACGTGTTCAAACGTGATAGAGGAGTAACAAATCCATGCGTTGCAAACCCTCGGCTTACAGCATAGTTAACTCGTCCGGCATCGATATCAGTAATTGTTACTGAGGTGCAGCCCGATTGGCGTGCCATTGCGGCAGTCAACAAACCAACGGTGCCGGCACCTATGACAAGGGCAGTGGAGCCCGGCTCCGGTCTGGCGCGGTTCACCGCATGAATAGCTACGGACAGGGGCTCGAGAAGAGCGGCAGCCTCATACGAGACATTGTCGGGCAGTCTATGTGTGTTAGAGACCAGCACTAGCAAGAAAATCATGTTGAACTTACTTGTGGCACCAAACAGCAGGATGGTTGATCCTCTCTTGTAATGTGCCTTGATAGTGAGGATAGGTTTTGGCACTGCTTCTGAAACGCAACTTTTTGCAAAGGTTGTAACGGCCTTTGCGGCAAATGCCACAATTTCCACAAGCAACACCAACTTCGAGAGCAACTCGGTCGCCCAACTTGAAGCCGTTCACTTGAGGGCCAATAGCAACAACTTCGCCCGATGATTCGTGGCCCAAGGACAGTGGGTGGCAGGCACATAGATCGCCATTGGCAAACTTCTTGTAGTAGGAAACATCTGAGCCGCATATGCCAGTTGCCTTGACCGCAATTTGAAGTTCGCCTGCGGCTGGAGCCTCGATGGTTCTTGTTTCCTTGCCCCCGATATAAGTCAACCAAATGCTCGGGTAGGGCTGAATCGACAAAAGCCAGGGAAGTTGTCGGGATAGACTTACCAGTCGTAGATCGCGGGGACCATGCAACACAGAGGCACTGATGTTCAATGGCTTCGAGGAGCCGTCGGGTAGATGCATTGCTGCAATCTCTCCCGTAGCAACTGGGGCCATAGCTATCAATAGCAACGCTTGAAGCGTGGGATGAAGGTGGGATGTGATGAGAATGGAGACTTGAGGTCAGTCGATGGCTTGGTCAGTTGCCGTTTGGGGCAAATACAGCAAAGGGGATTGGCTGGTGGAGAGAGCAGAAACGTGGGAGTAGACCAGTGCGTGGGGGTAAGAGCCCAGGATAGCTCGTGGAGGCGCTTTAAGTGCCAAGTGCTCGAGTGGTGGCTTGGGGATGGAGATGAAAGTGTATGAGACTTGAAACCAAGGACCTTTCTGTTATGAAGGTTTGGGCCAATTTGGGCAGGTAGGTGAGCTCAAGACTGTATCTTTGGATAAGGGAGGACAAGTCTAACCAAAGCAGACGGGTTCCCACCCCTTAAGTAGATAACACTCCTCATCAACAACCTCCGGAGTAATTCACTAGAGAAGTCCGAATCGAGAGCAATCAGAAGAGAGGGCGTGCACTCATCATCATATTTCCCAGTGCCAAGGTGGACCGGCGCCTGGAGGCTTTTGATTCGGGAGGGAGAGACCCAGTCAGGAAGCAACAAGCTATCGGTGGAAAACGAGGAGCTTCCGCTAGGTGTTGTCATTATCACAAACTAGCTGCAGGACCTGGCACGAAGGTAATGGCGTATTGGTAGAGGACGATACCCCTAGTGAGCAAGATGGGCTCCATGTGCCTGGGCCGAGGCCGGACCACAGAGCAAAATTGGTGGATGTTTTGCGGACGAGCTTGTTCGAGGCGGGCGTCTTGCATGCACAGATGGGGCGTCACAGAGGGCCTGATGCTTGTTCGCGGGGCACGCTATCAAGGGTCTAATAGCGGCGTCAACTTTCTAGGGCCTTCCGGGAATCTCAAGAACGCAGGCATTATGCTGTAGCGGCTGGATTGGAACATGGTGTCGAGGCCAGGAGACAATAACGGCGCCGACGGAGGAGGGGTGTTGCCTGAAGGACTGTTGTTTTTCGAGCGTTGCCGCTTGAAAGAGGGTTGACAGCTTGGCAATTCTCGCCGCAACTGGTGCCCGCTTCAACGGGGAAACAAGATCATCAATTGTGATGATAGGCGTGCTGTAGATGGTATTGCATGCCTCCGTGGCGGAAGACGGCCAGGTGGACCGGGGACCATGTTTGTACTGCACTCCCATAATCATGCATCATGGTGTGGTCCCTAACCAGAGATCGCGGTGAATGAGTTGTGAGAACGTGACAGTCGAGTACCATTGACCTTTCCGGCTTCATTGGTAGACGAGGCATTGTTTGATCCTAGGCTTGAACTCGGGAACCTGAGGTACGAGGTGAACTGACGAGAAGAAGTTGCAAAGATCGATTGCCTATGCGAATGGATGTCTTGTTGGGGTGAGCCAAGAGAAGATCACCTCGACGGATCTAATCAATCAAAGTTGTCGTCAAACCGTCCACCAACAATCGTCAACCGCAAGCCAATGGATATGTACGCTATCACAAGCTGCAGGGCTAGACGGAGGGCCAAGTCACATCCCCGTTCGGTACATGAGAAGTGATTGATTTGCCTCAGCGGCTGAGAGCGGCCGAAGATTGATAAGGAGAGAAAAGAGCCCAGAGCATATCAGATTGGATACCACTTCTGTACACCTGAAAGGAGGCCAAAGAGGTTGTTCGCTTGCCTTGAATGGTTGTTTCCCTTGATCAATTGCCTAAGGTAGATACCTGCATACATATCTGAGTGCCTACTTAAGTAGGTACCTAAGGTAAGTAGGTACTGCACTTTATGTCCGCACTTGCCAAACACCCATGCTAGTGTATCACACCAATCGGGGAGTATCCATCCCCTCCAAGTTCCAACAAGGAGGCACAACTTTAACCAACCCAACTCCTTTATTGCTCGATACACCTCAGAGATAGGTGATAGTGTTTTCCTTGACTATAGTACCTGTCGCTCGCTGAAGTAATGGACATCTTTGATGAGAATCAAGTAAGAACAGCTTGGCAATGATCAACGCTGGTTCTCAATCAATGACAGACAGCTCTGAGCTCTTTACCCGCCCGCTTATCGCCTCCACTTGTCATATCGTCGGCTGTACGGAGTAGCGCCTTTCGGTTTCAATGGACTGGGTTTGACCACGAAACAACCTAGCGATGACTGACACAATGTCAACAGTGAATCTACAGTTGGCAAGGATGGCTTGAATGGGTCAGCCCCCAGACCCCATACGGCGGTCCAGCCCTCCCTCGGTTTTGGTGGGGATGGGGTATGATTGCATCTGCCCTCTTCTCAGTTGTTTTCTCTCTGCATGACGATCTGTTGTCTCTTGATAGGGGAGGGATGACAGTATACAGTTCTCTCTCTTCCTTTCCTATGCCCCGAAGATAATGTGCATTATCCTTAAGGATTACCGGATGGGCAACAACTGCAGCAATTGCACCTGAGTCTTCCGGATGGCAGCAATCTTGCGACATGAAATTTGCGAGTGCCAACGCATTAGGAACGCCTGCAGTCCTGCACATGCACATCTTTTCTTTCGCCTAAGGCCAGGCTAGAGCTTGCATCAACAGCCAAGACTGGGTCATCCTAGGATACTTGGACCATTCGGACATTGAGAACCTTTCTAGAATGCAACTCGCTCCAGCCCTTACCGCAAATTTCAGCTTCACTCAAACCCTACAGCCTAAGTGCCGACAATGCGCGTTCGCTTCCTAAGACATGGCTTTCTATCGAGACGAAAAATCCCGGTCTGATGGATAGCCACCATGGATACTACAAGACTGGCATATTTGATTGGACTGTTGTAATTACCTCGCTACAACATTTTTAGAGCACAGAAATGACGAGATTCCATGCACCTCGGGTTTCACTGCTTCATCCCAACCCCTGGTTGTGGCAGACGGAATTGTTGCTAACCACCCCAAGTACGGACCCAAGTTCTGATAACTGTCAATCACGGTTAAAGACGTCCAATGACATCGACTGTTTGTTTTTATTCAGGCTCTATGCGAGGATACTGGCAACCGAATTAACAATTGAGTCTACATATCAGAACATAGTTGCGGTTTCCAGGACGGGTTTTCCGAAGACAGCTCCATTGCTTCCATATCAGACGATGACCACGGTCCTTAGTATGGTTGAGAAAACCATTCACTCACACGGCTCTAAAAGCAGAGCATCACCGGTTATTGTTCATGTGAAACATGCTATGCGGCTACGAGGACAACCCAGATCATGTTCCCATCAGACCGCCACTTGGTCTTCAACGCTACGTACTTCACCTGACTCACTCAACGGTCAAAACTCACCCTATTCCAACCAAACAAACAGTTGCATGGAGCATTCGACAGTAGTTGATAAACTTCGTTTCAGGAGGAACAACCAATGCAGCACATGTTAGCTCATGCTCTCTACAGTATGGTGTAAAATGACAAAATATAACTTTGCAGGTTACCATTGCAGCACTAACTGCTGCAGCTCTTCCCTGCACTTGATATGCAGCTCAGTATGGAGGCGCACCGATTCTTACATCTGGCTTCAAATACCCTTGCTCTGACCCTATTAGCAGCCCCCGAAGAGATCCTTTGCTTGTATCCAGAAGGAGGGATTACGGAGATAACCAACCACTTGGGCATGTGTCTCTACACAGTATCTGATAGGGTGTTATTGCCAACTATATGTTTGAGAATTGCATCCTGTTGGTTCGAACTCACAAAGTCCCACTCGGCAGATGTTCACTTACACAGAATCTTGTGGGCATTCTCTGGTAGCCACCGGATCCTGAGAGTTACTACGTAATACTGTAGTTGGTTTGAGGTTATTCCTTACCTATTACGGACTTATCTGCAAGATCGATGGTGTATGGCATCGGACCGGGATTGAGGGATGTAGCTACGCCATCTCTCTCAACACTATTGAGGTAACACAACATGCATATGTGCGCAGCGGTTTCGCCATAAACCTCACAGAGATGCACTTTACAGCCTCAAGAATCTCGAACAGCTGTTCCATACTACCGTTACATAGCATGGTGTGCTATTCTGTGGCTTGACCTCGGTCAAGATGAGAGTCAAGATCCTTCAGACCGAACTTCAACGTAGGCAAGGTATGTCCAATGAACTCTAATTTCTTTATCTATGGAAGACCTGTCTCAACAACTGTCTCAGCACCCGTTCAAAAATTCATGTGAATAATGAAACATACTCCTCGAATCTCATTTACAAAGATGGGTGTTGTTATGATAGACTTTAAGCACACCTCCAGCCTAATGGACCTACAGTATCATCAGCACGTCGCATCGTCCAATACTGAGAGCTGAGGAAACGTCCGGTCTCATTCCCTTGTAACTTATTTACAACGCTATTTCTTTAAGATCAAACGACGGATGACAAGTCACAATGAATATCCAGTAGGGTAGCAGCATTGCCCGCCAAAGCTTGGCACTTTCATGAGTATGGCATCTCCAGACACACCGTGGCGTTTGATAGACTTTATCAGGCCTTAAAACACATGGAGGAAAAGAGCACGAACACACAAAAATAAACCATTCAGTTTTACATATGACACCAGGCTCAGAGCAATGCTATCAAAAAGAGAAGGGGATCTGATGCAAGCCCCTCGTTCATCATCCACATAGTCATACTTCTTACCATCGGAGCTTAGAAGGTGCTGGCTGCCAGTCGACTCGCAGCATTTCTGGCATCCACACGATCCTCGTCATCCTCCTCGTTGACACCCTTAAGGCCTGTACGGCCACCCGCCTGGGCCGTCTCAGTGCTTTCTTCACTCTCGCCCTCCTCCGAAACCTTGCTGATCAAACTGCCAGACACGCTGCGGCCGGTGGCATCTGAACGGCGAGGAACGCCGCTCCAAGAGTCGCCCTTGGGACCTTGACTGGCTGCGAGGCTTGAACGTCGCACAGTTGGATGCGACTCGCGGCCTAATCGGCTCAAGCCACCCGAAGCATCGATTGACCGGATATCCGGGCGGACCGTCTCAAGCAAGGCCAGAGTTCGCCTCTCGGCTTCGATCTCTCTGAGAACATATTCCCTAATGCTCAGGCGGAGATCAGCAGAGGTTCTCGAGAACCACTTGCGACGCTCCTGAACCAGGTTCTGGGTGACACGGTTGGTCTTGTTGTACAAATAGGTCTCGTGCTGGCGAGCATCATCCAGTGCTGTGATAGCCTCATCCACCTTTTCACGGCGAACACTCGAACTGGCCTTGAGACGATCGGCAGCATTGAGCTTGCTGCGTGTGGCCTCCTGTGCTTGTAGGAATTCACGAATCAGAATCTGACGGTTTGTAAGGGATTCCTTGACGATAAAAGCATCTTGAGAATGGTATTGGAACGGGTCACCAATAGTCGTGGCCTCTGCTGTCGCCTGGGCGGCATGATAGTCGCCAACGGTCTGTACGACTTTGCCGAGCTTTCTATAGGCGTTGGCCAGACCAGGGTGAGGTTCCTGGACGTGCATACTTGTGAGCTTAGCGCCGTAATCGGCTTCTGAAAGACCGAGTCCTAGAGACATTTAGCACGCTGTACTTGTTGAAGTCTGTCAGAAACATACCTCTCCGGGCCTTGACCAGCTTGTCAACCTTGTGGCCAGCATCCATGCTACCAAGATAGAACAGCTTAACGGTTGGTCGCGCTTCCGCAAGCTCAGGGGTATCGTCAGGAGGGGGTGCAAATTGCTTCAAAATCTTTCTGCGCACGCCTGTCGCTGGCTGCTTCTTCTTGACCATGGGACTATAGCCAAAGTCACTTTCCACAAAGAGCACCATCTCGTCGTCCCGCATCAGGATCTCATTGCTGCAAACGTAGTTCAGCCATCGCTGCATCAGCGCCTTGACGCGAATTTCGTCTTCATCTGTGCCAGCTCCGGCGGAGGTCAGAGGCGGGGGAACCGCGGGAACGAACACTTCGGGGTTCGCAGATATCAGATGGTCCGCGAGCTTAACAAATTCAGAGTGTAGGCGGCGAACATCGCGGAATTGGGTTGTACGAAAGCGGGGAATGTTTGTCTGCCGATTGTCAGTTCATCATGGGGGACAAAAAGATCACAAAAACCATACGTGAACATCGAATCGGAGTATAGGATCCTTCTTCCCGGTGCGTTCAAGTCCTGTAATCTTGGCTTGAAGTCGATACTGAGGTCCAGCAGGTTTTTGATGAGGCTGTTCTTGCCCAGGCCGTGGCATTGGTGCACCAGTCTGGCCTTGCTGGTGGTTGTGCGCCAGATCTCGTCCACTCCCCTGGGCTGACGGTTCGGCGGTTGTCGACTGCGACTGCGCCTCCGAAGAGTTCAGTGTTCCCGAAGCCTCTGTTTCATCTTCAGTGCCAGAGGCTGTAGTCGCGGTGCCTGGACGTTGGAATTCTTCAGAGTGAGATGTAGAGTGGTCCTGAGAAAGGCCATTCGAGGACTGTGGGTTGTAGCGAAAGTGAGGAGGAGCATCAGCCGAGGCGGGATTGAAGGCAGCAATGTTATTTCGCGATGGGGACGACACAGGGGAGTTGCCCCAGGGTGAATCGCCGGCGGGATCCTCGACGTCGTGGATTGTGGAGCTGTAGTCCATCGCGGGGGAGTTATTGACGACAGAATATGGCGTTTGTGTCGATTGGACGATTGTTGATGGGAGAGGGAAGCTGGAGGGATGACGTTGTGTTGCGCGCGCACCTAAGTCGGGCAGGGCAGTCCAGTCGGCGGTCGGCAGGAACGGACGATGGTAGCGAGCAAGGCCGAGGTGGAGTACCTAACGGATATGTACCGATTTGAGGTACTAAGGTACTACCTAGGTAGGTAGGTAACTTAGTAGATAGGTACCTGTTGATGACTCTCTAAAACAGGTACCTAGTACCTACTTGCCTAGTACCTACAAACTCGATAATAGTTCCAATATTCCACCTTGGTAACTTAGTACCTAGGTACCTACCTAGTAGTATGAATATGTCTTGTTTTAAAACAAATATATCTTACCCGGATACTGGATTATTACTTTAGAGGCTTCCTCAGAGATCATCCACTCTAAGGAGTAGCCCGTCAGTCAACCTTCTTTATTTCACTCGAGGCGTTTCTCCTCCTCCTCCTCCTCCTCCAGACTGGAGCCTTTCCCGTCTAGGCTGGGGAGCTTAAACCCGAGACACAGGCATTGGTTCATTGAGCTTTTGTCGTTCGCCTGTGGCTCTTATCTTATCGGCACCCTAAAGTTGCTAGTGAGGGGCTTGGAAAATGTTTTGGGTCAACATCACTGGTGAAGGAATTTGAGATTTGCTACTAGAGTAAACTCTACCAAGGATTCTTTTTTGAGACCTCAAGTAAATATTTCAACAACCACGATTCATTCTCTCACTCAATACTAACCCCGGCATTCGGATCAATCCTCACAATGGGCAAGAAGCGAGCGCGCGAAGAGGGCAAGGATATCCCGCCCGCTAATGTCGACAAGATGGATGAGGATGGTTCTGATGACGACGATGAGGTGGGCAATAGTCTTCCAAGTTTTACACGCATCACACTAATCATAACCAAGGATTTCGATATGGTCGATGTCGATTTCGAGTGGTTCAACTTTGACCCCGAGGTCGATTTCCACGGTACAAAGACCCTTTTGCGACAGCTATTCGACGTTGATGCGAACCTCTTCAACATGTCCGCCCTCGCCGATCTCGTTCTCTCACAACCCACCATTGGCTCAACCATTAAGGTTGACGGCAAAGCCAACGACGCCTACGCTATGCTCACCGTTCTCAACACAGCCATCCACCAGGGAAATGAGCCTATGAAGGATATCATCAAGTACCTGATTGAGAAGGCGCAAACAAACTCGTCACTTGCACCTATCGCCGACGTCCTCAGCAGTGGAAAGCATGTGGGACTCGTATTCTCCGAACGCCTCATCAACATGCCTTCCGAGCTGGCCCCACCGCTCTACTCAATGCTTATTGATGAGGTTGAGGCGGCTGTAGAGGACAAGGAGCCCTATGGTTTCTCTCACTACTTGATCATTTCCAAAACATATCAGGAACTCGAGTCTAAGCTGGATGTTGAGAACCAGAAGCGCAAGAAGGCAAAGGAGGAGGCTGGCATGTACTATTTCCATATGGAGGACGAGGTGCTGCAGAAGCATGCGTTGGCGCATGGGAACTTCAACTACACAAAAGAGGACGAGCTGGCGGCAGACAGCAAACGGGCATTCCAAGAAATGGGTGTCAAGGCGCATGGGCATATGATTCTTATCGAAGCGAAGAAGTTTCCAGGGGCGGTTAAGGCTGTTAATGAATATCTGAAGGCCGTACAATAGATGACAATCAGGCGCCAGGTTCTAGCCTTTGCATCAAGTATTCCACCTCAACTTCCTTGGTCAATGGGATGACAAAGTCTTTGTACATTGAAACGACAGCATCGACATCAATCTTTGCCGCTCCCTCGGTTCCGTCTGGGATAGAGGGATCCTTGCCGTACGTCAGGGCCTTGAGTCGTAGTCGCTCGAGAACCTTTTTCTCCACTGCAGCATTAGTGATGGATTCCGCGATACCCTCTCGGTCCTCTGCCTTGATAAGTCGAATGTATTTCTCCTCATCGGAGCGGAACTTGGACTCGGCAACAAACTTGCCGAAATGAATGCGCCTTGATAGAGCTTGTAGGCAAGCAATATCGCAAGTTGCTGTCGAGCCGTAATTCTCTTGAGACTCGCCCCGCTCCTCACGGCCGAAGTCGGGGCACACAGCGGGGAGGAACTTTTCCGTGTAGAATTTCTTGATCTTGTCATTCACGTTGACATTGTTCTCATGAAGGATCCTGGGGTAGTTGAGAGGCTTGAGGATTGGTTTTTGCAAAGCATCGGGGAAGAAGGGATATTCGTCGGGGGACTCGAAGCGTCGGATCAGGGATTGCAGCTTCTCCTGCTCGCGGAAGTACCACTCGAGGAAGCTTAGGTTAGACTCAGGTAGCTCGACGGCTCCAGGAACATAAATTGTCTAGAGCGAAATCATGGTTAATTATCCATATCATGCAGTCTGGGATCTTTCGGCTGGACCGGGGGTTGCATAAGAGGTTTGTATCTCACTTACACTATTCAATGCAAACTGCACTCTTTCGATCAAATGGAAGGTGATCGTATCCTCAAGACGGCTACTATCGTCAGTCTTGACCACCAATTGCAAGTGATAGGACGTATGTGAAATCGGGGTAGCTCATACATAAGTTGGAAGCGGATTCGAGCAAGATCCAGCGCGTGTGCGGCATCGGCCATGTTGATAACGGTATCCATTCTGGTATTGACAAAAAGATCGAGTGCCGAGGATATGTGCTCTTCACACGAATGTATCGAATTGAATGATCAAAAAATTCCGGGACCAGCGAAAGACGACAGAATTTAGGCTTGATATTCCACCGAGTGAGATTAGATCAGCGCAAGGTTATGAGTCGTATAAAATTCAATGTTCCTGTACCCAAAAGGTTAGTAGAAGCGGGCACAGGAAGACTCAAGCAAGCTCTCTACTAAGGATTACGGCCCATGAGGTGGTTGGCAGCCTGAGGGCATGAGCGGAACTAGAGCCGGCACTTCCCTTGTCTTCCATTTCCTGCGACATGAAAAAAACCCAAGGTACCCGACCTAGGTAATAAAGAACATGGAGGGGTAGAGTGCTGGCGGGGGGCCTGGAACGTCCCGTCACCAACATAAAACACTTACAGGGCAGAGACTGACCTGTGCGCCACTACCCCCAGCGATCATTCCAGCAGTTCCAGCACTGCGGCAGAAGTGTCGCATGAACCAATTACAGAGGGATTCCATCCACCATCCAATCCTGCTCCTGCCCACCTTACCTAGCGTCTCGGATCAGAAGCCTCCTAAGCCCAAATCCAAGCCTGTTCGGGTCTTTTTTGCCCTCCACCTCCAATAACCAAGGTTATCCCGGCGCGCGTCATGATAAACTCCTCGTGAGCTGCCAAATCTTTTGATCCTTCCTCCTCCGAAGCCTCAGCGTCATTCTTCCACCTCAATCCAATCGCTCCAAAGCCCTCCGATTCTCTTCCGCTTCTGCACCTCCGCCAGGAGCTAGGCCATGGCGAACCAAGAGACTCACTATGGCTTCGACGAAGGCGGAGATGACGACCAGTCCATTGTGTCGGTGTGTAGATACTCGAGTTCAATTGTCTCCCTCGTATGAACAGCAAATCGCTAACCTCAATGCTTTGCTTCTTGGGTAGACGCGCGGACTCGAGGCTTTCAGTCGAAAGGTTACAACTACAGCTACTCATTTGATCGGTCCCAATGCCGAAGCCACGGCTCACCACTACCAAACCGCCATGGCCGAGGTCCACAAGCAAATGAAACGACCGACGGTCCAGCGAAGCATGTTCGCAATGGCCAGGACAACCCCCACCGACCTCATGCGCTCTAGACTTTCAACGCACGAAATTCAGCATCGCGCCTTGACATACCTTCCTGATGAGCTCCTCGCCAACATTCCCGAGCATGAGAACCCTTACTCGCTGTTTCAGGGCTTCCAGGCCAGCTTCCCCGAGCTAACTGACGAGGGCAAGAAGTTTCAGCGACGAGTCACCCGCGGTCGCAAGATGCTGGAGGATTCAGAGGGGACGCCAGGAAGCCCTAAAAAACTGACACAGTTGAAAAAAGAGAAGGCTGCCATGATGCACGAGTTTGGGCTATTGGGTACTCGCAAGAGTATGGCGAGCTACGAAATTCGAGAAATCGATAACAAAATCGCCAATCTCCACGGCATGCGAAGAATTATTCTGGACCGGCTCGCTGGATTGGAACAGGATGAGGCTATGCTGGAGCATGACAGTATGTGATGTGCCAATTCCATGAGAAAAGCTCTACTAACTTGACAAGTCTCCGAAATGGAAATTCGAGTTGATGAGGCCCAGGCGCTGGTTGACGAGGCCGAGGAAATCGCACGAAACACACGGACCCAGGACGAGCAAGATCTAGTTGGCGATGCCGATGACCACGATCAAGAGTTCATGTCTCAGTCTGTTTACGAAAAGATCCCCTCTTCAGAAGCTGGTAGCACGCCCCGGAAAACGAAAAAGGTTCATCGTAAAAAGTCAATGCCCATCCTGCACGAGCATTTCGAGCCTGGTACAGCCATTCGTGAGCTCCGAGCACACAAGGATACGATCACGGCTATTGATTTTGACGCTCCGTTTGGCACCATGGTAACTGCTGCGCTAGATGACACGGTTCGAGTTTGGGATCTTAATGCTGGTAGGTGTATGGGCTATCTTGAAGGACATACTGCTTCGGTACGCGCATTGCAGGTTGAGGATAATATCCTCGCAACGGGCTCTATGGATGCAACTATCCGACTCTGGGATCTCAGTAAGGCGCATTACGACCCTCATGGCGGCCTTGGAAAAGACGACGATGAGGATGCTATTGCTTTTGGAACGGACAACCACCTTGAGCCCCCACCGGGCAGCATGGCGGACTGCCCTCTGTACACCTTGGAATCGCATGTTGATGAGATCACTGCCCTTCACTTTCGAGGTGACGTGATGGTTTCTGGTTCTGCTGACAAGACGATTCGCCATTGGGATCTTGAAAAGGGCCGTTGCGTCCAAACATTAGATGTCATGTGGGCAGCAGCAGCAAGTATGACGACTACTGACAGCGGATGGCGACCTACTGGACGGTCTCAAAGCAGCTCGGCCGACTTTGTTGGTGCCCTGCAAGTCTTTGAGACAGCCCTTGCTTGTGGTACTGCAGACGGCATGGTGCGACTGTGGGATCTTCGAAGCGGACAGGTCCATCGCAGTCTGGTCGGCCATACAGGTGCAGTAACATGTCTCCAATTTGACGACGTGCATCTGGTGACGGGAAGCGTGGATAGAAGCATCAGAGTATGTCGACCCTTGTAAACCCGAGCACACTCCGACTAACAACAACAGATTTGGGATCTCAGAACAGGATCTATTTACGACGCATATGCATATGACAATCCAGTCACAGACATGATGTTTGACGCCCGACGGATCGTCAGCGCGGCAGGCGAGGACGTTGTCAAGGTGTACGATAAGGTTGAGGGACGACAATGGGAATGCGGCGCTGGCATCACAGCAGCCGAAGAGGGCAAGACTCCAGCCATCGTGGAGCGTGTACGTGTAAGAGACGGATATCTTGTTGAAGGCAGACGAGACGGTATCGTAGGAGTATGGACAAGCTAAGATATACGTGTGTAATCTGTAAGAATAATGAAATCCACTCATGACGATTTGAATCATGAGCATCGCTCCAAGATCATACGATATGTATGTAGTCCATGGTCAGAGGGTTTCAAGCTGAGCAAAAGCAAGAGCTAAAAGGTCTCCCGCATAAATAAATATTCACGTATAAAACAGGTATCATTTGATATGAGAAATTAGGCTTACGTTGGTGTGTGTTATGTATAAAGCATACTTTGCCCCATTGGATACCAGCCAACTTCGAGATTGAGCAGTCATGTCTCAAAATCTGACCTCTAACGCCATCATGAATCAAAACAACCCCATATACATAAGCCTCCAATAAACAATCTAAAACCACGTCTCACTCTTGAATGACTCGGGGGAAACTACTAATTGCCGTTCATTCATGCTTTTTCCTGAAACATGGCGTCAGCAGCTTATGAGCGAATTCTCGTCAGATATCTCGACACGACTCGAGCGCTCATCAAGGCACCTATATCACAAGATAATCTGAGGGCCCACGACAATATTTATGAGGAATCCCAAGGGCCCTTTCAAGATGTTAGGGAGACCTTGGGACATGACATCGGAGGTGGGGATCCTACGGCGGATGCCATGATCCAACTCCTTGCGAGGCAAGCTCACACTCTGATCACTATCCACAAACACTTGACCTCGAATAAGAACACCCACAATATCAACGAGGCTCTGCTTCAAAGAAGAATATCAGACTTGATCTTCATCTCGTCATCCAAGTTCTACGCCTACCGCTATGACCTCTTACCCGTCATCTGGCGTCAGATATTCACAGATGCTAGCATACTCGGCTCGTTCAGCCTCATCATACGCCCACTCACAGTCGATAAGACTCTTTCAAACATAGATCTAGATGTGGTCGTTCAGAAGCTCGATAGGGCACTCATAACAGCTGGCGGTGGAAGTCAACAACGATGGCTTGAAGAGACACTACAGCTTCTTGAAGAAGCCTGGGCAGCTAGTGAGGAGGGAGAGAGACCAACCAAGCGTCAAAGACAAGATGACTCGCCACCGGACTTTCCGAATCACGAACCACATAGACGCCCGAAGCTCTCGATTGAAAGAGAATGTCCCCGTTACTCTGGCTGGACAATGCCACAGTTTGAGGACTACATGAATCGCAATAACGGAGAACCTCGACCGATCATCTTTACAGACTTGATTAAAGATTGGCCTGCTCTCACAGATCGTCCTTGGAAGAATCCCGGATATCTCCTCTCCAAGACCTTTGGGGGAAGACGTCTTGTACCAATTGAGATTGGTAGAAGCTACGTCGATGAGGGTTGGGGGCAAGAATTGATACAGTTCCGCGAGTTTCTTGCACGATACGTCACAGGGGATACAAACAACACCGGCTACCTCGCCCAGCATAACCTCTTCCGACAAATCCCATCCCTTCGCAACGATATATGCATCCCGGACTTTTGTTGGGTCGACGTTCCGCCTCATCCGACAACTCCATCTCTCAACCAACCTCCCGTCGACATGCCCCAACTGAACGCCTGGTTTGGACCAGCTCGCACCATCACGCCTCTTCATACGGATGGTTACCATAATTTACTATGCCAGGTCGTTGGTACAAAGTACCTTCGTCTGTATCCCCCACGCGCAATACATGCCATGCGACCGAGAGCGCCAGAGCATGGTGTTGATATGAGCAACACGAGTGGGCTAGATGTCGGTGTTCTGGAAGGGTGGGACGCAAGGCCTGGGGGCATAGATGAGCAAGACCTGGAGAAGATGAGAGAGGAGCTTGAGGGTGTGGAGTACTGGGAGTGTATACTTGAACCAGGAGATACGTTGGTTATTCCAATCGGTTGGTGGCATTATGTAAGGAGTTTAAGCGTCAGCTTTAGTGTGAGCTTTTGGTGGAATTCATAGACTGTGGCTCAGAAACGAGACCAATTTGTGAGTGCCATAGACATCTGTAGTAAGATGTCGATATACGGAGTTCAAGAAAGACTGAGAACATATTGATCCAAACTACTGTGAACATGTCAGAAATGACAAACTCGGTGCACCATAGCGTCACTATCCAGCTGTCGCTGAATCATCCACGCTTTCACCAGCCCCTTGTGCCTCTCTCCTAGCTTTAGCTCCGGCCTTCAACGTCTCCCACTTTTCACGGTACTTATCCAAAACCTTTTGCATCTTACGGTTATCCTTCTCCAGTCGCTCCATCTGTTTCAGGGCCGCAGTAAGTTGTTCTTCTAACTCCTGGTTCTTGCGCCGCAGGGATTCATCGGCAACTTTGCTGGGATGTGGCGAGGCAGTGGGAGATCCAGGGCGCATGAGACGATAACTTTCGGCGAGTGCCATAGCAGAGTTCTGAGCGCTGGCTTCAAAGGCATGAAGGCGCTTGGTAAGCTTGTCTAGCGTGTCCTTGAGTGATTTGTTTTCAGTATATAGCTCTTCGATAATGTTATTGAGTTCCTTGTCAGTGCGAGCACGGCCGATACGACGTTTAGCTCCAGGTGACAGTGAGGGTGCTTCTCGAGCATCCACAAAGTCATCATCATCGTCCTCAGGGGCATCAAGAAGATCGCTATGAGACGAAGCCCCAAGTCTTCTCTTTTCCTTTTCGGCAAAGCTTAAGATGTTCGCATAAGACATAGTGTGACCAGTACTGGGTACTACATAGAACGAATCGTTGGTTCCGTGTCCTTCTCGAACAAGAGCCTGCATGGTTGCCTTGGAGTAAATCTTGCTGAGATCTGGTTCCAGGACCTTGGATGGGGACGCTTTGAGGTGGCTACGCTTGAGATTGGGAGACATTTCTGGAGAATCAGGTGTTTCTGAGATGGTGGATTCCTCTTGGATCAGCGGCAGACCAGCGAAGGCCAAAGGTGCAGAGATCTTATTGATGAGGCTTCCAAAGGTGTTGTAGAACCGAGTGTATCCCCCATCGTCATTGACTGCCGCGGAGGATGCTGTATCGGTGCGTGGAGAAGATGAGGTCTTGCCATAGCTGTCAGATCGTGTGGGTGTGGGGACAGGAGGGACCCAAGTCGGTTTTCCAGGCTGGTGGTCGATAATAGTCTGCATCTTGGCCTTTGTTCCACGGGAGTGGGAGGCTGCATCTAGATTTCCGGGGGCTTGATCGTTGGAAACGCTGGGTGCAAGAGGCTGTCCTCTGTGCTTGGACCGGATGCCACGAGCGTTGGCCAAGTTACTGGCGATAGACGAAGACAACTCTCGGTGGGCATATCGGCGTTGGGTAGGAGGCGACAGTTTCTTGGATGCCGAGGAGTCGTTCTTGTTTTCTTTCATATCATGTGCATCTTGAGATGAGGCATTCGTCTTGTCGGTCGGTTCCTTTTCGCAGAGATCGGCGTCGCTGACTTGGGAGGTAGGCTCGGTCGGGCGCTTCAGGATCTCGGCGATCCTACGATGATGCTGTTCAAGAAGCTTCAGGGTTCGAAGAGCCTCGATACTCGAGGTCGATCTCGCGGCGTTGGCAAACTCGCCGGCGGCTTGAGTGTGCTCGGCGATTGCGACGGTGCTGTCAGACGAGTGGTGGGCAACGCTCGCGGCGCGCACATGATCGTGAGCTTTCACAAGCGGCGACGAGTCCATAATTCCATGGGTTGATGGTTTCGGTGGCGCGTCTACCGTCCTGGGGGTCTTCGTTTCCTATCGAACTTTGCGAGCTCGATATTGTGAGGTGCAGGTTGGTATCGGAACGTGATGAGGTCAAATGTGGGGAGGCACATGCCGTCAACTTTAGCGATTCTCCGTTATTAGTCGTACCTTGTTTCAACTTGGATGTAGTTTCTACAAACGAGTAGAGTTTATGGGGAGAACAAGAGCCTCTCAGATAGGTAATTTGTTTATCGCTATCCCAAGACCTAGTAACTTCAACCCATACCGGCGTGTATCAAATGAGGCTGCCAAAAGTCATGCTTTACTCTTGACACAATCAGTTATTCATAACAGCCCGATTAACAATACAACGCCTAAGTTGGAACAGTCAGCGATCACTTTAGCGTTTGGCGGGGTTGCGAAGGAAATGATGGAGACTTTCATGGCGACATGAGCTGACTCAGATGTGGAGAACGGTTTTGAATCATGAAAGATATTTGCACATTCCTGCTTGGTACCTATGATTAGTTTCTTGGTAAAATGTCTCATGGGTGATGTATTAGATGTCATAGACTTGGCACTATATGCTTGCCTGGGGTATAAATTGTTAAACTATGATCTAAGATACTACTTACCTTTGCAAATGCGAAGGTACCTTCCATTTTGGTATAGTGGTGACCTTATATAAATTGGATGCTACCCTAAAGCATGAACGTCACATAAACAACTTTGTATGGCTGTAACTGATAACTTTGTCGTCGAATGCGATATTTGACGATACCTACCCTATGATCTCATGACTTTGAGGAAGTTGGTCTAACCAAAGTTACACTGATAATGTGAGCTTTCTGCCCTACAGCAATATACTGCCCGCAGGGCTCGGGCCGATGGTCCATAATAATAGTTGGTCTCTTCTTGAAGTCAGTGTGCCTCCAGAATCACGGACCTAGCCCAAGCTCCTAGATTTAATAACCTGGGATCCATTTTATCATTTCTCGAAGACCCTGAAACATCAGCCTTCACTTCTACAAAACAAAACCACATTATACCCCTATCGCGGTGACAAATTCTCCTATGGCTAGAACACGTTCTTTACTGCTCAAGTAATTATCGTATGGAGGGTTCTCGTTGCTGCGCCACGGTGTCCAGCTCTTCCACCAACTTCAAACTAAACCCCATTGTTTGGCGAGAGCTTCGGCAGGGATCCAGTCTGACTGGTCCCCACCAGCTAAGCAGATCATTATTGGCGCCCTCAGTAGTCCACTATCCAGGGGGTTGTACGCGGGTTTAGAGCTTCCAGCTGGTATCGGTGGTTGGCTGTTGGAGCACCTTATGGATTACACGAACCGAAATACCTACCTACGAATTTGCGAGCTGCTGCATATCCCCTAAACTATCCTTTTCTTGAACAGTCACGATCACGGTTAAATACTGGGTTAACTGCAGTTTGGAAATCACGCATGCGGTTGAAGTTGGATACCAACCATTTAGTGAGGAATTCCACAGAAGCCAAATCGAACACTTGACCCAACTTGGCGTGGTTTAGCACGTCGTAGTCTGGTCCGTCACCATCACCACCATCTGGGCTAAAACAAACCAACTACGTCAACTCTCTTATCCTTGGCTCGATCGCCCTCCAGTTTCCACTACAAGACCTCGAACCCTCTCGATCTATATCTTTTGACCTCCATCAACTATACGAAAATTCAATTACCAAATTCGCATCTTTTCCGCCTGACCTACACGTCCATCATACAAAGGCCTGCCGAGTTCCAAGCATAGCCGCCACATCGAGCGCATCAACGCCAACGCCTCCCGAGCACCTGAACACCTGTGATCCTGGCTTGATCTCTCACATCCTATTCGACCCTCGACCCTCGACGGCAGAAGAAGGCGGCGGCGCGCGGGGCGAAGACGATCCCGACGATGTCAACGACCTTAGATAACAGTAGCAGCACTGGGCTGAACAAGCTGCTGCCAAAATCGATATCCTCCAAGCGTCTTCGAAGAAAACAGGATCGAGAACTGCCAGGGCTGTCATATGACGATGGTAGCGTCTTCGCACACTCGCAATCCAGTCGGGAAACTCTAGAAAGCGACGGCACACGCTCTGGGCACATCGCAGGTGACGAGGATGAGGGTACAAGCCAAAGCCATCGCTCCTACGAGTCTGATGGGGACGAATCGTGAGTTTTAAACTTTCTGTCTCTCTCTTCTGTCTTAGTTTCATTTTCAGCTCTTTCCTCACCGTCATCACCTTTGTCCTTCGCGGTAATGATCGACTAGTTCCAAGGTTGTTTTGTCTGTCTGTCTATTCTGTTGCGTGGGAACAACTGCGAGGCTGAGACCCCTCGGCCAGCATCTGCGACATCCATAACGTTACTTAAATGCCAGTAAAAGGAGAGACAAAAGAACCAAGCTATTGCACTAAGACGATGGTAGATCAGAGCTCCACACAGCGCTCTGATCGCCCATACTCGCATTCAAGCTTCAATCTGATTGCTTGTCATCACTTCCCAATCAACATCTTCCACACACCATCGCTCTCTTTTTTCTTTGTTTTGTTTCGTTTCTGGTTATTATCGTGCTCAGCTGGCTTGGCACATCGGCCGTCTTTCCCCGTGTCCACTTCCCTACCAAACTCCACTTATCGGTGTTACCGTCTGTGCTCTCTCCTGCATCCTATCAATCTAACTGGAGCCATCGTCACTCTTTAGATCCAACTCTCGACATCCGCCGCCTTTCTCGACCCATCCTTCTCAAATCGGTCACTTAACGACAAACTCTTCTATTGTACAAGCAAAGTACCAGCCGGAATCTCAGCCTTCAGCTTCAGACGTTGAGTCCAATAGTAGTACCTCCAAGTCGTCGACTTTTCCAGCAACACGAACCGATTCGATAGATTCAAAAGACCCCCGGATCGGCCGGAGTAAGACGGGCTTGCTCCCTCCCCAAAGCTCCGCTCGCCGCTCGCCATCGCCAGCTGGTAGGTTAAAGGGGATTTTCAGACCCAAGAAGAGCTCTGGAAACAATTCGAGCCCTGAGCGTCGACCAGTAAGCGAACCCCAGCCATCGTCTGAGACTCGCGACGAACAACAGCCCACCATTGTGGTGGATCCTGAACCTGCTCAGGACTTACCGATTCTCGAGCCACCAGCTGCAGCTAAAGTTGCTTCACCCGAAAGACGAGCGAGGGTCCAGCCCAAGGTTGACACGAACATCCCTCCTCGAACTCCTCCAAGCGGTGACAAACCTGCCCCGGTTATAGTAAACACCCCACCTACACCTACTGAGTTCGCCAACACATCCAGCCAGTCGTCTCCAGAAAGGAGATCCTTCTGGGGTAGTCCGGGAAATAATTCGGACACAAATGGCCGTCCTTCCCCCCAGAACATGAGCGCGAACAGAAGGAGTCGATCGAATTCACAAAACATCGGCCCCAGCAAACTCTCCAATATCGTCTCTGCTCCGCTGACACCAACTCAAGAGAGTGGCGAACCAACACCCACGGCGAATCCAAACGCAGGCGGCTTCTTCTCCTCTATGATATCGGCTGCCCAGAACGCTGCCAACTCATTCAGCAATACCAGCCTGAACATTGGTGGAAATAAGTCTCGAAGCGTGACTCCAAACATACAGGAAGTGCCAGAACCCAACAACACCCAAGACGATTCCGAACCTACTCCTACTGCACAGATGGCGGACAAGAAGGAAAACAGAAAGTCCGCAGTGTCGACCATCGGTGCTGGTGAGCTGAGTCTCAGCCAGCTTGGACTTGCTGAAGCTCCCAGCCTTGTCGCATCTCCAGTCAATGCCCGGTTCCCCGACGTATCTGATACTCGAGCTCGGTCCGAATCTGCTCCGGTTGATTCCCCGGTGAGCCCCGTGGAATTTATACCGGAGGAGCCGTCAAGTCGCCCGCGCTCACTCTATGAACCTGTGAGCCGTGAACGCACGCCCCCCCCTGCCGACTTTACGAACAAGGAGAATGGCGTGCAAAGAACATCTAGTCTCCGAAGTGCCCTCAAACAGAGCCATAGGAAGCGTGGAAGCTCTGTTACCACTGGAACTACCATTGGAGCTGCGATCGCAGCTGCCAATAGTTCATTGGCACACCCAAATCTGAGCGCTCCCAAGCTCACAGGGTTCGCTATCGCCAGTAAGAAGCGAAATCGCGACTTTCACGACTTGTTCAAGAGTGTGCCAGATGATGACTACCTCATTGAAGACTATAGCTGTGCCTTGCAGAGAGAGATTCTCGCGCACGGTAGGCTTTACGTCTCGGAGGGTCATCTCTGCTTCAGCAGTAACATTTTTGGTTGGACAACAACACTTGTTATGAGCTTTGATGAGATAGTGTCTGTCGAGAAAAGAAGCACTGCGCTGCTCTTCAAGAACGGTCTCATGATCTCAACCCTGCATGCCAAACATATCTTTGCCAGTTTCACTAGCCGAGACGCCACCTATGATTTAATTGTTAATATTTGGAAACTGGGCCATCCTACCCTCAAGAGTACATTGAACGGCGTAAGACTGGAAGGTACTGGTGGCGACAAGACGGAAAAGGTGGATGCAGAGCCCCCCGCCGAGGATGAGGCTCAGGAGGGCTCAGAGACAGATGATGATAGCGATGACGAGGAAGAGTACTACGATGAGGACGTCCATGAGGAGATGCACAATGCCAGCATGGCCGCCGAAACCAAAACTAACGGAGCGGACGCTGACATTGAGAAGAGTGCCTCAAGGAAGGCCTCAGGAGCAGCACTTCCAAGTGGGCCTACGCCTGAAGAAACACCAGCCGCCCCTGGAGGCTCTGCAGATTTCCCAGGACCAGCTACACATGCGCCCACCGAATGCGGTGACACGGCATCGCATTACGACAGAGTGGTTGGAGATGACATTATCCCAGCACCGATGGGCAAGGTGTACAACCTCATGTTTGGCCCAGCTTCAGTTGCCTTCATGTCGAACTGGCTATCGGGAGAGCAGAAGTGCCTGGATTTGCAAATGGAGGACAAGAAGGGTCTCACTCTGGACAACAGGACCCGAACATTCTCATATATCAAACCCTTATATGGTTCGATCGGGCCGAAACAGACAAAAACAATCACTTCAGAGACATTAGAGACTCTGGATCTTGAGAAGTCGGTCAACCTCACATGCTCGACCCAGACACCAGATGTACCAAGCGGGAACGTGTTTGCGGTCAAAACCAGATACTGCCTCTCTTGGGCCGAAAACAACGCTACTAGAGTGCAGATGAACTGTACAATTGAATGGTCCGGCAAGAGTTGGCTAAAAGGTAATTACAATCACTGAGGAGTTTGTTTGTAGCTGTTGCTAACACGACTTAGGTCCTATTGAGAAAGGTGCAACTGATGGACAAACTACATATGGCAAAGACCTGTTTGCAGCTATCAAAGCAGCAGTATCATCTAAGCCAGGAGGAGCAACACCACTGACCCCTGCACTTAAGGGGGCAAAGAAGAAAGGCAAGAAGGCTAAGCTCTCGCAGTCAAATACGGGTGTTGTCGAGACCAATGTTGCGCCCAAGCGACCTGTTCAAAAGAGCTGGGGTGTTCTCGAGCCGGTCCGGGGAATTCTGGAGCCAATTGGAGATATCATCCAGCCTGTTCTTACTGGCAATGTCATGTATGGGCTTCTGGTAGGCTTGCTGGTTGCCACATGGTTCGGATTCGGTTTCACCCCCAGCAGAAATGCTTCCTACAGCCGCGAACTCGGGGGCGTCTACCGCCCTGACAGAATTGCTGCTTATGAGGAGATGTGGCGACGAGAGGACAGTGAACTCTGGGATTGGTTGGAGGAACGTGTGGGCATGGATCGTCTACACAGCGACAATGTTGGTGTTCGGAAGAGAGCGATGGAGCCGAAGACGGTGGAAGAAAACTTGCGCGCAACTCGAATGGGCGAGAAAGAGGTGGAAGAGGCGATTCGAGTTACCGAAGAAAAGTTAAGAGTACTGAAGGGGGTCATGGAGAAGAAGAGCAAACCTGTGAAATCGACCGGAGATAATGTACGGTCGCAGGGACTATAGAGATTGTTTATATTTTAGTGATATAGCATAGCCTGACGGGAGTAATCCAGCGAGCTCCTTTGTTCTTTTGTCGTTACCCTTTGTATCAGCAAATATATTGATTATTGTGAACAAGTCAAGTAGCGATTTGGGTTCATACTTTATAGTAAGAATATGATGGTATTGTGTTACTGGTTGATTGACCAGGTCTACAATAATAGAGGTAGGTAGTCAGGTCATGGATCGGTTATGGTTAGATTGATCAGCCTTATGCAAGTCGATGGCATTTTTGGCCCAGAACAAGGACTCTGGGCGTTCCTGCATGGTCCAGGTTGAATCTGAATGGTGGTGGCTATGATCCAATAGTTCAAAACCACCGATCAAGGTATCCACATGAGAGTAGGTATGTCAGGATACAGGGGAGCCAGAGTCAACAGAGAACTTGGTTTATACCGTTTTCTGGGAATTATCTGAAATCTTGTACAATTCCTTGACATCGTTGGCGCAGAGAGATTAAAGTGCTGGTGGCTAAGTGTAGACGATGAGACTATCTTACCCTGTACCTTGTAGACCTTATGACCTACCTAACGACAGCATCGTCAGTGATGCTTGGCTGGGTAGGCAGACACAAGCTTGAAGGAATATATGCAGAGTTATCACTAATTCGATGTAGTATTATGTGAATTGAACCAGCTGATTCAAGGCGTGAGACGGAATGGTCTGATTCCACAAAATGGTTTCAACTTTCGTAGGTGACAAGAGCCTAAGAGGAACGTAGGACGTTTCGGTGTGACGCAACCACGCAGCGGAGACTCTTCAATGATCAAGCAAGACAAGACAAGACCAAACCACGAGAGGACAGTAAGCTTTCCCGTCTGTGATCTGTCTGATCTGCTAAGCTAAACTCAGTGTGACAAGAATCTTAACCGCAAGAAACTCATCAGTTACGAAACAGTCGGAGAATGAACCATTAATGCCGTCGTCGTCATAATAATAAAGATGATGAACTCTTGGACTACAGAGATACGCGGCTGCTGGCTAGTTAGCTCAGCTCAGCTCAGCTCAGCTTCCCACAGCCATGGGCATTCTCTTGAACTAACTTGGGGGCCAGAGCTGTGTCCGCCTTGTTGCCTTCCTAAGCCACTCGGACCAACTAACAGGGATGGGCAACGCAATTGTATTGGATGAGAGAAACAGGTTTCGTCGTCCAGGGCCCCCCGTGTGTGGACGGGACGGGGGATGGTTTGTGCTGCGTTTCCATTCTAAGTGAGCTGTGCGAGGCTGATTTTGCTCTAGGTACGGATACGGATAGGCCTTTTCGTCTCATCAGAATCAAAGAGCCTTACCACATGAAAGAGGCTTACTCTTCAGGCACAGCAGCAAGGGGTTTCTACTGAGCTGACACGGCCCAGGAGATGCCTCTTTTCCACCAAAGCAACCGTGTTCTCTTCTTCAACATTGCAGCCCAGATGCTGTGCTTTAGTTAGCAGATCTCCGGGTTCCACCGATACTGACTGCATTACTTGCATTGGATGGATAGACCCAAGCCAACGTTAACCCATATCCACCGAGCCGCAACCTAGCTCCCAGCTCCAAGTCCTAGCCCAGACCTTGAGTCCTACACCCTCCCGTCTTATTCGCCCTAGGACAGCATCGCTGTGAGCTGCCTCCCAGTCTTTGAATCTATCTTTCAGTGGTAATATAACAAAAATCTATATCGACCATGGGTGGCGTGTGATGTCTGATCGTTTTTTGGGGCTGATACGGTTGCTATTTCATCTATTCTCCTCGTTATCGCCCCCGCTCTTTCGCTTTCTTAGAGAGCTTGCTTGGTTTGCTCACATTGAATTGCATCTACGATAGCCTGTCCACCAAAGTCAACCTTCATATCCACACTTCTCTTTATACAGAGGCACGGGTATCGCATAAAACAAACTCTACCATTTTAAGCTCGAGATGGATTCAAAAAAGCGTTTGTCCCTTGATGGGACAAACTCTGGCTCTGGACCTTCAGCCCTACGCCGACTCACTCGAAGCCCGAGTCATCGTATAAGTCTTCGGCGATCCAGCACCGAGTCTACATCCTCCTCCTCCATCTCGTCAATCGCAACAGAAGACATAGATGCAGCACAGACATCTTGCGTGTAAGAGATGAATTTTCTTTTATTTCTTTCGACAAGTCCTTCCCGGCTCATTGGCGTAACAGGACCCGTGATACCTCGAGCGACGACTGCGCTCTTCATCGATTCATTGTTTGGACAGCCGTCAAAAGAAATGAATGCGATAGAATGACTCCCCAAGAGAAGCTGGAATGCCCCATGCTGCGCTGTCGCAAACGGTTTGCCAACCACGAACTCATGCTCCAACATCTCTACTCATGTAGTTGGCTCTCCACGAGTGAGTATTGGTGTTACGAGTGCGGAAAATCCGAACGCTTCAACGATTCCAAATGCAAGCGATGCCTGGGTCACCCTTCAAGAAGGAAGAAGATATTGTCTATGGCAAAAAGCTTCTTCAACTCACTCGGCCACAAATCCAAGAATCCAACCCTACAGGATTTTGACCTCGACCTCGACATTGGAGACTCTGAGGCGCCACCCAGTTATGATCTGGCAGTGGCACCAAGTGAGCTTGAACTACCTACGAATGAAATTCACGAGATTGGCTCCAGCGGCATAGCTTTAAATCCTATCGTGGAAAATGAGGACGAAAATGAGAACGAGGCAGAGCCAGATCCCGCCCCCATGCCCACCCCCTACATGCCATCGCTGCCTACGCATACCAAGGCCCAGAGCCTGCCTGCTCACCCCGCGGAGCTCGAATCAGGTGCAACCATCAGCGACCCCCTCGATTTCATGCTGCCGCCGGACACTGTTGTTCCTGTAAACCTCATCGATCCTGGCTGCAACACAACTTCAGGACGGCCAACTCTCCAGCTTCATACGACAGGCCTGGAAGAGTATCGCAAAGAGCAAAAGAGGCGAAGTAAGGGCCAAGTGGCACCAAGCACCTCAGTTCGCTCGACAGCTAGTACAAACTCGACGTCAAGCACAAACACCACAGACACTACTTTCAGCCGAGAGAGTTACAATATCTCACCCATCTCCTCATTCTCTGATCAATGGGCAAGTGCACCAGTCTTCGACTCCAACTTCACCTCACCTGAGAATGAGTTTGGAACACCAGGAGGCCTCCTCAGGACGAACTCGTTCGCCATATCTCACAAGGCACCCACAGCCAAGGGCTGGAGCTCGTTCGAAAACGAGGCAGGCGTGTCCTATGACTCCCAACCGACTGAGCTACCCACAGACATCCCCATGCTCGGTGCCTTGCCTGCTGTGAGCCCCCTCCAAGACTCTCTTACCCTTAGCCAGCCCATCTTCACCTTGAATGACTCTTCCCTTCCCACTGATTTCGATCTCGATGCCAACATTGCCCTCACCAACAATAATGTCACCATGCCACCGGCCATATCCTCCCTTCTACCCCAGCCAAGGGTTGGATCCTATCACAACCCGCGGTCTTTGATTGGCACAGTATGGAGTACTCTCCAGATGCATGTCGCGGAATCCATGATGAAGCTTCGTCACATCACCAAGAACCATCTCGTCATACAACTCAGAAATCTTACGCCTCAAGTAATAGCCACGAATGGACTCGAAACTCTTATCGATATCATCGAAGGTCATCAGCCGACTGTTCCTATCAATGTTCTCTGCTTCGTTCACTTGGTCTATTGTTTCTCCCTCATTGTTCACGAGCAAGACGCTGCCGACCGGTCGGCTGATCTTTTTGGGCAAGCAATGTCATACAGTACCTTGTTTTCCCGTCAAGATCGCCAACTGTATGTACAGATTGTTGATTCTCTCTGGAAACCAGCTGCTATGAGCAATGTCGAAGTTGTTAACCTGGTTCGAGTCAAGACATCCTCCTCAATGTCGTGCTCGTCCAGCTCGAAGGGAAAAGACCGCGAGCCTTCAGATATCTATCAGCCTGACTCCGACTCACTGGCATTTCTGGCAAAGTATTTCTTGGATCAGTTGGAGAATGCTGCTGTCCATGTGGTAGAAGATGCGGAAATCCTATCATCGGAGCTGTATATGATGCATTTCAATGCCTTTGGCCTGGAGATGCACGAAAATTCGACGCAGGCAATTGCCGCGAATTTCATTCTCAAACAGAACTTTCAACCCTATACCCATTATCAAGCATTTGCAAACAGTCTAAACAGTATCTCTCAAAGCTTGGATTCCGAGTTCATCCCATTGCGACGCTTGGAACTTCAGCTTATGGAGTCCGGCAAGGTGAGCCAAACTCCCCCAACAGGAAGTCGAGGAAACTAACCATTCCGACCCAGATGTACCTACCTCCAGACCTCTACTTTGACAGTTATGTTCGTCATGTTCGAGAACAAACGGATTCTCTATATTGTACGAATACCGTCGGGAGTAACTTTCGATCCACCTATTACCGCCAATGCGTTGAGCTTATCAAGTCGATTATTGGTGTACCCTTGCACCCGATAACTGCTCAATTACAAAACAATACAGTATTGGAGAACGCAATGCACAATGACTCTAATGATCTTGACGAATTTTTTAATGCAATGACACCAAACACTTTCACTTTCAGCTCGGCTGGCCCGTTTGATGCTGGCCAAACCTTGAACTTCTCGGGTGTGCCGCCGAATACTATCGATCCTGGCACTTTGAACCCCCTGCCACTTCCTACACCCGCAGATACCAACTCGGTACGGGCGACTCCGACAGCTGCAAACTCACCACCCTCACCTACTCCAGCGGCATCCTCATCTTCAGCAGCGAAAATAAAGTCTGAGAGCAGTTGCAAGCTGTGTGGATACACGCCTGAGGGGGATCCTCGATGGTTCAGCGGCAGCATGGCTAAGCACATGAAACTCCAGCACTCAACAAAACCCCCAACTATCTACCGTTGTCAATATCCTGGATGCACAAGTCAGTACAAGAATAGGCCTGACAACTTGCGCCAACACCAAATCGAGAAGGGCCATTTTCTAGAGGGTCAAGATGTTGTAAAGCGATCGAGCAAGCGAAGAAAGATCGAGTGATCAGGTGACTATGAAACCCAAGATGGAGAAAAAACGTTGCTTGGTTTAAGGTTTCAATGGAGTACCGTGGAAATCTTATAGAACCTATCAAGGGGCTCTCAGGTTTATTTTCTTTACTCTCCTTACGATTTATATATACCTAGACAAAGTGGTTTTTGGCGTTTTGGTTGGTCGGCGGCATTGGAGTGCGTTGTTTTGGAGAGATACCATGGTGGGGGTAATACGATAGCGTAGGCTAGGTACTAGATGGAAATTATCATGGCAAACTATTCAGATACGCAAATATGGCCTATATTATACAAACACAGATATCAATACACAGAAAATAACTTCCTGGATCAATATGTAGATGTATGTGAGATGAAATTATTTCGGCTCCAGCATCACATAACTCTCGGGCGGTTGTTTCGGTGAGCCTTGGCCTCCAGCACTATGACACTATGCATCAGTACATGTATGTATGCAGACAGGAGGGAACCAAGCAGATGGCCATGAAATCCTCATACTAATGGGGATCAATGATAAGCAAGAAACGGAGGCTGAAAGACTTTAGATATGATACTGTATATACGAACACAAGGTACTACAGTCAACCCTGGATCCATTCTGGAGGATTTGGCGCAGCAACACGACACTGACACTATGTACAGTACAGTACCTGTTCAAAGGGATGTGTGACGCCATGACTGCATTGAGATTCGACACGTCAAGACTCGACGCGTTAGTCCCGTTTCTGAGCCTCTAGTCGAGAACGGAATGCTCGAGAAAAGTTTCTTGTTGTACAGAGAGTTGATGATTGGTTGTGAAACAAGCATAAGAGTCACGTGTTAGATGAGCAAACGATGGAAACACAGAGGCACTGACACGAGACATTGGAACCTTGAGTCTAAAGATTAGTTGACACCTACCTCTGCAACTCTGATAGATGTATGTATCCTTTGAGCTTTATAAAAAAAAACTAAAAGCGAAATTACACTACCATATCTCAGATATACTGTACTGTATAGACTTGAATTCATAAGTATGCTAAAGCCAATCAAGTTCTCTGCCGATGAAGTGGTTGTTGAACTTGGAGATAAAGTTAGAATTGGTGAAACTTATTTATTACAGTACAGTACAGTAGTGGTTAAAGTCGGGTGGCAGAATCAACTAAGCGCTAGGTAGTTACAGTATACTGTATGCTGGACAAATTGGTCAATTATATACTAGGTAAGCAACATACTCTCCTTTATTCCAGTTACTGCTGTCCGTAATGAACAAGAGACGAGCAAAATCAAATACAATCATGTCAAATGCCCTGAGACTTCAAATGCCGAATTGATAGACATTCAATTCAATCTAATACCATGGATTTCTGGAGTACAATGCGTCTTAAATCTAGGTACTAGGCGATTTACAGCCAGTTACAAGGCTAATTCGCTGATGCAGTGACGCCTAACGCCACGCCGGCTGAAGAGATCCCCCACAGTCCGGGAGGAAACGTCAGATCGATTGAGGTGAAGAAGGGAGGATAACACACGCCTTGCCCGCCCCGACCTGCATCTCTGCCTGCACCTGCCACTCCCTCCCTTCGCTCCGCTCCCCTCCAGGCTCCTGCCATCATTTCACTCCCGTCCTCCTGCCTTTCATCTGCTCTGTGGTTGACTCTGTTGTCTAAGGTGCTGTATTCCGTGTGTGTGAAGTGCTCAGGCTCACACAAACCTCAAGGTACCCGGCCTCAGAGGCTCAGACAACAACCTAAACCCATTCACGGACAGTGCAATACAGTACCGCACGAGACAGTGCTGTAGTGATAGAAGAGGCGTGTCTATCCATCCGTTCTGCTTGCTTGCTTGCTGCACTGCACTGCACCCTTTCGGCTCTTTTTGACTCTTGCCCTCCCACCTTTATATTTTTTTCTGCCTGCGTCCTTTCTCCTCGCACCTCCCCTCTTACGGTTGTTATCAACTTCTATCCGCCGGGTTCTCGTTTTCCCTTCGCCCCTCCCCTGCCAATTCTGCCAGTACTCATCCAGTCTCCGTCGTGCCTTCCTTGCCTTACCCCCCCCCGCCGCTGACTTTTTCTCCCCCTTCGCTCAGGCCAGGCCTCGTCACGCCAGGCAAACAGGCAGACGCGGGCCAAATTTTTTTCCATCTCCATAATTTTGTCCACGCCTCTGCATAACCCGCAACTCCACGCCTCCTCCTCCCCCAAGTCCAGCCCAACCCAACTTCATTATCGACACCCCCAAAGATCCTGGGTCCCAGGGTTTGCTTCATACACACGCTCCGCAATCTGAACTACACTGCACCGCACTGCACCGCACACCACCGCGCTCCGCTCCGTATCAGCACCTCGTGCCCGGTGATATTCAACGTCACGGCGGCATCGTTCGTCCCTCTTTCACCGTCACCGCCACCGGCCACCGTCACGGCCTTCGGCTTTGGCAACGGGGCCACGAAACTTGCAGGAGGAGCGTGACGACGGACCACGACAACCTCATCGAGAGCATCGTGACAGTTCTATCACGTAGCCGAGTCTGTCATCATACACTTGGCTAGACTCGTCTTGACTCGACTCGACTCAACTCAACTCTACAAGTCACGCCACGTCGCGTCACCTTCTCTGCTCGCTTTGGCGCGACTGATACATGATAACAACACATCCGGCGAACGCACTGGCTTTACCGACCCCCAGACTCGATTCTTCTCGCGTTTAAACCATTTGCATTATAAACCGGCCCTTCTGCCGGGCCTGACCAGGCGATATGTCGAGTCTGCGTCCAGGATCCAATAACCATACTGGCCTCAACTTCCCCCAGACCAGTCTTCGCCGTAATCCATATCCTCCCGGGCCCCATCCAGGCCAGCAGAATAAACAGTCCCCCGCGCCTCATTCCGCGTCTCCATATCAGACACAGGCGTATCAGCCTCAGCAGCACCCTACTGGATATCCCCAGCATCTTTTTTCAAACCCTCCGCATGTGAATGGCAGTCTCTCCAATGGCTCCTCTCGTTCTTCTACCTCGCATATGTCCAATGCGGTGCCAAACCCGCTTGACGTGGCTAACACGCGAGGATTATCACAATCACGCTCTCAGATGATGTTTCCTACCTTGGGACAGGTTGTGCCTAATCAGCTACATCATCCCCAGCAACAACAGCAGATGCATCCTCAGCACTTGAGCCATCCTTCTCATCCTCTTAACCAGCCTCGGCAAACTCTCCATCAGCATCATGCTCAGCAGTCCCCTCAGCAGCGGCCCCAGTCTCAGCAGGCCCAGCCAACTCCAAAACTAACCCAAGTTCAAGTAAAGCCTCAAGCTCCTTCGCCTCCCCTCCCCCAGCAATCAAGTCAGCAACAGGCTCAGACGCACCAGCATCAGCAGCTGCAGCAGCAACTTCAACAACAACAACAGCAGCAGCATCATTTGCAACAGCAGCAGCAACTGCAACAGCAACAACATCAGCAACAGCTTCAGCAGCAACAGCAGCAACAGGCACATCAGCATCAACAACAACAGCAACAGTTGCAGCAACAACAGACGCATCAACAAGTCCACACTCAACAGCACCAACAGGCGCATCAACAACATCAGCAGCAGCCGCAACAACAAGCTCAAACATATTCTCAGCAGCAGCAGCAGCAACTACGAACCCCCCAACAGGAGCAGCAGCAGCTTCAGCACCCGCAGCAACATGAGCAGCCAAGGTCTCAGTCACAGCAGCAGCCGGCGCCTCGACAACAAAAGCAGCAGAAGCAACGGGATCAACAGCGTGATCAGCGTGACCAGCATGCACAGCAGCAGCAAATTCAACAGCAACAGCAAGCGCAGCAAGCCCAACAGGCGCAGCAGGCTCAGGCCCAACAGGCGCAAGCACAACAAGCTCAGCAACAAGCACAACAACAGGCTCAACAGCAGCAAAAGCAACAGCCTCTTCCCGCCGAGCCAGTTCAACAGCAACAGCCGCAGCCGCAGCCACAACAGCAGAAGCAAGATGCTAATGGGAGCGAGTCCATGGACATTGACACCCATGCAAATGGTGAAGAAAGCGGAGGCTTGGACATGAAAATGCTTGCTGATCCCAACTATATCCCAACTCAACCATTGGGCGAAATGATGTCTCCTCCCCCAGAGGGTGGAAGTTACCCGACGCTTGAGGCGGTTCAGAAGGCAGTCCTGAGGTACTGCACTTCTGTCGGTTATGCTATCGTCATTGGCCGTTCAAAGAAGACAGTGCCTGGCTTGAAGAAGGTTCTATTTGTTTGCGATCGTGCTGGTAAGCCGCCGAGTCGTGTAAGCCCAGAGTGCCGCAAACGCAAGACGTCGTCCCGGAAATGTGATTGCCCATTCGGTTTCTTTGCTATCGAGCAGCGCACACAGTGGACAATTCGATATCGACCTGATCCCTCTCATCTTCAGCACAATCATGGACCAAGCGAAAGTCCCTCACATCACCCGGCCGCTCGTAAACTCGATAGTCGAATGGTCGCTGCGGTAAAGCAGCTTAAGGAGAACGGTGAGTTCCTCGACCAGAGGAACCGATTCCATACTAACTGCAATGAGCAGGTGCTGGCGTCTCGGAGACGCTGCAGATACTGCAGACCGAAAACCCGGACTGTCACCTTTTGCCACGCGATATATACAATGCTCGTGCGGCTATTAACCGCAATCCTCAAAAAGTTGCTACAGGTCTTGCAGAGAACAGGCCAGCCATATACAGCAAACCTCACCAATCTCCGGAAGACCGCATACGTGCCGAATTGAGGCGTGAAATCGCCAAGGCTCGAGAAGAAATGCAAGAAATGGAGGAAAAGAAGGACAAGGAAATCAGCGAGCTCAAGACAAAACTGGAAGAGAAAGAGGTCATCATTGCAAAATTCGAAGAGTTCATCGACATTTGTAACGAAAGGGTCATGTTTCAACGACAGCGACTGGCAGGGAGCAACGGAAATGGGGCCAACCAACCTCAAGTCTGACATCTTCCACTGGCGCATCGGTTGGCCTGATGTAGTCCGCCTCGAGAGAAGTTAGTTCATACTCGATGAGTACAGAGGCGTTATGATCGGTAATGTTCGGCATATGTTTTCACTGATGAGATCGGTTTTGCGAAATGCTAGTTCAAGTTGGAAATGGGTGGCATGTTATGTTTTTGGAGCATGGCTTAGGGTTATGATTCGACTTGTGTTTACGCACCGGAAGTTTGTCCACCTCGCACAGTTTCAGTCGTATGGTCATGATTGATATATGCATGATTGTCTTGTGATTCGACCTCAGATGTTACACGAGTGATAGTTACCATCGCGTACCTAGGATATGGACTGGGACAGTGGTGGTGTAAATGATCAACACCTTATGCATTGACATCTAGTTTCAAAATCTTTTCAACCTACACATAAGTAGTGGATCATAGAGGGTTGGTAGCAGGTAAGTAGCTATGGGAGTTTGAGTTTAGAATCTATTGAGATTCATTTAGCTCTGCCCAGAAGTATCCACATACTACCTAAGTTACTGTACTACGTAGTCATTTGTGATAGGGGTAGATCTTGGATAGAGCAGTGCTCCATATGTACCTACCCAGTTGGTAAATGGTTAATATCATACATAACATTTTTTCTTTATCCGAGGCTGTGCACAAGTCTACATGGCATGCCTTCCATGATGCATCTAGGCATTTCATGTCATCAAACATGGGCACCTTATCATATCAAATGGTAGCATTGGCTTCATTTTATTTGATATGTGAGCATGTAGCCCCTGACCCACGCCCTCATTATGGCTGACTGGCGGGACCCCCTTGTTCAGACCATCCATCATGATGGCCACTCAAAGCTCAGAAGCGTCTCTGTATGAGCGGTCACATGTTGCTCCACCTCATCAATCTGTAGTGACTCCAGCGGGTCCTGTATGGGTGATTGTTTTAGGGAGCCTGTCGTCCAATGGTGCTTTGACACATCCATTTCAACCAATGAACCGAACCGTCGCCACAAGGGTGCCCCTGGGCCTAGTCGCGTAGTGGACAGTAAATTCGGCAGAGTCAAAGAGCTGATGTGTGAGGTGCCCTTATCGAAAGTCAACAACTCCTGGATGGCCAACTTCATCTTGTTCACCAAATCCCGACCTGTCGCTGAAGACTTCATAACATCTCTGCGGCTTTATTTCACGACAACCTATAGTTGATCATCAACCCCACACTCCTTAGTCTTCGAGCTCGTCTTTCGATTTTGCTAAAGCTGTTTTAATATCCGACCTGTTACTACGCTATTGCGTCCAATCTGAAGCTTGCTCGACCGCCACCTACACCCTTTTCCATTGCGTCCTCTACCCATAGCGAACTGACGATTTGGAAATGATTGCGCGCTGTTAAACTGGTCATATCTTCTCTTCTTTTGGCCCTCCTCTAATTCATCATGGAGGTCACCTCGACCGCCGTGCCGAGCCCAGGAGCTTCTGCCAACGGCGTAACCTCCGCTCCGTCTTTCCCTACCATCGAACCGGAACGCATTATCGAACATCTCGCCTCTGTCTGTGAGGTCGCACTCGGCGCTACGCGGGACGAACTTGAACAAGTGGGAAGCTTGCTGCACAAGGCCCGTTATAGCGAGACCATCTCACGATGCACACGTTTTGCGAGCGATACTCAGAATGTGCTCTATATCCAGAAGGATTTCGCAAACTCATCTGCAGTCGAGCCTGGGGCCGATCCTACTGGTTCGTTCGGCTTGAATGTTCGGTAGAAATTGCCTTGCTAATGCCATATAGCGCCCGTTTCTTACAACTACACCTTGTCTACCGAGATCTCTTCGTCCCCAACGACCGTGGCTTCCCTTGTCCTCATCAAGTCCCCCCAGCCTATCGACCCGACTCGACCCCTGACATCTCAGATATTTATTACTAATTTGCCTGGCCCTGCATCACTAAACGCTGGAGTTGGAGAGCAGGGCTCGGTGCTTTCTCCATGGGAGGTTCTTCATTCTCAGGTCCACCACGCCCTGGTACCTTACTTCGATGCCAACACCAAGAGCCAGCAACTGGCCAACGGGTCTAGAGGTCGAGCTGATGTTGACGCGAAGACGGGAATTCCTGTAACCAAGAAGCGGCTTAATGACTTGGAACTAAGCTTGCTGCACCTCCAGCAAAATGTCGATATTCCCGAAATCTCCCTTACGTTTCACTCTATCGTCCAGAATGTGCTCGATGAAGCCGAAGCTCACAACAACCGACCATCCATCGATGGGATTCCTCAGAATCTCCTCCAGGACAGCACCTTCCTCAACCGATTGCAAGCAAACGTTAACACCTGGATTAAGTCTATCCAGGGAATCACCAAGTTGACGAAAGACACGTCATCGAATGTGACCCAGGAGTTCAGCACCGCGAGCCAGGAGGTCAATTTCTGGCTGTCCATGGAGTCAGCTCTGGAGGGCATCGAGGGCCAGCTCCGTAGCGAGGGTGTGCTCTTGACGTTGGAGATCCTTAAGCATGCCAAGCGTTTCCAGGCGACCGTCAGTTTCACGGCGGATACTGGTTTGAAAGAGGCTATGGATAAGGTGCAGAAGTACAACCAACTTATGCGAGATTTCCCTCTCGATGAGTTGCTGTCTGCTGCTTCGCTGCCCAAGGTTGAGGAGGCCATCCAGCAAATTTTTGGACACCTGAACAAGAAGCTGAGGATCTGTCCTTATCCTATTCGCAGGGCCCTTCCACTTGTTGAGACAATCTCCGGTGATCTCGATGACGTGCTTCATAGACTATTGTCGGGCACTGAGTTGGTTAATCTGGACTACCAGCAATTCAAGAACACCATGCGGACCTGTGACCAAATTTTCCAGACCTGGGAGGAGAACGTCAAGGAGTTTACTAACGTAGCTCGTGAGGTGACCCGACGTCGAAACGAAAAGTTTATTCCCATCAAAATTGTCAAAAAGCACTCGGAGCTTGAGGCGAGAATCAAGTATGTCAGCACTTTCCGCGACAACCACGAGCAGCTCCAACGTACGATTGTGACCGTTCTTGGTCCCCAGGCAACCATTCCTGGTGTTTCCGAGACCACTGAGTCTAACGGTATTATCGTCGAGGAGATTGGCAACGTCGATGCCGTTGAGGAAGTCAAACAGGCTTGGGAGGCCCTCCAGAACGTTGATCTTCTGGATGTTACAGACCAGGGCAAAGAAAGATGGGTGCGAGCCGAGAATCTTTACAACGAGCGTACGACCCGTGTAGAAAACTCCATCATCCGAAGACTTCGAGAGCGACTGGCTACTGCCAAGACGGCAAACGAGATGTTCCGTGTCTTTTCCAAGTTCAACGCCCTTTTTGTCCGCCCAAAGATTCGTGGTGCTATTCAGGAGTATCAGAACCAGTTGATGGACCATGTGAAACAAGCGATCAACGGTCTCCACGAGCGTTTCAAGCAACAGTATGGCCACTCGGAAACCCACGCTATGGCCCAACTTCGCGATCTTCCTCCGGTTTCAGGTGCTATCATTTGGGCGCGTCAGATTGAGTTCCAGCTGGACGGATACATGCGAAAGGTTGAAGCTGTCCTCGGTCCTGATTGGACTCTGCACGCTGAAGGTCACAAGCTTCAAGAGGAGAGCGAACTCTTTAAGCAGAAGCTCGATACTAGCCGAATCTTCGATGCCTGGCTCAACGACGTGGGACGGCGCAAGATTTCCATCTCAGGACAGCTTTTTGATATTGCTCGTGTAAGATCTGCAGGTGGCATCCTCGAGCTCGCTGTCAACTTCGATCCTCAAGTCATCACCTTATTCAAGGAGACTCGCAACCTAACTTGGCAATCCTACTCAGTGCCACACGCTGTCACAACTGTGTCCAAAGATGCCAAGCGAGTTTACCCCTATGCCGTTAGCTTGATGGAGAGTGTAAGGACACTCTCGCAGACCCTTCGTCAGATTTCCGTCATGGGAGAAGAGTCGGTTCTTCTCAACGGATATCGAAACGATGTCTACAGACTGATTGGCGAGGGAGTCCCGCTTCGATGGGAGTCCTTTATCAACTCACACGAATTGTTCTACTCCGAAAATAGACAGACTCGACCACTGCTCCCCGGCGGAACTGATTTTGGTCTGGCCAAGAACACTGAAAGCAAGCATGGCATGTTCATCCGTGGTTTCGCAGCAGCCGTATCGGTTCTTCAGCAAAAGGCAGTCTTTTTGAACTCCACTCACGCCACTGTCGAACAAGCGTTGAAGGAGCTCGGCACTTGCCCTTACGACGAGGTTGCCTTCCACAGTCGCTTGGATACGATACAAAAGGCCGTGGATCAGTTGAATTTGGAACAATATGTTAATTTGGACTTCTGGGTGCGGGAGCTAAATGCCAAGATTCAATCTATCCTCCTCACACGTCTTCAGAGTGCGGTTCACTCGTGGATCGCTGCGTTTGAGGATGATACACCCGAGGAAGAGACACGCAGAAAAACCAATCCTGATGAGGTCAAGTCAGAAAGCCCAACAATGAAGCGTCTTGTTCTTGAAGTGGTTATGCGTAACCAAGTTATCTACCTTGACCCTCCTCTGGAGTTTGCGCGTGCGAGCTGGTTTCTGCACTTGCACGATTGGCTTGGAATTGTGTGCAGTCTGCGCAAGATTAAGGCCACCCGGTATCAGATGACCCTCACCACTGCCACCAACGACGAGGCGCGGTTCACCGATCTACCCACCGAGTGCGCCGGATTGTTACAGCGTGTTTATATTTCTGTGGAAAAGAAGCTTCAGGAAATCAGCGCCTATGTCGACAAGTGGCTGCAGTTTCAATCACTCTGGGATCTACAGTCTGAACAAGTTTATGATGCTCTCGGTGAACCGCTCCCTCGGTGGCTTCAGCTTCTTCAGGATCTTCGCAAAAACCGCTCGACCTTTGATACACAAGAAGTCAGTCGCGAATTCGGACACCTCACCGTTGACTATGACCAAGTCCAAACTAAGGTCAATGCGAAGTATGACCAGTGGCAACATGAGATCCTAATGAAATTTGCCAGCCGTCTTGGCAACCGCATGCGTGACATCAATGCTGAGATCGAGAAGGCACGAAAACATCTTGAGAGCCAGAGTTCTGATGCATCATCGACTGCCCAGGCTGTGCAGTTCATCACCGTCGTCCAGAGCTGCAAGCGCAACGTCAAGACATGGGCACCTGAGATTGACATGTTTCGTCAAGGACAATCGATGCTCGTTAGACAACGATATCAATTTCCCAATGACTGGCTTCACATTGAGCAGATTGACAGTCAATGGGAGGCATTGAAAGAAATCCTTGAGAAGAAATCCAGAATTGTTCAAGATCAAAGCGACGCCCTGAGGGCCAAGATCACTGCTGAGGATAAGCTGGTCAACGAGAGAATTGCCGAGATTGCTGCCCAGTGGAACGAGGAGAAGCCAGTATCCGGGACCATCCAACCTGACGTTGCTTCTGCTACTCTGTCCTCTTTCGAAGCTCGCATTTCAAAGCTACAGGACGATGCGCAAATGGTGGTCAAGGCTAAGGAGGCATTAGATATCCCCGCTAGCCTTGACAACTCTCTCGAGTCAACCCTCGAAGAGGTCCGGGACTTCCAGTCTGTTTGGTCAAACCTCTCTACCATCTGGGCGAGTCTCAACGAAACACGCGATATTCTCTGGACTGCCGTTCAGCCACGAAAGATCCGCTCCAAGGTCGACGACCTGATCAAGAGCACCAAGGATATGCCGAGTAGAATGCGCCAGTATGCCGCTTTCGAACACGTTCAGGGCATTTTGCGTGGTTTCCTCAAGGTCAACCCCATCCTTTCCGACCTCAAGTCTGATGCTATTCGTGAGCGCCACTGGGTAAAGATCTATAAACAGATCAAACCCCAGAAACGATTTTCTCCTAGCTCTATGACTCTCGGTGATGTCTGGGACCTGAACCTGATTGCCACCGAGGTCATCGTCAAGGATATTATTGCCCAAGCTCAGGGTGAAATGGCCCTGGAGGAGTTCCTGAAGCAAGTCCGTGAGACTTGGCAAAATTACGCTCTGGAGATGGTGAATTATCAGAACAAAATCCGCCTCATTCGCGGTTGGGATGATCTTTTCGCAAAATGCAGTGAAAACCTTAACTCCCTTCAGGCTATGAAACACTCCCCTTACTACAAGGAGTTTGAGGAAGAAGCGGTATCCTGGGAAGACAAGCTTAACCGCGTCCATGTACTCTTTGATGTTTGGATTGATGTTCAGCGTCAGTGGGTTTACCTGGAGGGTGTCTTCACTGGCAACGCTGATATCAAGCACCTCCTCCCTATCGAGTCGGGACGTTTTCAGAACATCAACAGCGAGTTCTTGGCTGTCATGAAGAAGGCCAACAAGTCTCCCTACGTGCTGGAGGTTCTCAACATTCCGAATGTGCAAAAGTCTTTGGAGCGACTAGCTGAAATGCTCAACAAGATCCAGAAGGCTCTGGGTGAGTATCTGGAGAAGGAGCGTGTTTCGTTCCCGCGATTTTACTTTGTAGGTGATGAAGATTTGCTTGAGATGATCGGCAACAGCAACGACACCTTGCGTATTGCCAAGCACTTCAAGAAGATGTTTGCGGGTCTCTCAGGTCTCGTCATGGATGACGAGACTGTTATTTCCGGCTTCACTTCTAAAGAGGGCGAGCTTGTTCGACTGAAGAAGGAAATCTCGTTGGCGAAGACCCCTAAAATTAACGACTGGTTGGCGCTCTTGGAGGGTGGCATGAAGTCAACCCTTGCCGAGCTCCTTGCTGAGGCCGTTGATCAGTACACCCCCATTTTTGAATCCGAGAAGATTAACCGTGAGGCGTTGAATGCGTTCATGGATGCTTATCCCAGTCAGATTGTTGTTCTGGCCACCCAGGTTGCTTGGACCACAGCCGTTGACCAATCTTTGTCTGCTGGCGGTAGCACATTAAAGATGCTCTATGAGCGGGAGGTTGAGGTTCTTCGTGTACTTGCCGACACCGTCCTTGGAGAACTCGAGGTCATCCTAAGAAAGAAGTGCGAACAGCTCATTACAGAATGCGTTCATCAGCGCGATACCATCGAGAAGCTTATCAACGCCAACGCCGATTCCACAGGCCACTACCTCTGGCAGTTGCAGATGAGATATATCTACAACCCCGAGGGCGAGTTCCTGGACCGTCTTTACATCAAGATGGCTAATGCCAAGCTCAACTACGGTTTCGAATACCTCGGAGTTCCTGAACGCCTTGTTCGCACACCTCTTACTGATCGTTGTTTCCTTACCCTTACTCAAGCTTTGTGCCAGCGTCTTGGTGGCTCTCCCTATGGACCTGCCGGTACGGGTAAGACAGAGTCGGTCAAGGCTCTCGGTGTGCAACTTGGTAGATTCACCCTTGTTTTCTGCTGTGATGACACTTTCGATTTCCAGGCTATGGGTCGTATTTTCCTCGGTATCTGCCAAGTCGGTGCTTGGGGCTGTTTCGACGAGTTCAACCGTCTGGAGGAGCGAATCCTGTCCGCCGTCTCGCAACAGATTCAAAACATTCAACTGGGTCTCAAGCAAGGTGCTGAAGATGATCAGTCGCAAATTGAGTTAGTGGGCCGTCAACTCCACGTCAACGAGAACACTGGTATCTTTATCACTATGAACCCTGGCTATGCTGGCCGTTCCAACCTGCCCGACAACCTGAAGAAGCTCTTCCGCAGTGTGGCCATGTCCAAGCCAGACAAGGAGCTTATTGCTGAGGTTATGCTTTACTCCCAGGGCTTTAACCAAGCCAAACAACTCTCTAAGCACACAGTGCCCTTCTTCGACCAATGCTCCGGCAAGCTGTCCAAGCAAGCTCATTACGATTTCGGTCTGCGTGCGCTAAAGAGTGTTCTCGTTAGTTCCGGCGGTCTCAAACGTGCTCGTCTGGGTGAGGGTAGTCTTGGTGCTGAAGAGGTTGTTGAACCTGAGATCCTTGTCCAGAGCATCCGAGAAACAATTGCACCCAAGCTGATCAAGTCCGATGTCGATATCATGATGACTATTGAAAGTGATTGCTTTCCCGGTGTGCAATACGTCCCTGCCAACCTTGTGGAACTGGAGGATGCAATCCGAACCCTTGCAGCTGAACGTCATCTCGTTGTCAACGAACTTTGGATGACCAAGGTTCTTCAGCTATATCAGATCCAGAAGATCCACCATGGTGTTATGATGGTTGGTAACTCTGGTTCTGGTAAATCTGCGGCCTGGAGGCTCTTGCTTGATGCACTTCAAAAGGTCGAAGGTGTTGAGGGTGTTTCGCATGTGATCGATTCCAAGGTCATGTCCAAGGAAGCCTTGTACGGTAACCTCGACTCGACCACTCGTGAATGGACCGATGGTCTGTTCACCAGCATTCTCCGAAAGATTGTCGACAACCTCCGTGGCGAAGATTCCAAACGACACTGGATCGTCTTTGATGGCGACGTTGATCCAGAATGGGTTGAGAATTTGAACAGTGTTCTGGATGACAACAAACTGCTTACACTTCCCAACGGTGAACGTCTCAACCTGCCATCCAACGTCCGGATCATGTTCGAAGTTGAGACACTGAAGTACGCAACACTGGCCACTGTCAGTCGTTGTGGTATGGTTTGGTTCAGCGAGGATACCGTGTCACCTAACATGATGGTCGAAAACTATCTATCAACTCTCAGCAGCGTCCCCTTCGAGGACTTGGACGAGGACAGCGTTGCGACTGGCCAAAATCCTGCCAAGACTCTGGCTGTGCAGAGCGAGTTTGCTGCTTTGCTTCGAATTTACCTAACCGAAGAGGACCTCATTATCCAGGCTCTCAAGCGGGCCGAGGCCTACAACCACATTATGGAGTTTACAGTCGCTCGCGTACTCACAACTCTCTTCTCGCTGCTTAATAAGGCAGTTCGGGATGCCATTGAATACAATGGACAGCATTCTGATTTCCCTCTAGAGTCTGAACAGATCGAATCCTTCATCTCAAAGAAACTCCTTCTGGCACTGGTTTGGGCTCTTACCGGTGATTGCCCCCTGAACGACAGGAAGGCGTTTGGTGACGAACTCTGTGCCTTGGCTAACTTTGGCTCACCTCCTCTTGACGGTACAAGTTCACTCATTGATTTCGATGTTACTCTTCCCAAATCTGAATGGGCTCCATGGCAGAACCAGGTGCCCTCTGTGGAGGTCAACACCCACTCCATTACTCAGACTGATGTTGTCATCCCTACTCTGGACACTGTTCGCCATGAGGATGTTCTGTACTCATGGCTTGCCGAGCATAAGCCTCTACTCCTCTGCGGTCCTCCCGGTTCAGGTAAAACAATGACTTTGTTCAGCGCGCTCCGCAAGCTACCAAACATGGAAGTTGTTGGTCTGAATTTCTCCAGCGCCACTACTCCCGATCTTCTCATCAAGACATTCGAGCAGTACTGTGAGTACAAAAAGACATTGAACGGCGTGATGCTCTCGCCAACTCAAATCGGCCGATGGCTTGTCGTCTTCTGTGATGAAATCAACTTGCCTGCACCAGACAAGTACGGAACTCAGCGCGCTATTTCCTTCCTGCGTCAAATGGTTGAGCACAATGGTTTCTGGCGAACATCTGACAAGTCATGGGTTACACTCGATCGCATCCAGTTCGTCGGTGCTTGTAACCCTCCCACTGACGCAGGACGTACTCCCATGGGTGCCCGATTTCTTCGACACGCGCCCCTTATCATGGTCGACTATCCTGGTGAATTATCTCTCAACCAGATTTATGGCACCTTCAACTCTGCTGTTCTCAAGATTATTCCATCTCTTCGTGGCTATTCGGAGGCCCTCACTCATGCTATGGTTCGTTTCTATCTTGAGTCTCAACAGAGGTTTACGCCAAAAATCCAGCCTCACTACGTATACAGTCCCCGTGAGTTGACACGATGGGTTCGTGGTGTTTACGAGGCTATCCGACCTTTGGAGTCCTTATCTATTGAAGGGCTGATCCGAATTTGGGCCCACGAAGCCCTTCGTCTGTTCCAGGATCGACTGGTCGCTGAAGATGAGCGACAGTGGACCGACGAGAGCGTGCGCCGCATTGCTCTTGAATACTTCCCCAACATTGATGAGGAAAAGGCTCTTGGAGGACCTATTTTGTTCTCCAACTGGTTGTCCAAGAACTACGTTCCCGTTGACCGTGAGCAGCTGAGAGACTTCGTCAAGGCGAGACTAAAGACCTTCTGCGAAGAGGAGGTGGATGTGCCACTGATCCTGTTCAATGATGTATTGGAACACGTGTTGCGTATTGATCGTGTCTTCCGACAGCCCCAGGGTCATCTTATTCTGATTGGTGTCAGTGGAAGTGGCAAGACCACATTGTCTCGTTTTGTGGCCTGGATGAACGGTCTTAAAGTCTTCCAGATCAAGGTACATGGAAAGTATTCTGCTGAGGATTTCGATGATGATCTTCGAGATGTTCTCCGACGTTGTGGTTGTAAGGGCGAGAAGATTTGCTTCATCATGGATGAGTCAAACGTTTTGGATTCAGGCTTCCTGGAGAGAATGAACACCCTGCTTGCCAACGCCGAAGTTCCCGGTCTCTTCGAGGGCGATGAATATGCTGCTCTCATGACGGCATGCAAGGAGGGCGCTCAGCGACAAAATCTTCACCTTGACTCTCCTGAGGAGTTGTACAAGTGGTTTACGCAGCAAATCGTCAAGAACCTTCATGTTGTCTTCACCATGAACCCACCCGAGGATGGCCTTTCTTCAAAGGCTGCTACCAGTCCCGCCTTGTTCAACCGTTGTGTTCTCAACTGGTTTGGCGACTGGTCTGACCAAGCTCTCTTCCAGGTCGGCCATGAGCTCACCCAATCCATCGATCTGGACCGAAGCAACTTTGAATGTCCTGACACTGTCCCTGTGGCCTATCGTGGCCTACAGCTACCGCCCACGCACCGTGAGACAGTTGTTAATTCCATGGTTTACATCCACTACTCACTTCAGCGATATAATGAAAAGCTACTCAAGCAGCAGGGCAAGGTTACTTTCTTAACCCCTCGCCACTTCCTCGATTTTGTTGCTCAATATGTAAAGCTTTACAACGAGAAACGAGAAGACCTCGAGGAGCAGCAACGTCACTTGAATGTTGGTCTGGAGAAGCTCAGAGACACCGTCGACAAGGTTCGAGATCTTCGAGTGAGCCTGGCAGAGAAGAAGAAGCAACTGGAGCAGAAGGATGCCGAGGCGAACGAGAAGCTGCAGCGAATGATAGCTGATCAGCGCCTGGCAGAGCAAGAAAAGACTGCATCGCTGGAGATCCAGGCTGCTCTGGATAAGCAAGAAGTTGAGGTTGCCTCGAGAAAGAAGGTTGTGTTGGAAGATCTCGCCAAGGCAGAGCCTGCCGTCGAGGAGGCAAAGGCCAGCGTCAGCAACATCAAGCGTCAGCACCTGACCGAAGTCAGGTCTATGGGCAACCCGCCGCAAGGTGTCAAGTTGGCAATGGACGCTGTGTGTACTCTGCTTGGCCATAGGATCAACGACTGGAAGGCCGTGCAAGGTATCGTACGAAAGGACGATTTCATTGCCAGTATCCTTATGTTCGACAACGCCAAGCAGATGACCAAGGCCCTACGAAACAAGATGCGCAATGACTTCCTGTCTAATCCCGAGTTCACTTTTGAGAAGGTCAACCGCGCCTCAAAAGCATGTGGACCTCTTGTCCAGTGGGTTAGCGCTCAGGTCAACTACTTCGACATTCTTGACCGTGTTGGTCCTCTCAAGCTCGAAGTCGATGAGCTTGAGGAAAAAGCACTTAACACCAAGGCTGATGCCAAGGCCGTGCAGAACAAGATTGCAGAACTGGAGTCTAGCATCAATACATACAAGACGGAGTATGCTGCGCTCATTAGCGAGACACAAGCTATTAAGGCTGAGATGTCCAAGGTTCAGTTCAAGGTCGATCGCAGTGTTAGACTTCTTGACAGCCTGTCTTCGGAACGAGTTCGTTGGGAAGAAGGCAGCAAGTCTTTCGAGATTCAAATCAGCACTCTTGTTGGAGACGTTCTTGTTGCTGCTGCTTTCCTGGCTTACAGCGGTCTCTATGATCAAACCTTCAGAAAACTGATGATGGATGATTGGTTCCACCAGCTTCACCTCTCTGGAATACACTACAAGTCGCCGAACCCTGTCACTGAATATCTGTCGACTGCGGATGAGCGCCTGGGCTGGCAGGAGAACACTCTGCCTGTTGATGACTTGTGCACTGAGAACGCCATCATTCTCAAGCGCTTCAACCGTTATCCTCTTATTATCGACCCCTCTGGGCGAGTAACGGAGTTCTTGCAGAGAGAATGTAAAGATCGCCGTCTAACGGTGACCAGCTTCCTGGATGATACCTTTACCAAGCAGCTCGAGAGTTCTCTCCGGTTCGGAAACCCCATTCTCATCCAGGATGCGGAACACTTGGACCCTATCCTCAACCATGTTCTCAACAAGGAATACCAAAAGACTGGTGGTCGTGTTCTTATTCAACTCGGCAAGCAGGAGATTGACTTCTCACCCGCCTTCAAAATCTATTTGTCTACTCGTGACCCATCGGCAACTTTTGCTCCTGATATTTGCAGTCGAACAACTTTTGTCAACTTCACTGTCACCCAGAGCAGTCTGCAGACACAGTCTCTTAACGACGTACTCAAGTCTGAGCGTCCTGACGTTGATGAACGACGCTCGAACCTCATCAAACTGCAAGGAGAGTTCAAGGTCCATCTGCGACAGCTGGAGAAACGACTGCTTCAAGCCCTCAACGAGTCCCGTGGCAATATTCTCGATGACGATAACGTTATTGAAACACTCGAGACTCTCAAGACTGAAGCTGCCGAAATCTCTGGCAAGATGAGCAACACTGAGGGTGTTATGGCTGAGGTTGAAGAGATCACACAACAGTACAGTATTGTCGCCCGATCTTGCAGTGCTGTTTTCTCTGTCCTCGAGCAACTTCATTACCTCAACCACTTCTACCAGTTTTCCCTCCAGTACTTCCTGGATATTTTCCAGTCAGTACTCCATGGTAACAAGAATCTGGCTGGCCAGACCGACCACAACATTCGACGTGACGTGATTGTCAAGGATCTCTTTATCAACACGTTCAAGCGAACAGCCCTGGGTCTGCTCCAGAAAGACAGAGTCACCCTCGGAATGCTTCTGGCTCAGGCCTCGCCTTACAAGATGGATAAGTCTTTGATCGACATCATTCTCGATAATCGCATCGAAGGCAAGGACCTCTCATCTAATCCTGATGAGAGAGACAACGCTTTCGCCCAAGCCAAGAAGATCGGTGTTCTCAAGGAGAAGTTCGATGCCGTCACTACCGAGGACTGGGACAAATTCTTTACCGAGGAGTTGGCCGAGAACGCTGTACCGCAGATCTGGGATGAGAAAACCGAGGCTATGGATCAGGCACTCCTGTCCCTCCTACTCATCAAGCTTTTCAGGATGGACCGATTTGTTCCTGCGGCTGAACGTTTTGTCAACCAAGTATTTGGCGCAGGTATCTTCGACGTCGTCGAAGATCTCAAAGAGACCGTTACTCAAGTGTCTGCTACCTTGCCGATCTCTCTGGTGTCGAGCCCTGGTTTCGATGCCAGTTACAAGGTGGACAATTTAGTCGAGAGAATGCGCGTCAAGTGCACAAACATTGCCATGGGTTCCAACGAAGGTCTCGCTAGTGCAGATAAGGCAATCAGTAATGCCGCTCAAACAGGCTCATGGGTCTTGGTCAAGAACGTTCACCTGGCCCCTACCTGGCTGCAAAGTTTGGAGAAGCGTATGGGATCACTCAACCCTCACTCCGAATTCCGACTGTTCTTGTCGATGGAGTCGAGTCCCAAGATCCCAGTCAACCTGCTCCGAGCTTCTCGTGTGCTAATGTACGAGCAACCTGCTGGTGTCAGGGCCAACATGAAGGACTCTATGTCTTCCCTGTCCACGCGAGCTACCAAGAGCCCCGTGGAGAGGACACGACTTTACCTGCTGTTATCCTTCTTGCATGCTGTCGTTCAGGAGAGATTGCGATATGCACCCAATTTGGGTTGGAAAGGATTCTGGGAGTTTAACGATAGCGATGTGAGTCTCCTTAACTTGAAAAATAACCGGATTCGAGGACTAACGTGTTGCAGTACGAATGCTCTGCTTTCATCGTCGATACCTGGGTTGATGGCGTGGCTGGTAACCGAACCAACATCGCTCCCCAGAACATTCCTTGGGAGATGCTCCGCTACATGGTAACCGAGACTTATGGTGGCAAGATTGATGATGAAGGCGACTTCAAACTTTTGTCTCAGCTCGTCACATCGTTCCTGACTCCCGCCGCCTACGAAGTTGATCACAAGCTCGTTGATGGACCTGACGGTGGTCTCGCTGTGCCCTCGGGAACTAGCATTCAGGACTTTAATGCTTGGATCCACCGTCTGCCTGAGCGAGAGCCACCGACTTACCTCGGCCTCCCTGCCAATGCCGAGAAGCTTCTCCTTGGTGGTCTTGGCCGAAGCCTGATTGGGAATGTGCGCAAAGTTACAGAGCTACTTGATGAAGGCGAGCAGTTGGTGACGGAAGTTTAAAGTTGAATCGTAAAAGATGCGCCAGGGAAAGATGCGAGATATGGTCTATATGTTGATTGGAAACATGGTATGATGCTTGCTTTATTCATTTCTATCTTGTAACGGACCCGAGGTCCCTCTGGTTTTCTTATCTGCTTTATTTTAGACGTGGCATCAAGCAAGCATGGCGTGTGGATGAGCAAGTTCCTGATACTGCGGAGGATTACTGTTGCTTATACCCCTGCATCACATAGACTAGGTTTGTTCGTTTGTTCTACTTTGTGTAATTGCGCTTTGTTCATCTATTTAACAATTGCATTTGTTGCACCAGCATCCGAGAAAAGGACATGGTGTGCAATTTGTGTTTAGAACCTGACTGAAAAAGTGACTAAAAGGGGCGAAGTAAAAGCGGGTGAAAATGAGAGTTTAGGTTAAAGGGTAAGAACACTATCTATAGAAACTCATTTGAGAAGGCATGTCAAACTCACTGAACCCATGATGTGTAAAATCGTAGAAGTTCACATCACCAACGCTGTTGGATTGATCCCCTGCCGAGTGTGGCAGCTGGACTCTCAGTATCTCAGAAACATATTTTCGCAGCTCGTCCTGGACAATCGCTTCAAATGACTTCTCATCGTCACCCGAATTGGCCAGGTCGTTCATCCACGTAAACTTTTCGAGAAAGTCTATCCAGAGCTGGGACTCGTCGAGCATTAGCAATTTGTTCGCACCATCAGCGGCATGGTTGAGTAGCTCAGCGTCAGGGATGATGTCGTCTGCAGTAGTAGCCTCAGCACGAATCATCCAGGAAAGGGTTACAAGTAATTCTGATGGGGGAATGCCAAAGGATGACTCGCAGTGAGTATACCACTCAGGGGCGCGGTTCGCCCGTACCAAATACGTCATGACTCCCCAGAGGGTGCAAAAGACTCGAATGTTGTCCCACCAGCACCGCATGCCAACACTGGGCTGTACTTGGGCATCTTGGAGAGCCACAGGGTGGTTGAGTCGGAGTTGTTCCTCACACCACTCAACACAGAGACGTAAAGGAGATGGATACTCGTGGCGAAGGGCTCCCACGAAAGGTTGTGCCATGATAAACTCGTTCAAGAGATGCTCTGGCATGAATGGCGGGGGGTTGGATTTGTCAAAGTGATCGTCGTAGATCTCAAGGGCGTAACTGAGAAAGAAAAATGCTACAAGATCGAAGGACGAATATTTGTGAGAAATCTTGTTAAGCGATCCATTATTACCGAGAATTTGCTCGATATTGTGGCTGACTTGGCCGATGAATACTGATTTATCGGAGTCTTCTTGGTGACTTCCCACGTATGCTTTGAGCATTGACAGGACAAATGACGAGCCTGGATTCCCATTCATTGATACCTCGGACCATTCTCTTGCAAGAATTTCTCTGGCGCTACGAGCATTATCTGGTTTGCCGGCAACTCGAGCACAAGAGATGACAACGAATTTCCGGGTTTCAGGAAGAGACTGGCTGTCGTTCGATAAAGACTCGTAGAGATTTGAGTATAAGGCAAACGCATTCGTATCGTCAAGCATAGCTGCACAAAAGTCGGCGGCAAGCTTGTTCGCTTCTTCATTTGATCCAGTTGTCCATGGATATCGAATGGTGAGCTCCATGGCCCTGTGGCTGCCTGGCGACTCTTCATAGTCCATATCGTCCGACCCGGCTGTAGTCATCAAGGTGTCTGGATCTGGGCGATCGAACAGGATGCGTTGGTTGAAAGTATGAGTTTCTTGGTCGAAGTCGGCCCCAATATCACCAAAGCTGATTGAATCGTTGATGCCACCAGGTGATAGAGAAATGTGAGGAGTCTTCTTCTCACTGGCGTTGTATTTCTTTATCCCCCATTTCTCGAAACGATAGCCATATTGTCGCTTGCTTTTTGGTGAAATGGTTAGTCAAATGCCAATAGATTGGAAACCGTACTTGAGAGATACCTTTGAACAATACCGTACTTCTTTTCCATGACATCCATGACGATACTCAAAGTATATCTCTTGTACAAATTGCAGAGAAAAGGCTTGAACTTCTCCCAAGTTTCATCGTTCATCCGCGTTGTAGGCTTGGGTTGCCTGTCGTCTATTCCCCTTGAAAAGGACCTTTCCCTAAACTCCATGGTGATCACTCCGTCTTGTGCGAGTTTGATGTCTTGGAACTTGAAGCGAGATGAGCATCACATATGAAATGAAATAAAAAATTGCCCGCAAATGGCGCGAGGGAGACCTGCTTCTTTAATGGGCGACATTTTGCACTTTCTGGTTCTTGGCGGGGGCGTACATAATTGCAATTGCCTTGGGGAGTGCCTCATTTATACAAGGCGTACGATGCCGATGCCTTGCGTATCATTTCCAGGCTCAGGTGGGATGGGTTGATTGTATGTAATTTGCTCATATTGTGATTTCAGAATACAGCACACCTGTCTGATTGGTCGTGGTCATGGCTGTGCATGCATACATCGAACTGGCGGACCAACCTTGGCGGACCATTCCAAGCAAGGCCCGGATGATAAGCATATATTATTGCAGCACAGCCGCAGCTAGGCCTCTTCTCGAAGGAAGATGGAAATTCCAAAATCAGAACCCACCGCGTGAGGTGTTGTGAGGTGCTGTCTGTAGCCCAACGACACCCAAGTCGGCACCCAACACCCAACAGCCGCCGCCTTTTGAGGCCCGCCCTGGCATATCATAGCGAAATTGAGTACGTCGTTCTTGAATCCGGCCTGTAGTTGGTCAAAGTTGGCGTGACATGGCCTAAATCTGGTCATGATGTTCGAAAAATGCGCGTGAGCTTTGGGCGAGCGCTCATTTGCATGAACGGCCGGTTTTCTTAACATGACAATTCCGAAACCTGCAAACCTTTAAAGCTTTTGAGTATCCTCTCAGCGTCGGTATTTCTACCAACTCTTGCTGTTTTATACTCACAACCATCACAATATGCAATCGTCGTCAGCACCATACCGTCGCAAAACCATGATGACGGACGATTTTTATAATTCATGGGTGGAACCTAGCGAATATCCACGAATACCCAACGTGTACGAGCCAATTCAAGATTCTAAACTTTCCGGTCCTCCTGATGTTCGAGAGAAGAAAGAGTCCGTTCAGACTCAAAAAGACGCTCAGAACAGTCGCCAATCGCCTTGGGCAAGCAATCATAAGAGTTTGAGTGGCGAGCAATTACGCCAGTGGCTCATCAACGACCCGACGAATTATTCTGTGGTTGTGCAACTAGGGAGCAGCTACAGGAGCGATAACTATATCCTTGGGGAAACTTTCAGGGAAACGTCAAGGGACTGGCAAGCTTCGCCTCACCACTCAGATTCAGTCGAGAGGAGACGCGCGAGGCGGGAGGCAAGTTTCGAGATGTGGAAAGATGCTGGCGATAGGCTGTTTTGTCAATCAGAGAGGTTTCGGCCATGATTCATTAATGCACTTGAAGTCCTGAGCTTGGGACGGCTGACAGTCTGTTATGAAAATATGGTGGTCAAGGTCAACCGTTGTTTTTTTATGCAAAGGCGAGTTCTCTTGTTGGTCGAGTTTAATGGTCCAATAACGAATTCATTTGCCGAAATCGCGAAACGAGGATAAGTTGCAGAAGCTTTTCTGTTGAGAGAGCACAAGCAGCTCGCCCCGTCTAACTTGATCGACTTCCACGGAAGAGCGGGTCTAGAACACTTGGTTGCTCGAGACTGAAGATTGTTCGATTTGGTGATAAGATACCCAACGTCTTGACAAGAGGATTACAAGATCTTGGTGACGTATCAGAGGGCTTTGCGTGCAATTATGTTTGCGTGTCCAAACTTGAGCTTGTGAGCATGGGTGCAACCTATGATTGGTACTCGATTGGCGATGAGGGTGGTGCACTGAAACACGATTTAATACATGCCATGAGACTTGCATTGGTCGGAGCAGAGGAGCAGATGCAGGAGAACGGTACTACTGGGTGAGCCGGTGGGAAAAGGCAGTGTGCTCCGATGCGCAGTGAATAACTAGAAACGAAAGAAACCATAGAAACAAGTAAAAGAGGAATTGGTTGTCAATGAGAATCTTGAAGACTTACAAGACCTACGCGTGATGAAATATGATTTAAGTAACTTCTATTTCCTCATGATTAGTATAGCCTTATAGGAAGTACCGCGGTAAGTAATAATGTACCTCAGTATGTCTTGATGGTAAGAATCTCGATGAGCAACAACTGCAACCCAGAATGCTGCAAGACCCACGGCATATCCAAGGAACCTTTTTAATGGATACAGTACTAAAAAGTACAGTGATAGACATAGCTTTAATGATTGGATCTCTCGTTCTCCTAGGTACCTTTATACGATCCTGTAGGCAAACGGGCTAGACGGGTTAAAATAGTATTGTCCCGCTGTGAGCCGCTCAGTACCTACTGTACCTAGGTAGGTACCAAGTCGGAGAAGGAGCTTAGAAAGTTGTCGTCATTGGAGTAGAGCTCCTTTTCACAACAAATCACAGGCTTTATAACGACGCCTGTCTAGGTTCCTTGAGCATTCCGAATGCGGGTCTGTGCAGATGAACTGCTCCGGAGATAATGAAATCCACTTGAATGAATGGATAGGTAGTTCTATAACTTGAATCCGGTCGATATCTTCCAAGCTTCCGTATTTGAAAGACCTCCAAATCGATAGATACATACATAAGAATTATACCATGATTAACAGCAGCACATGGTTTCAGAAATGAAGTCGAGATACAGGGCACAAACTTTGCCTCGTACAGTTACGTTGACAGTTACAGAATGTACCCTCATCTGGCACCACTGTCATTCCCCATTGCTACCACACCCACAGAGTCCCTATTCGTGATGGTCGCCAGCTTAACGCCCCAAGGCCAATGACAACCCGACCTCTATTTAATCCCCGGGAGTTTTTAAAGCTGATCTGCCCTTTAGCGCTCTTTGAGAGAGGTCATATGGTCTAACAGGACAGCATGAAAGACGCACCGCCTAGACAAGACAAGATCCAATATGGCATGAGAGGCTGTGAAGAGGCAAGTCATGCGCTGCCTCTATTGATCTAGTCCCTTGACGTACAGTAAGGTACATTAGGTCGCCTTTCTCTACATTAGTAGCCTCGGTGTGCTTACCTCAAGTACTTTACCTTGTGGCAGCACAAGTCATTCTCGTATGTATCATTCAGTATTTCTCATTCCTCAAACACCCATATCATATGCATGTACATTAGTCTCTTCAGACGGCTTGAGGTTTGCATAGTCCATGATAATATTTGTTAAGAAATATATATCAATTTGGAGACAAGTTTAGGTGCTTTGAGCTAAGACTTGTGAGATACTTGACCAAAAACAAAAAGGAGGTACCTTGATAGGACGCACTTAACTTCATTCAATGCCATCTGTAGGTAGTGTGTGTGTGTGTGTGTGTGTGTGTGTGTGTGTGACATGGATTCATGCATAGCCCGGTTAGTACTCTCCCCTCCTTGGCTTGCTTCCCCGCATAACTAACGCACATAGGAGAAGTGAACCACCTCCCGTCAGTCCTAGTAGACTCCTCCTACAGGAGCAGTAGGTCACTGTTTCGCTAATCCCAGGCTTTTAAATGCTTCTTGTTCCCTACACCACACTTCAAGTCGCCTCTTGAGATTTTTCCTTCTTTCACTCGCCACAGCTTCTTCAACACACACTTATACATACACTTACACTTTGTCTCGACGACAACTCTTCCAGTTTAATTGACAAGAAACCCTGAGTCGACCTCAGGTCAACGCTTCATCATGGCGAACTGGCAGCAGTGTACGTTAGCTCCTCGTCTTCCTCTCTCAATACATCTCGACTAACTTCCCATAGATAATCCCTTTAGTAAGAGGGAATCCCACTCCAACAGTGCGATCCTTGCCTACAAGATCCTCACTCTCATTACCTGGATCTTGTCCCTCGTCGTCACCATTTACTACACGCTCAACCGTCCCGAAGATGGCCACACGAGAAACCGGAAGATTTGGGAGCAGAACCATATGTACCGCACTGCTTTCACTCTGAACCCAATCATTGCATCCATCTACTGGTGCGTAAATCGCGATACTCAGCGCGTCATATGCTGATAAGTTTGTCAGGGTTGTTCTCTTCATTCTCCAGGCTGGCTATGTTGGCCACCTCTTCTCCAGAAACTCGGACATTGTTCACGCTGCCGCCAGCGTCGGAAGCCACTTCATCTTCAACAACCTCTTCCACTTCGCTTTTGTCATGCTCTTTGTCCGCTCCCATTTCCACTGGGCCGAGGTCATTCTCATTCTCAACTTCATTAACCTCTCCTCGCTCTACTTCCGCCACAACACATACCCCCGATTCATTCATACACCTGTTGTATCTGGACCTTTGGCCTGGACTTTTGTCGCAATTTACTGGAATGGTGCACTGATGGTCCGTCACCCTCACCACCTTGTCGCTCGTATTTTCGGAAACATCTTCATCTGGTCGATTCTCGCTTATGGACTCTTCTTCATCGTCATCTACAAGGTATGTTGGCTCTCCACCCAGCGGCACAGCACACTGACAAGATACAGGATTACACCATGGGCTTCTCGCTCAGCGTCCTCGCTGCCGCAATTGGAGTTTCCCAATTCCTTCACCAGGTGATCGCTTTGCAATGGATCTTTGCCTTTATCATCATGGCTCTTCTTTTCGTCGCTACTGTTGTCGTCGCTATTCCTGCCGCGACCGGCAGAGAGATCAGCTGGCGCAGTGCACCTGCTGACCAGGAGCGCGCTCCTCTCCTTGCCGAGAACTAAAAACGTCAAGCTATCGAAAGACATTGCTGGGCGAGCGGCGCAGCCTTTCATTGATCAACCATTTTTCTCCACTGTTTTCCTACCATTGCGTCATTATATCTGCAACCCAAGTCGCTTGCGGCAAGTTGTATTCTGTCCATGTTTCTTAGCCGGCCTATTGCATGGTTCGACAGCCATGTCGAATGCGGAGTAATGAGAGAACCTGGCGTTAAGTATTTGTCGAGACGTCCATGAAACCTGCTACATCCGTTCGTTCGTTGCAGGATGTTTGATGGCTTATAAGTAGGGTTAGATAGTAATTGGAGCTTCTTGGCACAACACGAAACACCAGGACTGGGTTGTTGGAGCTTGTACTCCGGTGATAAAGATAGAGGCTCGAAGTAGTCAATACCCAGTGACGTAGTGGTGGGGCTTAATCGATAAGTTGCCGATACTAGCGGCTCAATACCTACCTAAGGTAACCAAGATCTTCAGTTACCTTACCCAAGTACTGATGCATCCACCACCGACCTTCGTCGATAAATCGCCATGAAGCCCTTGCGGGCATTCCCTTTCCCTCTAAATATCGGTACCGATATATGCCAGATATCTCGTATCTACTATATTCTGTCTAGTCCTCGAGCTACACGCTTTGTGAACAGGATTTTGACTCCTGAAGAGCTGGCAAAGAAGGATGCACGTCTAAACATACTCGACAACACGGGGGCGCGGCAGTGCAAACTACAGGATACCTCGCATGAATGCAAAAAAAGCCTTCAGACACATGAACAGCTTGCTTCGAATGATCCTGAGATGTGGAGATGCGCTGCATTCATAGCAGGAAGGTTCGCGGTTTCGTGACAATAATAATGTGGCCACTGAATTGAGTTTTGATTAGGTTTGCAGCAAAGGAGGCTGCCATAAAAGCACACCCACATCGTCGCTTGACGTTTCACGAGGTTATAATTCAGAGGCGGCCCGTGGAGGGTGAGAGATTAGGCAGTGGTCCGCCAATTGCACGGATACGGTGTGGTGACGGAGAGTCGGAGGATGCAAGTGCGTTGGTGTCGATTAGCCATGACGGAGATTATGCTACGGCGGTGTGCTTGGGACATCAGCCTGATAGCGATGGTTGAAGAATTCAAGACGACATTGCATAAGGTAGGCAGCCTAGAGCGACTGAAGAGATATCGTACGCAATACTCCTGCATGGCCTGAAATGGAAACTATTGAATTGGCCAGAACCAGATCAGAAACTACCTTCCTTGATCCTGTGTACCAAGCACCAACTTTGATATGGCTCTTCGGTACCATACAGCGCCCAGGTGCACTGATTGTATCAGCAACAGGGGCTTGTGAACCATGATGATAGGAACAAGCAGAGCAAAGACGAGGTGTGTGAGTCTTTGTCATAGATACAAACAGGAACAGTGGCTCTCAACACCAGCTTGCGAGAGTTCCTGTTGGATTGTGCCGTTTCCAATTAGTGTTTTGCATACCTCAAGGTTCGTTTGAAGTCAGATGCGAAGTAGATATGGTGGGCCGGCCGGGGATATGATGGAATGAGTTATTGTCTATCGCTACTTATGAGTAATCTTGCTAACGGACTATGTTTCGGCAGACGGAGAATAATCCCCATAGTTCCATATTGGGCCTCACGGGTTGACTTTGCCAACATAACAGAATCATCAAGACTTATGTAGGTACTGGGTTGGAACCTCACTCGAAAACTTTGTATATGGTTTGGCTTCACGCATGGGTTGGCTTCACGCATGAGTTGGAGCAGGGGTATATTTGTGGAAGTATGAGCTGCTTCCATGAATGTATCTTCAAAAGAGCCATCACCATGTGGATTCAGACATTACTTTTAAGCTTAGAGCGTGTATTACCTTACCGGATGCTCGTCAGAATTGACTTGTAACACGAGCCATGATCACAATCCATGCCTCTCTGTGTACAGTCCATCTCAAGAGACTCTTGTGTGTATTTGGATATTTCATAGGATTTCGCTTGCCATCGCAGATGATATCACAATCACGAGCGGATAAGACCTACTGGCGCTGTGTTGGAACGTTATTTGCAATACATGCTGCGATAAATAGTATGTATATTCAAACAAACGAACTGGAGAAACAATCACTGTATCGGGTGCGCTGGCGCAATGGTAGCGCGTAGTCCTCCTAAGACTAAGGCTCAGGGTTCGAGTCCCTGGTGTATCGTTTGTCTTGCATGATTTTTGGTGGTTTATATGAGATGATATCGCACGTAGTTTGTGATGCACAATATAAACTTTTCCAGATGGAGCGGGGCTGTGGGTAGTGCTAGACAGGTTGCATATCCACTACTCCAAAAACAGCAATGTCGGACGCTACTATTGGATGCTTGGCAAGAAGTATCCATAGCCCCGTTCTTTTTTAAGAGTGTATCTTCTCTGTCTGCTAGACTGTTTTGTTACCACACCGCACCTCAACCTTTAGTTACCTCTTCACTGCGGTAATGAGAAAACAGAGGGGGCAAGATAACCGAAACCGGTCAGCAAAATGGTGAGGCGGTCAGAGTTAGGCTCTGAGTACCTATTGATGTAATGCCTGTCTCGTATCCACAGGAGGTGGGTCACATAGTAATCAGGACACCAAGAGCCTCGTATCAATGGATGAATAAGTTAGTAGTTAAGCATTTATCCGTAGGCCCTAAGACTTTAGGTAAATTATCCTAATCTTCATCACACCCGTGCCTACTCCGTATTCTTACCTTGATCCCGATTTTCTTGTAGCCCACCCCTACGCCAACAGCCACGCTGCTTCATGAAGGCCCCCTGCATTCAGCTAAAGACATTAAACCCCCACGGGCCGGGCGGTTGGCGAAGCCGGCCTCCAGGTCCGTCGCCCATTGAAAACGTCGGAGCTTCACCCCGCTAAGCAGCTAACGCCCTGCTCTGTTTGTGCCTGTATTTCCTATTCCGCCCCGATGCCGATTTTCGGGCATGATACCTAGTGATGGGGTGCTCCACCTACCCAGAGTCCATCCGTCCCCAGCCATTCACTGATCATGACTTCCTCCTTCAACTGATAACGTGCTTGCTAGTTGCTTCCTGATTCTTTCATTGTCATCACCCTGTGTCTTTGCGACTATGATGATGAGCCGAAGCCAATGTACTCTTGAACATTGACATATTTGTATACTGCTTATGCTACTGCTCTGCTCTGCTCTGTTTGTCCGTTCATGAAATTCTTCATGTCTATATCAGCATCATGAATATCATAATTCACCGCTTTGGCGGGTTTGAGTTCTCTCCTTATGAAGAGAACCAATCTGCCATGATACCGGAATCATCTTACTTGGCTAGGTGTGTACTGGGTATCTCAACGCCCAAAAGCCAGTTTGCACTAACACTTCCAGCGCATATCAAATTACCATGTCATCGTCCCAAATTCAATGGATTTATTATGTGTCACAGTTCGCCCAGTCCGGGATACCACAAGCCGCCGTGCTCATCCTGTCGCTTATGCAACTTATCTACCACTTAGATCGAATTCGTCGACAAGAGTCTAGCTATCGTTTCAAGGCTGCTAAAATCCGTTGGCCGTATGAGTTTGCCTCACAAGTGGCAAGACTTGCTACTGCTGTGTTCGCCACAGTTGCTTACACACAAGATCGACTGCATTGGGTCAACATCATGGCCGTTGCATATGCCTTTACAGTCGGTTTACTCCGACTTTTCAACCATCTTCAATGGCGTCATGTAGCATTGCATCAAATCAACTTTGTACTCACCGCTACCCTAGTCATTCTTGTTGCCGGTCATAGCCTGCCATGTATCCAGACTGGCACCAAATGCCTTCACGAAATCAGCACTTCCGGGGGTATTGTCGCTCTTGGGGTAGCATCTGCCATTGCAGCCATTACCCCGAGAGAATGGACACCAGTCCAGGTTGACCTTAACATTCCAGGTTACGACCAGAATGAACCAGCCCCTGAGGAGACATGTAGTTGGTTTACTTACTACTGTACCTACGATTGGCTGACACCAATCATCTGGAAGGGTACCAAGCGGAAACTTGATACAGCCGATATCCCAAAGTTAGCCTGGTATGATGAGCCCATGTACCTCTTACGCCGTGTACAAGAAGCCCGTTCAATCTCCAAAAAGACACTCCGTACCGTTCTTCGATTCCAAAAACGCGAATTACTTCTTATGTCGTTCTGGGTTGCCACTTCATACACAGTCGAAAACATAGCTGCATTCGCCATGTTCAAGCTACTCGAGTATCTAGCTAATCCAAATGGTGCCATTTACAAACCATGGCTTTGGTTATTCCTCATGTTTATCGGTCCATTATCCCGCTCTGTTGCCTTCCAGCAGTACATCTTTACTTCCACTAGACTCGTGGTTCGTATCAAATCTGCCTTCACTCAGGAGCTGTACTACGCTGCCCTGGATTCGATGGAGATGGAAGAAGATCCTTTCGAACTGCAGATGGGAGGCTCAACCCACAAGAATAAGAGTGGCCAGAGTGCTACCAAGAGTACATCAGCGGGACGTTTGGCTAATCTCATGGCTTCCGACATCGACGCTATCTATAGGTCGAGAGATATTATTCAGGCCACCATTGGTACCCCTATTGGAACTATAATATCGCTTATCGGCATGTACAGAATGATGGGCTGGGCATCTCTAGTAGGAAATGCCATTCTGTTTCTGGCCACCCCACTTTCGATATGGCTTGGGCGTTTAATGTTTTACTCACAGCGTCGAGTCAGAAAGGCCCAGGACTCCCGAATGTCCTTGGTGACAGAGTATCTTGCCTCCTTCCGCGCCATCAAGTACTTTGCCTGGGAATATCCTATCACAGAGAAGATTATTGATGCGCGTTCTTCGGAGCAAAAGGAACTCTGGAGGACCTCAATGATTCAAGCTTCATTGAACCAAGTTATGCAGATTGTCCCTTACCTATCCTTGCTTGTCATGTTTGGCTTGCACGTCGGTCTTTCAAAGCGTCGACTGGATGCTGCTACAGCTTTCACAACTATATTTCTAGTCAAGAACGTTCGCAGGAATATCATGCAAGCTAGTGCCTTTGGCAGGAATTTCGCGAGTGCGCTGGTGTCGGTAACCCGACTCGACAAATACTTTGAGAGCACAGTTCCTATTCCTCATTACCCTGTGGGGCCGCTTCGAATTGACGGCGCCTCATTCCGGAAGACAAAGACAGCAACTTTTATCCTAAGCGATATCACGGTCTATTTTGCCCAAGGAGGTCTCAATGTCATTAGCGGCTCAAGTGGTAGCGGCAAGACCACCCTGCTGATGTCTATCCTTGGTGAAACCTACCTGGAGAGTGGATCTATGACCAGGCCAGACGACATAGCGTACGCTTCCCAGTCTGCCTGGCTGCAAAATGAAACCATTCAGGCCAATGTTCTCTTTGGTAGTCCGATGGAGAGGGCACGCTACGATCGTGTCATTGAAGCATGTTGCCTATGGGAGGACTTCAAGGAGCTTCCAGCCAGAGATATGACTATTGTGGGTGAAAACGGGACTTCTCTCTCTGGGGGCCAAAAGGCTCGGGTTGCTCTTGCAAGAGCCTTGTTCTCTAAAGCACCTCTTCTGTTGCTCGACGACATCTTTGCTGCCCTTGACGCCAAAACAGCTGCTGGTGTTTGGAAACACTGCTTCTGCACTGATCTTCTGAGTGGGAGGACAACTGTGCTTGTGACAAATCTTCCCTGGATTGCTGAACAAGCAGACCTGTCTGTGGTGTTGGAAAAGGGACAGGTTGAGTCGATAGAATCCCAGCTTGACGTTGTCCGCAAACCAATTGCTATCGCTCAAGTTCTGGGAGGAGATATCGAGGAAGATGATGCAGGCGCTGATACCGCGCATGGAATACAGCCTAATGATGATGCTTTGAATAACGCTAACAAGACTTTGGAAGAAAGAAACCCGAAGGATGTTGTCAACCAGGAAATGAAGGCTTCTGGAAAGGTTGGCCGTATGACTTGTGAGCACCTTCTATTCTTTTCCAAAGAGAGGCTAATGTTGTCACCAGTTCTGCAGTATATGAGCTATTTCGGACACCCAATGTTTGTTGCTGTCTGCCTCGGACTTTTGCTTGCCACCAACATCTTCACTTTTAGCAGTCTTTTGTGGCTCTCCGTCTGGGTAGAAGCATACAATCATCAGGCCTATATCGACATTCCTTACTATATGGGGATTTTTGCAGGGCTTACGTTTCTTGAAATCGGTAGCTACTGTTTGGCCATCATCATGTTTGAGTGGGGAGCCTGGAACGCCGCAAGGCGACTGCATAACGACTTCATCCGTGCCATTATGCATGTTTCGCTCTCGTGGTTCAAGCATGTCCCTATTGGACGTATTACCAATCGCTTCGCTAGTGATATGGCCACTATTGATGGAACGATCAGCACTATGTTACGGATCATGCTTGATACAATACTTCTCATGCTCTTCCGCATTGGTGCTGTCAGCAGCATCATGCCCGTTTTTATTCCACCTGCACTGTTTACATGCTTGTTTGGTGTTCTAATTGGGGAAGCATACACTAGAACTGCCGTAGTGATCAAGCGGTTAACCTCTTCTGCTCAATCGCCTGTATTCTCTCAGTTTGCTGATACTCTGGCAGGCCTTCCAGTTATTCGTGCCAGAAGCGGCATGCCAGAAGCGTTCAGGGAAGAATTAGCTGCTAGGCTGCGTACGTGGTCAGCTTCAGCCGAGGCCAGCTTCAATGCCAACCGCTGGGTAGCTGTACGCGTGGACTTTGTGACAGCCCTTGTGAGTCTGTCGGCAGGCATAATTGCTGTATCACAAACTGGTGTCGTGGCTGCAGGGCTGGTCGGTTTCTCTCTGACCAACGCCAATGGGCTCAGCCAGACTATTCTTTTACTGGTACGAGCAATGAATGATCTGGAGGTTGAAATGCAGAGCGTGAGTACAATTATTATCATCTACCAAGAATCTGCTGACCAAATCTCAAGTTCCACCGGGTCAAAGAGTACGTGAAGTTGGAACCCGAGGAAAAAGGCGACGCAAGCTATGCAGAGGAAGGCGAATACACAGATGACCCCCTCCATGTAATCCCTGAGAACTGGCCTCGATCTGGAGAGATCGAGTTCAGAAACGTTACGATACGATATGATCCTGATGGGCCCGACATCCTCACCAATGTGAATCTCAAGTTCAAAGCGGGTGAACGCGTGGCCGTGGTGGGACGGACAGGGTCTGGCAAGAGCACGGTAAGTATCATATGCTCTATCTGGCAAACGGGTACAACAGCACTGACCATTGCGCTTCTTAGCTGGTACTTTCTCTCCTACGCTTCACGCATGTCATCTCTGGCGAGATCCTATACGACGGTATGGACATCACAAAAGTCCCCCGGCATCGTCTCCGTGAAAGCCTCACCATCATCCCACAAGAGGCTGTGCTGTTCAATGGTACTGTCGAGTCGAATCTTGACCCTGGCGGTCGAGTTCCTAGAGAGGTTCTCGATAAGGCCCTTAACAACTGCAAAGGCATCGCCTCCTTCTCCCCTCACACTTCTGATGACAGCGATAACGACATGCATTCGCATGAAGACGAGCACAATGCTGTGAACTTGACGACAGGCGTCGATGCACGCGGCGAGAACTTCTCTCACGGACAACGACAAGTTCTTTCCCTCTGCCGTGCCCTCATCCGTCAGAGCAAGCTAATGCTCCTCGATGAAGCTACAGCAAGTATGGATTATGAGACAGACCGGGGCATTCAGACCGTCCTGCGACGGGAGCTCGAGGCTGCTGGAGGAGATCGCACTTTGGTAACGATTGCACATCGTTTGCGGACAATCATTGATTATGACACAGTTGTGGTCATGAGTGCGGGACGTGTGCTTGAGTAAGTCATGCATGAGTTCGTCTTTGAAGATCAATAGCTGACATTTCTCTCTTTCTCTAGGTGCGGCTCGCCTCGAGATTTGTATAACAGCCGAGGCCAGTTCTACGACATGGTCTACCACAGCGGCGAGATAGATGATTTGCAAGCTTTGCTTGACTCAGAGAGTTCTAATCAAGCTTCTTAGCGGAGATAAAGATGGTTTAATATGCAAATCAATAATAAAGATGCATACACCTGATGCGGATAATGCGATGAGCATAATACTAATAAATGCATAAAAGTGGTACATAAGAGCGAGACGATGCCATTTGTCAAGAATAGTAAATGGGAGCTGAGGCATTCAGGTATTGGTTTCTGAGATCTCTACTCCTTATATCATTTCTATTCGAATATGTTTCGCGGGAATACGTGGGATGCCTTGCGCCTGCCCTAGATATAACCTCCGTATATTTAACTAAAGCCCCTGTACGTCGTGTATTTTCATGCCCCGCTGCATCCTTGAACCGATAGAATAATAAATGCATATATGTTGGGAAAAGCGAGAACCAGAAAGCAAAAAGACAAAATAAAACAAAAAAAGCTCCCCGTTGCCAAAGACAGTCAAACGTTTCCCTCATGGGGGTAACTGTTTCAACATATGCCTCCGTCAAGCATTCAATTCCAAAAGCCAAAGCCAAAGTCTTTCCCTTATCTCCCCAACGCCATACGTGCGTTACGTGCGTTCGTGTCTTTTGCATGTGCATGCCTGTTTCTTGCGATGGATATCTCGCCATTTCGTGTTCCTTCATATCTTGTCGCTTCTTCCTGCATCGTCTTTTTCATTTGGGCACGTGATAGTGTGAATGTGGTTGGATGGATGGATGGATCATGGACGTATGCGTTGAATTTCGTGGTATCATCGGCACTGTGACTTGGTCTGCTTCTCCGTCAAGTGTGCCATGCACTGGTAGCATCTTCCTCCTTTATTAACCACATCTCCCGTCTATTGTCCGTTGAACTGCTCCTCCATGTTGGTAACACCGGCTTCAACATTATGATAGTCGAGAATTTCCGAGTACCTAGGCAATGTTAGTGCATGTAGCACGTTGAACCATGCGTCAGACGTACATCATGATCTTCCATGTGTCGACGGGCAGGTCAGCATCATTGAAGCTCCAGTCGAACTTCTCCTCGGCCACAGGCTCATCTGTGGGGTCGTGGTAGGGGGAAAGGTAATCGTGGGAGAGGGCCTCGGTGGCAGTTATTCGCTTCTTGGGGTCGAAGACAAGCATGCGCTCGAGCAGGTCAATAGCTATGCACCTTGTCAGCTGTTGCTCCCTTGTGAGTCTAATGCAATGGTTTATCAACATACCCGAGTCGTCGGCATTCTTGAACTTGTTACGAAGAGGCTGTCGCTCGCGCTTGGGTAGCGACTTGACAAACCGCAGGGTCTATCCATAGTTAGAATCAAGAGTTCGTATCCAAAACAACATTGATGTTGTATAACTCACGTTCTCGCTGGCAATGGTGTTAATAACATCATCAGGAGGAGTACCGAGAAGCTCAGTGATGATAGAGAATTGGTTGACGTGGTCCTTTCCGGGGAACAGAGGCTTGCCCTCGAGCATTTCTGCAAAAATGCAACCAGCACTCCAGATGTCAACCTCCACATCGTACTTTTGCCAAGTGAGCATAATCTCGGGAGCTCGGTAGTATCGCGTGGAGACATAACCAGTCATCTGAGGGTCTTGAATTCGGGCAAGACCAAAGTCGCAAATCTTGAGATCGCAGTTTTCGTTGACGAGAATATTGCTGGGCTTCAGATCGCGGTGGACGACGCCGGCTGAATGAACGTACTTGAGACCGCGCTGCAGGAGAAACAATGTCAGAAAATTTGGCTAATAATAACTGGGCGCCCATATCCAGGCATCGCATCGGAGGCATACCATAATTTGGTAGAGGAAGTACTGGATGAACTGCTTCTCAAGAGGGCGCGAGGTCAATAATCGGTGAAGATCGGTACCGAGGAGCTCTGTGACGAAATAGCTGTCAAGGTGTCAGCACAAGAACGCGGGGGAAGGAGGCGGGGGAGGGGCAAAGCCCGTCGTAATCGGGTAACGCACATATCTTCCAAAGGAGAAATGAAAATGTCGCTAAGCGAAATGACCTATAAAAAGATTATGTTAGCATCAAAGAGCTGGCAATTGCCCGTATGCGAGGCCAGACCAGGCAGAGAGAGACGCGTTGGAGGTGAAGCTGTGCGGGGGGGTTGAGCTATGGAGGGGCTGGCACTCACATTTTCGTGCTTGAGGTGCTTGAGCAGCTTGAGCTCACGGTATGTGCGCTTGGCGAGCACTGGTGTGCTGAAAGGCTTCATGATCTTCTTGACGGCGACATTTTGGTTGGTGAGCTGATCCCGAGCAGAACTGTAGCAAGGGAATCGGGTCAGTCATGTGGCGCAGAAACAGCTGGGACGGTCGGGCGGACGTACCAAACGAGGCCAAAGGCTCCCATGCCAACAGGCTGGAGATCAGAGTATCTGCGCAAGACGAGTCAGTGAATCTACGGACGGATAGCCGGTTAGCTTAGAAAGCCTGGTGAACTCACCTCGAGGTGATCTCGAATGTAGTGCCAAAGATCTGGGCGCGGACGAACTCAGCCATGGTGAATATATGACTGTTGGGAGAGAGATAAGGGGTGAAAGATGAAGAGAATCCTAGCTGCAAAACGAGGAATACAAAGATGATGTATAGATGATGGTGGGCGGGGCGCAGACGTAATCGTCTAGGATCGTAAAATCAGGGCTATTTGTTGGTCCTGGCGGGCTGAGCTGTGCGGTGCGAGATAAAGTAAAGAGTAGAAAAGCAGTCTACTTGTTGGATTGGATGGGCTGCTGGGGATGGAAATGGGATGGACCGATAATGGGTCAGGTGAATGGGAAATCGACGATCGAGAAAAAGACGATGACCGTGACCAGGGGTACCAGTAAAAAAAAGCGATGCAGGTTTCAATATCGATGAGTAGAGCGTATCGAGCGGGGGTGGGAAGAGGCGCGCGAGATCCCACTGGACAAACCGGCAACAAGCGTGTTTGATGGACTGATGTCTAGATCACTAAATGGGTTTGCAACACAGTGATCGATCGTCGTTGTTGTTGTGTCTTTGGCCCTCTTTTCTCTTGATGGTATTAAAGTGTCGTTGACAGGTGCGGATTGGCGGGGTAAGTAGAGGAGTAGGTAGGCGAGAGCAACGTGTCTATCTATCAATGACTGCAAAGTTAGCAACAGTCCATAAAAATACCAAAATCAGTCAGTTAATGAATGAGTGTACTGATGAATCGCCACCCAAGAAAGCCAATGCTCGGCACATTCACAGGGGAACAAAAATGAGGGAATAGAGCAGCCGCTGCTGAATCGGAAACAGTCCATGAACTGTCTTGTAAACTCAGGCCTGTGACTGGTGAGGGGCAGGCTGCACCAGCGGGCATGGCAACTGAACTGGGGCGTCTGAGACCAAGACCACTAACACCGAGACTGCCCTGGAAGCGATTAGACGAAACCCCAGCAATAACGGTGGCAGCCCCAGTAACAGCGCCCAATTCGCTATCGCGAGTATCCCAGGGCAGTACAGGCCTATGACACCGCCCAGAGACAGCCCAGCCCATCTCTGGGTCTCTTCTTTCAGACAAGACAAAGTAGTAGTGGGGTCCATAGACGATGAGCTCCATAATGAAGTGCACTTGACGCCATCGTACCCCAAATAATCGGCAGTCTGCCCCCCAATACTCCAGAGCCAAAGCCAGAGGCCAGACGAAACAGGCCATTGCCCGGCGCCAGGCGTTGTGATGATGTCCGGGGCATTGGTTGTCTCCTAGCAAGAAGCTTACCTCTTATCTTTTTGGCAAAGGCGGCGTCGGTTGCGAGACTCGTTTCGAATCAGGATTATTTCCTACTAGGTCGGTCAAGTGTCGATCGCTGTGCTAAGGCAGCGGAGGATAAGATATGTCGCAGGCTGCGTGGAGGAGACGAGCGGACACCGGTTGGAGGGTGAGCAGGTTGGTAGGAGAGAGGAAGAAGATTGGAAAGAGGAGGGAAAGGCGAAATTTCAGCAAGAAAATGGGTTCGGTATCTGGGATGGGAGGGAACATGTACATATATACATGGTTGAAGGCATTGGATCGGTCGAGTTGAGGTACTGGTATTGGATTGTGAAGACGGAGGACCGCCGGTTGGTTTTCTTGGTGGGGGGTGGGGGAGGGGGAAAGAGAGCTCCGGGGAGTACAGAGTACCCAGGCTTGATTTAGGTAGTTGCCTCAACCTTCCTGCCATACTAAGGAAAGGTAGCGCAAGGACCCGTCCCTTGTCACCGTCTATTTGGTCCGTCTGTCTCCTCTGATCCAGTGATTCCCCTTATTCAGACCCTTGCGACACGTAATGGGATCGAGATCTCTCGGCCGTGGTGGATATCAAGGTTATGTGCTTACACACTCACATACCGACCAACTAACAAGACATGGAGTTTTTTATGGAAAAGTTTGAAAATTTGATGTAACTATGCCATGATACTGTTGGCACTTACAAGTACAGTGTATTCCTAATCCATGCAAATCAGGGTCCAATAGAGACAGACAATTGTGTGTGTGTGTGTTCTCATCATGCATCCTTACTCTGGGTCTGTTGATGGTCTTTGTGAGTGCACTTTACAATTAACTTGTCTGCTTTCACATCATTGATCGCCAACTGAAGATTATTGGTTTGCCGGTATACTATACACTGCATGTTATACATAGGTAGTAAAACGGAAATTTCTTGGTTCATTCAATAGCTGCCATGATAGAAGCCAATGAACCCACCTTTGAATTTCAAAACTGACCCTGCCAAGTCTGCCCTGTATTTGCATCAAGTCCCATCATGGCATCACCATAATCATGCTCAGCCGAACCGCGAGAAAACATTACTCATCGGATAAAAGTGACAAGATCTCGTCATCATATTTTCTTTTTCTTTTCTTCTTCTTATCATCTCCTCATTTTTACTCTTTCCCCTTGTCTGGCAAAGGTATCCTACATCAGACACTTTAAAAACTGAACCTGGCTTCCATGTTTCTGAAAATGACGTCAGTTCAGCCTCCAACTGGCTTACCCCTGTTTCTGACAGCACATGCATGGGCGGCCTGGCATGGCGCTTGGTTGCCCTTTTTTTTCCTATTCCTTTTTCCAACGGCGCCAGGACCCATCCCCAGTCCCCGATCTCTCCTATGGGTCGGTACCTCTGTACCAGATTTACGCCTCCACGGTACTTAGAGCCTCGATCTGACATGCTCAAAGACCTAGCCCGCTCATCGTGGAATTGACTCAACGATCGAATATTCTCCCGAATAACTAGCATTGACGGTGGGGCCGCTTCCAAAACAAGCCCAAGCCTGAGTCTACCGGTACTTCACAGCAACCACCCTCCAACCTGACCCTATCAATTCGGGGTTCTCATCACGCGCTGCAACGCTGCAATTAATTGTCCAGGTTTTTAGAGGTATTATTCTCGATTGGCGACGTCATAATAAAAAACTAGGGACTTTCATCTGCATCTCTATCGTACCAGAATCTAACTCTGACACATTATGAATCTCCCAGACATGAGAACCACAAGGGACATCCTGCGATGGGGCTGTCCCTCTGTCAGCGATTCGTGTCCAGACCCGATATGTCTTGGAACGGTGCAGTCTTTTTTCTCAATTGTTCATTTCGTTGTTGCGGTGAGAACTCATCATGACATGGCCGGGTGTCATGATGACCTTTTTTTACTTGCACGTAACTTGCGCCATAACTGAGTTGTAACAAGAGTTCTCAGTTACTCATAATATCACAAATTACAACCCGACGAATCTTCAAATCTCAGATCATCGCCATCACCGCTTGACCCCGGCTTCACAACACGAGCGTGCCCTGTCGATCCTCCCCTAATCCCCTTCCCCTCCCTCCATCTTCCATCCGATCCCATCTTAGAAGCATCTTGTGTTCTCCCCTAACCCAGTAGAGCCCTCATTCCCTCTTCCCGTCCCAGATCGACCAGTCGAGACCTTTTGATCGGCATTCAAGGGCACACTTAAACTCTCTGCGTTGAATGTTTCTCGCCCCATAACGCGGATCTTGACACGCAGAGGCGAACGACCAAGGCAACACCCGTCACGACTGTCCCAGAGATTCGGTACCGAATTTCTACGGTCCACTAAGTACAGTACTGTATTTGCAGGGTTTGATAACTAATCGCCCACCATCACTCATCTTCTAGTCTTCTACTGCGTGGTGAACGTTATCTCCCTGAGTCTAAATCTCCTTGACATCATCCCTACTACCACGGGTATGGCTCAGGGACCACACTTTCGACTGACCCCAATCTTCATATGCATGGACAGGTACTGCGTGCGTCTAGGCGGCACCACTCTTGGCCAGTTCAGGATCCTGAGTTCTTCAGGTTAGTGCTCGCACTTAACATGCAGCAGGACAAAGTCGAATACTTGTTCAAGATACCCATGTCTAAGACCTCCCTAGAACACCACTTCCTTCGATTCGTGGCCCTGCTACCCCATAAAAGTCCTCGTATCGATTCCTGCGTCCCTCAATAGACCCTACGCAGCACAACTGAATCAATACTTAGGTATTACAGGGTTGTGGCCGAGGCTTCTGGAAATGATATTTAAGCTCAGCAGTCTCATGCAGACCGCCTTCCAACCGATCTGCACTACTGACATAGACTTTGCTCATCGGGCCATGACAACGGAAACATCCCCAAATGTCAGTGTCCAACAGCACGAACAAGACCAAGCTGGATGATTGTGCCAGATCATCAGTTACAGACATGACAGGGATTCACATCAGAGCAAGTAGTTTAACCAGTATCATGTGTCATGGCCGTTTCAGTATCAAGGGGAAAGTCTGTCCATTATCCACTCTTATCAATAGCCTCGCAATTAGGAATCATTCTCCCCTTCCAATCATGTGGCATCAGTCTGTCCATCTCTCTCCCGTCTCTCTCGTCTCTCACCCATCATATCTACCCCGCGCCCGTCTGTGAGTCTATCCATGTACCCATGTCTACCTTTATCATAAACTAATCTTTCATGATCTAATCATGGACGGCAAGAGGCTCTGCATTCCAGATGCTCTCGGCATACTCATCGATACAACGATCGCTGCTGAAGAATCCCATACGGGAAACAGAGGTAATTGACTTCTTGATCCACTCCTCTTGGTTCTGGTACGCCTCATCCACCAGCTTGTGAGTCTCGTTGTAGCTGTGGAAGTCGTCAGACACCAAGTAGTAGTCACCGTGGTCACGGACAGCGGCGACCAGAGCGCTAAAATCATGGACTGAGCCAAATGTGCCCTTCTCAATCTCGGCAAACACCTTCTGTAGGTCAGGGTCGATCTCATGAGAGCCATACTGGTGGCTGTGTCGGAGGTCCTCAACATCTTCAGCGAGGTTTCCGAACAAGAAGATGTTGTTCTCGCCAATCTCGCGGGTGATTTCAATCTAGTTCTGGTTAGCAGGGAGAATCAAAGGCAGGACTCGACTACTTACGTTGGCACCATCACAAGTACCAATGATGAGACCACCATTCAAGACGAACTTCATGTTGCTGGTACCGGATGCCCTACAAAACTTGTTAGCCACTCATTTCTTGATGCTTAAATATTGACTGACTCAGTTCCGGCAGTGGAAATGTGCTCGCTGAGGTCTGATGCAGGAGTGATGATCTCAGCCTTGCTGACGTTGTAGTCGGGCAGGAAGATGACCTTGAGAAGATCACCAATATCTTCATCATTGTTCACAACAGAGCCGACGGCGTTGACCAGGTGAATGATCTGCTTCGCCATCCAGTATCCAGGTGCAGCCTTGCCTCCAAAAATGGAGACACGAGGAACCACCTTCTTACGTTCCTCAGGAGACATTGACTTGAGGAGAAGGTATCGGTGAATTACACCAAAGATGTTGAGCTGCTGGCGCTTGTATTCGTGTATTCGTTTGACTTGAACGTCAAACAACGCCGCAGGGTTCACAGTGACGCCTACGGCCGATTTGATAAGTTTAGCAAGTCGGACCTTGTTGGCATACTTGATCTCGGACCACTCCTTTCGGAACTCCTTATCTTCAGCATATTTTTCGAGCTGGTTGAGGGTTGTGAGATCTTTAAGGAAGCCATTACCTCCAACCTTGGAAGCGATGAGCTCCGAAAGGCGAGGGTTGGCCTGGTGGAGCCAACGGCGAGGGGTGATACCGTTGGTCACGTTGGTGAACTTGTCAGGACCGTAGATCTCGACAAAGTCCTTGAAGATTGTGGTCTTGATCAGGTCTGAGTGCAACTCAGCAACACCGTTGACCTTGTGTGAACCGACAATCGCCAGGTACGCCATGCGTACCATCTTTGTCTGAGACTCCTCGATGATGGACACTCTGCTCAAGATATCTCGGTCATTGGGGAAAGCCTTCTCGACCTTCTGGAGGAAGAACAGATTAATGTCGTAGATAATCTGAAGGTGTCGAGGCAGAAGGTGCTGGATCAGACCAACGGGCCATTTCTCCAGAGCTTCAGGTAGGACAGTGTGGTTGGTATACCCGAACTAGAGAGTTGTTAGATAACGAAGATGCACCCTTAGGAAACGAAACTCACAGTGCTGACGACAATTTCCCAAGCCAAATCCCATTCGAGGTGCTCGATGTCAATAAGAATTCGCTGCAACTCAACGATGGCCAGTGTAGGGTGGGTGTCGTTGAGTTGGATGGCCACCTGATCAGGGAACTCCTTCCAGGGCCGGTTGGACTTCTTGAAGCGGCGAACGATGTCGTACAGGGAGGCAGCAACCCAGAAGTACTGCTGCTTCAGGCGAAGCTCCTTGCCGCGCTCAAGGTTGTCGTTGGGGTATAGGACGGCGCTGATGGTCTCAGCTCGTTGCTGATCGGCAACCGAACTCTCGTAATCGCCATTGTTGAACTTCTGAAAGTCAAACTCTCCACCGGAAGCTTTGCTGGACCACAGTCTCAGGTTGTTTGTCGTGGGTGTGTCGTAACCAGGGATGGGAACATCGTAAGCGACGGCCTGAACAATCTCACCACCCTCCCAGATGGCAACGTTCTTACCGTTCTCGTCAGTGGTCTTTCTAGCGTGACCAAAGAATTGAATCTGCGACACAGTTAGTTGTGTTTCACGACCTGTGCAGCAGCTTGTGGCCTACATCAACAGTAACGTCGTGTCGAGGGAACTCCCAAGGGTTAAAATCGAGCCAGTAGTCAGGCACCTCAACTTGGTATCCATCGACAATTTCTTGCTTGAAAATGCCATATCGATATCGGAGGCCGTAACCCCAGGCGGGGTAGTTGAGGGAGGCCAGACTGTCAAGGAAACAGGCAGCGAGTCGGCCAAGACCACCGTTGCCCAGAGCAGCATCGTTCTCTTGCGTGATGATATCTTCGATTCGGAAGCCAAGCTCAGCAAGACCAGCTATATACTCATATCAGCAGGGAATAATGACTTGGGGTCTTAAACAGCATACCCTTTGCAGTATCCTTCTGGCCCACGTTCAGCATGGCATTGTCAAGAGCACGACCCATCAAGAACTCAAGACTGAAGTAGTAAACGCGTTTGGAGTCGCGATATGTTTGTCTTTGTTGAGTCCTGTTCCAGTCAAGGATCAGACGGTCACGAAAAGCTAGACTGGTAGCAGAGTAGGCTGCATGCTCATCGCAGTTGAAGACAGATCGAGCGAGAGTAGTCTCGACGTGGCGGACAACCTCCTGTTCGAAGCCATCTTTGCCAGTAAAACCACTAGACTGGTTGCGCTTCCATGCTTCACGCTGAGGTTCGGGAATTGAAGCTGTAGAGTGGTGTGAGTCGCAAGCAGCTCATCTCAAAAGACACGACAAGGATGGGCTGAGAACAACAAAATTTGGGCAATTGCAAATAATCAAAACAGACCCGTTTTGTCTATATGCGAAGTGCAGATTGATTACATAGATAACATACCTTCAAAGTTTTTGATCTCACTAGGGCCGAAACCGGTGGCAGTTCGAGTGTGCTTTGGGCGAGAGACGCCTGCGGGGCCAACTGCACCCTGAATGTCGACGATCGGGGCCGAGGTGGAGGGGCGCCTCTCACGGGTGGGCAAACGAGGCTGTTCAGACGCCATTGCTTCTATTCACAAGCTTGTTAGTCGGGCGATGAAAGCGGGCGAGGGAATTGAGTAGCAGAAAAAGAGAGATAAGGACTGTCAGAGTCGGGGCGAGCCCAAACAGTAGTTAAATACTCAACCACCATTAATAAACCCCTTGTCCTTTTGTGAAGCGAGAATCAGATCAGATCACCTACATCGACAACAAGGTTCTCTGATGCCACTGAACGGGTGCTCTACGTTAGATAACACGACTGGCTAACGACACGAGATGTGCCACAGCTTTGGGTGGGGGAGCGGGGTCGTAGGTGCAAGGTAAAGTTGCAGTAGCTTGTTGAGTGCCCTGCTTTTATCGCGGTGGCTCAGAATCCCAAGCAGTGAAGGGATCTGGGCAAGGTGTATTTATATGTGAGGAGAGCCGATAAGCTATTTAACGTCGAGTAAAATACCTTGTTCCTCTGTCGAACTTGCTGAGGCCAAGAGGTTGAGCAGATGGAGGGGACTGGAGAGCCCGATCCGGAGAAAGCGGGAGCTTGGGGAACAGGGGGAGCTAGGTGGAGTTGACAAAGAAGATATGGGAGAAGATTGACAGGGATGAACCGAGAGGAAATAAAGATGAGAGGAGGCCGGGTTGTTTATGGATGCCAATTGCTATAAAGAGGATATGGAGAGGTCGAAGGAGTATGGAAAGAAAGGTTGAAAAAAAGAGAAGAGGAGGAAGAGAAGAAGAAGAAGCAGCTCAAGATGTTATGAACTAAGGGGAGGAGGGGAGCTGCAGGGAGCTTACATAGTCAGTCTCTAAGGCAAGTGGTGGTGGGTGGGAGCCTCCCGTCCATTCTCCTCTACCATGTAACTATGGATCCATATCCCATCATGACAACCTCAGACGAGACAACGAAGTAGCTGCTTTAACTAGCGTGCATCTTGCCAATGCCTTTAGTCGCAATGCCGAGGGCTCTCACTCATGTTGGGTCGCATTTTGTCTCTTTTACTCCAATCACCAGCCAATGTCGTCTTCTCTTTTGCCCTACCTCGACGACCAGGTCGCATACCATCACCAACTGGCGCATGGTTCCCCTCCCCCGCAGCAACCACTCTGTGCCATGACGACATTGTCGACACACACCTCCTTTTGTACAACATGCGATACAACGGATTCATGATGAAGAACTGCTAACTTAGAACAAGAACAGTGAGTCGCTACGATCTTGCTTCTCCCGTATAGCACGGCATATGATAGCATAGCATCAACGGACAGGATATACAATCAGTAGAAAGAAATCCTTGAAATAAGATTCTCCTCTCCATCAACAGACATTGTATAGCAGGGCTACAAACATGTGAGTCTACGATGGATTGCATTACCCCTCCAACCATACCCTGCACGTACGTTAGTCGAGCTCCCGGTGTAAAAGGAGCCTCCATTCCTTGGATTTATCAACTGTTTCTACCAATTGATAGCCTCCCCCCCTCCCCTCATACCTACCGTTGCAAACCCAGACCGTATCTTGAGCCCCATTCATTATCAAAGCAGCTTACACCAGTCAACTAGCAACATAGACCCGTTCGCATACGCACGCAACAATAAAGCTCGCTTCGTATTAGCGCCGGCGCCGGGTGAATCAGTGGGAGCTCAGCTCCTTCGACGATACTCGGTCTCGACTTGTGTTGAGAGCTATGCCTTGTCTATCATGGCGCGGTAACACCGAGCTCAGAGCTTCAGGTGACACATATCGGCCTCTGAAAACAAACACAACATGCCACTAATTTGTTACTAAATTAGTGTCGGGTGTCTCTCATATTATATCTGTCTCCCAATAATCAAACCATTACGTTCCGGAGAGGCACCCAACAGTTAAAGTCATTCATGCATTTGCAAGTTCTCCAGCCCAAACCCGTTGATTGGAACTGCAGGGTAGACCGGATCTCAACATATCCTCTTCCATGATACAAAACCTGCATATATGGCCCAGCTAATCTAGTATAACATGGCCTGAGTTTGTTCGAGGACTATATCAACCTAAAGCACCTGGCGTATGGATCCCCCCGCACGCCTATGAGGGCAATACCTAGATGGGTCCTGTCAAAGACGTTGATGTGGTCTGAGAGCGTTGGAAGTGGGAGCTGCCACAAAAGCAAACTCTGATGCGTTTATGCATCCACGCACGCATACATGCTGCTGCTAAACGTGCTCGACCCCGTGATGGAGATTTGAATCCAATGCACTACAGTCTTTGAGTTTGGTTAAACGAACGTAAATCTCGATGACATCGTCACGTTGCCTGGCCGTATCAACACGGGCTCAGGTGTTGTAGTTCTTACTATTTCTACTAGTGTAGGCGATAATCTGGACAATATCTTGGCTGAACTGAGCTTCATCGCATCACCTCTCGTTCAGGAACACTCATGATGGATGTGTAGGTACGAGAGTTGGCCCGTGTTCACTAGTTTGTCGATCACCTCATGGGGTAAGGTCAAAGCTCCAAGCCACGTTCATCAGCCTCTCTCATCCAGGTTCAAATTCAGGTACGTACCTACCTGCCTGCCTTTGGAGTTTGGAGGTTCCTGGTCAAAACCTGTCACGAAATCTTCCCCTGTCCCCCAACACAAAGTTGATTCTTCTTCTCAGATATATAACAGCACGTTTCGTGAGATTGCACAGCAGTTGGACTCATTATGCCAAGCCATTTATCCACATTCCAGCTGTTCATAATTGCCTCCCACAACTGGAATACTTCACTTCTTTATCTTGAATTATATCTCGGCAAGCCAATCGGAGCAACCCACTTTTCATCTCTTCCTCTTTATGTATATCTTGTACAAAAAGCACAACCCATCAAAACCGGACCTATGCCCCAAATATCGTCAATTCGCCTCGTTTGAGTCGAGAACTACATATGTACCCTGAGAAGATGAAGCAATCCATTAGCATGCCAGCCCAGATCAGACCAGCTTTCGTTGACGTTCCCAGCCAGCTCCATAAACACCGCTCTCCCTGGAAACGGAAACCATGCGCCTGCTTCTCTCCATATCTCTAAGCTCGACAGAAGCCATAGGAATGTGACTAGCGTCATGTTGCCGCCTGATCCACACTCCAGGATTTTGTCTCAGAATCCAAGGTGACCAGAATGCTTCGCCAAGCAACTTCACGACAGCAACTTGGGCCGCTTTGCGACCCCCCTTCATTTCCGTCTCGTACAAAGCTCCAAATCCCAATTGACACAAAATCCAACCCAAACTCTGAGCTCCTGCGAGGTCTAGTCGCCCAAAAGCCCACAAAGCCCACAAAGCCCAACAAATGCCAGACCAAAACATGTAAACCGCAAAGTAACACCATGTCGAGTATAGTCTTTTCAGAAGGTCATCGTCGGAGTCTGCCGAAAAAGTAGCGTATCTCAAGGAACCGCGGATTATCGAAGAGATAGGCATTAGAAAAAGCCCGTTCGTTGTTGAGGGAGCTGTCCCAGAAGAGCGTTTCGAGCACAGACGTCGCACCGGATAGATAAAAAAAAAGAACAACGCAAGGATCGTATAAAATCGAGGTCGTCCTTAGCCCCTAGCCCAAACTCCAAAAAAAATGCTCTCGACGCCAGCCAACAGTTCCGTGCCCTAAACATCGTGATTGTAAATTCAAATGAGCAGTATGTCGTTATCAAAGAATGCCAGAGTCCTTAAGTGCGTTATTCAAGATAGTCTCCTTGACTGCCGCGAAAACGAGTCGAATGTTTGACGTGTCTGTTGCTTGTGTCAAGCTGTCTTGTGTTAGAATCCCACCACTTGGTATTGGGCTGAACTAGACTTACTGGGGGTACAGGTTCAGATGCGCCCGATTGACCTGATTGAATCGCCAGAGCAGATACTTGGCTGCTTTATTGACATCATTACCACCCGAGTAATCGGGAAAGTAATTGCCAAGCGGAGACCTGCTCAGCTTTTGTTTGAATATATCAACCTTGTTCAGGAACAAAATGATACTAGTACGCATGAACCACCGTGAGTTGACAACTGAGTCAAAGAGCAGTAAACTCTCCATCATTCGGTTCTAATGTTCATGTTAAAAAAGACGGGCCCATGTATCACAATTATCCATTTTTCAACGTACCTGACTGCTCTCCTCGAGTAGGACTTGATCATATTCGCTCAAGGCCACACAGAAGATGATTGATGTTACATTCTCAAAGCAATGTATCCACTTCTTTCTCTCGCTTCGCTGACCACCTACGTCGAACATGCTACAAAAATGTTAGTGAGCTTGCACCCAACGCAGGAGCCGCATGTTCTTACTGGATGCTTAATTGACCCATCTGGAATCTCGTTTCATATATGCCTGTTGTCTTTGTTCGCGCCCGGAGTACATCCATTTCGTTTGGTAGATAGTCAGATGCTACTATTCGCATCGCTTCTTGGAAGAAACTGCACCAAGATCAGTAAGAACAAGTCACGCTAAGAAACGACCACCTAAACCTACTATTCTGCAGAGTCCATGAGGTAGAACTCGGTCTGATGCTCCATGAGAAGATCTTTGGCTGGATCGTTCCACAAAGATTGTACTGCGGCGCCAACTTTGGGGTCGATTTGCGCTTGAGGGCCAGACTCGGCTTGGTACTCCAACAGAAATTCCGCATGGGCCTTGTTTTCCTCGTTTTGGGGCTCGATATCAAATTGTTGCATAGCCATAATAACAGCCTTGGCGCATTCGACAAGATTCTTGAAAACCGTTGGCCGGTAGTTGAACAGCTCATCTTCCGAGTAGCCCTTGAGATGGATGATCTTCATCTGCTTGACAATCGTCGACTTGCCGCTCTCACCAGAACCTGACATCAATGTTAATTATCAAAGCCGAGGCTGAGTGCTTCACCTGCCGCCCAAACATCCTTACCTAGCAACAAGATCTTGCATTCTTTCCGTAATCGTTTTGAGTCTTCCTCAAGAATTTTATCAATGGCCTGACTCTTCTTCTTCTGATCCGCCTCCTCATTACTCGAGCTCATGCATGCGCCCATTTTGGCGGGTCAAAATGCGGCCCGAAAAACGACCCTTCAAAAAGCGAAGTGATCGGTGCGTTCAATACAGTTTCAATTCGTGATGGGATATTGCGTGTCTTTAGAAGTGCATGACGGTCGCAACGGTTTGCGAAAGTAAGCGGTGTCGAATAATGTGGAGATGCTGGGGAGGGACACGGTCGTGAGGGTTTTTGCAACTGATTCCGACTTGCTGCTTCAATTCGAAATGAAGGATTGAGGATGGTCGACGTATGGATAAGCAGGAAGCTGGCGAGGCAAACGATAATCGATAATCGATAATCGGGCACGTCGAGGGTGAACGGAGAGGTCGGGGAGATCGGATCGCGACCGGCGAGTAAGCGTGGACAAGACTCGAAGTGTCGGGAAAATGATACTCGAGGCGTTTCCTAGACAAGGGCGAGCGAAGCCGAGAGATAATAAAAGATGACGAGAAGAAGTTGGGCGAGATATGCCTGAGCAGCGTCAAGGCTGAAAGCTGGAAGGGGAATGTTTGGCGGTGGGTAGGCGAGAGAAAGAGATGGATGGATGGACCTTGTCGCTCCAGATGGTCGGCCGTAACCAGCTACGGCACGGGTGCTGGGGAGCTTCGTAGGAGCAGGGCGAGCGGGCGAAACTAAGAGCACAAAGGCACCAGGGAACCTCGACGATGACGAGACAAAGTCGGCGGAGGGCTGTGCCAATTGGCGAGAGAACCAACAGTGGAGAAGGAGTGAAAGCAGGGGTGTGTGAGCCAAATGAACCAGTGAGCAGGCGAGTGAAGACCAAGAGATTTTGAAGGGAACCTACTAGCTAGCTAGCACCTCTAACATCTGGCCTTTGGGGGGCTTGGGGGGTTGAAGCCGATGGATCTGGCCTGGTTGAAGGGGCGTCTGCAGCCAAAGCAGCTAGCATATGGACTAATTGGTGCGAATCAGAGTGCGTACATGGGCAGTACAGCCGGATATCGTTGGTTGCAAAGAGACCTCGACCGTTCGTGGAAGAGTCGATCTAGGTAAGGTAAATTTGCAACGATCTCGGTACAGCACAGTTGAACATAGCAGAGTACTGCAAGCGCAAGCGGAAGCAATGCCAAATAGCGGAACCTTGTCGTGTCTGATGGACTCTGAAGTGAAACGTGGTAATGAGCGCCATCAGCCAACTTTGACCCCGAACTGAGCTGGTAAAGGATCTTAGCACCTACGGAATAAGGCATGGTCCAGTAAACATCCATTGTCAGACAGCTGAACGAGAGCGGGAAAGTATAAGTCGGTACCTACCGTGCCACCTGCCTTCTTTTCAGACTCCATCGATTCAACCGTTCCATCCACATCCAGTTCAAGTAGGTGGCAGGTGGCAGGGGCCGTAAGTTAGCAGCTGTTGGCAGGGCCAAGGTTTCCCTCAGCGCTATTCTCCGCCGAAATGAAAATGCACATTCACCTTCATATCCACATCATATGGCCATATCCAATTCAATATCTGCATCAGCCAATACCCCCTGAAGAAAGGAGTAATTTTTTCCTCCCACAATCAGACTACAACTCTGCATACACAGCTCCGTACATGCCATGCTAACTTGTATAAATAAATGCACCACCCCCTTGTCAACTCTCTGAGACGTCGAGTTGAGCGACGGCCGCGTTCAAGCTGCCTGGCTTCGAGACCAAATGCAACAGAGCCATATCACGGCCCGGTTGAAACATTCACTACTCTTTCAAGAATGGCTATCCGTGGAAGAGGCTCTGATTCCGTATTCTTCTATCATTCACCAGGTCTAGACCGGTCAAGATCGGGCAAAAACAACGTGGCCATCACCGCTGCGCTTCTCACATCTGTCACCCGTGCTGGCGTAGCCACATAATGTACCGTACCATTGAACCATCCCATCGGGACTTCCCTGGATTCTGGCTTTGGATCCAGATCGCGTTTTCTTGATGGGCTTGAAGATTGGCTGAATCAAACGAACGAATGCGCGCCATCATTATTATTTCTGAGCACTTACGAATGCTGCTTGGCTGCCTTGTTTGCATTTATCAACTTCAGGCTCATGAGCCCAGTGCAACTTTATTGTTTACAAGGAACCGAGGCCTGGCCAAACCATGTTACATAGGAATTGCCAACTCAATGAGGCACCGACCTACCATCTCGTGTTTCTTCTCATCACGGTTGATAATAAGAACACCCGAGGAGACATTCGGGTTATTGCCCATCGCTCGCTTTTCATTTGTCATATACAGCTTCACTTGCGCTTAACACAGGCTCAGTCGCAATTGATCACAAGCCTGTTTTTCTTAACATGGATAAATTACCCATGGATTGATGGTCCTTCAGCGACTCTGACCCTCCTGGACAGTTTATCGGCGTGCCAAAAGCACATATTCGTTGACTGATGTCTCAAACCTCATCCGCAGTGGCTTGGCAAGATTGCTGCTGGCTGTAAAGCTTCCGCTAGACTTCGTCCCCAGAATTGGCTCTAAGAAGCCATCACAACTGCCATGAAGATTCGACAGCCCGAGTCTTTGTTAACCTACGAGTTGCGCTATGTGTTGACAGTGGACCTTCTTCAGGATCAAGATGGGATGGCGGGTCAGGTGGGGGGAGAGTGTTTTGCCGCTCGCGTACGCCAGCAGGCCAGCTCTCAGCCCCTCTAGTAACGGAGTTTAGCTTCTTTGACTGACATCCCTCCCTGTAGGGACCGTGCCTTCCCATGCTTCCCGAGCTGTCTTAGCTAATGACGAATCATCCAATCTGGATCCTAAGGCTCTTCGCTGAGGGCGCTGCCCGTAGCGTCGCAAGATCTATTAAGGTTGGGGCGAATTATCCGCATTCCTCGCAAAGTTGGGACAATCGACCACAGCTGGGCGATTTCGAGAGTTTGTTTCTTCTTATCGCTTCCTTTAGAGCACAGCAGAAGATAATATAAAGAACCACCGAGACCCAAACTAATAGAAATTGAGTTTAATGGGACCAGACAAGACCATCTGCAACCCCAAAGACAGAGCCAGGTTAGTGGGATTTTTAGCCAGGGTTCCCTTTGGATTCCTGAAGACGTGGAGTGGTAATGCAACCCATGTTTACGGAGTACATATTAATGCATATACCGCTTCTGCTCCTCATACCATGCTGCATTGGTTTTCACCTGCAGAAACCCTTCCTATCTCCCTCACCGATGCACCAGGCTTCCATCTTTGTGGCACACTATATTAAGCCTTGCCTTACTCCGTAAACCACACACCGTTGCACGTACTGGCTTGGCAGAAAGACCAACGGATTCTATGCTTTAATCCTCAGCATGTTTGAGAACGCAAGCCAGAATTACAAAACACGAATATTAACCCATATGGTAAAGAAAAACCATTCAGTCATGGTATGCACTTGAGCTGGTGTCAATTATCATGTCCTCCTGTCCATCGTTCGAAGAAACAAGCGTTTCTTTTGATAAGATATTGAAACCTCATAACACCAATCGCCCTTTTTGTCTGTGCGCTTCCCCTTTCTTTCCCGTTTCTCGCCATTTGGCTGTTCAGCCCAGATTTGTTCAACCAATATTGTTTCAAAGTATCATTTGCAGTGATACCTAGTGTGAAGGCGGAACACATCTATATACAACAAGCGTAGCTTTGCACGAGGCTTCGTGTTATACAATCGCATGACTTGGTTGTGATTCGTCGTATACCACTCAGTCTCTTCAGTGTTTTGTTTTGTTGGGCAAAATTGCTTATGTAGTCTCGAATCAGCGCCATAATCTGCGTTCTTCTTTTCTTAATATAGGATTAGGAGATTTCCTATCATCCCGCTGATTTAAAACCAACCGAGGACTCAACTTGGCGCCCATCAGTTGAAAGTGAGGACAAAGGGTCATGCTCACAAGTATCAATTGTCAAGTTTCAACTAATGAGTTGGATGGAACGTCCTTGAATCCTTTCTGCCAATTGTTTATCGTTTCAGCCGCGATGGTGAACGCGAGAGCACTATACTCTGTACTATTACGGATCGGAGTTTGTGGTTTACACGCAGCTTATCGCATTTGCAAGGGTTTGCGCCCTTCATCCACGCCTGCTGCTTCATGATATGTCAAAACTTTTGACTCAGAGAGACTGCACTGTTTCTTGACGATGTCTCGTACAAGCCATTTTCAGAGATCCGTGCATCTCAAGACTTTAGCCAGAATCTGATCCAACGTCCTTCCATTCCTCTTCTCTGTGTTGAGTTTACCAGTGGCGCGTTTAGCTCCAAACGCGATGCGAGTCTAGGAAACCACCCCTGTTCCGTCCTGAGGACAATACATACACAGTTAACCGTTACATCTTCATCATTGCTGGAGGCGGCCAACGCGTCCTCGGATTGACAGGGCTTCGGAGAGACTGACAAGATGAAGTTGTTTCAATTGGCTCGACACCTAAAGACGAGATATAAGGATGCGCAGAGACCCAAAAGCCAGAAGTTTATATATCGTGAATTTGGATCATGCACAGTCCGTGACGAGATGATTACTTATCATGCTTTTATTTATTCCTGACACAGTCTAATGACCGTGCTGTCATGATTTTGGCTTGACATGGCGGGCCGAGACCAAGTTGGGATACTCTGATGCCCAGACCCCCCATTGTTCCTAGAGCCGCCATGTCTGGTTGATGGCACTTGCTGATCTGAGGATGAAGAATCAGTCTTTAGTTCTAAAGGCAATCTCCAAGTGATTCTTTGTTTCGAGACTTTTGATTTCTCCACGCAGGAGGGTCGAACGAGACGGTTGGCTAATGCAGGTAGGTGGCTGCAAGATATGCTTGGTTCGACACCTTAGTGTTGAGGACCAGAATTATCGTTATCATATGCTGCGATGTGACAGACCATTGAAACAGTAGAGATGGTGGATGATTGGTGAAATTTCTCCTCCGTATGGCTAAGGCAACTTCTAGTAATTTACAGTACTTGGCAAGCTGAGACTTACTACGGATACGCAGTGCTTCATCAACGTCGTCTGAGGCGATGATACAGTAACTAACTTATGCAAGACACGTCGACTTACCTTACTGAGCATGGGTGTTCGAACCAATCGTAGCTTCGTCTAGAATTATGCTTAGCTACTTGGTGTGGAAGTACACAAGTAATGTTTCTGATTCTTTAGTGAGTCGAATTAAGCCGAGTACCATTAGCCAAATGCGAATTTCGCTGTCCTTGGGTGCTTAATAAAAAGATACGTCATCGTTTGGCTTCATCTCTGGAGTCGAAAAGCGGTTTTGACGGATGCAGCCAACTACGCAGGCACTTATTTATTAACTACCAGGGTCCATGCGTGGAGTTCTAAAAGGCGGAGATGGTTTTGATTTGCATGTTACTAAGGTAATATATGATAGCATTGATCTTTGGTCTGGCCTTAGGGGAAGTCTAAGTTAAATGTTAATTGGTGATTTTCATCCATTCTGCCCCTCCCCACCAATACATTGCCTACCTCCTAGGTTAGTACCTACTTACTTTTCCATTGGAACGTCTTCTTGCTGTGATAATACTACGGCTTGGCCCTGCCATCTCTTTTCCTTTGTTTCCTCTTCCCTTTTACTAATTTCATCTGCCAACAAAATCGCCATAAATTCACGTGCATCATACTCGCATCCCCAGCAAAGGACAAGCTAGGCTACTAGGCGAACCTTTATCTTATCTACTAAGTCAAGAATTCCTTGTTTGGATACCGCATTTGTCGAGGGGCACCCGTGATTGTTATGCGACTTTGAACCTTCATCAACACTCGCGCCCATAAGATTATCTGACCACCTCGTCAAACTATATCAACAGCTTCAAGAACAGCATCCTTACTGTCAGCATTTAAGGTTCTCGAGACTCGGGCGCTTCGACGTCCAACGTTCAACGTCCGACGAATTCGCCTTCATCCCTGACTTCAGAGCTTGAGTCAAGCAAACCCCCCCTTACCACGTCAACGAACTTTCTCGACCGTCGATCGAGCAGCCCCTCACGCATAATACACAAAGAGACGCACATACACTTTCTGGAATAATACTTGTTGGACATCTACATGGCCAAGTTCTGACAGACGCTCTCAAAAAAGAAATTAAACAATGAGCTCCGACGAATCTCCTCCTGGCGGTCTTGGCGCGCCCGAGTCCAATGATGACCTCAAACCCGTCCTATCGCCCATTCTACCCGCTTCGCCCGCGTCGTCTACGAAAGCTGATTTTATCCCGCTTGTTACCGTCGTCGGATTCCATCATGCGAGGGGCCCGGAGGTAGAGAATTGGTTTGGAGCGGATGAGGGGAGTGATCCTGCGGCCGACTATGGCTGGTCTTTACTGCCCTTCATGGCCTTGAGTGATGGCGCGCATGCGTGAGTTTGCCCTTTGCCTGTCATGGGTTTTCCATCTATGGACGACGCTGAGAATCTTGTCAGATCCGAGGAGGACTTTTCGTACTTTACACTGCTTCGCCCAGAGACAGAAACGAGGCCCGCTACGTCACTTTTTGGTATTTCGTGCACTCGACAACTTGACTCATCCCAGCTCATCAACCGCCCTGCCGATGTCACTCGATCTACCGTCCAAAAGGCCGTTGTGGTCATTGCTGATAGTCCTCAATTCTTTGGCATGCTTCGCGAGCGTCTGAGCATCGTGACCCAGGCTTGGTTTGCCCAGCGTGAGTTCACTGACGTTGAGATCCTTCGCAAGTTTCAGGAGAGCTTGGCGGACGAGAAGACTAAGGGTATCCTTAATGACCAGGTTGACCGAGATCAATACCTTGGCATGAGTCTCAGGGAGTTGATCCACGAGTACAAATGGCAAACGTTGCTTCTGTTGAAGTGCTGTCTCCTCCAGCCAAAGGTAAAACCTGAAAACATCCAACCGAGGACGGAGACAGCTGACTGACATGTTCAGATGCTCTTCTTTGGCTCAAGATGCGATAGGTTGTGCATGATGCAATTTTCTCTTTTGTCCTTGATACCCGGCCTCATTCGCAACCTCCAGGACAGTGCAGATCCGGAACTAAACACTTACGAGGCGAGTCTGTCAAAGCCTACCAGTTTGCGAACTAGTGATCGCAACTCTCTGCTCTGCTACATGGGCCTTCCTCTCCAGATATTCGGCAAGGTGAGTCTCGCCGCGCCAGTTCGGTCCAAATTGACAACTAATACCAGTATAGGGAAGCTTATTTGGACCTTATACCCCCTTGCAACAACTTGATATCCTCGCCGACTTTGGCACAAAATCTTACATTGTCGGCAGTACAAACTCCCTCTTACTCCAGCAGAAGGACCGTTACAGTGATATCCTCATCAATTTGGACGAAGACTCCGTTGTCATCAACTCTCAACCGCTCAGAAACGCCTTGGCTCTCACAGCTGCCGATAGGAGGTGGATAGACTATCTGACTCATGAGATTAACGAGACATGGGATGAAGCCAATCCTAGCAGGCCCAAGACATTGAAGTACGTCGGGAGCGAGGAGTTTATCAGACTCCAATTCGAAGAGTATATTCTTGCTCTCATCTCCTCCGTGAAGTACCATAACTACCTCAATACAAACCCGAATCATCCAAAGGCCATCCTCCCCGAGGTTGAAGGTGACCCTGTGGCCGACTTTGGATATGAGTGGGTAGAGGCTTGGAAGCGCACCGAGAACTATCGCATGTGGAACGCAAACACTGACTCCCACCTGTTCGACATTGTCGACCCTCGACACCCTTGCGCTGGCGGTCTCAATATCGAGGATGTTCAGCGCCGTATCGCAGAGCAGGTGAAGGAATTGCATTTGGATGAGCGCTTTGCGCAGGGCCGAGAGGTTCTAGGAAGGAATTTTGCTGCTGGCCGCGAAAAGGCTTCCTTTGTCTTGAACAAGCTCTATGCCGACATGGAAGCTTTGCGTGAAGCACAACGACGTCGCGCTGAAGAAGCTCGTGGAGCATCTCCGCCAAACGCCTCTTGCCAAGACGGTTCAAAACCCGGACAACAAGGACAATCGGCTGGTGCGCGAGCAGGCGCCTACATAGGTAGTTGGGCAGCCTGGGCTGGCGAGAAGCGACGGACCAGTGGCTGGGGTGCTGGCTGGGGTCGTAAAGCAGCTTCCAAGCCCGGGAAGGCAGTCGACGACTCTACTCCAAGCAGCCCCATCGACAAGGACTACCAGATGATCAGCGCTCCAGGATCTCGAGGCTGCAGTTCGGACGACGCGACTACACGGCCTGGGAGAGGAGCAAGCTTCAGCGAGAGCATACTCTCCGGAATCAGCGACTCAGGCAGCCGGCCAACCTCGGGAACCAATAAGCCTCTACCCGGCCCACCAGTGCCTGAAAAGCAAAACGATGGATTTCAAACAGAGGGAGTCACTGGTTCAAAAGATAAATTGCCTAGCGCGAACCCTCTTACGGAGGGAAATGGTGTAACGACTAAGGAATGATGAGATTATATAGGTGAAAAGGCGAGGGAGTGACAGGATTTATTTGGAACGGCCGCCTCATGAATATATAGACATGATAATCATAGTGGGTGAAATTAGCGGATTATATATGTATCATCCAGTACAGCATACAAGTTTGTAATTAATAGTTGAACGAGCCAGGGAATCACAGAATCAAAGGATTGAAATGACCAATTGAGTTTTCATACCTCCAACATGCCTGTTCTTCTAAGAGCGCTGTGTCTCATCTCATGTCTTGGTACCCATTCTTGCTTTGGTGCTGCCCATTTCTACAGAGCCCGTTTTTGCAGCGATGCCCACTCACTGATCCCTAACGACATCGTCACTCGTTTTGCATCCCAGTTCTCTCCCTCCAATTAAAACCCAAAAATACAAAGAACAAGTAATATAGAGGAAAACACGAGGGAAGGGGTTAAGGTTGAGTTGAGGGAGAGGTCATAGAGTTATGCTCGCAGGCACAATTACTGACCATCTAACGTTTACCAATCCCAATTCCTCATCATTTCTGCCCATCATCGCCTTTCCCCAGTCACCGAAGGAAACAAGGAAGAAAAAAAAAAGTCGCTCATGACCGCCGAAGTCCTTGGATGATTATGCTTGGAGGAAATACATAACTTGAGATTGATGGTCGTGGTAAAACGAGAGCTAAGATGAAGCTCATTGCCTAGACCTCAAATCGCCCATGTAGTCGGGACTTAGGCTAGGTACCCTAACTCGTCGTCCTCCAAACGTTCCAAATACTCCTTGTCTAGTAGAATTTCAATGCACTTCTTGATGTCGCTAACCTTGGGCACGAAACGTGATCTGATCTGGTTGATAGTCTCGCTCACGAGCTGAGTATGCTTCATCTTCTTGCGAGCCTTCATAATCCTGACAATGGCGGACTGTGATAGTTAGTGAAAACTCTGATAGTCGGACAGGCATACATACCTGAAGAACCAGTTTTCGGTCTTCTTCGATCGTCTTGTTTGTTTCGACCTCTTCTTGCTTAGCCTCCTTCACACCACCGAGGTTCAGGTTCACTCGGATCTTTTTGCTCTTGAAGTCATAGTTTAGCTTGAAAGTCTTGCCGGCCCCCGGCTTCTCCCCTGCCGAGCCAGACATGATAAGCACCTTGGCCTTCAGGATAACAGCGAGCGCCTGGTCGAGCACCTCCTTACTTAGTTGGGTAGCTTCGAGCATATCCTCGTAGCTGTAAGTATCCTTCTCGTTGAAAAGAAGGAGGATAGCCATCTGGTAGATCGAGACCTGGAAGGTATAGGGCGTCTTGCTAGCCTTGCAATAGCCAGCCTTGATCTCACCCTTGCAAAGATGCCACAGCCATGTGAGCTTACGCCCGTCATGCTTATGCTTGTAGAAACGAATAAAACGCTCAATCTCGGCCGCAATCTCGGGAGGCGGGTTGAAGTCGGTGCTGGGCGCAGTCAATGGCCAGAAACCCGTTCCTAGAATAGAGAAAGTAGAGTCAACGGCCTTTGTGTATTCGACGCCCTCGAGATGGTCACGGAACTCCTTGTTCAAGTCCTTGGAGATTTGCATATCTTGGAACATGCGCTGGAGTTTATTCGTGTATTCGAAACCACATGCTTCCTTCAACTTGCTGATCATGCTAGTTTCAGCGTCATCTGAAGACGAGTTGCTGTGTACCAAACGTCGAGCGAGCATGCGCGAGTAGAATTTCTGAAAAACATCCTTGTCCTCAATGTACTTGAAAACCGTCATAATTTGGCTCAGAGTTCGCTCCAGTTCAGCTTCTTCAATGCTAGTGCTGCTCTTTCGGAGCAACACATCAGTGTACTTGGCCAGGAGTTCCGGGGACTTATTCGATCCGGCTTTGCACACCTCATTCCGGTTGACAAACTCTCTGCATGCGTTATCAAGAGACCGCGTGAACTCGGGCTCGTCGTTGAAGGCTCTCTTGACAAGACCCTGGTACTGGGTGTGTATTTCGAGCAGAGCATCGACATAGACTTTGGGCTCAAGCTTGTCACCCTCTGATGACTGGACCTTCTGCACGGCAGCGAGACCAGCCTTTCTGACATGTGTTTCAAAACGGGCCCTGAGCGGGTCTAGGCCGTCCGGGATCCTCGAAAGTAGACCATACATTCTAGCCATATCCTCTTCACGGTCATTGTCAAGTAGTACTTGAAACTCCTCGCGAAGGAGACCGGAGTGATCAGCAATGAGAGCCTGATTGCACGTCTTCTTCAGAGGGATGGCGATGTCGTGGTGCAGGTACATGCGAACGCGCTCCTCTTCCTCAGCCAAGCGAGTCTCTGCCTTCTTCATGTACTCCACGACACTGTTCTCGGCCACAAATTGCTTGGACTCGGCGAGGTAGAACTCCTTCGTCGCAATGAGGAAAGGGCGTTCGAAGTGGAAGCGATAGACATCGAGTGTTGACTTGGAGGGGTCTGCTTCATCCAGTCCTAGTGAGACGAAAGAATCCACGACTTGTTTGATCTGGCCATGCTCGATGGTCTCGCCATTCCTTTGCTTCTCTACCAGCTTGAGCACCGCGTCCATGACCTTGGTACTGACTTTTTCGAAAAGTTCTTTCCTCCATTGTACAAGGTGCAGCGTGTAAACGTCGTAGATGTTTTTTTTTCCTTCATCGATCTCACGCTTAACCCAGTGCCGGTTAAGGTAACGGAACAGATGATGGATGTATTTGGCGGCAACCGTGTACCGTCCCCATTCTTTGATATAGAATGCGAGTAGCGCCTCGTCGGTGTGTGCCTTGCTTTGGTTCACGAGGCTCTCGAGATGTTGCTTCAGGTAATCAATGAGCTTGTTGTACAGTTCCTCTCCGAGTAGATGTGCTGTTGCCAAATTAGCTTGGTTAATCACAAGTGAATTTCAAGAACATGGCTCACCCCCTCGATGGTTTGACTGCATCATACCGCTACTCATGCCAACTGCTTTTTGAGAAGTACAAAAATTGTGAACGGCGCTGTGACAAGTTAGCAGACTCTCCTGATATAATATGAAATATTGCCAAAGGTTACTGACGTATAGACGCCCATATACATTTGCATGTCGATACCCTGCTCAAGATCGTTCATGACGCGTGAGATACCAGCTTGGAGGTAGGTCCATCTGTTCAAGTCAGCTTCCATAATTTTTCGACATATATACGCAAGCAACTCACGTTGCCCCAATATCCTCCCTGTTGGGTATGGGGGGCATCTGGCTCGGGGCACCCGTCGTTGCGGCCATAATGCGCTGATAGTCAGAGGATGGCGGTTTAACGGAGGTGTTGGTGATGGAGGCGGGGTCGGTATCGAGGGGCTCGACGCGATGTCGTCAGAGTCGACAAGGTTAATTTACTCCGTGGAAGTAAGCTATAGCCAAAGCGCAAATATTCGACGCAGTGGCGAAGATATCTCTCGGCACAGGTGCTTGACGGGGGAATGTTGTCGAGGGCGAGGTTGAGCTACTCAGGCACGATTAAAGTGAAGGTCCAGTAAAGAGAAGAGGCGTAATGTAGGTTGGTTGAATAAAAGAACCGATCGGGCTTATTCTTGATTTGTAGAGAAAATCAAACTGCAGGTCATAAACTTGAATCATCCCACACCAAGTGAGTCATAAAAAGAAAAGAAACAACCGGGAGATGATGGCGATTCTTCGCAGTCAAATAAATGCACGAGAATGGGAGATGATGGATCAGGCAGTCGAGGTCAGACCGCAGCAGCTGGGAATGGATATGACAGGCAAGGCCAGGCCACAACAAGAGGATACTCGCTATAACAGGCTTAGGTTCGGGATCTGCCGTCACATACCGCCCTAGGCTGAGGCCGGGTTGTCTCCGATGGCAGGGGGCTGCAGTTGTAGCCTAGTTACTCCGTACTGCATGAAGTAATACCTGTTATTCTATTTCTATGAGCATCCAATTGTGGTTATGTGGTGATTGTAATACACGGGCTCCCATGTGGACGGGAACTAAAGCAGGCCATGCAATCTAACGCAATCACACATAGACCAACTCGGACAGTCAATGCACGCTTTATCCAAAGACGCATCGCTGAATTTTAGTCCTTCTTATTCATTCACCCCGCCAAAGAAAGGTCATTCCTAAACACAAAGAAATATACATGCCGAGGTAGGTATGATAGTCTGCAACACTGATAAAAAATAGAAAAAGAGACCAGCGATGAACGCTAAGCACGGTCTACTGTGATATCAATGTCAATGTCCCATATATTCCAACAATTCACGCCAGACGCACTCCCTGCTTAAAGGGGTATCCCAGAATTCCCAATTCGAGTCCGTTGCTCCAGTTCCTCCCGACCCTAACCATGCGCACCATCATCTTCTCCTCCTCCAAGGCGCTCCACGGTCCGGAATATATTGACTGCAAAGTTCATGGTCCAAGCAATCAATCCCATCAACATGAAGGCTGCCAAAGCCTTGGACAAGCTCCTAACGTCACCGTCGGACAGGTTGTGATAAACAAGGCTTTCAAATGCGAGCGCTGTGCTTGCAGATTTGAAGATAATGAAAAACAGGTCTAGCAAAATCAGAGAGATCTTGGAGACGACGGATCGTAAGCCCAATGGCTTTCCTGTGTATTCATCCCAGATCATGTAGCCAATGTATGGGATAGCCACGCAGTCTACAGCAACGGCTACGATGGACTGTGTCTCCTCAGCCGAGCCTGTACTATCAAGTATCCGCGCCGCAATAGCAAGAGCAATAATCGAGGTGACCATGACGCTCAATCTAAACATTAGAGGGGCAAGAGAATGCCGTATAGCAATATTCCATATACGTTTATATGGAGCCAGGGTTCTCTTTTTCCGTGATATCCTGGCTTCTTGAGCATTATAAGGGTGACGGGCTGGTGTGTTAAAGTTTGGTTGTAGATTGTGCAAAGCCTCTAGGTCCATCACTTTCGAGTCTTCATTCGTCATGCGACCCCACGAGGAAGACTGGACAAAGTCTTGCCATCCAATATTCGGTTGCGAGGTCAAAGCTGGTTTGTGTCCAGGCACAATGACGGGTTCTGCGGATCTTAAATGGTCCCATTTCCGACCACGCATCGAGGCGCGCCCATAGCGCATAAAATGAGGAATCTTGCCCCTCGTTTCCTGACCTTGGCCAACAAGGGGATCTTGTGGGTCAACGAAACCATCTTTTGATATCCGTCTTTGGGGGTCACTTGGTGATGAGTTATGTTGTGGTGGAACGGCGCGGTTGGGGGGCTGGAGGAGTCGTAGTTGGTCGTCGCTTACTGAGCCATGTTTGTCGTCCCATGAATTGATCCAGGCTATTCTTGGGGTCAGTCTTCAAAAGATAAGAAATTGAACATCATGAGCGCCTACGTGGGAGGGACCGAGGAGGACGTAGACGGGCAGATTTGCTCGCAACAGAGCTGCTCAGTGTGCGGCCAGAGTCGTCAGTACGTGGAGAGTCGTGATAAGTGCCAGTGCCAGTTCGTGGAGGAGAGGGAGAAGTCATGACTTGTAATCAGCGGCGGCGGCGTCGGGAAAAAAATTAAAAAAAAAATATATATATAAAAAAAAAGAGCCAGCGATCAGTCAATCTTTATGTCTTCAGCCGGATATTGAAACCGGCGAGGGCGAGGGCGATCGCAGAGCGCACTCAGGGCAAACTGGCATGGCAGTCAATTTGTTGAAGCGCGGCTACGCCGGCGAATGCGCAGTGTGAGTTGAATGAAACCTATTGTATTGTGTGGGGAAACATCAAGAAATTGACGGTAATTGAAATTGGTGACCGTCAACGGCTGAGTTCAACGAAACGTAAGGCAAGATACGCAAAAACACACGACGCAGCACAAAAAATAATGGTTGGAACGTAGAGGCAACGGAACGGAACTGGGAGATTGGAGATTGGAGATCCCCGTCTTTAGGTACCTAGGCTTTTGACGGGCGTTTCGACGCGCCCACTGGCCATTGGCTACCCTGGTCTGTGCATGTGGTTGGGTCCCCAGGTGTCATCCATTGACCGTTAGCGGGTGAGATTACCTGTTGAACTCTGAAAGCGCTAAGAGCGTCATAGGGTTAAGTTGCCAAGGCTGCTGCTGGCGTCGTGTGCAGGTTTTTGCTGTATTGATGCAAGTATAAGTTAGCTACGTATAATGAAATCATTAAGTCCTTGCTCCCTATTTACCTATTGTGCTTATTCTAAAGTGGCCGATCGCAGCCGAGTCCTCGTCCCTTTACTCGTTCTCTATGACAAGCCTTATCATCTTTGTCTGCCATCCTCGCACATTTTCTCGCATTTTACCCCTGCCAACCTGTCAACCCCAGTCGTGCCCAGAGTGCCTAGTCACCTTTGCATTCTTGCTGGCTGCCTCCTTGCAGCAGCGCAGATCCTACAGGCTCCAGGCACGGAGCAACATGGTCTCTGTGCGAGGCCTTACTTTATATGACGGATACGCGAATAAATCCCAGCTTCTCTCCAACATCACGCGACACACAGTAATGGTCCCACAGTAGCGCGAGCTCAACGTATATCGAAATCTTGAGATTTTTACCTTTCACAGTAGTGCTAAATCAGGTTTCACAACAATAGCCACGGCCTGCAGATAAACTTCCCTTGCCGCTCTTGAATTCTCCGACCCCTCCACTTTCCAGGTTGGTCTGGCTCCACACCAGCTACGTACGTAGCAGACCACTGAGCTATTTCTAGGACCTCACCAAAGCGCTTCACTTCAAACCTAATATTAAATTGACACTTCTTTAACTTGTAGTTGTGATTGTATCTTACGCAGTCAAGTCCAGACATTAGTACTTCTATATATGGCCTGCGGTACTTGCTGTGGCAATCAGTTGCTCTGACAAGAGAAATGTCTGGTTATTATCCTGTGTATATTATCCTTTTACAAATACTAGTATGCATGCTCTTACCTATAGTACCTAGAACTAAGTACCTGGGTTAGTAGGTAGTCTAAGGTACAATTGATGTGACGATACTAGACCTGACCCTTGTCCTCTATTGACAAAGCAGCAAGCTGTAACCAATCAAATCTCAAAAAACCACCTTCAACTCTTCAGGCGCTAGTTCTCGGCTTTAACAAACACTAGCTATAACCGAAAACAAGTGACTCAGTCTGTCAGTATGCATCTGCTCTAATCGATTAAGTTATCATTTAACTATTGCAATGACTTTATTTTCCATGTGCTTATTTAAAACTCCCAGGTAGACTTAGCTAACTGCACAGCTGAGGCATGGCCTACGGCAACGTTGACCGCTAGGATCTAAAGAACCCTTGGGAAAATATACTACCTTCCAATGGCAATACTTCTGCTTTCTAAATAAAATAAAAACTCCAAGGCCTTCTTTCGAAACGCTCTAATGCTCTTTTCCGGTGTTTTGCAGCATCAGAGCTGAGGTCCGCAATGTGTTATAAAGCGTGGGCTGACTGAGGGAGCTGTTCCAGTAATCATCCGCGGCATTCGGGTCTCTGTGTATGTGAAAAGGGTATAATCCACGCTCGACGTTGTTCCGTTAACATTGTCCGGCGTCTTCGTCGTCGGTCATCGTCCAGTCTCATTGTCGCTCTTGTGAAATCCTAACCACTCGCCCAACATACCACCCGGTTTCGGTAACGGACACTCCCTCCTCGCTCTATCTCGTGCATGCTCTGCCTCCTCACTCGTCACATCGTTAAACTGGACAATCCCATCTTCGACTTCGGGATTGGTGTTCTTCTTCTTCCATCTCATCCGTCGACCATTCTCGTCAACCACAATATCTCCATCGGCAAATCGGGCCCGAGGTACAGGGCAAGGCAGCAGATGCGGAATTGTGACAACGATAAAGCAGGCGGCGACGGTCGTTGCGAAGAGCGACGACGTCATCCTCGATTTCGGGTGAAGGAGTGGTGGCATGATCCTGGCCGGGTCTAGAGGTTATCTGGTGAAGGGACTCTAAAAATCTCAATTGACCGTCAGCGGGTGTTTCGATGGGTTTCATATGCCATTTAACTCACATAATGACCGTAGCATCGTCCTCTCGACAGGCGTTGTCCAGGTCGACGTGCCGGCGGTATCGGGCGATTTGTGGTGGTGATCCAGAAATCACGAAGCTGCTCACACAAACCTGAGTTATGGTGGAGTTCCCATTGGCTACCGGCTGGAGGGGATGATGTCGGCCTCGGCCTCATATAAATCCGACCTTTAGCCAGCCAACCCCTTGGCGGGGCAGTAGCAACTTGGCTCCACCTGATGAGACTGAGAGCGTCACTCAATAGCGCGAATCGCAAAGTCTCCAAATCTCCATCTCCAACCAACACACGCGACCGCCAACAGCTCTTTAGCCGTCCCCGCGTGAGGCTTAACCCAAATCGCATCGCATCGCATCGTATCGCATACCAAGTTTTGACTAGTTACGACATGTTATAATATCTACATTGATACTACCCAAGACATTACTATTAGCGACACGCACATCCCCCATCTGCCCTTTCAACATGAGCGATCTTGACAAGTGAGGCTCAGTGCCCAATCGCCGATCACTGGACCCTTGAGCTAATATTTTGACCTCAGAGCAATTGCGCAACTGCGCGCATGCCGACCGATTCCAGAAGCGCAAGTCCGCGAGCTCTGTCATAAAGCACGGGAACTTTTAATAGAGGAGGGAAACGTTGTCACCGTAACGGCCCCGGTAACGGTATGCGCCGCCCCTAAGCAACGGCTTGTGTTGGGCCGACGACCACTGATCTCCCTACTAGATATGCGGTGATATTCATGGCCAATTCCACGACTTGATGGAACTCTTTAGAGTAGGGGGCGATGTTCCGGATACAAATTACCTATTCATGGGTACGGCCTGTCTTGCATCCGATCTCGCAATTGATCACATATCTGACCAAGCTTCCTAGGCGACTTCGTCGATCGCGGCTTCTACTCGCTGGAGTCTTTTCTACTTCTTCTATGTCTAAAAGTCCGATACCCCGATAGAATGACACTGATTCGCGGTAACCACGAGTCCCGCCAGATCACCACAGTCTACGGTTTCTACGATGAATGTATAAGAAAGTATGGCAGTGCTAACGTCTGGCGCTACTGCTGCGACATTTTTGATTACCTAGCTCTTGGTGCGATCGTGCTCGGCGCCTCAAACACCATGTCACCCGGCGTGGAACCTGTCGACGACGAGACCGAGATCGAGGTTTGCGACCAAAACGGCTCTATCATGAGCCGATTCCCCCGACGCCGGACAGACGGCGGTCCGCAGGATCAGATCCAGAGCCCGGGAGGCACGGCGATGGAGAAAACAGGACCCCCAGGCTCGGGCGCTTCAGGGTCAAGCGGTGGCTCAGTGGGTAATCCAGCCGGAGCAGTGCTCTGTGTTCATGGCGGCTTAAGTCCTCTGGTCGATACAGTGGATAAGATTCGTCTGATAGATCGCAAGCAAGAAGTCCCCCATGAGGGCGCCATGTGTGACCTTCTCTGGTCCGACCCAGATGAGATCGACGGCTGGGGTCTTTCTCCGCGAGGAGCAGGCTTCCTTTTTGGTGCTGACATTGTGAAGGTCTTTAATCACCGCAACGACCTCAGCCTTATTGCTCGAGCACATCAGCTTGTCATGGAGGGATTCAAGGAAATGTTTGACGCTTCCATCGTCACTGTGTGGTCAGCGCCAAACTACTGCTATCGCTGTGGAAATGTTGCTGCCGTGCTAGAACTCTCCGAGGATGAATCTGGCACGGGGCTTTTTGCCCGCAGCAATGGCGATGTTGGCAGAAGTGATGGTGGTACTGGAGTGATGATGGAGGGCGGTATGCCTCCCAGGAGCGGGCCTGCGCGCCGATACAGAGTCTTCCAGGCTGCACCTCAAGATTCACGAGGAATGCCTGCCAAGAAGCCAGTTGCAGACTACTTCTTGTAATCACACGTATCGTTTTGATCCCTTATTTTCATCTTTGCTAGAAATAAGGCGAACTTTGTATCACGAAATTAACTTGGGTCGGGGGTTACGGATAGGGCATGGAGTTTGATATGATTCAATATTCATTTTCTTCTACCTGAGTAAAGGGGTATCATCACGGTACGCCATTTAAATGCGAAATGCTTAACAACCCACACAATGCAGTTTGCAATCCCAATTTCCCTTGCGGCTTAACCCACCAAACGCGCCAGTTCATACTACAAAGACACCCCTCGCTTCTTCTCTTGGTTCTGACTCTGCACGACGGCCAAACTTCTCCAATCGCTTCAACGTGGCCTGCAAATGATGGAAACTTTCAAGGGCTCCCCAGTTTGCTGCTTCGGGGTTGTCGTAGACCTTAATTAGAAACACAGCTGCCAAGCCGGGTTCCCTTTGTTGTGCTTCAGAAGTCAAAAGATACGGCATCTGCTGAAAGGCTAGAAGCAATAAGTCTTGGTCTGGCGTGGAAAGTCTTCCACCATCCTTGCAAATGCCCGAGACAACAGAAAGGATAGCGACCCCGGCATAAACCTCGTCAACGGGAAGTAATGGCTCTGTATTTGAATCATGTGTCGTGGTGGGTTCAGAGAATTTGGGCTCGATAGACTTTTGTTTGGGGGGAAACGGAGCTTCTTTTAACTCAGTAGCCTCGTTCGAGATGATATCACTAATTGCCTGCTCAGTGTCGTTTTTAGGCTTCATCAACATGTGAGTGTATGCTTTTTCCTCGGCCATGTATGTTGGTATCTTACCTTTTCTGAACAAGGTTTCCTTTCTGTGGCCAGACCCCCTCGATTGGAGAGCGGGCGGCGTGTCGGGGAGTGTTGTTGGTCCGACTCCAGCCATTCCTCTTCCTCTCTCTTCCTCTTTCTGTTGTTCTGGGGCGTGGAACTTTTGTCTTTTTCTTGCAACCTCGAGTGAGAGTTTTCCAGAACATCCTGCCAAGTTTGACATGGTTTCGTCTTCTGTGGCTTTCCAGTGATTCTTCTTCTTGGCTTGGCTACCCATATTAGATGTAGCTTGTTTAGATTCTTTTCCGGCTGTTGCTGATCTGTCAAGACCGAGGATGGAGTTGGTGTCGCAATGAAGAGTTTGATTTGGGGAATGCCCTCAACTGGACGTGTCAATGGTATGCTCGGTCTTCGATCGTTAGAAGACTCACTCACAAGCGTAGGTGTGATGGCAGTTGAGGAGCCTGGAATCTCTGCGAGAGCATGGTATCTGGATGATGAAGGGCTTTTATGGGTTTGCTGTGTCATATGTCCGGCACAGGGTAGGATGCTAGACGTGCCCTCAGTCATTTGTTCGAGTGCTTGTTCGTTGAAAAGCAAAGCTGATATGACCTGGTCGGGCGCTTGCCACCCTTTTTCTACTGGTTCTTGCATATTGGAAGAAGACATTGCGTTAATGTTGAAGAGTTAATTTGCAAAGTGGTCGACGGTTTTAGGATCGCAAAGGTTGAAGTAAAGCATCGTACATCGGCCGGTTCGGGAAGACACTGGATTAATACTCGATTTGAGGCATGGCTTGTGTTGGTATCTCCTATCCTTAGTGCCCTATCAACAATTATTCTTTGTTATTTTCCGAAAGATTCCATTGTTCCTTCGAACACATTGTTCGATTGATCGCTGTATATGCTCGGGTTCGATTTTATGTCACAGCTGTTTCGAAAGCCGCCCAACAAAATCTTTGTTTGCCAAGTACAAAACTCCACGAACAATATGGTATGGTCGGCTCAGGCTTTGTCTGCGGGTTTCTTGTTTGTTCACCCATAACCAAGGTAGTCAGGCTTCGTGGGGTCAACAGGATCGCGCAGGAACCATATCAGGTCTCCCAAGTACCTAGCCCGGATGTTTCGAAGAAGACCAATGGTCTATCGGGGCTCCGTATCGGGCTGCAATGAAATGTTCATGGCCATCAAAGTGCGTGGTCAAGACCATCGATCGCCATTGAAGGTAGATCAACAACGATTCACTTGGGTCTTTTCCTGCTTCATACAAATAGTGTCAACGCGAAGCCACTTGTTGGAAGTTTTTAGATGTGGATGGCAGAGGGTTTTGAGGCCACCGGGCGCAACGAAGTCCATTGGGTCAGACAAGAGCTCTCTGCTGGTTGGTCATCCAGTCAACACTGTCCGGAAGGGCCGCCGTCTTGTCCAACAGGATTGTGAAAAGCGTTCATAGGAAGGCTATAGCCTAAAGTTGACGAGACATCCCCTGGCATGGGTGCCACAGAATAGCTGTGTCGCCGAGGGTCATCCATCAAGGGTCCAGGGGCAGCAATAGGGTGGTAGCCTTCAGTCCGCGAAACTTGAGGATCTGGGAACATTTGAGATGTGTAATGTTGTGGGTGCATTGAGGATGTTATCGATTGCCTTGGTACTGGTGTAGGAACATTGGAGGGGAGTGGCCGGGCGTATGCTGAGCCCGGCTGGATAGCTTGACCAGACTCCCACATGGAAGAACTGCTCGTAGATCCACTAGCGATAGATGGCTCACGACTTTCTTGGGGAGGAACAGCATAAGATACGCTAGTTTCGAGGGCGGTAGGTCTTCTGGGTGCTATCACCTGCTGGAGAGACTGGACGCTATCGCTGTGGGTGCTCGAGGTGAAATGCGATATTGCATTCGGATCGGTTTGCACCGCTGTCCCCGAGTGCAAGTAGCTGGTGATGTAATCATCGCTGATTCCATGTCGGTTAAGGAGACTACGGAGTTGTCTGTTTTCTTCAGCAACCCTCCGCGCAGCATGTTGCACCTCTGAGGATGCCTCGACACCCTGAAGCTCATACACTCGAAGTCGCTGCTCAAGCTCTTGGAGATACTCCCTTCTGCGGGCCCGGGATCTCCTCTGGTTATCTCTGATCCGGGCAAGGTTTGCTTTTTGCTATAGACAAGGACATGCCAACATTAGGAACGAGAAACGGAGAGGGAAAAAGATGGACAAATGAGCGGATCACGTACTGCCGGTGTTGACATTTAGTCGTTTTATGATTTGACAGGGCAAGCGTTCTCAGTATGCGACAAGAGTTTGGCATCTAGGTCAGATTGCGAATCTCGTAACAGCCACTCTTGCGACAGCGCCGTGGTGTTGATCGACCAACCCAGATCAGGGTCAATGAAAAAGCACACAAGATAATGTGCAAGAACTCAAGTTGAACGAAGCTGGAGCGGTTCTGATGAAAAACAACCCAGGCCTAATAGATGACGCTTTCCCTTTTATTGAAAGGATGGATGGGGCACCAGTGGTGACATATACCAGGGTATTTATGAAAGACTTCAGACGATAAGCTCACGAGAGGGTCCGCCACATGGGAAAGTCAGCCACAGCGGCAGGTGTTTTCTTTTGGAGAGGGAGAAAGGGATTGGGGGCCTCTATACTACAGTACGGAGGAAGTATCAGATACATGTGCAAATATCCAGGGCCCTGAGAACCCCATCAATGGACGGGGCAGCCCTATTGGGACGACGACGACCGAGCCGGCGCGGGACAACGAGACCAGTAGATGCAAGCGGAAGCCTGGTATGCTGGGGGAAAGCTGCAGGGCTACGCTACAAGCAACAGTCATGAGCTAGCTGCAACCCCGGTGCATTGCAATCTGCAAAAGACAAAGAGCCGGTCAAGTCAGTAGTAACTAGTAAGAGAATCCATAAACCAGGCGAGCGAGCAGCGCGCCACCAACTGGATATGTGGAAAATGGTAACAAGCCACACTTGAACACTGACACCGCGACTTTCGAATTGTTCCCTCGCAATCTCCGTGCAATACTGCACAGTATCTCCTAGCCTTTGTAGGAGGCGGGCGAGGGTTTCGATCACATCGCGTGGTCCGGGTGTGTAAAAGCAGCAGATAGGTGTTTCACTAGTAAGAGAGGCACGTATACATACTCCAGGCCAGCCAGAATATGAGACCTACGAACATAGCAAACTGTGTCGAGTGCCAGAACAGCCATTAAGCTACTGGGCCAAGCTTCAATTGATTGAACAGGGAGTGTTGCCGTAGAGCAAGTCGATGCTGTATCTGGGAACTGCAAGCTGCTCAGGGATCCTGTCCCTTGGAGGTAGTGGCTGAGAAGATTTTGAGTTCGCGGAAAGCGGAGATGGAGCTGAAATGACGGAGGGCTAGACGGTAGAGGGGCCAGGACCAAAGACTGATGTTAGTGATTTGATGAATGGGCATCATCCTGTGGTTGGGCATAAACCCATTGACGACGGCATGATTCGTTGACTGCGAGCACAGCAGCTATGAGGGTATGGCTAATAAACGGCACATCACACCCACTTTCGAACCTCGTTGCAGAAAAAGACGGGCTGGCGTGAGCCGTTATTGCCCCCTTGTGGCGATAAGGTGGGTGTAAGTCAGACAGACAGGGTGCCTTGTACGGAGATCATTGCTGAGCCACGCGCTCATACACACGGAATCCTTGAAATTCAGTCGCAGAGAACTCCAAGAGATGAAAGTATCAAGCCCTCCCAAACCAACATAGCGGAGGGCACAGAATTGCGGATGGATCGCTGTTCCAAGGGGGGTATTAGACTTGAATCCTCCAGGTACTGTACAGTACTGCAATTCGTCTATAGACGCCTCCTGCCCTGTGATCGTTGAGGCTAGCATCTTGAAAAATAGTCTGCTTACAGGCATCCCCTTTCATTAGGGAATTTAGGGAAGAAGTCGATGCGGAGACCCCCCGGGGTGAGTCCACTCAACAACTATCAGTACTGTACTGTAAAAACTAAGCTTTGTTGGAGGTACAGTGTTGCTGGGCGCGGTTCCTTTCCTTTTTTTGAAATAGAACAAGGACGTTTCTGAGGAAAGTTAGGAGATCAGGATGTGAAGCCATGGATGACGCTAGCGATGCACGGTCTCTCAAAGCTAGGGGACCGAAAATGGAACCTACAACAGTCTACAAAAGTTGATCCATCAGACAAATGGAGAACCTTAGTATGTACAGTATCACCGTTGAAGGCGTTGACTGGTGGCTCAACACTATAGCCGGTCCTGTTAGAAAATGGTAGCTAGGCTCCACAGCGTATAACTCAGACACCGACAATCAAGCATAATAGCAATAGGCGGTGATGCAGATTCGAGTCCGCAAGGAGAGAGGCAACCCAGCCCATCAGAGCCGGGATCCGTTGTACGGGCGCAGATACAAAGGAAGCAACGGCAGCATCGAAAAGGCCGGGATCAACCAAGCGAGACAGATCGCAAGTCTAGAACGAACCAAGCAGAATCATTACAGTACTGTATAAGAATAGGCACGTCCATGCGATGTAACATACCTTTTAGCTGTACTGTTTGTTGATTCGTATAAAAGAATAAAGCAGCTGAGCAGTCATGTTTGGTTGGATGCAAGCAGCCAGGCAAGCCCAGCCAGCGGAACACATGCGCAACGCAGCCAGAGGCGACAGAGTGTTCATTTCATTGCTCATTCGACGAACGAATTAATTGGTTGAGATTGGATATCAAGATTGAGTTGACCCGGTCAAGATGACTTATGGATGCCGCGATATGACGCGTTGTGTTTGGTTTGGTTTGGTTTGGTTTGGTTTGCGGCAGGCTGCACCCGCAGCCATAACCCGGGCCTGGGGGGTGCTGTAGGGTCATGTGCGGCTATTCCCCAAGTTTGGCAAATCCCCCCCAATCTCGATCTTCGTCAGGGAAGGAGACTCCAAGGCTGTTCCAAGGGTTTGGAACTCAACGTCGAAGATGTGGCTGAGGGGCTTAAGTCCAGACCCTGTCCCCACTTCGGCAAATGCCGACCGTTGAGGGTTCGCAAAACTGCTTAGTCTACCTCTAGTACCTAGGTAAGCGTGAGGTATGTAGACAGTCTAATAACAGTGACACTATTGAGACAAAATAGATATTATTCCCTTGAGAACGTTGAGTGATATCGAAACCGCTACAGTAAGCTTAGAACTTAGTATAGCTGCACTATTGAATCCAAGTCCATAATAAGCAAATAGACTACTATGTTTCTGGAAAGTCCAGACAAAGCAGTGCACTCCCTCCAGGTCATTTCGTTCGTTGGCCGACAGCATTCATCGATTTGCCGGAACACACATTCATCTCCAAACTCGTATCATAATACCACATCTCGTCATGTCTTCGCATCAGACTATTCTAGCCATCTATATGATCTGTCATTCAAATCCTTCACAACAGGCCATACAAGCACAAGTCCCAGCACCGCGGTCGTGGTAGCGGGTGTGTCGGACATATGTCCGGTTTCCAGACCGACTATGTAATATTATTCTAGCTGCGTCACGCCCATCAACATGAAAAGAAAAACATCTCTAACCCATCAATGTGTGGACCTCCAAGTCCCCGGCCGAGAAGCTTGGAGCATGTAAACATGGGTCAGAAACAAGAAACAACAGGAACGTTGACTCGCCGATCAGATGTTTATTCCTTCAGTGTATTCAATCTTGGCAATCCCAAAAGTAAATTGATCGTGATTCGAGGAAATAGCACTACTGGCTAATAATATCTTGGTAATGTTGTCTTGTTCCACCGATTTCCCGAGGTCAGGACCCGTTGTTGCCCGCCCGGTCACGGAGCTGCCGTTGAAAGTGGGTCCGTCCTGCGCCCCTCTTCGCCGGAAGATCCATCCACTGGACATCTTCTATTCGATACTCGGAATCCCCTTCCATTGTTCCATTGTTATGGCTCCCTCCTCCAAGTTACCCAGCCCTTCGTAACCCCTAGCCTCCGAGCCTCCCTGAGGCTCTTTCTTTTAGTAGTTTCCATATTCCGCAAAACATCCGGAACGCCAACCTCGGATCACAAAACTAGAAAACCAATAGACACTTTCAACAAAGCAATTCCCCCAATCCAGACAACGGCGGCCCCCAATCAAAAGACGTCGAGTCAGTTAGGACGGACACTAGATGCAAAACCCGGCACCGACTCAGGTATATGCACCAAAGATCGACCACCAGGAGGTCCCTAGACAGCTGAATTGTCGGTCCGTCCTTGGAAATCATCGGGGTTTTTTTTTTTTTTTTACAACGCATGTTCATACGTAGCATCCACGTCACATTCGCGATTCAGGTGGTTAAGGGGGTCAAAAAACGTGGTTGTGCGTTGACAGCTTCACCGATGATACGTGAGACAGGCACATGTGGTAGTTGTGTTACCCATTTCCGCTTCTCTCAGCCGCCATTTATCCCTGTATAAATTGAAATTTCTGACTCAAGCAGGTTGGGGTAGTTCCTGTTACCGTGTACGAAGTATCGTATACTTCGACCGTTCCTGCGGATACTAGTTGCATCTCACCGGCTATCTCACCCCTGCCTATCGTCGATCGAGTCATGACTCTCCTGCACCTTGAAACCTTACCAGCTTGTCAACCACGTGGTAAGCTGCTTCATGTAGACTTCATCCCGAAGCACTGTCTCGAACTCTTCTCTCTTGTTTAGCATAATTGCCTCATCGCCGAGCTCCTGGGTGTGGTGAAATCGTAATCTAGACGCTCGAAAATCCTGCATGGCTTGTCCGAGTTTTTCTTCTGCTTGAGTCAACAATCCTGCTTTGAGACACTGCGCACAGAGATTCGGGATCCAGCCCCGATCTGGCAGTGTCCTTGGTAGTAGATGAAGCCCTTCTGTAGTCAGGGGCCTCATTGGAACTCTATGCCCACACCCGGGATAGATGAGATCAATTCGGCAGAATGGGCAAGTGTCCTGAGTTTTGAACCATTTTTTAAGACACTCCCAGCAAGCTACGTGTCCGCATGCTAGGAGACTAAAAGTAGTCTCGTCAAGCGGCTCTGCATCTGATTTGATCTGACAGCTCACCTGACGACAGATCTGGCACTCCAGTTTGACTGGTTTGTCGATAAGGAATGTAACCTTGGGGAAAGGGAAGAATGATTCTTTCGGGTCGTATCGTCGATGAGGCTGGAACCACGAAGAGAATCGCGCGAGTATCTTGGACTTGGTCCAGGAACCCGGAGCTAATGTTGTAGTTGTTTTCTGGTGCTGAGGAGTTTGTTTTCTGTTTTTCGTTCTTAGATACCTCTTTTGTGGTGTTTGATGATGTCCCGAAGACATTGAATATTGGATGATGTGCATGACTTGACACTTGTTAGTTGATCGAATTGTGTTACAATACTGTCGTGGTATGTCGTTAGTGAATATCAGAAGTCAGGTGGAAACTGGCAATTTGAGGGCTGAGAGGGATTCCTAGACAAAGAATCAAGTACACAATAAGGAAGCTGTTACTGTTCAAACAATTGCTACGAAGAACAAGCAACATTCCTTTCAGTTGGATGTTCAGTGTTGTGAAGTGATTTCCTTTAACGTGAAAGCTTATTGTCCACGGAACATCGCCTTATGGTCCTTACTGTGCCCTTTCTAACTAGCCACGCTTCTTAAATTCCATGCATGACATGCATACCCCGGGGTTGGACAGCTAAAATAGCTTGAGCTTGTATTGTCTTGTTCAGGCATAGTAGACTCCATAGCCCTATACAGGATCAATAGCCGACGAAAGCAACTAGTGTGTGGCTCATAGCTGGGCCTTCTCATCGGCAGGATCTTTTGAGTGCTAAATTGAGAATCGCATGTCGTTCAGTTCTCACGTGAGAAGCTTGGCCCCGGTCGTTCATGTTCGGAACCTGACCATAGATCTTAGCAGTGCTGCAGTTCGCGGATCACAATATCCATACTTCTTGATGTGGTAATAGACAGGATAGCCAGGCACGCTGGGAAGCGATGTTTTGTCATTCTTGGCACTCTTGATTTCCCATCAATTTCAGCTTTGAGCCGCAAAGAAACAGAGTTATTGATGTGGAGATGCTCGGGAAATTGGATGACATGCCATGACAGTTGATTCTTTCCTAATCCTGAAATACCTGCAGGAATTCTTGACTGTTAGCAGAGCGAGTTGATATTGACTCCAGGTCGTCTGTGCCGCGGGAATGACACAGCATGTCATGTTTCGGATTCAACATGCTTTGCAGATCATTAAATCGACCTAAAATGGACCATTGTTAAGGATCTAGCTCATTCCCGACTTCTTCCCGGGCTCCTGGCTGGCATAAATGGATCCATCGTGGTGCTAGCTCGTAACCAATCCCTTATTGTACTTGGATTAGTTATACTTGGCCGAGGGCTCCGTGTCCCCGGCTAGTACTTTCGGACTCAAGGGCCTGGTTTGGCCATAGCTCCCGAAGCTGCCTAACTTAACTGTGTTGTAGTTCTTGTCGGACCGTGGGAAGCCGGGGCCCGGAACCGAAGTGGGTCGTTCCGTTTTTTTTTTCAACGCCGGCATTCCGGGTCCCCGGAATTGATATCGGTGGAAGGGTTAGCAGAGCTGAGTCAGTCGTAAGACCACCCAAGAAAATGTATAGAGTACGTAGCAACATTTCTTCAAGCCCAAGCTTCCTACCATGGGAAAATACCCATGCTGTGGTACGATCCCCATCTTACACAATTGCATCTCTATCAACTAGCACAATCCGTTGTTTTACTAGGAGACTGGAAAAGGAGTTAGCCATGAGACAGTTTTGCAGATTTGCCTTGCAAGGCGGATGGAGTTCCAGACCTTGTTAATGTTGTTTGCATGCGCCCTTGTGCTATGTAACGTGTTTCCTGTGTGAAAGTTGAGACGATCGTATTGTAGGGTCGTACGGATAGACAGCGCCATTTTACGCGATCAGCAACAAGGATAGATGCACCGTCTCACTCGTCCCTATTGTTCATCTCGTTCTGGAATCTACTGAGGTCTCAGCCATTCTCCACATCTTTGTTGATTGTTCATTTTTAATCACCACCCGAGACTCAGAGACCTGTGAAAACGATTTCATGCCTTAAGTCAAACCTTGTCTAACATTGCAACGTGCGTTCTAGAACCAATATCCCTGTCAATCGGGAAAACAGAGCATCGCGTAAATCCATTTTGAGATTCTTGATGTTTGATGCTTCCAGCTGACGCTCTAGGGTAGCCACTGATGTTTGTGCTTCTGGTTGCTGGGGTTTCACAAGTAAACAGGGGCCTCAACGGAACAAATACCCGGCCTCAGCGCACCAGCCAGTGAATGGTTCATCCTAGAGTCCCTGCCTCTCCTTGACCTCTCCTTGGTCAGACCCTACTCTTGGCACCTTTGTTGGGCAAACAGGACTGTGTATCAGGTGGCCCATGTAAGGAGCGACACGATAAAAACATGCTGTGATAGAAGGGGCTGCCGGGCAACAGGCAACTCCTGGCCTGACGTTGAACTTTTTTTTTGTGCGAGCTTGTAGCGGTCTACAGTTTCTAATCCATTAAATCTCCAACTTGCCTGTATCTCACATCATCATATTTAAGATACCACTACGAATCACGAACTAACACAGTACGACTTCATCAGCCGATATGCCTTCACTCATGACATTGTTCAGCTCAGCCGCCATGGCTTACCTGGCTAGCGCCAAGACCATCAAAATCACAGCTACCAGCGACAACAAGTTCGACCCTGAGGAGGTTAAGGCCGAGAAGGGCGATGTTCTCGAATTCCACTTCGAGCCCAAGAACCACAGCGTCGTTGCTGGCGACTACCGCTACCCTTGTTCTCCCCTCGATATGGGAACTGGCTTTTTCTCTGGCTTCGTTCCTACTGACAGTGGATCTGCCGTAAGTTACAGCTCATCGGGAATATGTGCACAGCTTCTAAACACGTCTCTAGGACAATATCTTCAAAGTCACCATCAACGGCACCGACCCTACTCCTTTCTACTCCGCTCAAGGCAAGGAGTGCCCCGATGGAATGGTCGGCATCATCAACGCCGACTCCAAGAAGACACTCTCTGATTACAAGAAGCGCGCATCTGAGCTTAGCTCCGGTGTCGTCCCTGGCAAGAAGCCCTTTGGCGGTGAAGTTGTAGATGCCGATAAGGCCGACTCAGACAGTAGCTCCGGTAAGTCCTCGGGTAGCAAGGGCGGCGACAATGCTGCTGTTGCCCTCGGTGCTCCTCTCGCCGGTCTTGTTGCTGCCATCAGCCTTGCCCTTGTCATGGGTTAGTTGGTGGATCCTTCAGAATGGGGAAATGCGACATGATATTCATGATATTGTCTGTGGGAGTAGTCTTCAAAGCAGCGGGCGTAATTCGATCGGATCCTTAATGATGTACAATACCTACGATCCTGTATATGGATTCCTAGTGTCGACCTGGTATGGGTTGATCATTCACATCACATTCTGTGCATACCAGAATGTTAAAAAGTGTTACCTACCCTCCTTCTGTGCCTCAAGGTATTCATTTCCTTTCGGCCGGCGGCTTTCAAACTCCTGATATCGTGATCACTGCAAATGCACTTCGGGTCACTATTGTTCAACTGATCATTGGAATCAGAGAAGTGCCTCCCAGCTGTGGTTCGAGAAGCAGAAGCCCCTGCCAAGGATTCAGACTTTTCGTGCTAACTGGGATCAAGAATTTGATGATATTTTAATATTCGGAGTTGAATCGGCATGTTTATTCGACAACCCTGTAGAGCAAAGTCACCGGGCCGGTTGTCAACTCCACTGACGTATGTGCAAATGAAGTGTTTAGTTTTAGACAAAGCTGACAAAAGCTAAAAGCCCGGATTCTGGAGCTCGACAGCCTTGACCGGATAGAAATCATGAACAGCTGACCGTTGAAATTCAGTGTAATTCTGGAATGTTCGTCCAGGGTAAGCTATTTCGATTAGATTGATAAGTAGTGCTTGTTAGCGGATTTCGGCAAAGCTGTACTAGACCGCTTAATAGAAAGTACGGCCGCCCGGAAATATTGGTAGGCTTCGGGTCAATGCTAGAACACCAATTCCGGGAACCAATTCTAAACCCGGCCCACACTATCGTCACTTGAATACCGGGTTCGCATGAAACTCCCCTCCACGATTTACTTTCACATACAACGAATACTGCTCTACAGGGCGTACTCGCGATCGATCTCAAACGAACCCTACTCGATTGTTACGACGCATATGCGATAAACATGCGCGGCGCACTCAGATGTAGTGCTGCTGTTCGCCATCCTCGAGCGTTCCGACCGTTGGCGGATGGCGGCAGATATGCGAGGGCGCTTCGGACGAGCGCATCACCACAGGCTTCGAGAGCAGGTTCATATTACCGCAAAACACGGCCCGCACCAGCAGTGCAAGGTGCCAATCTATCGACGTCATGTCTCAACCGTTCGCGATCAATGGCGACAGTAGTCGATGCTGAGCCTATACTCGGCGGAGGTCCAATTCCAGAGTATGACAGAAGGGTACAAGCAGGCAGGTTGCGAAATGATGAGCACCAAAGAGGTGAGCATGGTCAGAATCGGAAGGGAATATGTAAACAAGTACTTACGGAAGGCAAGGAATCATCCAAAACTTCCAAAATCTGTATCATGAGTTAGAAAAATACGACGCCCCGCCCGTGGAGCATCCCAGCATCGAGTCCCTCAAGCCTACAAAGAGATCACTATTCTCGTCACTTTTCGGCGCCGGCGGTAGCAGGCCTGCCATCGGAGATATTCCCAACAATCTTCCAAGAGGCCTGTATCTCTATGGCGATGTCGGCTGTGGCAAGACCATGTTGATGGACCTATTATACGAAACCCTGCCATCGTCTGTTAAGTCAAAAAGTCGTATTCACTTTAACAACTTCATGCAAGATGTGCATAAGCGACTGCATAGATTCAAGATGGAACACGGCAACGACATTGACGGCGTGCCATATATCGCGGCCGACATTGCCCAGCAGGGAAACGTGCTTTGCTTCGACGAGTTTCAATGCACAGATGTAGCGGATGCCATGATTCTGCGAAGGTTGGCAGATTCTTTCACTGACGGTTGCTCAAAGCTGACAGATTCCAGACTGCTCGAGTCCCTTATGGCAAATGGTGTAGTCCTGGTAACAACTTCCAACAGACACCCTGACGAACTATATAAGAACGGTGTCCAGCGAGAGTCCTTCATCCCTGCCATCGAACTGCTCAAGAACCGCCTACATGTTATCTGTCTTGATTCACCAACAGATTACCGAAAGATCCCTCGACCTCCATCTGATGTATACCACACATCACTTGATAGCCATGCGCATGCACACGCAGAGAAATGGTTCCGGTTCCTTGGCGACCCTGAACAGCCCGAGCCTCGACCCGAGACGCAAAAGGTCTGGGGTCGTGAGATCTATGTTCCCCGAGTCAGTGGACGAGCAGCATGGTTCACCTTCGACGAGTTGATCCGACAGCCAAAGTCCGCTGCCGACTTCATTGAGCTGGTTCGTGCGTACGAAGCATTCATCGTGACTGACATCCCCGGAATGACACACCAGCAACGGGATCTTGCGCGTCGATTCATCACTTTCATCGACGTTGTGTATGAGGGCAACGCCAAACTTGTCTTGACCACAGAAAAGCCTCTTTCAGAGCTTTTCGTGTCCCGTGATGAGATCGCTGAGAGTCTTATGAACCAAGGCGTCAAGCACGAGCACGCCGAGGAAGCTGCTGCGAATCATGATCTGGTGCACAGCGTCGACAAGCTCAAAGACTCAAACCTCTTTGCTAGTTCGGAGGAAGCCTTTGCGTTCGCCCGGGCTCTTAGTCGACTGCGGCACATGGAAAGCAAAGAGTGGGTAGAGAGGGGAATGGGCCTAGAGGGTCAAGGCGGCAAGTTGGATAAGGATAACTGGACAAAGGCGAGAAGTCGACAGATGGAAGATTCTATGTGAAGAAAGAGATGGGATTTGATTGTGGAATTGATAAATTATACCCGGAGCATTGACTCGGCATAGCGAGCGTTTGCCTGGCCTCATATTGATTACTGCGAAATGATGTCTGTTGAATAGCCAGCAGTTTCGATTCATTCATGAGATTTGTTAGCTATATACATAGAGATATATGATAATGCCCGACTTCCAAGCTTGATCTATCATGTTCTCGCATCCTTTAGTGAATGCTATGACTAGATCGCCACGCTCAACGTAATAGTCTATAAACCTAATGGTCGAGATGGTTTCAGTTAGACAACACCGTTGTATAGGTACTGTACTTTATAGCGATACCCACGCACGGGGTTTAACTTTAAGTGAATTTTAGAGTAGTTTCACACTCACCTTCTCCGTTGGATTCCGGAGCGCAGCGGCGGAGTTTGCCACGAAAAGACCATATATTAAAGTAATCTTAAACGTGAAGGAGTAGCATCACCTGGCCATTTCATGTTAGGTAGGGACCATGAATTACGATGCCAAGAATACAGTTCTAATGGCATTCCCAGAAACCCCTCCTGATGTCAGAAGTGTCCTTAAGAGACCCCGAGTTTGGCACTGAGACAAGTTAAAGGTGGCTCAGGAATGCTATGTCTAAGACATCGGTAGTTATGTACAATCCTTGAGAATCAAGTGTCTCTGACCAGCCACTCCGACAACCTCGAAAGTCAGTAGTAACGACGGAAACAGCATGTCCTGCGAAATTTTGAGTCCCTCAGAGGTAGCCAGCACTGTTGTCGGCGGTGGTCAATGAACCAAGGATCTTGAAACAGAGCCGAAATGAGTCTTATGGTATTCAATCACACAGTCTCCCTCTGTGAATTTGATTAGATACTAAGGAGCCCGGTGTAGGCTCACAAGGCAAGCCTTGTCTCGTGATGGCGGAACGCCGGTGTTTGGGGCTGAAGCTGGGGAATAGCTTGAGTAAATTTAAACAACAGGCCATATCCACAACAACGAGGGAACTAACATCGATATTGTTGTTTATCGCCCGATGAAGCGAGATACCGAGGCTGAGGATGAAACAATGACGTTGGTTCGATGTAACCAATAATTAATTAATATCCTTGCGTTGGAGATTGCCGCTGAAGAGCTCATTACACTGCATTGTTATACGGATATCTTGCCCATTTATGCAACAGGATTACGCAAGAACTATTTATCAAGGTTCGCTAATCATTGCGAGAATCGATTGCTGCACGAAATGTTTTCTCATCTCAACATGACATGGGTATAGCCAAGCGGGTGGATACGCTGAAGGAACAGCGTTTCAACCCACATAGTCAATGCGCGAGTTAAGCGGTCAAAGTGGCGCAAATACTACGTAAAGAAGGAGTTTGTTTCTTCCAATCTCTCGGAAATGGCTAGTTCTCGAACTTGTGAGTACTGTACGGATAGCAAGCGGAGGTTGCCATTTTTTCTCCCATAAAAAGAACAGACGATTCAGTTTTCAGAGCCAAAAGACCACTACCACTAAGACAACCTACACAGCTACCTCCTAGAGATCAGGGCCTGTCTTTGTTATTAATTGAGCTGCCAAGGGACACAGCCCTGTATCTATGCAGGTGGTGGCCATCGTTAAATGCGGTTCTTTTTCAGAGCCTCACAGACCAAGCACACGTTCGTCAAATAGATAATGAAGTTACCGAAGGCAATAACCGATGTAATATGCGTCCCTCTTGAGTATTTCGGCCAACATTCGATAACAGTGAGTCCATTGAAAAGGAGAAGGATGAAGTTCAAGTGTGGGATACGCACCCTAATTTAATGAAATCGGGCTATTCGCTAATTTCCATGGGTTCGGAGACGTTGGAACCACGCAGTACAGGGGTTACTGGGGCAAGCCATCGCGGATTGGCCGGCGCCTCAGCGGTTCCTGGCTAAACATAACAGGCGGGGGCTCTTGCAGCCAATCAAACGATCACTGTTCCTGAGTTCTGGCGTCAGTGGCCCAAGCCACCCCTGACGTTTAAACCCCGTTAACAAGCTTGCCCCTGGCTACTTTGAACCTCAGCACAAGTTGGCAAGGATCAGCCTTGAAAGACTTACTCATTTCGGAGCCTTGTTTTTCTTCTCTTCCCCTCTCTACAAATCATAAATCACTCGATTTTCTTGGCACCGGGTTCCTCTGCTGATCATCATATATTTCACAGCGGCTGATGGATGAAATGAGTAGGTGGGCACCAGGTCCCTGCCTCATTTCTTAGTGGAGCCCATTGTCCATGTTGACTGTTCACTTCATGGTGATACGGGTGACATGACTGAGATGGCTGCACAAGTGGCAGGTTAAAATTGGAATTCGATATAATAGTGCGATGCGGCGCATTGGTCATCTGCGACCTAATACTGCTTTATGCAAGGGCACTTCAGTCTTCTCGTATCTCGAGTCACAGGCTGTTTGTTTGCCTTCCTGTTCAACAGGCCACAGCTGTACTCCATACAAGAGGTAGCATTCAATCTTCGAAGGACTGAGGACATTGTGTTCCTGTACCACAATGTACTGTAAAGCTGGTCAAATATGAAACATCAAAGAAATATGCCTGTCTGTAGGCCCAACGGCATCAAGGTAGGTACATGGCCAATGCCCTGTCACTGCCAGGTTCAGCTCTGCTGCCCGCTGGGATTATAGTTAGCTTGGGGCTCGGTTGGCCCTATCAAACGTTAGCAGCTCCTGTAACGCAATGGGGAGTCCGGGGACCTTGCTCGGCAACCTTGGATTTGGCAAGTGCCTCCCGCTACTCCTGATCCCCTTCTCCTCCTCTCAGCACCATATCCTCGTTCGCTTCCTCCTCTGCTTTTTCTCTCCACCATTCTCTTTACGCTCTTTCAACCCTTCGAAACCGTTCATTCGTTTTCAGAACTGCTCCTTTGTACGGCCCTTTGCTTTTTTTGCTGCTGCCCGTGCTGAGTTCAGTTCGTCCATTCGTTTCCACCCCTGCCCTGGCGCGTTTTTGCAAAACTGCTGCCGTGTGCTATTAGTCACCAGAGCGATATTCATCTTTATCGCCTTCTTTCGACATATTACACTCGTTTGGCAGCTGGTCCAACAACATCTGTATTTCACGTTGTAACTAGCAGTTGAACTTTCTCTTTTACAGCAACCTCGTTATCGACGGACTTGCACACTGTCCTCGTCTCAGACATAGCCGACGGCCGCCCGAACAAAGACATCGGTCTCAAAACTCCCAAGGAATACATTCTTTATTCCCGCCCTCCGCTGTAACGCCCTCCATTCCAGTCAATTTGGCAGCCAACCCCGCGACTTTGCGCCTCTAGGGCAATATATTCAGATAAAGCGACAAATATCCACGTAGTGATCTTCGCGAACTCGATATTCAGATTTGATCACATAACGGCTCGTTTCTCTGAACTCCATCAAACATGCATCTCCAGCACTTACAGGTGCATCGCAGAGCCGATGGGCTATTTGGGTTTGGTAACATCGCTCATGAGATCGAAGTCTCCGACGCCAGAAAGCGCCATGTCCATAAGAGACAACCACGTGAGTTCAAGCCTTCTGTCTTGTATCATGCAAAATAGTTTCAACAATACCTGTAACCATTTTGTTAGTAAAATAGCGCGTCGTCTAACGGGTTTGTAGAACAAGTAAAAACCGTCTTCAAGACTATGGAAGCTACTTTTGAAGGAAAAATTGGTGGCTACAAGACAGTAGGCCACGAGCCTAAGCCAACGTCTTCATCAGACGACGAAGAGGAAGACGACGACGACGAGCGGGACTCGAAGAAGGAGGCCGACGAAAAGAAAAAAGAAGAAGCTGAAGAGAAGAAGAAGGAAGCCGAAGAAGCCAAGGAGAAGGCAGAAGCGGCCAAGGAAAAAGCTAAAGAAGAGGCTGCTAAGGAAAAGGCCAAGCAGGAAGAGGCGGAGGAAGAAAAAGAAAAAGTAGAAGAGGCTGCCAAGAAGAAGGCTGCCGAGGATGCCAAGTCTCGTGCGAAGGAGAGCTCAACGGCCAAGCCTACCAGAACCCGCCCCCATATCACCACCAGCAGTAACGATCCCTCCAGCGTACCCTCTGTTATCAGCGATCCGGCCAGCAGCCAGTCTATCGAATCCATCCTCGCCAAAGCCACCGGCTCTGCTTCAGCCTCGACAACTATCGATGAGGTTGCCGACATCTCGGGAGCCTCAAGTCTCCCTAGCTCCAGCTCTAGCGCTGTCCCCGAAGCCAGTGGTGGTACCAGCGCAGGAACCAAGGCAGGGATTGCTTTTGGTGTTCTGGGTGGATTGCTCGCCATGGGGCTGCTTGTTTACTTTATTTTCACCAAGCGCCGGAAGCAAGCTGAGATGGAAAGGCTCGAAAACGATGATGAGAAGTTCCACGGTCCTATGGCTGGTCCCGGTGGTGCGCCCATGGTTGCCGCAGCTGCTGTGCGTCGTTCTATGTCTCCCGAACCTGTCGAGACCGCCTCTGTCCGCACTGATGCAAAGGCTCCTCGTGTTAGTCTCCGACCCGTCACTCAATTCCTCCCCAACTGGAACGGCCTTGAAAAGGAGAAGCGTACGAGCAAGGGCGCTGCTTTGACTCTCGCTGTTCCTGCTACCGCTTCCCCCTCATCCGCTAATGGTCCTTTGTCTCCCCGAACCCCTGGAGGCAGTCCCTGGGAGCGCCCAACAACAGCTCAAAGTGTCGACCCTGCTAACCCCTTCGGCACACAGGCTGAGCGCGTCCCGTCCCCAGTTCAAGAGGAAACTGCTTCTGCTCTCAGGGCTTCCCCCAGTCCCATGTCCGAAAAGTCAACAATTGCTGTTGCCGCCGCTGCCGCTTTCCCTGCCGCTACTGCTCCGGTTTCACCTCAATCACCTTCATCTCCTCACGGTCCTCTCACTGCCAACAGACCTGCTGTTGCTGCTGCCGGAGCAGCGGCCGCTGGGGCTGGAGTCGCCATGGTCGCTCGCCAGACGTCGATTCGAAAGGCTGGAGGCCCTCAGCAGCTTGATTTAACTATCCACAACAAACCCATGTCAGGTGCTCCTGCTAGCCCGGCCGGTACTGAATACAGCAACTCTTCCGCTCCGGCTGGCGGTCCTGATGGTCCGTCAGCGGGTGCTTCTGCCATCGCAGCTGCTGGTGGACCTGCGAACTCGGCTGTACACCGTGTGCAGCTTGACTTCAATCCTACTATGGACGATGAATTGGAGCTGAAAGCAGGTGATCTTGTGCGACTCCTCCACGAATATGACGATGGTTGGGTAAGTTATTTGCTCTATTTTTATGTTCTAGACCTGCTCTAACCATACCACAGGCACTCTGCATCCGACTTGACCGTTCTCGGCAGGGTGTTGTACCGCGAACCTGTCTATCAACCCGTCCCGTTAAACCCCGTCCTGCTCAAGGTGGCCCTCGCCCTGGCCCTCCTGTCAAGGCCGGCGGCCCTCCTCGCGGATCCGGACCAAACCACCCTCAAGGACAGCGGCCTATGACTCCTCAAGGAAATTTTGTTCATGGCCGTCCTGCCTCACCTGCTGGCCCTATGAACCCCAATGGAAGCCGCCCCCAGTCCCCCATGGGGCCACCCGGCCGCCCTCAAGGAGGTCCGATGAGCCCTGGAGCTCGATCGCAGTCTCCAGGCCCCCGTAATGGACCACCTGGAGCTCGACCTATGAGCCCTGGGCCTCGTTCCCAATCTCCTGGGCCCGCTGGTGGTCGTTCGCAAAGTCCTAGCGGAGTGAACCGAAGGAACAGCCCTCCCGGACCCAGCCCCATGAATCCTTCTCAAGAACCTCGCCCGGGACCATCTTCCTCGGGCTCCCTTAACAGGAAGCCCGTACCCGGTCAGGCGTATTAAGCAGCTTACAGCCCCGATGGCTCTGTATGAAACAGGATTAAAAGGAACGGCGTTCTGCGATACCATGGAGAGACCCTGAGCATTACGGTCTGCTCATGGTTCTCTACTCTTTCGGTGGATGATTTCACATTACTTTCAACCTTCTTATCACTCACTTGACCATTTCCCCCTTTATGTGGCCACTCTTGAGCCACTCTTTTTCTGTTTCACGTTCATATAAAGTTCATATATCTCGGGCATTCGTCAACCCGCCATTGTGTCATGGCATCCCATCTCGATCCATGTCACAGTGACCTCGTGGGTGAGTTTCTCAGTCATCTAGCTTGAAAGGGGACGTGTATACAGGTTACGATGTCTTGCCACGAGATTATCTCCTCCCTTTGTGGAAGAGTTGCGCTAGTCGCTAATGTGTATCTATGTTTGTGTTGGTTCTTTTCGAATATCATTTCTTCCTCCTGCGGCTGGTTCGAGGTCGTTGGATGGAGATGACAAGGAGAGCTTGCTGGGCGGTGTGTCGCCGCCAGCAGCTAGGATTTAAAGACTTGAGATGAAAGATAGGAAATGAAATTATTACTCGATGACCAACTTCCAATGCTCCTTTATACCTTTTGACTGCGTGAGTGTGATTAATGTATTTCAGCTATGTGTGGAGCGACTATGTGAAGCGCACGATTTCTTAAGTGTATTGTGCGACCATCTTACTCACAGCAATCCCGAGTTTCAATAAGCTTTAGCCCATAACATGCTTAGCTTCCCAAGCTACAGTAGCACTCAATATAATCTCGTCCTCTGCTCTCCTCCACGGGATGGGGATGAGAAAGGCCTTGAATAAAGAAGTAAAAGTCAACGCTGGAAAGAAGAACCCTCTCCAAATCCTGAACACCCCGAATCCTAGCCCCAACGCCTCGCTTCAATCATTTTGTTTTCTTTGTACGTAGTATGTTGCTCGTGTAGATATTCATTTCTTGTTTACAAGCGTCTGGCCACCTTTGCGAGCAGCGCTACGGGAAAGTCGCCCCCCTTGCGCAGCAGTTCTTTGACATCGGGAGTATCCTGAATGTACTCAATAAAGCACGCAAAGTACTCCACAATGATGTCTCGTGCGGGGTCGTCTTCCATGGTATTGTCGAATATCTCCTGGGCAAGGGCGGCGATGTCGGGAATATCGTCATGGTGAAGGTTGAAATAATACAGTATGCAATGGAGGCGAGAGAGGGCGAGACATCGCAGCTCTTCGACGGCATACTTATCTGCGAGGATGTAGAGGCGTGCGTGGCTGAGGAAGACGGACAGATATGAGTATCTGAAGTTTCGAATGTATTCCCTATCAGTCACAGATGGAGGCCCCATTGAAATGAGGGCAGAGTCGAAAGGGGGACGGGCAAAGTCTTTCATAGCTTCATATCGCTTTGCCTTGGGCACTCTCAAAACTGACATAAAACCTTGGTCTAGACGCTTGCGTTTGTGCCCGGACATGTCATTATATTCGGCCCAGTCTAGGGGCTCACTTGTCGGCAGATCTGCGTTAACCTCACAACTATCGATGAACTCGCTGACAGATGCCGGCAACTTCCACCTGAAGTAATCATAATCGTTTTTGCTAGTGAAAGCAATCGTAGAAGGTGCTCGGTTACCATCGTGCCCTGGCATATTGTCTACAGTGGTTGAAGCCTCAGATGAACTTGTCCCGTCTGCGACAACGCTGCGATACCCTATTGGAGTGTCTTCAGAAAGGTCATCGTCGTCAAGATCATCATCCTCATCAGAGCCAAGGCCATCACGTAGCCCATCCGACTCAGAACTGACGCTGCGAGAATCTTCTGAGCCCCGCCCAGACGAAGACGTGTAGCTATTCCCATCGTGAGTGTACAACTTGACCGGCGCATGTTTGTCTTGGGTTTCTGAATCTGATGTTGGAATAGCCACAGGCTGTGCCTCAGTGTAGTCACCGGAGTAGGCGAATTTGGCGAAGCGCACAAAAGTGTCGATGTCTAGATCTGGCCATTCGACGCGGCCTTCCTGGGCTTCTCTCATGTTGCCATTGACAAGAGTGTTCAGAGCTGGCGATAACCGACCGATCAGTTCTTTGTGTACATGGAACTCCTTTGCCTCTGACCCGACGATGAAAAGAAAGGGTCTAGAAGCAAGAGATCTGTTGCACACGTTAGTTATGCGAGGGTGTGACGAGGGCAGTATTTTGCGACGACATATTCTCGAATATCAACATTGTGCTGGGAGCGGGTACTCACTCCCCAAAGTCAATGCCAACTGCTGGAAAGGCAGTGCCAGGACGTGAAGCAGGCATGGTGTAAGTGGAAGCTTACGAACCGCTAGGTATTAATGCTTTGCAGTAGCACCACTAAAAGCAGGGATCGAAAGATAAGTAGGGAAGTGGGTGAAATAGAGAGAACACGAGGATGCTTAGAGGGGATGTTTCAAGAGTAAAGCTGAAGGTGGGAAAAGAGAAGGAAGAGAGGATGGCAGTAATGGATGAAATAAAGAGCCGTTTGAGGAGTCCCATATGCCCCTGCAGCTACAGGTGCCAGCCACTGCTGGGGGCAATGAATCGATTTGATAGCGGAGCCTGGGACAATGGCGCTTAATGGCATCCGCTAATGTGAAGGTCATGCGGGGTTATCGTTAGTGATTGGCTGTCTTGCCGCGCAATATCACTGAGAATAGAAATGAACAAACACGTGAATAGGAGTTTAGTTTTCCAAATCATTCATCACTGCCCGGTCAACTTATCTTATTCATGCGACAAATTTCCCTCCACATCCACCGCAAACCTCGCCTGAAGACTCTACCTTTGCCCCTTGCCCAAAATGCTCCTCTACAGCACGGGTTAGTTCTGCCACTTTCAGACATCGCAACTCGCACACTGCGCAGATGCGAGAAATATCTGGAGCCATTATAGCTAGCCCTGTCGAAGCACATCGTGCTAGGCAAAAGTGTTAGTATCATCATTCAAGGTGTAGTAGATAATGCTCTACTTGCCAAACAAGTGACCATTCTCGCATCTGGCTTCGTCCTCTTCCAAACGTAGCGCCGCATCGCAAAAAACACAGTGTTGATTCGCTGCGATATCTTTGAACTGCCCCCTTAAAGGCGAGTTGTGAAGTTCCGGCGATATTTTGCGTGTCGCCGTAGTCCCAAGCACTTCAGGGCCATTCCCATACATCCACTCCCAAACCTGCCCTTCAGTTGTCAAGGGATTTGTTAGTGTGACTGCATCCTCCTGACCCCGCTCCTCATCCCTCCTCGAAAACATCAGCTTGCAGAGAGCTCGTCTCTCGGGATGCAATGTGCTGTATCGTGACACCAGCACAGCTGTTGTACCACCGCCGGGTGAATGCGCCAGACCCCAGATACGGTACCTCGAATCGGGAACTTGCAATTGTGTTGCATCCTCGTCCATTGTTTCATCTTCGGAGTCATCTGAATCAGAGTCTAGACCCTCCAAAGCAACCGCCCTTGCGACGAGCCGTGTCGTGTGTCTTCGAATTCTTGCTGCCCATTTCGGTACAGGAGCCTCTGTGTCAGGGAGATTTGTTTGAAACCAGTCTTGGTTGCGCGATGTCGCTGATAATCTGGCAATCGAGTAGTATGGGACTGATCCTGTCCGTGTTATGCTCTGGCCGTGAATTAGGAGTCCTAAGGTATTTTCAGCTATGTTTCGTGATAGCTTTTAGACATTGCCTACCACATATAGGGTTCGATGAGACCATTTCATCCTCCTTGGAATACGTTGTTGAACACTCCCAAGTATAGTGGGAACCAGTCAGTTCCTCAGCATCCTTGACAAATGAAACCTGGAATGGCTTCACGTTGAATGGATCAGCAACTACACCTCTGGCTATGGGGTTGTCGCCATCATATACGACCTTGAATCGCGTCAGCTATAACCAACCTAGGGATCAAATAGACATACCTGATCTTCCCACTCGATACATGCATCTGTAGAAAGATACATGCAGATGGCTGTCATGTCCGTCTTTTCGATATGAATCTGTGGATGTTGACCCCTTTCCCAATCGTCTTGGATAGCTATTTTTCGAAATCCAACATGGTTTTTTGCCAAATATGCCAATATAGCTACTCTTTTACCTTGACTCTTGAACCAAGGACTCCATTTCAAGGAGAAAGCGCTCCCATGAGGCACGTAATCGGGATCTGTAATATCCACAGCCTGCCGCACGTTAAACACACCCTGCGTCAAAATTAAGGGGACTTACGTCTTCCTTGGTGTGCCTTCCCCTACCATCGAAGCGGCCAACTTCTTGAATATCCCAAAGCGTCTCCTCACTTGAAGGATCATTCTCTTTTGGCCGAGAGAAGAGCTGCACCGTCATTACAGTAACTTCTCCCACATCACTGTAGTATGCCAGTAGACCCCTCCCTGCGTTTACTTCTTTGGCCCACGAGAAAGACTGAATACGCTCGTTCATATTCCGGTACCCATCTTCCTGATTGTTGTCGGGCAACGGGAGTTGAGCCCCCAGACCCCAGAGTGTTTTCCACGCCTTGAAGCTCCTAACTCGCATGCCAGCGATCATAGCAGAATGTCGATCAATATGTTCACCAATAGCATATATACATCCACTTGTTGACAGAGCCGTTAAAATGGGCCGAAGATTGCATCCAAGCCCATTTGGTGACCACTCCAACCTCACGATCTGGCAGATTGGAGCACCTGAGCCTGTGACGAGACCATTCCCAACACCGGGAAACCAATTCTCATCATTAGCTGGGGGCCCTGCCACTCTGATCCCTGAAAAGGAGCAAAGTTGTGCGTTGATTGTTGGATCTGGACGAATCAAGCCGGAGGCTCGGTAGGACAGCGTGTACTGGCTCTGAAGTTCTTCATCATCCGCTACTTCATCGGGACCGCCACTCCGAGGGTACTCTGGAATGAATATATAGACGGTGTCATCTGTAGCAACTGCAAGTTCAGCGTCACAGGACCATGCCAGGGCATGAGTTGTAAGTGGACGCGACTTGAGATGTATTGTTTTGAGAGGTCGTGTCTATATATTCGTCGAGTTAGCAAGGCGTCTCCCATAATGTTTATATTCAAATATCAAGACGAGGAAAGTATTCTGCATCTTCTCGAGCTCTGGCTTGTTTATATACAAGTACCGTGGGCAATGGTATTGTACTCTTCTTACCTTGGATTTATCCATCCTGACAATTGGGAAATTCACGTTGAGGAACGGTTATCAGTGACATGAAAGTGCCAAATATAAGTTACCGTATTATACCTGGGATTTGCGAGTTGTGGCACTGCAAAGCTGAGAGTTGATCCAAGATTTGGACGAAATGTTCAACACCAAAAATGTGCTGACTAAGCCAACTAGTATCCTGCACCACATTGAACATCAGACACAAGCTCTCTTTGCTCCGCCTGAAGCTGGATCATCGCTGTGTTCGTGGTCTAAGAATCAACGGCTACTCAAAAACATCCGAAAGCTAGGTCGCAGAGGTATGTGAGGTGATAATGAACAAAAGGTCAATATTTGGCCATCTTTGAAAACACAATCAAGTTGCACAAAACCTATTATTAGTATAAAAATGAATCTATCAAGTCAATTAACTACGCCGTTCTCCATATATTTGGTATGTCATAAATGTATAATCAAAACAATACTTCTAGGATTACTGAAACTCAACTCTCCAAGAAGGACCCCAAAGCCCAGAGAAGGCCACAACCTGCAAGGGCTGTCGCACCAACAACCTTTTTGGTCCACCAGTTATCATCTGTGAGAGCCTTGGCCTTTTGAGCCCTTCTGGCAGTTTCAGTCGGGGTACTGGCAGGTGCCTCTACAGATTCCTTCTCCCCAGCAACCTCTTTGGCGGCTTCGGCTTCTTTCTGTTGCAACAGAGCAATCTTTTTGCTGAGTGCTAAGAGGTCCTCCTCTTGAGTCAGATTTCCACTGCGATCAACTTCGACGTTTTGAATGTTGCCGAAAAAGTCTGTGATTAGACGGCTACGAGCGTTTTCTTCGCCGCCAGGGAAGAGGTCGTAGCGCACGCCGGCATGGGAGTGAATTTTGCTGTAGTCGTAACTGTCGAACAGTTCGCCCACTGTCTTCTGGCTGTTCAGATCCTTGACGTTGTTCTCGAGGAATTCTAGGTTGTAGTATGTGTATCGATCAATAACGGCGACACCCACATCGTTGTCGGCATGGTGTGAGTAGGAAGATTGGTCGAGCTTCGAGGAACCGGTGGCGATGATGTTTGGGGAGTAAAGTCTGCTATACATGGTGTTTGCTTGGCAGGTGTCAATCATGAAAAGAATCTCGTGGTATCTAAAAATTATTAATTAGTGGTTGGTCAATGGCAGCAATGAGGCTATCGCCCACCTCTTCTTCTCCCACATCTCCTCGAAAGCGTTCGCAAGATCGAAAGCGCCGATTTCTTCAGCATCCTGGAACTTCAAAAACTCATTTCCACCATGACCAGTCATGTACACGAGAATATTGCTTCGGTCATCGGTAAGCAAGCGCTTGCTTCGCGGCATCTCAGCGCCCACGCGATCCGTCAACAGGCGAATAAAGTTCTCAACAGTAACCTCATAACCACGGTAATCCACCTCAATATTGTCGCCGTAGAGATCAACGGCACGATCAGAATTGCTGTAGACGGTTCCGGGGAAGGCGTTGCGGGGGTTGCAAGCCATGTCGTCGGGAAGCATAAGGATGATCTGGGAGTCGGGAATACCCAGACGCTTGACGGTGCGGTACATGGAGAGTACATTGGCGAGATGCCGGTAGTTGAACCAGAATCGTGACGTGCAGACGAGAACGGCCCAGTTACTGGTATGCTCGGCGAAAGCGGGCGTCGCGAGCAGAGTCGCTAGCACGAGGGCATGGAATCGGACTATTGAGAGCTTCATGGCGGGGGATGCGATGCGATGAAGTGGTTGACAAGGGAGCGTGGTTGAGTAAGGAGTGAGGTTTACAGGCCAGATGCAACAAATAGCATATCCGCTACTAAGCTGTAGGTAATTGAACTGAGGTTGCTAAGAGATGCTCTCTCAAGCTGACCAATCTATTCAGCAGTGATAACCATGAATTCCATTTGCTGGATATCCCTTTTCGGATCAACGTCACCAAATGGAGGGAACACCTAACATTAACGTTGGATTCGATTGGCATTTGGTTACTGTCCACCACATAATGGGAGTCTTACCAGTTCTGGACCCGGAGTTTTCGGCGTCTAGGATCCGATATGACGGCCCCTGGCGCTTGTACTGATTCGAAGCACTAACAATTTCCCAAAACAGTCACCTGTTTGGCCAAGGTGACTTCACCTCGCTGCTCGCCTTACCCCTACCTAGTAGGCAGAGAAAGAAATCTTGGGGTGAGATGGTCCAGATTCTGATGAGATCTCTCCTATTCTAAGACCAGGATTACAAAACAGTTGGGGATTAAGATTTGTTGGCGTCGTGTTTGTTTGATGAGGGTATCTGAAATGGTTCGACTACGAGTGAGATATGCTCTGATGTTGGACATGGCTGGCTCATGGGTGTTGTTTTAGGGATTTTGGAATGATCAGGTATAGTTACTTATGTATTATGTATACCTACCTTATGGTTCGGTATCACTTTAGACCTAATGCTATTCTGGTGAATGATACACACAAGCCACATTCATTATATCCATCTTAAGTCAGATACAGGTCTTATATTAGTGCTCTCTAAGATACGTGGATGATACTCTATCAGGATTAAACGTCAATATGTGTCTACTATCAGACCCCTTATTATGCGGGCAAAATCTTTACCGAAGCTCATAGGTTTATAGTTCTGACCTCAAAAGCACAAGAACCCCGCAATAGAGTGATGACAGGGAGGCATGCGAATTGAGGCTGTTCACGATTACTTACCTAGGTAGGTTGGCACGAAGAACTGAATGACCCCCATCTTCTAATGGATGCTTGCCGGAAAAACCAATGTCTGAAATCATCTTTATCTTAGCCTGAATCTTTGGAGTCAATTTGGTGTGGATACACTGGCTTAGGTAGAGGACCCATAAACCCCTCTTATTGTTGCTTTCAGTCATGATGGAAATCGAATTTTCAACACGATAACGAGAAAACACAATCTGTAATTAGTAAGTCACTTACAGTACTCCGTAGCGTCGCGTAGCTGCATGGAAGAGCGAACAGGAAAAAATGGAGGACCCTGCAGCGACTCCACCATGACGATGTGATGGGATTCAAACTGGGGACATCGACTGGGATGGAATTCAGGTCGTTCGCAGGCGTCAGGGCAAGCGAAGGGTCACCTCATTAGTACAGACATGCCGAACAAAGCCGTTACTGCATACCGAGATAATTACCTATCTAGGTGAACGATCTTGTGCATAGTTAACGACTCCATAAAATTAAGCCATGCGTCGTCAGGTGGGCTGAAAAGAAAAAATGAAGGCTTCTAGTGAGTCTGCAAGTGACGAATGAGAGCGGGGACCAGAGATGGAAAAGGTACGATCACATGAATATTCCGGCTTGAAATTCGAGTCGAGTCGAGTTTGAATGGCGTAGGCGATCCACTTGGCATGTGTCTTGTTTATAACCGCTGCCTTAGACTAGGCTATGCCATGGCATGCATGGACAGGGCATGGATCGTGGGCTGTACTGTACCTACTGTATGCGTGGTACTGTACTTCCAGTGATGGGGTAGCAGAAGCAACACCTTCTTAGCGTTAGGTGGCTAGGTGATCGGTGGTTGTGAGTGTTGGCCGAGGTTGAGCAATGATATCGTGCAGAGAGCCACGGGGTCACTTCAGAAGCTGGGAGGCCCAGAGTCAAAACTCATCCAATGAAGTGTGGTTTCGTGACTACATGTCCCGAAACATCAGTTTGGAATCATGAAGCGCTTGGAAAAAAAAGCCTCAAACATCACCTGTCATGGATAGAAGCCGGGGGAGGAAAACCTGGGGTTGAGGTGAAATCACGATACTATGATGCATCGTCAGAGTTGAACCCCCAAGATCTCCTCGGATCAACCCCCAAAGTTGTGGTCCGGATATGTACTGAGCCTCGATTTCAGTATTGTTGCAACGCTGCTGATCGATGCTATTTTTGCCTGGAGCCAATCCACTTTGAAAGCGAGAAGTCATCATGACCTGGCATTTGAATGTTGTATTTCTTGATTCAAAGCCGATTGAACTCAATGCCCGAGACTTATACGATGCCCCGCTGACCCTGTCGTAACGCAACACAAAGGCAAGGCAAGAATGTGTGTGTCATGTTTCGACGTTTGGTTGTGGAGGTCTCAAGCTTGTTGCTAAAAGTACTAATCTAGTCACCGTCATCTATCCTTGTATATTTCTCCTCTGCTTTCTTTAATTCTCCTTCTTCGAGCATTTCTCTCCATCATCTAGGTAATCAATAAACATTTTACGACCAAAAAAAAGTCGAAACACCATATACTCCTTTTAACTTCCACCTCATCTTATCTCGTAATATCCGGGGTGACACGGTGTATGTCACCTCTAGAACCCTGCCTCCGTCTCTGCCTTCACCTCAGGTCAACCTCTGCTGTGCGACGGTGACTCGCTGAGGTGAAGCCAGGTTAAGGGACCAACCACCCCTGGTCACCTGCTAAACCGCCACATCAGAGACAATCCTGGCTGAGCTCCCTGCTTTGCTTTGTGTACCAATATAGACCTTCTGGACCGTGGCGTGCATATGAGTCTTTTGGCTGAGTTATCCTTTTCCGTCCGGTCTGATTTGACACAAGAGGCAAATACCCAAAACGGCAGGGACCTCAATCGGTCACTTCCCCAGTGGAGGCTTGGGGTGCCTAGGTACCTTAGGTACAGTACTTACACTGCCCGGGCTGCCTAGTCGTCGGCTTTATAGTGGGCGCCTGCATGAGCTCCATTAAAATAACTAACCTAACTGTGCGACGCCAGGGTATTTGACTACTACCCCTTGGCCTCCATCTCTTATTCGGTTCAATCCAACCTCACTCTTCTTCCACCAAAAACAACTGCCAATATCTTTCTCTTCAATTTGCCCAAGGTCTCTGCCGTCTTCATCTTCCTGAGGCCTGTACTCCTTTGTTTCTGTTGACGCCTTCATCATGGGCCGTACGCCGGCCTATATATTTGTCGTCAGGTACGTTTTCAGCTACTAATCCAGACCCCTGTCGTCATGATGCATCGTCGCAATCGCATCGCGTAGCTTAGCGCTGCGTATGCATGTGTACAGCATGAACACGGAGACATGATCTTTTGCAGAGCTTTACTGACCTTATTTGTAGGCACGGCAACCGTCTAGACGCCGCTGACAAGAAATGGCACCTTTCGTCCCCTACACCTTATGATCCTCCTCTGACCTACGGCGGTTGGCTCCAGGCCAGAGCTGTGGGCAACCAAATCTCCAGTATTCTCGAACAAGCGAAAGACGATTACGAGACAAGTTCTAGAGGCACGAAAAGGCGCCGTAGATTTAAGGTCGTTATTCATAGTTCGCCCTTCTTGAGATGTGCCCAAACATCGATCGGGATCAGCTCTGGCCTTGCACAAACTCCCCGTGAATCGCCATATCGTCCGAACGACATCTTCGTTTCCGCGACTGGACCGCCAAAACACTTTCGATCCACTATTCTACGTCTCGATTCCTTTCTTGGAGAATGGTTATCCCCCGAATATTTCGAACAAATTACTCCACCGCCGGGTGCAGCTCTCATGCTCGGAAGCGCAAAGGCGGAACTACTCAGGCGTGAAGACTACAGTGCACTGACATCCGCACCTGCTCCCACTCCTATGCCCCACAGAAGCTCTAATGCTTCTCTATGGAACGGTTCACCAGCCGCCAGCCCGTCTCTGGGACCTATGAGATCAGTGTCTGCAGCTGAAGCCTCATCAGGTTCCGCGATGGCTGCAGCTCTAACTGGACAGCTGGCTAGTCAACTGGAAAAGAAGGGATATACAGTCCCGAAGCCCAACTACGCCATCTCGAGCTCCGGGAAGATCCCCGATGGATTTGTGGCACATGCGCGTGACGAGTGCGTGGTGGTAGATTACCAATGGGATTCTATGAGAGCTCCACTAGATTTTGGAGACGGTGGTCAACTGGGAGAAGAGTGGACAGACATGCACAAGAGGTTTCGACGAGGTCTCAAGAAGATGATAGACTGGTATGCTACGACCGATACGCCTGATGAAATGGTAACACAGGCTGCTGGATCGTCACAAACCGGCACACATGATGACCTGTCAGTTTCCGAACCTGAGGATGTGGAGACTGTTGTCATTCTTGTGTCTCACGGTGCTGGCTGTAATGCTCTGATCGGTGCTATCACTCATCAGCCCGTTCTCATGGATGTCGGAATTGCATCCATCACCATGGCGGTACGAAAACAAGGTGCCGACTATGACACTCTTCTAGCGGCATCAGCAAACGAAGCATTAAACGCTGAGCCTCACGTTTCCCCCCACCAGATGTACGATATTCGGATGTCCGCAAGCACCGATCATTTGCGCTCAACGACCTCGACTCCAGTCTCGTCCCGATCTACCTCAGCTGACGGATTCCCTGCCGCCATTCGTGGCCGTAACCCCAGTATTAGCAGTACTGATGGTCCTGGTCCACTCATCGGTTCCTTTGTTTATTCCGATCCCATTATTCCCATGGGCAGTCGCAGTGCTTCAGCCAGTGCAACTGTGGGGTCGTCAATACGCCGAACTTCGGGCTCACAACGGCCACTGAACAGAGGACCAACTCTTGCCACGGCAACGGGCGGATCAGCCCCAAGGAGTAATTCGCCAAACACTAGCACTCCCTCATTCGGCTTGTGGACACCAGGACCTTCTTCCCTCAGATTGATGGATGATGGTAGTGATGAAGCTTCTGATAAGGAAGATTTCGACAGTGTACTGCCCAACTTTGGCCGCTTCAAGGATATAAATGAGAACAAGAAGGAAGAGACACATGCCTCTACCGCCATGTCTACCTCCAACTCATCTACCCAATCTTCTTTCTCTTCACGCTTCGAGCTTAACTCGACAAACTCTTTGTCTATGAGCCTGCCGCCAGCGGCAATCTCCTCACTGAGCTCATTCTCATTCCCTTCTAGCGGAGAGGCTACCCCAAAGGCCACGCCCAGAGGTCCTATACTCTCAGCCCCCATCCGGATCAAGACAGATATCTTGCACGACTTTGACAAGCCCACCGAAGAACTTCATATTGGGCAGCTTGGAGATGGCCTGGGTGGACTCTGGGGCCTTCCTCGGCCTCCTGGCGAGGCCGAGCGCTTCCGCGACATGAGTCTTTCCAAGCGACGCTGGACGACTACCGAGCGTGCTTAACTTGACGCTCCAAATCTTATGATACCCTACTATATTTGCCATTTGGCAGGATGATGACTCAAATATTCTCTCAAGTAAGAGGAATGGCGCAGATTGCTATATATCTCTTCTCGCCTGTACTGTTTTAACCCGTGTTGCTTCCTGCTAGCCGTTTCTTCTTATTTACTCGACGACAGACAGGTCTGTCTTTATACTCATAGCATCGGCGAAAAGGCGGGACACCATCCACTCATGGAAAGGAGAACAGCAATGCAAATGATATGCCGGACCATTGGCTTTGGGATTGATACCTAGGGGAGGAATGAATTTACCAGGACACAAAATATTCAATGGGGCTTATATTCCTTTGATTTTGGGCTTCGGCGCATGGTACTTTTGGCGAACACAGCAACAATGTATTCTAGTACGTGAGCGGACGGTACATATGGTACCGGGTTTACAGGTACAACGGCTGCGGAGAGCCGAAGATTGCTCAACTGCATTTTGCTTAGCAAACGAATAAAAATCTCACCTATTATAGCTGATTTTTACCTGTGGCAAGCCAAAAAAAAACCGGACAACGCCAGAACATATGATAAGTTGTTAATTTCATCTATGGACCATAACAGAAGTCGATACCTAGATCTGACTGCTAATGGTCGATGTACTTAAAACAAAGGGTATGCTCAAGCGCTCGGATATTGCTTCAAATGTACACCCAGTATTGGATGGAAAAATACAAGTCATGTCATGCCCAGCTACCAACGCCATCCATCCGCCGTGACCTTGCACAGCAGTCAATGTTGAAACCCGAAAAATCCCAAAGACAGCTTTTCCCATGTATACCCGCGATGCCTTCTAGTTTATATTCCTTCTTAACTCATCTATCCGAACACCTTGTTCATGGCCTGGTGAGCTAGCTCGACACCAAGGAAAGTAGCGGCATTGGCGGGTACAGCACGAGCAAGAGCAGGACCGAATCCGGGGAAGAAGGCCTTGACACCTCCCTTTCCATAGAGCTCGCGAACAATGCTGCGAACGGACACGCTGCCCTCGGAGGTCTGTAGGCGGGACTTGACTGTATCAACGGGAAAGACAGGGATCCACATGGCAACTCCAGCGGCAGCTCCAGCGCATGTGATGGCAGTGAGACTGAGCTGGCCACTAGGCTTTCCAGTGAGAGGGTCAACGGGGGTCATCTTTCGCTTGATATACTCGTAGGCGGCAAAGTAGGCAGCGGAACCGGGTCCATCGCGGGCGAGGGTAGCAGCGCTGCCGCGGAACACGCTGCGGAAGCCACCCTCCTTGTAGAGCTGGCGTACGACATCGAGACCGCCGTTGTACTTGGGCTTCTCGCCGGGGGCAAGCTGCTTCTGGCCCTGGACCTGAAGAATGACCTTGATACGCTCGAAGGGGGCGGTGATGGCGGTCATGGGAATGGCGGATATAAAACCGGCGGTTGAGATCTGGGCAATTGTGAGGCCCTCAGCTGGGACTTCGCTGACGCCGCGGACGATCTGCTTGCCGAGGTCGTAACCCCAGAAAGACACAGCGACTGCACAGGATCAGTATGCCGCAAATGTATATTAAGAGGAGAAAACGTACACATGGGTGTCACACCAACGAGAGGAGCGCTCACGCCAGCGTAGAGACCTCTTCGCAGACCATCGCGAGCAATACTCTTGCGAACAACATCAACAGCAGACGAGTAAACGCCTCGCTCAGCGGTTTGAAGGCGAACTTTTACAAGATCAAAAGGATGGCCTACGACAACAGCGCAAAGACCACCGAAACCACCAGCTGCAAAGGCGCGGGCTTGCTGGGCGAGACCAGAGGCTGCGCCGGCCTTGGGGTCCTCTTTGGGTTCAGGAGCGGGCGTGGTGTTCTTGAGCTTATCGATGACGCGAGCCTCGATGGCGGAGTCGGGGGTGTCAGCGGAGGACATTGTTAAGGATTGGAGAGGGAGGGTTATTGAGGGAGAGGGGAGAATGGGAGGAGAGGAGAGGAGGTGAAGTATAAGTCGGGTTATGAATGAATGAACCTCGGAATATGGAATGTGGAGGAAGAGGGAGTGGGTAAAGAAGAGTGTGGGGTGTTCTCGGCCGAGGGGAGGGTGAGCTTATGATGTAAGTCAAGAACCGGCTGTTCCAATAGAGCTATGGCGATGTATAATAAATAGAAGGGAAATGAGACACAAAAGAGAACAATCAGAAATGGACCATTTAACAATTAAGAAGGGTAAGATACGTCACAGGTGTATCTAATTATCTATTCGGTCGGTCGGTCGGGACAGGACAGAGCTGAGCTTATTTCATGGAACTTCACGTCAACCTAGGTAGGTATGTCTGTGCTTTATTTGAGTTACAATAATTAATTAATAAGATCTCTTTTACTTGCTCTGTGTTGATCTACAACTATTCATTCTGTGCTTCTCCAATTCCCCCCTCGGTCTTCCGGGGCAATGATCCTTCACCCACCCCCGATCCCCGAGCCCCGGTCCCGGCTCTCTTCACTTTTTTGTTGCCTCGGCTTCGGCTCGCGGGGGGCATCATGAGTCTTTGTTCCCCACACATAAGGAACCGACTTGGTTTCGTGGGGTACGGTACTTCCCTCTCTTCCATCTCTGGAATAATTTTCCGTGGCTGATCTCAGTGCAGAAGATGTGGTTACACTGCTATGACAGCCCGGCCAGACGGAATTGGGTCGGGATTAAGGACTTTGCATCAAGGGCTCAGGTGAAGAAGAGAAGTGAGGTGAGGTCATGCACCAGATCTTCAAGTCAGATTAGGCTTTCCCAGTTGGAGAAGAGCCCCACAATCTCCATCTTTTGCAGACCTCATCTCACTATCACATGCCAGCAATTGCAGTTCTGTCTCACTTACACCCTCAATCTACCTTGGCCTCACCACAAGCATTGAAATAAACAAGAGACAATCTTAGGAAATAGTCATTGGAGCCTTGTTTATTGCTGGATATACACCCTCCTCCTTCTACTCTACAACCTCCATCTCTGTGATAAGAATCCAAGTAAGAATGATAATAATACATGTGATCCTCCACGTGCCCCTTGAATAACTTGCTGGTCGCTTGTAAGGAGTCCCAAGCCAAACAAACACAAAGACCTCCCAATTGGCAGCGCCATTGAGACATTGGCACAGTCTCTGGTGACCATTATTCCAACGACATATCTCATCGTACAATTCCACAATCAACTGTCCTTTGATACAAGCAAGTCATACACCTCATCTCGCGGCAATGCTTCCCCTTTCCGTATACGCTCCCACCTCTTTCACATCTTCTATACCAACTCTAAACTCCATCTCCACGGACTGTAGTCACAAATTCCGCTTCTAAAACGCCTTCGCCGATGCCAATGTGGGTGTTGCTGGAGGTGCAGGGATTCCTCGCCTGCTGCACCAACAGCTATTATCTCCCTCTCGCTCCACTTGCACAACAACATCCGCCCCTTCTCTCAATAGATATTCGCGCACTCGATCTCGAACATCCTCCAAGGGAGCCCCTCGCGCTGCCACCACGTGAACAACACCCAGAAGCTTGCCTCCGGTAGGGCTAGCACTGTGATCATCGCGCCAAAACTTGGGCGAGGAATAGCCCACTACTCCTCTTTGATTGAGGATGCCACCCAGGCTGTTTCGCAGGTTGTACTCTGTATCCTCAGGGATGCTGAGTAGTAATCGTTTCGCAGAAGAGTAGACAAGTGGCTTCGATGAAAGGAAGATCAAAACAGCAATGAAGCACGACGCCAGCGGATCCCATCCAGCCCACCCCCAGAAACTCGTCAATATCGTAGACACAATAACCGACACGCTGCCCAAGGTATCGGCAAGAATATGCAAGTAAATGCCGTGCATGTTCTCGTTATCGTGGCCGTGGTAGTCATCCCCTCCATGAGCATGAGAGTGGTCATGGCTGTGATCACGACTATGGGAATGCGAATGGTCGTGTCCATGATCGTGTCCATGATGGTGATGGTGACCAAATGCCATCATTCCAACTAGGTTAACAAGCAGACCTAGGGTGCTCACAATGAAAAGCTCGCCCAATCGCTTTGTCTGAGTTCCCTCCCATAACCGTTCGAACGCCTCAAAGGCAATTTCAACACTGAGCAACCTACACACAACAATTAACGCCATACCTGCAGATGTCCCGAACGTTACTTACATCAACAGGATGCCATTGGCGAATCCACTCAATGTTTCAATTTTGCCGAAACCATAAGGGAATCGCTGGCTTCGAGGCCATTTGCTCAACACAGCAGCCAGTAGACCCACTAGGAGCGCCACGCAATCAAAGAACATATGGATGCTGTCGCTCAGTAAACCAAGCGAATCTGTGACGTAGCCATAAAACGCCTGTACAGCCATGAAAGAAAAGTTGAGCCTAGACGATGATCTGAATTAGCCAAACATTCCAAACCAAAGAATTTGTCATTGCATACGCCATAAAGTAGAAAATCCGCCTGGAATCCTTTTCGATTAAGATTGCGTTCAGAATGGGAAATTTGGTTGTATATGGCAGTATCATTCTAGTGAATAAGGATCTCTTGCCCTTGTCGTCATCATGGGAATGCGTATGGCCGTGATCGTGTCCATAATTGCGGCTATGGTCATGGCTGTGCGAATGATCGTGACTATGAGACTGAGTGTGGTCGTGCGAGTGTGAATGGTCATGCGAATGATCGTGATGGTGGTCGTGAGGAAAGTCAGGAGGAGAATAAGTCATGTTGGCCGACTCAGGACCTGGCGTAAGTATACTCTTGCCTCCGGGTGTTTTCTCTTCTGTCCAGCCCTCCAGAGTATTCAATGGCGCTGGAGGGAGCTTTTCGCGGGCGATGGATGCGCTTGTGTTGGACACGCGGGAGCGTCTGTGTCCGTGTTTGTGGACGCTCGGGTTGTATGATTGTGCGCTGTAGTTCCCGTTCCCATTTCCATGGTCATGGCTAGTTTCGTGGTTATGATCTTCGTCAGGTACTGATGGAAGGCTCCCGTTGGAGAAAGTAGATTGTCGTCTGATGTTGTTGAGGGACGACTGGGAATGACTTCGTGTGTGAGAATGCATATGGTTCTGGTGCGCATGCGGTAAAGAGGATGTCGGCAGGGCGTATGAGGACGTCATGTTAATTTATAGACTTGGGGTTGGCGCTCAAGTCAAAGTTTGGTCTTAATTCAAGTCGTGGAGTCGGTCGAAGAGGGCGGTGATCGGATATCGGCGCAAGTATTGGTGGTTTGAGAGGGAGTCCTTACGCCTCCCCAAGAACCAATCGCAACGTCATCAGTTGAATGGGAAATTGGATTTGTGAGACAGGCGCGTCGCAAGCAGCTCTATCGTGCCAGTTATAGATAAACAAGAAAGAAAGAGATCGTGGGACGTCAAGAATCCTTTTCAGAGGCAGGCGCGGGAGGCGTGAAAGAGCCGTGGTTGTGGCGGGCTAGAGATAGGAGACTCCAGCACGTGGAGCTAAAAGTGACAACCCGAATGAGCAGCGATCGACGGAGCCAAGAAGATTGAGGATAGAGCTGAGAGAGGGAAAAGCAACTAACTCGGTCGATTGATTATTAGAGTTGAACTATCTCATCCTTATGGGAAGTTGCCTTTGAGCCCGTGAAAGAGTTGCTACGTTTTGCTCTACCTATGCTCCATGCCCCGATAACATCCCAGAGTCACTTGATTGTTGATCTGGGTTCGCCCCTTCCTGATCCTCCGATAATGGATCATGGATTGGTCCTCGCCCTGTAGCTTAACCAGGGATTCCTAGTGGAAGGTCAACTTTGACTGGCTCGGCGCTGAAAAGGTTACGTCCCCCCCTGCATGCGGTTTGCTTGTCCGCTAAAAGTTAGTACCCTTGATGCTCTAGCGCTATCACACCCCGCGCAGAGTTGCACCTCAACCCCTGAACTTCATCTCAAGATGAGGTGTGATAATCTCCCGTTTCCTGTCTCTATGCTTGACTTTGCATGAGAAAGAGACGCAAGCTGTGTCCTTTCTTATGGAAACTGAGACGGGTTTGTCACTTGTTTCGATACTTTCATATCCCTGCGAGCATGAAGAAAGAAAGAAACCCAGTTAGTAAAAGTTAATCAATGGATTCTGCTTGTTGTAAGTTTGAGCATGGAATGGATCACAAAGCCTGGGCATTAGCTATTCCCACAAAGTAGGGCTTTTTTTTACTCGTTTTTTTTCTATGCAAATGCTGTGTACAGTCTCACTATCTCACCTATGAATCTCTACTTTTGATCATCAACTAAGTTAGTAATTAGGGATAGTTTCGTTCCATCATTGGTTCCCTCCTTGTCCTTCTTACAGTTGGTCCCTGTGCGTGCTCGCTTGTGGAACCTCAAATCCGTTCGTCCAGTGCAAGGTGGCCTTGGCCTTGACCTTGACCAGCAACCTACATTACACCAGCGTCTATATCTGGTAGCAACCACCAAACGGATAACTACCTAGTCTTGACGCCATGACATGATTTTCGATTCCTTCTCCCAACATGCCAACAGCTTTCATTGTCTCCGTTATCGCCGGCGGCATCAGCTGTATCGTCCTAGTATCGCTGATACGTGGTCTCGCCGTCCTTATTCCAACTCGCTATCAACCATCAGAGCAGCCTGAAGATGATCATATTCAGATTCTTGTGGTCGGCGATGTCGGTCGCAGTCCTCGCATGCAATACCATGCCCTGAGTGTCGCTAAGCATGGTCGAAATGTCGATATCGTGGGTTACAAGGGTAATGCAATCGATCTGTTGCTCAGTTCCTGGCCATAAGCTAAAACTAAATAGAAACCTCGAGACATCCTGATCTCATTGGAAACCCTCGGGTCGCCATGTATGCGCTCCCCTCACAGCCTGAAGTTTTGCAATGGGGAACTTTGCCATTCTTTCTTAATATTCCTCTCAAGGTTCTATGGCAGTTCTGGGGTTTGTTCCGTACCTTGATGTACGACGCCCCTGCTGCCAAATGGACCATCATTCAAGTAAGTTGGCATCACGTTCCGAGCCCTCGAGCTTTATGATGATTAATCTTCCCAAGAACCCTCCCTCAATTCCCACATTTCATGTTGCGCTTTTGGTCTCCCTCATGCGAGGTAGTAAGCTTGTCGTGGACTGGCACAATTACGGCTACACAATCCTCGCGCAGGGCAAGTGGTATGTGAAGCCACTGGTTCCCGTGTATCGCTGGTATGAGACTGGCTTTGGACGATACTTGGGAGACGTCAATCTTGCTGTCACCGATGCCATGGCCCGCCAGCTCAGGGAGAAGCCTTTCAATGTCAAACGGTCTGTTTTTACACTTCACGATCGGCCTGCCCAGGTTTTTCAGCCTATCCTCTCTACAGAAAAGCGCCAGGCATTCTTGTCCCGACTCGCAGAGACCAAAGATATCGCTAAGGATATCGTGGATGGAGCAGTACGTCTCATTGTGAGTAGCACTTCATGGACACCGGACGAAGATTTCGGGCTGCTTCTTGATGCTCTCGTGTCGCATGCTAGCTCTGCGGAGGCATCACCTATTCTGGCCATCATTACTGGAAAGGGACCACAGAAAGAACACTATCTGGAGCGAATCAAGATGCTCCAAGACGAGGGCAAGCTCCCTGGCGTTCGAATCATCACTGCTTGGCTCTCCACTAGGGACTACGCTTCATTGCTTGCTTCCGCGGACCTCGGCATCTCGCTACACAAGTCTAGCTCAGGCGTCGACCTTCCCATGAAAGTGGTGGACATGTTTGGGGCGGGCCTTCCTGTCGCAGCATACTCAGCTTTTGAGAGCTTCGGCGAACTTGTCAAGGAAGGACAAAACGGCTGCGGTTTTGAAACATCATCAGAGTTGGCGGGTATTCTCATGAGACTGTTGAGTCTTTCCGGACAAGAAGAGCTTGCTCATTTGAAGAAGGGTGCCGTTAGTGAAGGCTCCTTGAGATGGGATCAAGAATGGGACCGTGTAGTTGGCAAGGTCATTGGACTTGTTGGCGAAGAAAGCACTTAGATACTGCAATATACAGGAGAAGGCAACAACCAACAACCTTGATTTCAATGTACAACAAGCAAGTCACTTGATTTTTATGATTTAAAACACGACAAAAGCTCCTTGACACCGCTCAAAACGCTGATGATCGTCGTCACGGTATTTCTTGCCACCCAACGCCAACTACTCATGCCTCATACTCCAATGAATACCACAGATATATAGAAAGAGAGAGCCACCGCGGATTTAGTCCTCTCCCAAACTCTCCCTCACACACTTCCGGCAACGTCTTCGAAAGTCTTTGTGTTTGCCCTCCCTCTCCTCGCGGAACATACGTGCCGCTTCCACGTTGGCAGGGCTCTCGTCGTTGGGACTGTGAAAAAGGCTGATGGTGCTGAGGAGGATAGTCTCGGGTGTCTGGACGGGGCTCCAGCGTTCGGAGGCAGCTTCGTAGCCATACTCGTCCTCCTCGGGAGGATGGAGGATGGAGATGCAGAGCTTGCCGTTTTCGTAGATATTCGGGTGGAATGGGATCGGGTCTTGAAAGGTGAGAGAGGGAGGCATGTGGGGATAGCTCAATGGAAAAGATAGACGTGCTCGGAAGTTGCCTCCTAGTCGTTGAGGTCAGCGTAATGTTCAAGTTCATGAGGGGGTTAGTAAGCCGGGGGGGCATAGTCGCACCGCCGTAGTATTTGCAGTCATCGCTGATCATGAGCATCACTTCCCACTCAAAGATATTGTTATCGTTAACGAGGCCGCACGAGATTCCTGGAATGTCCTTGCCCGCCTGCATCTCTTTGAGCTGTCGCTTCAACAGTGAAGCTGCAGGTGCAGAACTAGCAGTCATTATGTCTTCTGTAGAGATGTCGGCGATGGACAGGTCCTAGCTAGAGACTCGTGAAGAGGTCTTGGAAAGTGAGGGAAGAGCTGGCGAGGCTGTATATGTATATGCAAGATCAGGTGGGATCCAATGCTAGGATGATCTAGTCGTGGTTGGAGTCGGGTGGTGGGGGAGTCGTCGAGCTAGCTGAGAAACGGCCCCGCCTCTACGGTTCACACTCTTGAGGGCAGAAGGCGAATTTGCGATGAAGTAATTCAGAGCCCCATTACACGACACTCGTTGTAATTCACATTGGTTTTTTTCCTCGACAACCTTGATTGCTTAATTATCAAAGGCGGCCTGTCAAACTCAGGCCGACCTTTGCGGTATCCAATCTCTTAACAACCATGAATAGACTGCAAGACTCAACTGTTATACACCCAATAACTCTTCATATAAAACCATGTTAAACACGGGGTATCATAAAACAACTCAGAAATCCGTCACTTCTTCGACGTTCCAAACCCAGTAAAGCCCATCGACGCCATCATATCGTCCTCATCATGTTCACCCTCAATCCGCAAGTCTTCTCCATACTCGACCTTCACCTTGGCCGCCTCCTCCTTCTTGAGCCTCTTCCTCTCATTCTCCTCTTTTCTCTTCTTCCTTCGTTCCTCGGCCTCCTTCTCGGCCTCTTCTTCTCGCAGTTGTAGTCGCTCATGAAGGCTAGTTTGCTTCTCCTTCTCCAACTCGTCTCGTCGTCGGATGTAGTACTCAATGCGCTCGTGGACTTCCTCTGCCGTCGCACGCTTAACTTCTGTTGTTTGGCCAGTGTTTATCAAATGTTGCGGTGTGTTAAGATGCTCGATGTATTGCTTGTTGTCCTTGAACGTGAGATCACAAGGTTCACAGTAGAAACCAGCTCCGCGGCCTCGCTTGCCCACGCCCGCGCCTCCAGGGACGAGCTGTGTCTTTCCAATTTGTTGTGTAAGATCTATCACGTTGCGTCGCGCTGATGTGTATGTTTCGTCGCCTGTCAAAGGTTTGTGGTATTTCTTTCCGGCGAGCTTAGCTTCATAACGCGCCTTGGCTTCTTCTTTCTCCTTTGCCTCGCGTTCCTTTGCCTTGGCGGCATATTCGTCGAGATCCCAGGTTTTTCGAAAATCAGTATCGCCTGATGGCGCGCCGCTGTATGCACCTTTCTTAGAATCGGACATTGTAGATGATGAATGTTAGGGGAATCTGTTAGAATAACGCGAAAAGGTCAAAGGTTGATCATGAATGCTAAAAAAAAAGTTGGGGCGCGGTCATAGCACTTTAATTCAACCCGAATCTAGCCCAGAAAGGATCCATGGATTGCAGCTCCCAACTCAAAAGCATGACCTCAGACTGCCTTTTTGCCCTTCAATACTTAATTGTCACATGTCTTTACTCAAGTTTCTTGGCGAAGCAAGAGAACATTATCATCTATCTCAACAGAACTGTCTTGCCCAACACTTCATCTGAGCTGTGACATTATTCCTGGTGCCCAACATTGCCTTCATACGCGTGAAAATTATCCCAGCAAATGCATACTAAGCTACGGAGTACATACGCAGTAGTTGATTAAGACGGGAGCGACAGGGGTACCTAGCATGAGGTCACAGTTATGGAGCGCTAAAAGTACCCCGCCGCGGGGCATCTCTTTTTTTGAATCGCGACCCAAGGACAATTTTTCACAAAGACACTACTACATTCCTATCACGAGAAAAAGGATCACCATGCTGTATCTCGTAGGGCTTGGTCTCTCCGACGAGACAGATATCACTGTTAAGGGCCTTGAGGTCGTCAAGAGGGCCTCCAGAGTTTATCTCGAGGCTTACACTAGCATTCTGCTTGTTGAGCAATCAATCTTGGTGGGAACGACCATTCCTATCACGTATAACAACACAATGCTGACTTTGGCTAGGAATCATACTATGGACGCTCTATCACAGTTGCTGACCGTGAAATGGTTGAGTCGAACAGCGACGAGATTCTCCGAAATGCGCAGAACGAAGATGTAGCATTCCTTGTTGTTGGAGATCCCTTTGGGTACGAACCAGAATTTTGACTTACAACTATCGATACTGACATTCTTAAGTGCTACAACTCATACTGACTTAGTACTTCGTGCGCGAGAACTCAAGATCCCTGTTCGAACCGTTCCCAACGCCTCTATCATGTCTGGTATCGGCGCCTGCGGTCTTCAACTCTACAACTTTGGTCAAACCGTGTCGATGGTATTCTTCACAGATACTTGGAAGCCTGCATCCTTTTACGATCGCATAAAGGAAAATCGTGAAATTGGACTGCACACATTGGTCCTAGTGGATATCAAGGTTAAGGAGCAGAGTCTTGAGAACATGGCACGAGGTCGCCTGATCTATGAGCCTCCACGCTACATGACGGTTGGCCAATGTGCTCAGCAGATGCTGGAGATCGAAGATGAGCGCAAAGAGGGTGTCTATACCAAGGACAGCTTGGCAATTGGCGCTGCCCGTGTAGGAGGCACGACAGAAAAGTTTGTGGCTGGCACATTGGAGGAGCTTTGCTCTGCTGATGAGGAGCTTGGTCCTCCTCTCCACAGTCTTGTCCTTCTTGGCCGAAGAACACACGAGCTAGAGCTCGACTACGTGCGACAATTTGCGGTTGATAAGGAGAAGTTTGACAGGCTATGGAAGGCCGAGTATGGAAAGCAGCTCTGAATGCGTGCTAATATTGTCATGATTTCGTATCGCCTTTGATAAAAAGTCCTATCGTACAAGCGAGATTTGCATTACTCAGACCATTACTCTCGCGAAGCGCGCCACGATCGCACATCTCCCTCCGAAATCTCTCTCAATGTGTTAGGCGAAGCAGGTTTCCCAGTAACGGCGCTGGTAGCAATATCGGTGGCGCGGCTTAGAAGGTTCTTTGAAACAAGCGAGTATGTGACTGAGACAGTCTTGACGCGGATAATTCCGATACGAGGGTCATTCTCGGAACCATCATGGACACCATCGCCAAGATCGCCGAGCCAAGCCTTGAGGGTTGGGCTATAGTGCTTGGAAACAAGGCTGCGATCTGTACTGATGCTGGCGTTGCCAGCAACAGAAGCCCACTCTCCAGAAGCGTTGATAAAAGAAACGTTGACATGAGGGTCAGCATCGAGATCGTCGGTTTTGCCAGACTCGGTGTTGGTGTGAAAGAGAAGGTCAATGCCTCCGGTCTCCTAGACAAATTTCAGACATAAGGTCAGGCAATACCACAAAGCGAACTTACGGTGGCGGCCAGCGCCATACAGCGAGAGACCAGGTTGCCAGAACCTGAACCACGAGTGGTCATCATGCCGAACTTCTCTTTGGTGATGAAGTGGACTAGATCCTCAATATTAGTCTGGAGGGGAACCTCCTCGGCGTTGGCCTTCTTGTAGGGATCGGCGGGGGCATCGCCAGTGTTTGTGTTGGAGAAAGACATTTTGAAGATTTGTGTGGTGAAACTGTCGGTGTTTTGTTGGTGTTGAAGTCTGAAGATATGATCAGAGCGAAACTTGAAACTTTTTGCTTCCACAGTAGAGTTATATATACCCTCTCGGAAACGAGCTGCTTGCTTACATCAGAACATGCAAGCCATCGCACAATCGTCGACATTTCATCATCGATATTGAGTAGGCATGTAAGGCAGTGGGGTGTTTGAGATCGAGCAACAGAGAATGGTGACGTCACATATACGATCAGCTCCCACCCGAAGACAAGAAGCTCTTCTGTTGAACTTGACGATTCCTACCAATCAAATACTGCACTGGGCTTTAATAACATGGCCTGAGGTTTGGTCGCAGGAGTGTCAGGGACCTCAGAATGACAAGTTTCGCCTCAATCTGAGGGCCATATTAAACGGCTCTTCGTAGTAATCAGCTACAACTCGATCAATATCAACCTGCCAAGTACTATGTAGAGAACCAGGTGAAGGCCCATATCTCATGTCTCTTAAAATAAATAGGCCAACTGCCTCATAACCTGTGCAGTACAGGGGCTCTTCCGATGCTCTCCCTAGAGATTGCGCCAGGGTAGATCTATCGTTGTTGATGACTATCATCGATGCCAAGGGCCAGCTTCAACCTACATACCTCTCTCTACCTTGGTACCTAGTAGCTACATACTAGGTAAGTAGTAGGCAAGGCGTCGACAGATGGTTTGGTCTTACACTGGTCACATGATCAATCCTTAAGAATCCTTTGATATCTCTCACTTCGTTGTTGCCTCTAAAAGCTTTGGGAGATGTGATTCAAACCTTGTTATGGTTCACAGACAAACACTTCAGGTTATCAAAAGCCCGCAAAGGCCTCCAGCTATCACTACCGAGTTCCACTTTGCTAAGCCCTCTGGATCGTCTGTTCAATTCACCAAGCAGTTCCTATTCGATGGATGACAATTGAGTGCTAGTATCACATCCGGTGACAGTAACGGGCCGCTGGTGCGAAGTCAACTGCGTTTGCCGTTCATGATAGGTAGGCAAATGGCCGATGATACCAAAAAGCACTGTCATTTCTTCGTGTTTTGTCTCTATCTACAAGCTCTTTTTTCAACTCTTTCCGGGATCTCGATCGCATGTGCTGCCACTTTTGGAAGCTTCAGTCGCCGGGCGGCAAAGGCAGGTGCGACGAACGGTCTCCTGCCCCGCGGCCCTTGCCTTAATTTTGTGTTGCCAGTGCCAGCGCCAGTGCGTGCCTTCCTCAACCCGAGCCCATAACGTCACACAGGAGTACCGTAGGGAAGGAGAACAGCAGACTTTAGAGAAACTCCACTCCACCCGGCTTCAACAACCTCAGGTACCTACCGACCAGCGACTTTCCTGAGCAATCCCCGTCCAACACCCAACCCTCGTCTTCTCCTTTACTTGTCATGCTCATCCATCTAAGACCGTCTTGCAATCAACAAGCCAGCACATAGCAACACTAGAGGCGTTGCGCCTTGGCTGCTGTCCCCTGCAATATACAAACCCGCCGCGGGACAAGCAGAGAGCATTCCCCTAGTTGGATGCAAGCTCCAGCCCTTCGCTCACTTACCCTACTCGTTTCTTTAGACCGCATCACAGCAAAAGAAACCACAAACCTTCGATTCACCCCCAGTGCAAAGGAGTGCAGCCTATTTATTCTGCATCCTGATCAATACCCAAGTCGTCTGATTTAAATATTTCACCTTTCCCCTCATTTTACTCTGCTTTCACCTTCATCGTCATCGACCGCATAGCTATCTCTTTTCGCCTGGGGTCTTAGTTTACCGACCAAGGTCACGACATTTCCAACTCAAGACGGATTTATTTGTGGCTCGTCTACTCTCATTTTCTGGGTGTTGAGCTCTTTCTGCGGCCGCTTATACGGCGCTGTTTACCAAGCCAGCTATCTGCGTACATCAGTTGTCTCAATCTAACCGCGACCATGTCAAACACCCCTGCTGTCAGTACTCCAGAACTATTACATCTTCAGTATTGACTAACAACTTACAGACGGCTTTCCCATGGGAATGCAGGGACAAAGAAGACCAGGCCAAAGCCGCCTTCAACCATCCGCTCCGCCGTGCCAATCAGTCTCTCGCCGAAGAGAACATGAAACTGAAGCGTATTCTTCGCGAAAATGGAATCTCCTGGTCTTCCGTCGCGCTGAATCACTTGCAACAATTCAATCCTTTGAAGCGTAAGACCCGATCTTCTATGACCGCCCAAGAGCTTGGTGCCCCTTATCTTCCCATGGAAGTTATTCTACGCATTCTCAAGTTCGCAGTGAAGTCTCCCAGTCCAATTGTTGACCCGTTGTCCCCCCTAACATCTGAGAATCTGTCGGACAAAGAGAAAACGCAGGGCAACCAGATTGCGATCAACTTCCTTGCTACCTGCAAAGCCCTTCACGTCGAAGGTACCCGATACCTGTGGGAGTCGAACAACTTTACCTTCACGACTCCCCAAGCTGTCCGCAATTTTGCCGACCTGCCTGCCAAATTTCGCCAAAGTATTACTCATGTAAATTTTCGTGTCATCGCACGATACTATGATGATCAGCCCCGCCGTCGGCACAAACTGGACCGTTGCTATCATGTCGATCTGAAGAAGGACTACCTCTTAAAGGTCCAACAGCGTCCTACCGAGTCTCCTCTTATTCGTGGTGGCTTCCGGTGCTACACTTGGAATCAGATTGTCGACTTTCTCGAGGGACTTCGTGCACCCTTCGATCCGAGTTACCGAAACAGGAAGCAACCGCGACCACGAATGCTGCCATCGCTTGTTTCTCTACGTCTTGACTTGGTAAATTTCTCCGACACCCTTCTCCCGTTCTCTGGGTCGGAGCTTCACGATGTCTGCTCTCATGAGCTCGGCTGCACCTTGAATGAACTCCAGGTCACGGGTATGCCCTTTGATGACACTGGCATGAAGGCTTCTGCCGAGATGAGCGGCATGCTCAAAGATGAAGGCCTTTATCTTGATGGCCCAGCTTCCTACATGGCTCACTCCAAGCACCTTCAACCTCTTTCTAGCAAGAAATGGTGTGCCAGAGTAATCCGGGCTTGGAAGCCAAAGGACGATGGCGACGAAGATAGTGAAAACGATTCGGATACTGTCCATGGCCACTCTCACAGTCATGCTAGGCTTGGAGCCTTGCCTCCTGCACCCAATGAAGAAGGGCATCCACCTTCAAACCGCGACGAGGAAACTGTCATTTGGAAACGGGTCCCAGTCGATCGAGATGTCGAGAAACGCGACTGGGTCCAGTTTTCTCGATTGACCGGATACGAAGTCAGCGATATCGATTGGGACAGCGACGAAGAGGGTATCTGCCCCTGTTGTGGAGAATCCCACCCAGGCTCGTCCTTCCTGGAGGCTCTAATGGATGAAGACCTTGCTGACTGAGCATCAGTGTGATTATGCTACCGGATGGTTGGCGTTGAAAAGGGTATCGACGAGGGGTTTGTGACGACTATATATTTATCTCCGAACATGCATAGATGCCCCTACGAGCTATGAGGTTACTAATTTTTGAGCGAAATTGAACGGAGTCTGAGGAACAAAATGGGACGGGAAAATATCATGATGGGAATGGGCATTATATTTAGACAGGTCCACATGGCCCTAATTCAGCGGCGAGGCAAAGGTGCCCAAGAACGGAGGTGCAACATGGAACACTGAACATGTGTGATGGCATGACGTCTGCAGCATTATCAATTCGTATACCACGGGTGTCTATGAAAATCGAACGCATATATAGGTACCTAGTACAAACTCAACGTGCTTGATCAGATACCTGAATCATCTTGCTCCATCTCCATCTTGTGTGAGAAATCATTCCATGCCTTGCAACCCTTCTCAATATCATCGTATTGTTGATCTGATATTAGGCTTGGAATTTCATCTTCTCGTACCATAAACTGTAAGGAGAAGCCTTCGGCAGCATGCCACCCTATATGACAGTGCATGAGCCACACACCTGGATTGTCGGTCAAAAAAGCAATCACCAGATGTCCTTTAGCTGGCAGAAGGGCGGTGTCACGGCGTGGCGGGTTTTCCGTTTTCAGTGTGACATTGGGTCCGTATGAGCCAGGGCCTTGGGCGAGGATCTGGTAGTCGAAACCATGAAGGTGGATTGGATGAGAGATGTCCAATTCGGTCTCAATAGCTAGGTAAACCCAGGCATCCTTTTTGGGAACACGAATAACAGCGTTGGACTTGGTGAAAGAGGCGTCGGTGTTGAGTTTAAGGAGAGAAGGCTCGCCCCATTCAGCAACCATGGTAGTGCTGTTGAGCGACCATCTGATGATTCCGTCCGAGTTCCAAGAACGGTTGGCGTTCTGGACGACCTCCATATCTGGAGGTCCGACGTTGCGAGGGACGACAGGGACAATACTCTCGTAAGGTTCGTCTTCGCAGTGATCTTCGTAACGTCTCCCCTTTGTAGTAGGCGTTGAGCTATCTGAGGAGTAGGACACAATGCCGAGAGCATTCTGAGGGTTGGCATTTCGGGTGCAGTCGAGCTGAGGAATAGCACGGAGCCAGAAGGAGGATGCCTTGGAAGCCTGGTTGGCAGTGACGAGTATATCCATGCGTTCACCTAGAAAATATTAGAGATGGTGTAAATGGTAGAGGGAAATGAGGATCTCATACCGATTGCGAGACTGATGTGGTCGGTCTCGTATGGCTCAATAGATACGAAGTCCACAGCAATGACCTTAAGTGTGTGGTGGTCGATGGAGAACTTGTACAGAGTGTCAATGCCAGTATTGATAAGACGGAGGCGGTATGTCTTGCCCTCTTCAAAGTTCAGTTTGAATCTCTCGCCAGTCTGGTTCTTGTCCCCATCTTTTCCATATACGTTGGTGCCGTTGATGAGGACGTTGTCCATCAATGCAGGACCTTCTCTCTGGACTTGAGGTAGAAGTTGATTAACAGTCTTATGAGACCAGTCACTGAGCATAATAGTTCCAACATCTTCGTCATAGTTGGCGCTTGCAGGGCCACGGATGATCAAACCACCATAGACACCATCGTAAGTTTGAAGGCCAAAGTGTGAGTGATACCATGAGGTTCCATACTGGGTAGCGCGCCACCTATATGTTACTGAGGAGCCAGGGGCAGTAGGGCACTGAGTGATGGCAACGGCCCCGTCTTGAGAGTTTGTGTAGTTTTGATGCGTGCCATGGAAGTGAAAGGATGAACCGTTGGTGGAGGTCTTGAGGTCACTTGTCATGTGAACAACAACATCGTCACCCCAGTCGGCGAATATTGTCGGGCCTGAGAGGTTAGTTTGGTTCTTATGGACCCGGGAGGAGAAATGCATCTACCTGGTATCGTTCCATTGATAGCTTGAGCGAATCTGGGAACTCCATCGGCAGTAAAAGTAATCTCACTGATCTCGAGCCAGTATTCTCTCGTCACACCTGTGTCAGGAATAACTGAGTAGTAATCACTGTTGATATCAAATCCGCACCATTGATCTCGAGTAGAGGGTGTGTTGCCAGAACATGGCCCTCGTCGTTGAACCTTAGCTTCGATAGGCCCAGGCAAGGCACTCAGGGGCAATGTCAAAGCGAAAGAGAGCAGCAAATACAAGGTATTTCTGTACATGTCGATAGCTGGGTAGTGCTGCTATTGATAATGAAGATAAGAAGAAGCCATTTCTTTACGATATTGTCCTGTCTTAAATCATCGCTCCAACAACTCACGATAACGGGACTTCCGCCTAGGAGAATCAAGCCTCGTCTGATCATCTTACGCCTCAACCGGTATCAGCGAGACAAGTTTTAATCTACGTTGAAGATTAATTTCCTCGAAGTCTCCTAAAAGCCACAAGTTGGGAAGTCATGGCGCCCATGGCCCTTGATCGGACGGCCCGAATATGTCAATGGCGTTGAAGGCTGAACCGGTCATACGAGATGTCTCCCAAGACTCACCTAATCTTATATCAAGATTTTATTAGGCACAGATCTCCTTTGGGATATCGAGGATCATGTATTGTCATCCACGTTTCGGAAGTAAAGGAAGCGGAGTGTCTGTCAAAGGCATAGGCAAGTAGGTATCAAGGTACTTAGGCATTGATCGCATCAAGTGTCGGAGTACCCGAATCTTCAACACAAGCACATGGGAGCTCCGATACTAGATTGAGTTTCTAAAAATCTCAACATATCTAAAAGCTTGAAGTGGTTCGATAGTGAAGACATACGATGCGAAACATTCGATGTGGCTGATCATGTTGCAAGTATCACTGGGCTCGCCGTAACCCGAAGTCGATGATTCTGGAGTAAACAACGAAGGGCTCAAGATCTATCTTGATTCTTTCAAGTTCTCATCTAAATTCGATTAAGCTACTTGTCCATGTACATACCTAAGTAAGTAGGGAGTGTAAGGTCACCTGGACGTCGAAATGAGGTTGATGCAAGTGAAGTTGTCTTAGATGCAGAGGATACCCCATGTGCTCCACTGAGAGATCCCCCACCAATGTCACCTGACGTCGCGATTTTCCAGGCACATTGCCCTTTCCCCAGGCGCGCCCCTGTTGGTCGTTAGACGTGCCTGAACTGAAAGCGTGGCTCCCAGGAATCTAATCATACCTACTTTCCTTCCTGTTCTCTCAACACCACGGACGGGCAGGTTCGCGCTACCCGCAACCTGCAGATAACGATACTCTTAATCAGCGACTTGAGACGATTATACACGAGCGAAGACTTAAATTCTCTTTCGTTGCATTCAATCGACTTTTATTAACGAATGGCCCCCCCTTCGATCATCAAAATAAACCCAACATATGTCCAACGAACCAACCGAATATCCCATTGCTTTAAAACCTTAGGGCTGTCGCGTGACAAAAAACGCACCGACATTACCATAATTTTCTAACTACCTTCGCCCCGAGTCAAGAAAACCATACGATGCCTCCCAGTTTGAAAGACAAAGGCGGTCGGCTTTTGGCTTTTGCCAATGCCGGCCAACGAACGAACTCGCCTCAGCCCCCAATGGATATCAAGCCCATAAACACAGAAACACCACAAAATGTTGCTCCTGCTCCTGTATCTCGACCTGCTAGCCATCCTCGGGACACGGGGCTCGGTGGTAGAAATACTGCGCCCCCGAGACAGAGCTATCCTTTCAGTCAACCATCAATTCATGAACCACAGCAATCGGCAGTATCTTCCCCTAATGGTCGAATTAAAGCCAACTCAAATAATCCCCAGCCAGACATTTTCTCTGGCTCACAGCTCGATGAAAACTTCATGGAATCCGGTCTTACAACCCCACACAACGAGCCATCTGATCCCGTTAAGCTCGGACCGGAGTTGACTCGCGATCTTAAGAAGACCATTCCGTCACACCGCCTCCATGATCGCAATCGGTTTCAGCGACTCCCATCAACAAGTGACCTCTTTACTGTCGGAGATGATCTTCGCATGAACGTGGTCAGTCGATCTCAACAACACAATGTTGACCATATGGGTGATGGTTTCCAGGATGATGTTAAGGTGAGACATGAAAAGCTCAATGGCCAATATGATCATGGGCGAACTCGGCTGGATTCCCCAGCAAGACACGACTCCAAACTTCCCATGCGTGAAGTAAGAATTCGCAAGTCACATACTGGCCGATCAGAAGCCTACGACGCGAATCAAGTAAGAAATATGTCGCCCAAGCGTCGCGAAATATCATGGCAAACGCACCACAGAAATGAAAGTCCTCGCCAGCCGACTGTTCATCATTTGGATGACGAAGATGTTGAGTCTGGATCTCAGGAGGAAGAGCTTGCGACGCCTAGGCCCAAACCTGTCAAGCCGGTGTTACAAAGAACTCTCTTGGAAAGTTCGATGCCAGCTACTACAAACTCAATCTCAACCATAAATCGCCCAGACAGGAAGCGACGCCGTCCAAGCCCAGAGTATGACGATATGGCTCTCAATTCCATGTCATTTGCAGCCCTTCGACAGCAGCCCTTCGACTTCGATCCTTCCAAAGACGGTCAGAAGGGCACTGGAGTCAATACTGACAATTTAGAGGCCAAACTTGACCATTTCCGCCATCTTGGTGAAAAAGAACAACATGACCTCTTTTCCAACATGTCGATGGAAAACTGGGAAACCTCCGGTGATTGGTTTGTAAAGGAGTTTGGCGGCCTTATGCAACAACTGCTGGAGTCGCGGAGACACAAGCGGATGGTCATTCAGCAATTTGAGCAAGAAGCAGCCGATCGCGAAGAAGCTGTCCGTCTCAAGACACAGGCCATCGACCGAAAGCTCTCTAAGATGAAGCAGGATGGTCAGCGGGTGGTGGAGGATAAGATCGCATAGATTATTCATGATGTATGGGCGGAGTTGTTCGTTTTGTGAGAAATGAGTTTACGATCGATATGATTGCATTATGCTGGAGTTGAGGCTGATTTACTCGATATCGGGAGCGTGAGATTCCGAGCGGTTTGCGAGGCACCTAGAGCGGAAATAAGCTCACTTACAATAAAATTATTCATAGAGACGCTACGGTGGTCACATCTTTGGCGCGAAGTAATAGTATCATTTCGCTGAAAACGGTTCAGGACCGTGAATGGTTCATTAGTGTCTGTCGTGATCAAGGTCTGGTGTCTTCTGGCATGTCTGGTGGGTTGTGTTGTGTGCTTCCTTTTTTATACTCGTCGAACATGTTTTACTTTTCTGTCGCGGCCTACCACCATCCTCAACTGACGGCCTGGTCGATTGGCGAGGACGCCTTTTCTCAGTCTATCAGTGTAGAGCTCATAAGCGGGATAGTAGCCGTCGACAAATTTGACTACCTCTACTGAGGTCATTCCCGCTTCTGGGTCGCCCCTTTCCTCGCGCAGGTGATCCTCTTGCTCTAATCGCCAACCGTAAACATAGCCAAGATCCTCCGCGTCGATTTGGATGAAGGCGTCAAAGGAGTCTGTGAGGCTGTTGTACTCAGATAGCTTCTCGTTTACAAATAGGAGATCCTCGAGTTTGTGCTGCTTGAGAGTTCGGTTAGGCATGTTGAGTCTTGCCTCAACGTCCTCGCGGCTTAGAGGACGGAAGCCTACACACCACCCCTCGAGAATGATAGCCTCGATCTTGGATTGGCCAGGTTGGTTCACAGAAAGCCATTCTGACTCTGCGAGGCGATCACCTTTGCCACCCTTAATAGCTTTGTCGTATTTTGGAAGCTTTGTCGGCTCTCCTTTTAGTAGTGCCTCAAAGAAAGCCTTCACAAGAGGCAAGTCGTGAGTTCCTGTAGCGGTTAGAGTTGTTTTAACCATGAAATGAGGTGACTTTGCTTACCAGGCTCCCCGCGATGCTGAACGAGGGCATTATCGGGATGAGACTCAGCGAGGGCAACCTGATCCTGGCGAGTGAGGTAGAACTCGTCTATGCTACAGACGAGAGTCGGCACATTCCGGCTCTCAAGGGCCTTGCTCAGAGCCTTGACAAGGGTAGACTTGCCGGCGCCCTGGATGCCATTGAGACCGATGACAAAGGGGCGGTCGGGAGATTCTTCGCGGTGGAGTTTGAGCTGGGAGAGGATGAATGGGAGGCAAATCTCAGTTTTGTCGTCGATGAAGTGGGGAGCCATGATTGTAATCAAGATAAGGACAAGTACAGGGTTATTAGAGAGTGCGCATGGGAATGATAGTGCAGTAGCGCAGCCATCCACAGAATGATTGAGTGTGTTCCTGTCAGTCAATTGCTTCCTCTTTTTTGGTCGGTCAATTCAAACCCAAGGAGACACGAGACACTAAACACACACGCACAATGACTGACCTTACCGGGTTAATCAAATCAGCATCAAGCTTGTGTGGCCCGGCTTGGGCTTGGTTGATTTTGCGGGGAGTAGAGAGGAAATTTGTGGAGATATCTCCGTAGCCGGAGCCGGGATTGGAGGCCGGCAAGAGATGTATCAGAGTATTAGACTGGACGACAAAGATAGGTAAGGGTTCAGGATGAGCATTATAGTTGATTGGACTGAATATGCCATTGATTCATATCTCAACTTCGGACGAGTAATGTGAAATGTTTCATAGAACTGGCTGTGTTGTATGCTGCCTCAACACCAACTCCTACGTAGACTGGCACCTGGAAGACCCAAGAGACCTCATTTGACAATAGAATCTGACAAACATTACCCCAGATGCCACCATTTCTCACACTGATTCAGAACCGACATGTGATATTAACTAATATAGGATGGTTCCTCCGCATGACCTCATCTACCATCTCCCATCTTTACATGTGAAGCCTGTCCCTTTCCAGACTCGGACTAGCGTGTTCCCCGCATCCACTCCCCTCGGTACCCCATAGAAGCCGAGGCTTCCCCTTCACAAGGTCCTTGGTCTCCCCGGGACTGTTTGAGTTGCAAGCCGGCCCAAGCTTGTTAAGAGCTGCTTGTTGCGCTCCCCAATTAATCCTCGTTCTCAATTCATTCCTCATCCTCTCTCTCACTCTCTGTCTCTTTTTTTGTCCATTATCTTGAGCGTGTCATATTATACCCCTTCATATATCCGATAGCACACTACATACACGCACAATCATGGCAGACCAGTTGAGATATGATGGCCAGGTTGTTGTTGTCACCGGTGCTGGCGGTGGTCTTGGAAAGGCATATGCTACTTTCTTCGGCTCCCGCGGTGCCAGCGTTGTCGTCAACGATCTCGGTGTTACTTCTAAGGGTGAGGGCAACTCATCAAAGGTTCGTGGCGCAAGAACAAACAGCTTTCGCGGTTGCAGGCGCAGGTGCATAGAGCTAACTCCAATCGCAATAGGCCGCTGATGTTGTCGTCAACGAGATCAAGGCCGCCGGAGGCAAGGCCGTTGCCAACTACGACTCAGTAGAGAACGGTGAGCGCATCATCGAGACCGCCATCAACGCCTTCGGCCGAATCGACATCCTCATCAACAACGCCGGTATCCTACGAGATATCAGCTTCAAGAACATGAAGGATGAGGACTGGGATCTCATCTACAAAGTACACATCAAGGGCTCATACAAGTGCGCTCGCGCTGCTTGGCCTCATTTCCGCAAGCAAAAGTATGGCCGTGTCATCAACACCGCCTCAGCGGCTGGCCTCTTTGGCAACTTTGGCCAAACCAACTATTCCGCTGCCAAGCTCGCTATGGTTGGTTTCACAGAGACTCTCGCCAAGGAGGGTATCAAGTACGGCATTCTAGCCAACGTCATTGCACCTGTTGGTATGTTGCGATCACGCCTCGTGAACTTCATATACTAACCCTCGATAGCTGCCAGCCGGATGACCGAGACCATCATGCCTCCTGATGTGCTCGCCAATCTGAAGCCCGAATGGGTTGTGCCTCTCGTTGCTGTCTTGGTCCACAAGAACAACACAGAGGAAACCGGTGGTATCTTTGAGGTTGGCGGCGGCCACGTTGCCAAGCTTCGATGGGAGCGCTCAAGCGGTCTCCTCCTCAAGGCTGACGACTCATATACCCCCGGAGCTATTATTAAGAACTGGAACAAGGTCGTTGACTACTCCAACCCTCAGTACCCCACAGGGCCCAACGATTTCCTCACATTGCTCGAGGACTCTATGAAGATGGGACCTTCTGAGCAGGGTGAGAAACTCGACTTCGCTGGTCGTGTTGCCCTTGTGACCGGTGGTGGTGCTGGTATTGGTCGCGTCTACGCTCTGGCCTTTGCCAAGCACGGTGCGTCAGTTGTGGTCAACGATCTTGCCGACCCCGAGCCCGTGGTTGCTGAGATCAAGAAGCTCGGTGGCAAGGCCGTTGGTGTCAAGGCTTCTGCTGAAGATGGTGAGAAGGTCGTTAAGGCTGCTATCGATGCTTTTGGTCGCATCGATATCGTTATCAATAACGCCGGTATTCTTCGCGACAAGGCCTTCTCTAACATGAATGATGACCTCTGGGACCCTGTCCTGAACGTTCATCTCCGAGGTACCTACAAGGTCACCAAGGCCGCTTGGCCTTACTTCCTCAAGCAGAAGTACGGTCGTGTTCTGAACACCACTTCTACCAGTGGTATCTACGGCAACTTTGGTCAGGCCAACTATGCTGCAGCTGTAAGTTCTTCATCAATCGATTATTATGATAAATGCTGACAATTATAGAAATGTGGTATCCTTGGTTTCTCTCGAGCCCTTGCTCTTGAAGGTCACAAGTATGGCATCTATGTCAACACCATTGCTCCTAACGCCGGTACCGCCATGACTGCTACCATCATGCCTGAGGAGATGGTTCAGGCCTTCAAGCCCGACTACATTGCTCCTCTTGTCCTTGCTCTCTGCAGTGACAAGTGCCCTACCCCTACTGGTGGCCTGTATGAGGTTGGTAGTGGTTGGTGCGGCCAGACTCGATGGCAGCGAACTGGCGGCCATGGCTTCCCTGTTGATACCACTCTCACCCCTGAGGAAGTTGCCAAGCATTGGAAAGACATTGCCACCTTCGACAGCCGTGCCGATCACCCCGCCAAGTCCCAGGACTCGATCGAGAAGATCATGGCCAACATGGAGAATCGAACCAAGCCCAGGGAGTCATCCAGCGAGACCAACCACCTACAGATCATTGAAGAAACCCTCAAGAAGGAGGGTAAACCCACCGAGTACAAGTATGATGAGCGAGATGTCATCCTCTACAACCTCGGTGTTGGTGCCAAGCGCACTGATCTGAAGTACGTCTTTGAGGGCGCAGATGACTTCCAGGTTCTTCCTACCTTCGGTGTCATCCCTCCCTTCAACGCCGAGATGCCTTTCGAGTTCGACAACATTGTGCCCAACTTCTCTCCTATGATGCTGCTCCACGGTGAGCAGTACCTTGAGATCCGCAAGTTCCCTATTCCTACAAGCGCTCGCCTCGTCACTCGAGGTCGTCTCCTTGAGGTTATCGACAAGGGGAATGCCTCTATTGCCCGAACTTCCACCACTACCGTCGACGCCAACACCGGTGAGGATGTATTCTACAACGAGTCCAATGTCTTCCTTCGTGGCGCTGGTGGTTTCGGTGGCCCTAAGCGCGGTGCGGACCGTGGTGCATCCACTGCTGCCAACAAGCCCCCTGCTCGTGCCCCCGATGTTGTCGTCGAGTCCCCTACCCACGATGACCAGGCTGCCATCTACCGCCTGAGCGGTGACTACAAGTAAGAATTCCGACCATCCCTGACTAGAATCATAGTTGACATGAACAGCCCTCTCCATATCGACCCCGCCTTTGCAAAGGTCGGTGGCTTCAAGGCCCCTATTCTCCACGGTCTCTGCTTCTTTGGTATCGCCGGAAAGGCCGTCTACGAGCGCTTCGGTGCATTCAAGAACATCAAGGTCCGATTTGCTGGTGTTGTCATCCCCGGCCAGACTCTTGTCACTGAGATGTGGCGAGAAGGCAACAAGATCATCTTCCAGACCAAGGTCAAGGAGACTGGCAAGCTTGCCATTGCCGGTGCCGCTGCAGAGCTCAGGACCGACAGCAAGAGCAAGCTCTAAAGAAAATTCAGCACGATCAACGGAGTTTTTGCAAATGGGATATGCATGTATTATCATAGAGTTTGTATTGTAGTTGAGTGATGTCATTCTTATCATGTCCTGTTTTCCCAATCTTAAATGCCAAATTCGATACCAATATTTTTAAAGATATAAACCACAAGACGCCCCTTGCCCATGCTAATAACCTATATGAATGTAAATTTATTTCGCCTGCGCCAGAAATCGCTTCGAGGCTTTCTTTGGTCATCTTGCCGTACGCCATTGTTGATAAAATACCCGTATCCCTAAACAAAAACCGTTTCTACAACGAGATCAAACACCTCGGAGAGGGCAGGAATTCGCCCACTAAAGAGAACACGCTCAACGCTGACATCCATCCTATTCGCCGCGACGCCTGTTTCAAGGAACGCTCGTTCTGTGCCGGACAATTCGCGATTCTCCATGTCTTTCCACTTGCGCTCAGCTTCTTCTCGCGCAGCCTGTAGAACCTGTTCTGTATCCTCCGATTCCCACAGATTACACCTGTCACACTCCTTACAGGGCGTGGCGTCGCCTTCTGGGCGAAAGTGGTCGCAGAAATGGCGATATCCCTCATCACTGAGGTCAGCGCGGCAGACATAGCACATCTTGTAGCCGCAGGGACACGTGAGCTTGTTGCAGCCTGCGTTCTTAACGAACGAGGTGTTGCAGCGGGGACAGACGCGCTTAATAGCCATGCTCATGGCTTGCTCGACTTGGGTGCGGAGGGCGACGAGTGAGGATTCGTTGCAAACGTGAATATCCTTCCAGGACTTGTGGCATGAGAGACACGACATACGGCCGCAGCTGGGGCTTTGGCAAGTAAACTTGGTACCGCGACGGCGACGGCGGTGACGATTGAGGGCCTTCGACCACTCGACTGAGACATAATCGCCAAAGGACTGCTGGGTGCTGAGGAGGAGACATATAAAGGAGGATATTAAGACGAAAGGAAAGACAAAGGGGAGAGTGCCGATGCAGAGCACAAGGAAGAAGAGGTTGTAGATACTATCCGACTTGATACGAAGAGCAGATTCGTGAGCTGGTGTGTAAATATCATCTATCTCGGCGTAGTCACAGAACGGACACCGGACCAGAGGTAGATTCGATGCTAGGAGGCTGTGCTCTGCTAATCGACGATCAAGTCTGTGTAAAATTTCTGCGCCCATCTTTTCTTCGTCCATAGCTCGGCGGATGTGATCTGGCGGGATATGTCCAGAGCATCCATCACCATCGACGGATAGGCACTTGAGCGTTCCCGTTTCAGGGTTGATGCTGCTGTGCCAGCCTTGGCCAAAGACGGCTTCTTTGATAGAGTGTTGTACACATCGGTAACAGACTAGATGACCCTCGCGGTTACAGTGGGTGAACTCTTCAAAGGCTGCTGATATGAAGCAGCAGACACACTCGTGCGTCGCATCAGCCTCTTCCGCTTCTTCGTTGTTGAGGATCAGGGCCAGTCCTCTGTCTCTTCCCTCTCTATCTCTTCTGTCTTTCTCCTTCAGCGGGGCCACCAAGATATCATATAGTTCACGGTCAAGCTCTGCGCTTCCTGTAGCCCGGATAGTGGGGATGATGGAGCCGTGACCTGTTGAGCGCCATGATACCAGTGGGTGATTCTCTGCCTCGCCCGTAGCTATAGGCTTCCTTCTGAAAAACAGTGATGATATCGTGAAACGCCAGGATTTGGAGGATAGAGTAACGAGAGTATGGCGGGCTTCGAGGTAGGAGTAGTTGGACTCGGCGAGGACAGCGTTTATGGTAGACCGCGATAAGCCCTTGAACTCATGCCATGCCAGATTCTGCACCGCTCTTTTGTATTCTTTGCTCTTGAAAACCTCGGTCTTTGGTATCGGCTCAGGCTGAGCAGTGTCTTTGTCCGGAACCCTCCACCGACCCTTAACCCACGTCACCCTGTTCTTTAGCAATGCATCGGCCACTAGAGCGAGCCTCGACTCGCCGTCAAAATTCGACAAAAGCTCGCGAAACACCTCGATCTGTATGTCGGGAAACACAGCATCCAGAGCCTCGAGACTGTTGTTCAGCTCGCGCAGGTCGGGCCTCTCGGGGGGCAGACAGGGAATTTGGGCTTCGTCGTGGATGTACTCTGATTGAAGAGAGAGGCTGGAGTCGCTCGACTTGGACCGAACAGGGGGTGTTCTATCGGTGGAGTTGGAGGTGAGCAGCCCGGGGAATACCATCGTGGCTGCTCATTCTGGTGCGTGTAGTTGTGTGGTTTACTGGTGTGAGTGATGAATGGCGGTGGTGATGATTGATGTAGGATTAGGTAATTTGAGGCTTGGAGCTGAGAAATGAGGCTTGCGGTAGTTAGCTGAAGAGTAAAGCTGAATATCTTCCAGCCAAGGACTGAAGCGAAATGGAAGAACTGTGCAGAAGTGTGTTTATCTAACGTAATTGCTACCGTGGTTTGTTTAAATATCATGCATGAGAGCGGCGAGTTACCTGATGGAGTCGTGGTTCATTGCTGGAACTGTACCACGAATGTCACTGAACAACCACAAACTACCCTACGTCTACTGGCATGGGGTGTTGGCTTTTCCTGCAATATGCCAAATTCAAAGAACAGCAGTGCCTTGGATATATTCTCCCATTTGTCGTTGTGTAATTAGGTGACTGTCTGGACTCAAGCTTTCCCCAGATCTGATGCTTTGTTGGTAAAAAGTAACTTACAGACTGATCTCTGGTGAGATCAGGAAACATAGACTTTCCTGCTTTAAAGCCGAGAAGCCATATCCAGAAGAGGATGGAGGGGAACAAATAAATGTATAAACTCAATACTGGTAGCAAGATCTAAGAGAGCCATTATTTGTTGATATTCTAAATCGTGGGGTTGATGTTGCAATGATAATAAGCCCACTGCAGGATGACAATGGCCTAAATACCTTATATCGTACTTTACTCAATGTCCAGCTGAATATGTGCCAGATTCCTGCTGCTGGTCAAGTGCAGATAGAGAGCAAATGATTAGGACACACAGGCGGCTTTCTTGAGGTGTATAGTAACAAAAATTGACCTCTTCTTCACCTGAGAGTCATTCAACTTCGAGTATCTATAACCGTTGACTAAAAAGCTGCCGCTTGTCCTAGACTATCTATGCACAATCACAGCTGTTCGAATTACTGCACGTACAAAAAAAAAAAGAAAAAAATAAATAAATAAATAAAAAACACTGGAAGCTGCGATCCAGCAAATATCAACTCTGTATTTACAACCACCAACTTGTGACGGCATTCAGACCGTCGGTTTCTTGTTGTATTGAGCATGACATGAGTTAAACATTATCATGTGGGTTCACTACACAGACACACATGCAAAGGGCCCCATAGCCAGCCAGGCCAGCTAACAAAGATATGTATGCACGAGGCACGCAAATCGATCAAAGTGATCCGCCGTTGACGCACCCCACGCTTTCACGTTGATGGAGAAGATCAACCATCAGATCGACGACCCCGCAATGTTAACTTATCTTGAACCAGATGAACAGACAGTCATGCAGTTATTCCTCAATTTCTTCTACTACCGGAAGGAGAAGGAGGCTGCACTATATTACTGTAAGCAATATGCGGTCAGGCAACTCTTGTCGAGTCTGTGAACTGAGTCGTCTGGTTGAGACATTCGCCGCTACGCACCAGCAGCCGTCTTCACTAACGTGAGCGTGACAGTTTGGGCGGCCATCATCATCATCTCGAAACCGCCGACCCGGAAATTAAGATTACAACATGCTCGCTCGTTTCACGTCATCCCGCCCAGCAACAAGCACAGCTCATTAGCGCAGTCAGCCATCCAGATACGTAGTATGTCAAAAAATAATCGGCACATTTTACACCTCTTTCTAGCATATCAGAATAAGAACTACCTAAAGCTTACCTAAACGTTCACATAGCTTTAGGTACTCTTTAATAGATATTGGCGTATAAGTCTTCCCAGTGTGCCTATTATTTCATGATCCATCTGCCATCATATCTGCAGTATTCAACACCCCTTCCATATGCACCACACGGCATGCTTGATGCAGGCACGGGGGTTTGTAACCAAAGTCCCATCATGAAATGACCGGCCCGAGGTTGCTCAAGCGGTGAGATGAAGTTGACAACATCAAATGTTAGCGCGCCGCCAGGGTTTAGACCTTGTGCGGCTAATCGGTCATTTCGCGCTTAGAAGCCTGGATGAAGTCTAGCAAGAGCTTAGAATAAGCCCGCTGTTGAGCCCTGGCATCTAATCTAATCACAAGCTGAAGACCATGGTGACTGTAGGAGGTAGCAACAAACATGACATCTTTCAGAAATTTCGACATGAATCAAGCTGATACAATATCCAGGGCCAATGAAGGAGATCTCTGTCAGATCCTCAGCCAGTCGTTCCTTGCAAATGCAGGCATTGTAGGCCCAGTTCTCGTCGAGGATCTTGCTCCTTGTCAGCCGCTAGTTAGGTGCATACTGTACAGTACTACTTCTACATTATTGTAAGCTCGCCACACCATTTGTCAAGCCTCCTGGACATCAAAGCTTCCACCCAAATCAGCCTCAGCGGCATGTTTATTACAGCGTCTAGAGCGTTGAATACGTATACGGAGTCTGAACGGCAGCGCCAAGTCCGAACCCTGCCATGGTTATTTCAGGGATGACGACGATCTTCTCCCGTCGCTGTTGGCTATGCTCAATCAAGCGAAGTGGGAGAAAAAAAGGGGTCTCTCGGCGATGAGCTCGGCACAAGCCAACAGTCGGTCAACTCCACTGGCACATAGTAACTGGAGAAAGGAAGCACGCGACTTTGTGCAGGACAAAGCCCGTGGTGCATATGTACATAAACTAACTGCCTACCGCCCGCTGTGGAGGAAAAAGCAAGAATCCCCATGATATGATGATGTGAGCTTTGCATTGGCTCTGAACGATGGTATGTGCTGTGAGTGCAGCGCTTCAATGCCGTGCATGGGGGTGTTACATGGTGGACAAGGCCCATCGACTGATCCGAGAAAAGAAAACGGCTCGCTCGTGGCGTCTGGTCTCGGACGAATAATGTTGGTGGAGCGACAATAAACCGTGGGTATATTTTTGACTTCCAAGTCCCAGATCTATTATGGAGCACTGCCGTAATCGATGATCTTATTGAAGAGGGAGCTGAAGAGTTTTGGCTTGCAGTACAGAGTACAGCCCAGCATTGGGGTTACCAGCAGTTCAAATCCTGAGATGAAACTGCCGACATGAGTATATGGTATTCATAATGAGGGCCAGCCTCGACCTATGGTTCACACGACACACGACACGGTGCCTCACAACTGGGCGCTTGCATGTGCATCCAGAGGTGCTCATGAGACCTGGACTCCCGAGGCACTATTTTACGAGTTCGACGAAGGGTGTGCTGGTCTCGGCGATCTTTGTTTATGTGACGGTCTTTATTTCCCTCATGGCGGATCTGATTGCTTGTAAACGCACTTGGCAATGCTTTTCATCACCAGGGAAGCGGCGCTTCAAGAGGATGATTTCGTCATTCATTATATTCGACTGGGAGATTGATCAAGGACGATACGCACCGTTGACGTATGAAGTGAATATCTCGACTAGTCAGGAACCGAAACCCGAACATCGATGCCTATAACGCCGCAGTCGTGCGTCTTATTAAGGGCAGACCACCTTATGGCACCAAACAATCGCCCGTGCAGTCGATTTGCTGTAGATCGCATATTGCACCATTTCCCTGATTTGGTTGTCAGCCACGCGACAAGGTCTTTGCCTGCTGCTTGTTGAGCAGTACAGAATTCTTACGGACGAGAATTGCCGTTGGGCGTCATCATAGTAGCCCAAGTCAGCGGTCAGCCACCTCATCTTGGGGCCTTGGGCACAGCATTCACGGCAGCCGTGCTGAACCAACGATCTGTTATCTATGACAGCTGCTGTGGCTTTCAGCTGAGGTGGATTATCCTGCATTTCATAAGCAGCCAAAGTCTTATATTCAGGGGCTGTGGAGTTGGAAATGCCTTGGCTGAGCAAAGTTTCCCACCATAAGCTTCCAGCACTCGACTACTTCGAAGTCTAGAACCACCATTTCAGCAGTGTATTGTTCAGTTAGACAAGTGCCCAAATACATAGACAGACGAAGGACAACAGTCAGAATAAGTGTTCATGCCCAGTCTGTTGTCGGTGTTGCATCGTTTTTGTCGCCGCCACGATTTCCAAGCTCCACTTTCCGCCACCCCATGAGACCCAAGCCATGGAAGTTGTCCTTCCAAAACAACCTTTTTGCTCCAAAAATACTCGCCAATACGATTTGTACAGTAGGCACGGCCGGCCCCGAAAAAGCTGAATCAAGCCAAGAAAAACACTGGACATCAAATCAAAGAAAACGAGGGATCTACGGACTGCAGGTCCTGTTTATCACACGGTGCCTGAAATTGGAGTTACCTCAAAAAGCGCCACAGCCCGTATCTTTTCAGCCGCTTCAAGTTCAAACTCAAGGCCCAAGGCAAAACAACGCCAGCTCTCTTTGGCCTTGCTTGGCCTTCGTTCTCAGTCTCATTCTGCCAGGGACAGAAGAGCAGAACTACTACGTAGTAGGACAGGGTCCGGTCTTTGTTTGCCAGAATAAAGCCGTACAGTAGCTTAGCCAAGCTTAGCTCAGGTGCCTAGGTCCCCTGGGACCCCCTGTCCTGGTGCTGGACATCCACCACACCTAGCCAGCCGCCTCCTCCACCGCTACAACCGGGGAGTGATTGCACTGCTTGGGGGTGAATTCCGCCTGGCTCTTGAACGGGATCCTGGTTTAGCAGACTGCTCAGCCTTACTTAGTCGCGGTGAATGGGTCCTAGTTATATTCACTACGTACTCAAGGTACATGCTGTATTTGGCTCAGCTTGGGATATATAACTTTGGTCCTCCCCCCCTCCCATCTACAGTTTACCTCCTGCATTACTGCATCTTAAACTTTGTCTGCAGACGTGGCTGTTCGTGTGTGTGCTCGCGTGATTACCACCCTCTTATATATTTAAGAGCACAATATCTCGTAGACAGACGATCTTGCTTGTTCGTCTTCCACGCGTACACACACCTACGTATGCACGTACACGACAAATCATGAGAAAAGGCCTTTGGAACTGCTGCTTAGAACTGAGGATTGGACGACGAAGTACTGCATATTGCTGCTGCCCATAAACAAATCGATGAACCGAGATATGAAGCTGGATGTTGAGCCCATCATGGCCGACCAAGACAAGACCAGCCGTTTTGAAGGCTACTTTACCTATCGACCACTGTCCAACCTACCCACACCGCCCCCAAGCTCTCGCAACTCATCCGCGGCTCAGTCACCACGAACTACACTCGACGATGGAGAGCCATTGATGCCTCGATTCCGAGGTGAGTGTTGTCCATCACAAGCAGGCAGAGGATCAAACAGCGTTGATGTGTAACATCACGTTGTTTTTTTATCTCGTGTCATGCTACTCATCCATCTATTTGCCAAGCCTGTCTCTTTACTAACAGACCATAGGCCCCGCCATCCACCTCGTCAACCTCATCCCATCGTCTGCCTCTCTGGCTACGGCCTCGGTCCCTCTTGTTCAGGCCATTCTTAGCCGCGCCAACCTCCCGATTGAGACTGTGGCTCTTGCAGTATGCATCCTCGACAGCCTCGACTCCCGCTTCGCCCGACTATGGCGTCTCTCATGCCCTCTCCTATCCGACTACTTCTCCTCCACGTCTAAGCGACACACTCTTCCTCCGACGCCCATCATGCCTCAACGACAGCAGTTGCACATCGACTCGGTCAACCCCGAACTCATCATCCTGGCGGCTCTTGTTATTGCCGTCAAGTTTACAGAGGACCCTCAGGAGGCTTCTCAGTACTACTGCAAAGCGTGGGGACATGGCATGTGGTCTCACCAGCAGCTTAACGTCACCGAACGATGCATCATGGAAAACCTCAACTACCGCATTATGCCACTCTGCGAGGAAGATTGTTTGACGGATGCTATGGTGGACATGCAACTTGCCGCTCAGCAGCCTGACTGGGAGCTCAACGAGTATATCTCCACAGACAGCAGCGACGACGAGAGCGACGACAACATCAACCACAACAACTACGTGCCTAGCCATTCTCGATCGAAGACACTCGGCACAGGATCGGCAGTTTTGGGGTTGGGCCTTTCTCTTACACCAATCGATACTCCGACTGCCGAGGCCAGTCATTCGGCTACCCCGCAACCGTCAAGACTTTGCAATGATTACTTCAACCATTTCCAGGCACGAGAGGATTGAAAAGGAAAACCGGCGTTATCTTTTTTTATTACTTTGGGCATCATGAGGCGTTACCGTGGATACCAACACATTTAGCGACTTTTTATGGATTGATTTGATAGCGACTCGACTCGATCCGGCGTGACACGCACCTTGTTATGCGTCGTTTTGGGAATCAGACCCTTTTTATCACGTCCTTGATTGGACGACAGGGCGGGAATAGCATTGTTCTCTATTATGGAAGCATTGGGAGCGCACATTGAGTTCCTATAATCAAGGAACAAGTTTATTGGGCTTGCGTTTTGGTTAGCTGGGTTTCCTTTATGGCATCATCGCAGGTTGAAGCATGGACTGGACTGGACTGGACTGGACTGGACTGGACTGGACTGAACTGAACTGAACTGAACTGAACATGGCATCTGATCTGAAGCTAGGATAACACATACCCCTTTCCGTATATTCTAGTCTATAACTACGTACTTTTAATGTTCTATAAATGGCTCCCGGTCCCATACAAATCCCGCCGGCCCTTGGCATACCAAGATCAGGCGATGTAGTGTCAGCATTGCTCAGGGGGGATCCACTTCGTTGTTGACGTCCCATTCAAGGTTTTCCTTCCGCTGGTAAAAGCTCGTGATGTAGTTTTGATAAGTCATTCTGCAGATACTATGCTTGGAAATGCGGCATTCAACGCCGGCTTTATCTTGATTGTATATTTTGAAGATGTGGCGTTACGGTATCGAATGGTAGACGCAGACAACCTGAGGTAATAATTTCCAATCACCCCTGTCCATGGAGAGTTGTCTTCGTTGAGGGCTCATTGATCATTTCGCTTCCATATGCGGCGCTGAATCAATAATGATTGGGTACGGAGTAGAATCAACGACAGTTCCCTAAGGACTCAGCCTCTTCAATGCCCACTCCTCACTTTCATCCCCCTCCCGTTCATACACAAACCTATCGTGAAGTCTGCTCTCTCTCCCCTGCCAAAACTCAATCCTATCTGGGATAATCCTGAAGCCGCCCCAGAACTCAGGCACAGGAATCTTCTCCTCACCTTCGAACCGCTTCTCAACCTCTTTAACCCACCCTTCTAGTTGCTTGCGGCCGTCGTCATTTTCACCCAGGGGCTCGAGCACTTGACTCTGTCGACTAGCCCATGCACCAATCCTGCTTCCACGAGCGCGAGTGTCGTAGTACGTTTGGCTCTCCTCGCCTGAGATCTTCTCTACGCGTCCTTCGACATGGACCTGGCGCTGTAGAGATTCCCAGAAGAAAAGCATCGCTGCGCGGGGGTTAGAGGCTATGTCTGCAGCTTTGCGTGAGGTTCCCATGTTAGTGTAGATGACGAAGCCACGCGCATCAAGCTCCTTTAGGTAAACCGTGCGAGATGAGATGCGGCCCGAGGGGAGAGAGGCAGTGGAGAGTGTGCATGATTCAGGATGGTCTACGCCAGAGTCGTTCTCCTGAGCACGAGAGAACCATGCATGGAATTGGGGAATGGGAGATGTTGGGTTGAGTTGTGAGCGGACAAGTGTTCCCCTTGTGAACTGCTCAGCCTGGCCTGTTGCCTGATGGCCCGCGGGAGCGACTATAAGTCGTTAGTCAAGAGATACAGTAAGTGGTGAAGAGTCATGATATTGATGCTTGCGGGGGAGGGGTAACATGAACAACATACAGATGAGCTTGGAAGCATCTGCTGAATGAAGCGCCATATTTGCCGTAGAGAATAATCTAGAGGTGAAATTAGGTATTAGAAGACGCATTGATTGATATATGTGAGTTTTCCAACGAAAATCATGCGATTTGACTCACTGAGTGAACTTTGAGGCATACGATGGGATGGGATGTTTACGAGGGAAAACGGGTACGTACTGCGCTATCGGCGGGTGGTGGAGTCATGACATCTTCGAAGTGGTTTTTGGGTAGTGACTTTTCTGCAGGTACAGAAAGGACAGTCACATGTGACTATTTAGGTGTAACGAACAATGATAGACCAGTATATAAATTGACACAAATACTACAAATTTATATCTCACGGCTTAAGAGCGCAAGGCGAATAGATACAGCGTCTCATGATATTCACGCCACTATATAAGAAAAGGCATCAAATACAAAAGTACACAACACACACGACACGGAACACACGGAACGCACGGATGAGATAAAATAAATATTATATTAAATAAACGTATACGACGTATACGTACATACATATATGATACATAACATACATAAAACCATACGCCAACGACGTGAGTCGCGTTTCGTTTACACAGTCTATAACATCAAATATCGTTCACGGGCATCATCCTGGAATGCTTGCTAACGCACGCCAATTTCTATCCGGCTTTGAAAAATCAAAAATTACAAATCTTCAAACATATAATCATATCATGAAACTTTTCGAATCCCACCCGTCTTTTGCGAAGTTTACGAATCAGCCATAACCAACGCCAACAGAGCCATGCGGCAGTAGAGGCCATAGCGCATCTAGAAATCATGTTAGCAACTGTGGCCAACCTCACATGCAAAGGAATGCTCACCTGTCGGAAGTATGCCGCCCGCTGGTCAAAGTCAACCTCCTCAGCAACCTCCTCGTTGCGGGGGAGGGGGTGCATCACGATGGAAGAGCTCTTAGCGTGCTTGAGCGAAGCGTTGTCCACCCGGTAAGAGTTCTTGACACGCTGGTACTCCTCCTCAGTTGGGAAGCGCTCCCGCTGCACACGTGTACAATACAGAACATCACTGCGAGCCAGGATCTCAGGGGTAAGAGTTTCAGACTCGCAGAGAAGCTGGCCAGAGGCAATGAGTTGCTCACGGACCTTGGGAGGCAGAGCAAGAGCCTTGGGGGCAACCAGCTGAACCTGGACGTGGTAGTGTCGGAGCAGGTACACGAGAGAGTGCACAGGTCGGCCATAGAGAAGATCACCCAAGAAGGTGATGGTCAAGCCCTGGACAGTACCCAACTCCTCACGAATGGTGAATAGGTCAAGGAATGCCTGTGTGGGGTGCTCCTTGCTACCGTTGCCACCATTGATGACAGGAACAGGGCTATACTTCTCGGCAACGTGGACACTGCTCTCCTCGGGGTGACGGAGAACAACAGCATCACCATAGCAAGCCAGAGTGCGAAGAGTATCCTGCAGAGTCTCGCCCTTCTGGACTGAAGAGTGGGAAGTGGAGATGGCAATAGTTCGTCCTCCAAGACGCTGCATAGCAGCATCGAACGAGGCCGAGGTACGGGTAGAAGGCTCGTAGAAGAGGGTGGTGAGGACACGGCCTCGGAGAATGTTCAAGACACCCTCACGCTGGACACCAAGACGCATCTCCTGGGCAACAGTGAAGAGTAGGTGGAGGTCAGCTCGGCTATAAGACTTGACGGACAGAACGTGAGTCTTCTTGAACGACGAAGGCCGAGACAGAAGCTGCTGGAGAGCAGAGCTGACCAGAGGCTGAAGCTGGAGGCCAGGGGCGAGCTCCTCAACAGGGGCAGCACCACGAGCAGGCGAAGGCAGAGTCGCGCCAACGGCACCAGCATCAACACCACGAAGGCGGTTGAGAGGCTGGAAACCACCTATCATGGACATGCGGCGAGCCTGAGGAGAGTCGGTGGCCTGGGTGACCGAGGTGGTGGGCTTGACAGGAGGCGACATGGGAGGAGCAATGTGCGATGACATGTCCTTACCCTGAGGTGAGACAGGCAGAACCTCACCGTCAAGGCAGACGGTGGTGTTCTGGAAAGTGACTCGCTGAACAGATCCGCGCATAGTCCGGCCCACGAAAGGAGACCAGAAGGTGCCAGGAGCCACAGTGTAAGGACGGTCGATCTCGGCCTCGATGGTAGTACCGGACTGATCATGAAGTTCAAAGATCTCCATGGGGTTGGTGTAAAGACGGTCCTTGATGTCGTCGACAGTAAGACGACCCTCAGCAACTGAGGTGAGGAGCAAAGGCAGAGCATCAGAGATTCCCATGTGAGGATCGCCCTTGTGGCCAAGAGAAGTAGCCAGGCGATAGGGGAGACTGCCGATGGAGAAAACATCGATGGTGGACATGTGTCCCCAGAGAGCCTTCTGGTCAGCAGCAGTAGGTAGACGCTCACACTCAGGGTACTCGTCGCGGTTGAGGTAAAGCGAGTAGATTGACACATCGCAGGTGACCTGAAGACCCTTGGCCTTGCTGAGGGCGATAAGCTTGATGTCGTCCTTGTTAGTAACCGACGTAACGTGAATGCGGCGGTTGTGAAGGCTGGCAAGTAGGAGAATGGAGGCCAGGTCAGTCAACTTAGCATCAGTAACGATAGGCTTGTGGGTGGGCCAAGAATCAAAATGAGCAGTGACAGCGGCGACCTTGCTGATGTTGCCAGAGAGGTGGTTGAAGGGAATGAAGAGAGATCCAACCTCGCCAGTGACGTGGCTGATCTGATCAGCATTGTCCGAGGTAGCGGCCACAGAGAAGTTGTAGTCGCAGTATCCACCTCGTCGGCTGTTCTGCTGAGCAGTGTTCAGAGTGATGGCATCAGTGATGGCACCATCAACACCGAGAGGCATAACTCGAATCATGCTGAAGCCGGCAGAGATAGAGGCCTTGGTCACTGTCTGGAGATCATCGCTGTTGGCGATGGCAATGCCAGGAACGAAAGCAGCGATGTTGATGAGACCAGGCAGAACAATGGTCCTGTGGCTGGTCTGGTAATCACGCTTGGAAACCTCAAGCTCGAAGTGGCGGGCAATGGCCTCCACGAGAATCTTGGCATTCTTGACGTTGGTGACAAGAGGGATCTGGTAGTCGACAGCCATACGACGAGTCTGGTAACCCTTACTCATGTAGTTGGCAGGGCGGCGGTACTTGTTGTTAGAAGGCAAGTTAATGTACAGATCGATGGTGTTTTTGGCCAGATGCTGGGTAAGAGAGAACTCAGAGCTGCGGTCCTCCTCCTTACCAAGGACCTCGAGGTACTGACACTGAACGCCGTGCTCCTGAAGGAAATCAGCAGTACCAGAGGTGGCAAACAGCTTGTAGCCAAGCTTCTCAAGTTTCTCCACAGAAGGAAGCATCTCACGCTTGTCTTTGTAAGAACCAATGGACAGGAGGATGTTCTTCTTGGGGATTTTGAAGCCGGTGGACATCAAGGCCTTGAGGTAGGCCTCGTTCTTGTCAACACCGAAACAAGCAACCTCACCAGTAGAAGCCATCTCGACACCCAGAACGGGATCAGCACCAGAGAGACGAGAGAAACTGAACTGGGGCACCTTGACACCGACACAGTTGGGAGCAAGGTCGGTGGGAGGATAAGCCTGGAAGGGCTGGCCCATGATAGCCTTGGTGGCCATCTCAATCAGATCAACACCCATAACCTTGGACACGAAGGGGAAAGATCGAGAGGCACGAACGTTACACTCAATGACCTTGATATCGTTGTCCTTGGCAATGAACTGAATGTTGAAAGGACCAGTGACGTTGAGAGCCTGACCAATCTTGCGGGTAGCCTCCTCAATACGCTGAATGGTAGTGGCCTCCAGATCCTGAGGAGGCAGGATGAGGGTAGCATCACCAGAATGGACACCAGCATTTTCGACGTGCTCGGAGATGAAGTGACCAATAACCTTACCGTCCTTAGCAACAGCGTCCATCTCAATCTCCTTGGCATTCTCAATGTACTTGGTAATAACAACAGGGTGCTCTCGGGAGACCTCAGCAGCCTGGTCCAAGTAATTCTTGAGATCCTTCTCAGAGTAAACCGTGTTCATGGCAGCACCCGAAAGGACGTAAGAAGGTCGAACCAACACAGGATAAGAGACTGCGTTACAGAACTCCTGCGCCTCAGCAAAGCTGGTGAGCTCCTTCCACGTAGGCTGATCGACCTCAATGCGATCCAACATACGAGAGAACTTGTATCGGTTCTCAGCGTTGTCAATCATCTCAGGAGAAGTACCCAGAACCTTAACACCAGCACGGTGCAGGGGCAGGGCAATGTTGTTAGGCGTCTGACCACCCATAGCACCCAAAACACCGCTCGAGTTCTCCAGCTGGTAGATATCCAGCACAGTCTCGAGATTGATGTTCTCAAAGTAAAGCTTATCAGCTTCGTCGTAATCTGTGCTTACCGTCTCCGGGTTATAATTCACCATAATTGTCTTGAAGCCGGTGGCACGAAGGGTTCGGATGGCTCGCACTGAGCACCAATCGAACTCGACGGATGAACCGATACGGTAGACACCAGAACCCAGGACCATGACACCGTGATCGTCGAAATTGACGTCGTGCTCGGAGGCGTTGTATGTCATGTAGAGGTAGTTGGTGAAGGCAGGGAACTCTGCAGCGACGGTATCGATCTGCTTGACGAAGGGCTGTATACCAGCCTCGAGTCGCAGACGACGGACGGCAATTTCGTTGGAACTCCAGAATTTGGCGAGCTGACGATCGCTGAAACCGAGACGCTTGGCCTGGAGGAGGATAGATGGGCTGGAGTTGATGTCGGTGGTGTTGTAGCCAGTCATCTTCTTGGCGAAGTCGCTCAGGCCCTTGAGCTTGCGGAGGAACCACTTGTCGATCTTGGTCAGCTCCCAAATCTTGTCGACGGTGTAACCCTCGTGCATGGCATTGGCAATAGCAAACAGACGCTGGTCAGAGGGGGTCTGAAGCTCATCCTCAATGCTCATGAGGGCTTCGGTCTCGTTGAAACCGAGATTGTGGAAATCGATAGCTCGGATAGCCTTCTGAATGGCTTCCTCGAAAGATCGACCGATACTCATGACTTCACCCACACTCTTCATGGAGGAACCAAGCTGAGTGGACACGCGGGTGAACTTCTTGAGATCCCATCGGGGCATCTTGACCACGACGTAATCGAGCGAGGGTTCGAAGCAGGCACATGTGGACTTGGTAACTGAATTCTTGATCTCCTTGAGAGGAATTCCAAGACCAAGCTTGGCAGCAATGAAAGCCAGAGGGTAACCAGTGGCCTTGGAGGCGAGGGCTGATGATCGAGACAGACGGGCGTTGACCTCGATAATGCAGTACTCGCGAGAGAAGGGGTTCAAAGCGTACTGAATGTTACATTCTCCGACGACGCCGAGGTGACGAATCACATTGACAGCTGTTGTTCGCAGCATGTTGTAGTCCTCGTCAGACAGAGTCTGGGAGGGGGCGACGACGATAGAGTCACCAGTGTGGATACCGAGAGGGTCGAAGTTCTCCATGTTGCAAACTGTGATACAGTTGTCTTGAGCATCACGGACAACTTCGTACTCAATCTCCTTCCAGCCTTTCATACTGCGCTCGATAAGAACTTGGGGACTGGCGGCGAAGGCCTTGTTGCAGAGGTCGAGAAGCTCCTCCTCGTTGTTGGCAAAACCACTGCCGAGACCACCAAGAGCATAGGCGGCACGCACAATGACGGGGAAGCCAATGTCCTTGACGACGTGCATAGCCTCGTCAATATTGTTGGCAGAAGCAGACTTGGCACACTTCTCGCCAATAGAGTCCATGCTTCGGGCAAAGAGCTCACGATCCTCAGTAGTGATAATAGTATCAATGGGAGTACCAAGGACCTTGACACCAAGGGACTCGAACTCATCCTTGAGCTGGATACCAACCTGAAGAGCGGTCTGTCCACCGAAGGTAACATAGATGGCATCAGGTCGCTCATACTGGATGACCTTTCGGACGAAGTCAGCGTTGACAGGAAGGAAGTAAACCTTGTCAGCCAAGCCCTTGGAGGTCTGGATAGTGGCAATGTTAGGGTTGATGAGGACAGTGTAGATGCCCTCCTCCTTCAAAGCCTTGATAGCCTGACTACCAGAGTAATCGAATTCACCAGCTTGGCCAATGCTGAGACCACCACTGCCGAGAACCAGGACCTTGCGGACAGATACGCGGGGGTGGAGGCGCTCGTTCTCCTCAATGGTACCGCCGGGGAAGCTGACAGGAGCCTTCAGGAGCTCAGGCTTCTCAGCGCAGTTGGCCATGGTGTTGATGAAGACATCAAAGAGGAACTCGGTGTCACGAGGACCAGGGGTGCTCTCAGGGTGGAACTGCACACTGAAGTAGGGCTTCTCAGTGTGGAAGATACCCTCGTTGCTACCGTCGTTGGCGTTGACGAAGAGCTCCTTCCAGCCATTGGTCAGGCTATCGGTGTCGACGGCGAAACCGTGGTTCTGAGAAGTGATATGACACTTGCCAGTAACCATGCTGGTGCAAGGAATGTTATGACCACGGTTACCGAACTTCATCTTCTTGGTGGTTGCACCAGCAGCACGGGCGAGGAGCTGGTGTCCCAAGCAGATGCCGAAGACGGGGATTTCATTCTTCTCGAGGACGGCAGAAATATTTTTAACAACATTGTCGAGCATGGCGGGGTCACCGGGACCGTTGGAGAGGAAGAGACCGTCGAACTCGTCAATGGCGCTGGCAATATCGTAGTCCCAAGGGCAGACGAGGACCTCAACACCACGCTTGAGGAAGCACCTCAGCTGGTTGAACTTCATACCGACATCGAGGCACAGAACACGAATAGTACGCCCGGATGGGTGCTTACGGGCGACCGACATCGGAGGCTTATAGAGTTTAGGAGCCTTGATGGAAACTACAAAGAGAATGAGCATGCGTCTTCAAGTACGAAAACGCTGGAAAACTCACCTTCAGCCACCAAGTTCTTGGTGTTGGGGTTGACCCATTCGACCTGCTCAAAACGGTCGGTGGGCAAAGCAGCGAAAGCATCGTCAGTCTGGCCGTTGACAGAGCCATTGGTAGCACCGCGAGTCTCAAGGCGCATCTTGCCCAGCATGCTACCCTTCTCACGGATCTTCTTAGTCAAAGCACGGGTGTCAACACCGTACATGGCGGGGACGCCCTGCTCCTTCAGCCATTGGCCGAGAGAAGATGCAGCGAGGAAGTGAGAGAAGTCCTCGCCAGCATATGAAGCTGTGATGAGACCAGCAATGTGGATCTCGTTAGACTCGAAGTGAGCAGGCAGATCACCAAGGAGCTCATCCATAGCCTCGCGCGAGGGAACGCCATAGTTTCCGACGAGAGGGAAAGTAATGACGAGTATCTGGCCGCGATACGAAGGATCTGTCACGGACTCGGGATAGCCCACCATGCCCGTTTGGAAGACCAGCTCTCCAGCAATGCTCTTCTGGGCACCAAAGCTGTAACCTTGGAAGGAGGAACCATCCTCAAGCTCGAGGCAGACGAGGCCATCGTCCTCGGCGCCAATCTGACGAGCAGAGGCGGGAGGTTGAGGAACCAAAGCCATTGTGGTGGTTATGGATTTGACTGTGGGTTGGAGGAATAGAAAGACAAAAAGCTCCTGCGCTGGGCTATATTAACAAAAGACCCAGAGAATCGCGGGGCACGAAACGACGAGGAGGAGGGGTCGTCGCGGGAGGACAGGGAGATTGCGAGCGACGGGCCGGCAAGTTAACTCGTTTTCAGAGCTACCCTGGTAAGGTCAGAAGCTACCTCGCAATCATCAGCCTCAATGGGAGCTGAAGGTGAAGAGGATGTTTGAGAAGAGCGAGGGTTTGAGAGAAGGAGAGGAAGAAGAGGAAGAAGCCTTTTTGACGAAAGCGGCCTTGGAAACTTTTTTTTTATCGACCGGGTTGTTGCTTTAGCAGTACAGGGTGCTCCCCGCTGTGGGTGGCTTGATGGTCTAATTGGTCAATTGAGACGTAGTTCCCCAAAGACATCCAATCGCAGCATTCCATGAGAATCTGCAGGGACACTAAAACGCCCCGCCATGCCTTGAACTTCTCAAGACTCTCCACAAGCTTGCGCAAGTTGAACAGCCTTTCATCATGAGCGATCGACTATCAAATATGGTTGGACTTGAGCCTCGTGAGTGGGTTTGTTAGATCAGCGGTCAGGGTTTAGCCGCACTGTCGATACGGCCAAGGAAGTGGGAAATTCCATGGTAGGTGGCGGGGAGCTTGCAAAAGACTCCGGTAACGGAAGAATCATCTACTACGTAGTCTAGGACTTGGTATTATATATGTTGGCTTGGAGTTGTCATGACAAAGTCTCCAACACCAAAGACAACATACCTATGCAGTATGGAACTATTTGGGAAGCTGCAGTATGTACGTAAGCCTGCACTCCGTAAGCATCATCGTAAGAGTGTCGTAGTAGCCATCCAGCAGAGCACTCTCTTCTCAGCCGGCACTCAACACACCCTAAGATCAAAGATCAAAGATCAAAAAGCTCGAGCCCGGGCGGCAGTCAGAAAAGGCGCGCTGCATCACAGGCTAAAGCATGGAAAATCCACTTTCCGCTCAGCATCCACCTCCACAGCTTGAGAGAAAAAAAAGGTTTTTTTTTTCTTACATCTGATCTTGCTTTGATTGGGTTAGTTAATGGTCCACCTTGGGTTTTAGCTTCATGCGAGCCTCCCAAACCCATCATATGCAGGTTCACGCGCTTTTATGCATCGATATGAAGCTCGTGCTACATGAGCACAGGCTTTGTCTTACAAATTGGAATGAGAACAGTAGGGGCGAACTATCAATTCATATACATATTCTGTTGCTTAGGGAGATACATGTAAACGTTTAGCATCCAAGTTCATAAATCATGGAAGATGTAATGACGATAAAGATTGGCTTTGGTTGCACGTGAAATGTCGATCAAGATGAAACAAACTCAAGATACTGTAAACTTTAGTCAATTAATTCCAAAGGGAATCTGGCGTAAAATCATTTTCAAATAGACTTTCTTGGCTTTCTTCGTTAGTCCTCCTCAACGCCCTGAGCAAAAACACCCACCACCAATATACACTCCTCCTTTTTAAAAACGCTCCCAGGGTAACACCATTCTTATAACAAGCTACTTCTAACCCGCCAGCTGGCCAAGTTCTTCAAACCAAGCCAGTCCCTATACCAAAGCAACGTGTTATGCTATCCGTTAAATGAATGGATCAAACCGGCCCGAAAGAACTCCCGTATGAATGTCTATGAAACTGCAATATGTATACCTTCGTCTTCCCGCTGGCGGTATTCATGTGAGCCTGTTGTGTCATGGCATAGGAGGTGCACCCATATTCGTGATCTTGGGCGTCCTTTGAGCTGTTGGACTGGCCTGGCTCCCCATCAAGCTACTAGGCTTCTGTGCACCTTGCGCATTCATACGGAAAGCTGGTTCTCTTTTGGGGTCAATTCCAGGAAAGGCAGCTTGTAGCCTTGAATATAGATCCTTGATGCTGTTGTTCCGCTCATCGCGATCCGCGACTGTGTCTAGATTGTTCTCCGAGCCTTCAGATCCTCCTACAGCAGGAGCTCTAAGTTTGAGTGAAAGAGTCAGAGGTGGTGCACTGAGATATGCCGGACAAGGTGGGACTTTGACCTCAGGCTTCCGATCTGCAAGTGCTGCCATATAGGACAAGTTTGCTTGTAATCTCCTCATACATCTAAGAAAACGATTAGTTGGGTCCAACGATACTATTTCAGAATGAAAACTCACTGGAGATAATCCTGCTGGAGTTGTGTCTCCTCATCGGTTGGCTTTTTGTCAGCCGGGTTGCCAGCTGCGGCGCTCTCCTTTTTTAGCTCTTGTTGGGTTGTCTGGATTTGAATAGATTCGTAGAGCAGTTCATGGTTGATGTCGAGCAATAGAGCGAATCGTTCCTTGTCTCGAGACTCAGTTCCGGGACTCAACGGAGCAGCTGCTGGGCCTCCATTCACAGTTGGTCCTTGACTCGACGTGAATGTAGGCGTCTGAGGTGTCGATAGACCAGCAGAGGACGGTTGTTGCTGTTGTGTTTGTGCCTGGGATTGCTGAGACTGCTGTTGCTGCTGTTGCGTATGCTGGGGTTGTTGGTTGGTCGGCGTTTGGCTCTGTGATGGAGGTTGATGTGTCGGAAACTGGCCCTGTTGCGAGGGCAGAGCATTGTTCGGCGTTCCTTGTGCAGCGCTCGGAGGTCTTTGAGGTGTCGATACCTGGCCCATACCAGCAGCGTTGGCAGCTTGTTGTTGCTGCTGTTGTTGCTGCTGTTGTTGCTGCTGTTGTTGCTGCTGCTGCTGCTGCTGCTGCTGAGCCTGCGCTTGCGCCTGTGCCTGTTGTTGCTGTTGCTGTTGCATTCGCTGCATCACCTGAGGATTCTGAGGCATACCGCCCTGATTCATCGGAAAGCCCTGCATGCCTCCACCCATCATATAATTTGGCGCAAAGTTTTGGGGAGCGACCGACGAGGGGACGACTTGGCCGTAAGGGTTACTGGCAAACTGCTGTTGGAATCCTGCCACTGTACGCAATATATTAGCCATTGAATGACGGATACAGAGAGAAGCGATGCGTCGCGTCGCAAATCGGTTTGCGCAGCGCTCATTCCCAATCGCGCCTGATCACAGGCCGCCCATACATCATCAACGAGGTTGGTGATATGAACAAGAGCATTGAGCCAGGCGCGTTGTGATGGATTCGATCAAGTGTTGCGCGCAAATGAGGAGATGGCACCTACTCTGACCATTGGCAGTCATATGCTGCATTCCTGCGTTCGGCATCATGCCTCCTGGACCAGCTCCCATCATTTGAGGATTCGCGCCAGGGTTAAAGCCTCCCTGAGGGGTCATACCGGCGAACTGCTGCTGCTGGTTATACATCATCTGCTGAGCGGCTGGCTGGGCTCCGGACTGCTGCTGCTGTGGGGCAGGGTTGTTGAAAGAGGGAGCAGCATTGTTGCCAAAGCTGTAGCCGGCGGAGTACATGGCTGTGAATGTGACTGTGACTATGACCTGGGCTGTCGCTTTCAGGGCGTCAAGGCGTCAGTGCAGCGCTTCAAGCGGCAGCGCGTACTGTATTGACGGTGCTGGGCTGGGCTGTACTATAGCAGCAGCGGCAGACAGCAGCGTATAATAGTGGGAGGGATGTGTTGGGATTGCGCGTGTGTGAGCGAGAACAGGCTTGTCGTTGGCTGACGATGGGACACGAATGGGGACCAATCAGTCGGTCAGTCAATCAATTCGGTGAGTAACGAGTGAGGAGTGACAGGAGGTCGTATGGCGTGGGATCGGGAGGCTGGGCTTGTCACTTGTGTACGGATATGGATATGTATGGACGCGGTTCAGTTGGTTCAGGTTCCAGGATTGGAAATGAAACCTGGAGTCAACTCAACGGTGGACGGTTGAGACGTGGTTGTGTGGGGCTAAATGTTACGGCAGCGACACCGTTTTCCTCACGGCTAGGTACCTAACTTAGTACTTGCTACGTCCTACCGACTATCAGGGTGTTTATACTTACCACGTATCACGTATTACTCAACAGACCGGCACTTGACTTCTCCATAAAGCACTTGATAAAAAACATACAGATCACACCAATTCATTCTCCCCGCTTGGATCGCTTCCAATTATGCATATATTCAGTACAACTTGGAAGCAGGCACATCTAAGCCATAAGCCAGGATCATTCAAGGAACCGCAGCCAGGGTAAGACATATTGGAACTGGCTGGCTGATAATCAACTGTTAGCAACTATGATTCGACGCCAGTGCATCACCAGCTTGAAGGCAGACATGCTAGCTGTTATGAACCCCTTGTTACATGAACAAGCTGTCTGTGACTCTCGGTCTTCCATAACACTCCCCATTGGTATCACACCTTGAAACGCGACTCACCCATAAATAGGGCCTCTTGACGCGATTCTCTCTCATGCCAGTATATGCCCCAAAAGATATATTACACCAGCCACCTAGCACGACTTCGGCACCGTGGTCAGTACTACTGTCAGCTTCCTCCTGGACCTATATCAACGACATACCTAGGTGGCCTCTCAGGCCTAATCAGATTAATAAAGATGAGCAAAAAGAGTGATCACGCTGGGGATCGAACCCAGAATCTTCTGATTCGTAGTCAGACGCCTTGCCATTGGGCCACGCGACCTTGTTCTTCGGATGATTTTGCGCTTCGAATTTTATGTTCATGATTGTCCATGTCACAGACAAAGGCTCCCTCGTCTGCCGCCATCACATTTCTAATATGCTTCGTCAAAACTCGAACAGTTCTTTTAGGCATGTATTTACAGTTCTGGGTTATGATTAACTATTCCAGTGCTAAATTTACATGATTGGTCTATAGTATGCATAATCCCCTCAATTATCTAATCCCAGTGCCAAAAGAGCATATCTCCGTCAGTGTGCAAAAATAAATGATCACACTTGGGAGCAAACCCAGAATCTTCTGATCCGTAGTTAGACGCCTTGATGATATTTTGTTAGTATCGAATGCTGCTGGTTGGAAGGAGTGCAATCTCACAGAGGTACACTGGTGGTTGAACTTACACATTGATGTCGAGCAGTTTTTCAACCACGCTTCATGGGTTTGTGAATAGAGTGGACAAGCAAAATATAGACTCCTCCTATTATGAAAATCATTCTGTTAGGCTGCATGTTCTTCTTCGCATGCTTCACTTGTGACGTCCCACCTGGCGAAGCAGGCCAAGAGAAGCACAACCCACAACACAGTATAAAGAGTTTTCACGCAAAAGAATTATGCCTCGAATGTATGCTTCTGAGTGGCAATTTATGCGGATTATTTATACCTCCTTTAGTTATTAAGGGGGTGCCGAGTTAATGCAAAACGAAAGGTGCTGTCTAGCCAATCAAGACTCAAGATCACTAACAACAAACTCCTAACATATCTCGACCACGACACCTGAATGAAACTTGGAGAACGGATGCTTCTTATTTTTCTCAAATCGTAGGAATCATCTCACTCGGCTTTCAATATTTGTTTCGCATTTGGCTGCCACATCGTATAGTTTTCAGCATAGTGTGGAGCTTGTGAGATGAGAGTGCAAGGTTTGGAACAATGATCAGACATTAAGATGTATCTTGTCTCTATCAGATTGATAGAAGAAGGGCGGTTTCTTATAGTACCTCTCATGGTATAACGGCAGGACTCTCTGCTCTAAAATCGAGTCCTGGCGTAGTGAGAGTAAGTTCAGTTACCGGCTTGAGGGCCCATCCTGCCCCACCATTTGCATATTTCTCCTCTTCCTTATTTCGTCAATAGTAAGCTCCTCTCTCTACCTCGGCCAACAAAATTTTGCAAGTTATAGGTTTACGGCGTTAGGATGAATACCAATGTCCTGAAAGGCTGTTGAACAGAGAATGCAAAGAAGGGTGGGCTGATATATGAGTCGGATGTCATAGAAGGAGGCCATATTTTCTTAAAGAAGTCTCGCAGAGTCCATCAGACCAGAAGATTTATAATTACATCCAAGGTATTTACTAGTAATCCAAGCTCATATTGGAGCTGTTTGTCCAACCCACCAAAAAGGCAAAAGGTTGGTGCTATCCCCACAACGACGGATCAACAACCACTCAACATCAAGGCAAAAAAGGATGATCACGCTGGGGATCGAACCCAGAATCTTCTGATTCGTAGTCAGACGCCTTGCCATTGGGCCACGCGACCTTGGTTAGTAAACATGGGAATATCTTTTAAGAATATACGCTAGGCATGTGTGTCCATTTACAGGATTTGTCTGTCTGAGAAACCGGCTCACAATACCCAGCTTATGAGGGTCTTCAACTGCAACGGCTTGCCTACGAGCAAAGATATGCCAATCGATATCTGCAGCGACGTTTGAAATCACTACATACATCGTTATAAGCCTCTCTTCTATCAATTGTCATGGAGTCATCATGAAGACACAATTCAGAAAATTTCGCCATGCTTCAATTGTATTCAAACATATAAGTGACTCCACCACGAGTACATGCTCATTGTGACTCGACAACATCTTGGAATACAATTATCCTATCATTATGCAAGATAATGTCAGCAATTAATTGCTTATCAAGGTTCCGAGCACCAAATCTTCTCATCGGTAGTGTCCAAAACCTCCCTCCCCTCTCTTATGACAATATTCATGCCCCACAAAAAAGTCAATGACTCCCCTCCGGCCTCGGCCTCAGTACCCAAAAAGTGTCATTACATCTTAAGAGCCACGCATCCTCATAACCTTCTCACCAAAGAAAGAGATCTCCCACCATTCCAATGGCTCCATTCAACCTCGAGGTCTGCGCTAGGCCAAACATCCTTGCCCTGCAGCCATACCGATGTGCGCGAGAGTACGTTGCCCCTCCCCCGCATTATAGCAACGACTAATTGTTTCCAGTGACTATAAGGATGACGGCACGAATATCCTCCTTGACGCAAACGAGAACGCGTATGGGCCTTCACTGAGCTCAGATGTTGCTGAGAAAAATGCCAATGGCGTGGATGTCGATTTGTTGGGTCTGCACCGATATCCGGATCCTCACCAGGAACCGTTGAAGAAGCAGCTTTGCGAGTTGCGCAACACCCACGCTCACACAGACAAGACGCTGAAGCCAGAGAACCTGTTTGTTGGTGTTGGTAGTGATGAAGCCATTGACGCTTTGTTGCGTTGCTTTTGCATCCCTGGAAAGGATCGAATTCTCACATGCCCACCTACATATGGCATGTATTCTGTATCCGCACAGGTTAACGACGTGGCTCTTGTAAAGGTTCCTCTTCTGGAGGCTCCCACGTTTAGTATTGATGTTCCAGCTGTTATGGACGCCTTGACAAATGAGCCCAACATCAAGCTCGTCTACCTTTGCTCGCCTGGCAATCCTACCGGCTCAGTCCTTGCTAAGGCCGATGTCCAACAGATCCTCGACCACCCAACATGGAACGGAGTTGTTGTTCTTGACGAGGCCTATATTGACTTTGCACCTGAAGATGCCTCTCTCGCCGAGTGGGTGACTGAGTTCCCCAACCTGGTCGTTATGCAAACTCTCTCCAAGGCCTTCGGCATGGCTGGTATTCGTCTCGGTGCTGCGTTCACCTCTCCACCAATTGCTCGACTTCTCAACAGCCTCAAGGCTCCTTACAACATTTCAAGTCCTACAAGTGCCTTGGCATCCTATGCTGTCTCAGACAAGGGTCTCGCTATCATGCGAGACCACCGCTCTCGTCTCCTGGAGCAGCGCGATCGTCTTATTAAGGAGCTTCCCAATATTTCTGGTGTCGGCCGTCTACGAGGTGGTACTGAGAGCAACTTTTTGCTCTACGAGATGCTCAACTCAGCGGGCGAGCCAGACAACACCGTTGCATTGGCCGTATACGAGAAACTTGCCGAAGGTCGCGGCGTCGTTGTGCGGTTCAGAGGTAAAGAGCACGGATGCCTCGGATGTTTACGCATCACAGTTGGTACAGATGCTGAGGTCACAAGATTCCTGGAGTCGTTGAAGACGACGTTGGCAGAGGTGAGAGGATTATAGAGCGCGAGTAGGAGATGGGAGGAGGACGATAAAACGACGGCGTTCTAGGTAGATCTAGACCTTTAGACGTAATCTCGTAGAATTAATAAAAGCAACGGTCATGGGTATGGCCGTTTTATATCAAAGAAATCTTTCAGACCGTTTATCCCTAATCCCTAACGCCTATTCCATTCTATACCTGTAACGTTTAATAAATCACCAAGAACTTTTATCTAGGACCATCCCAGGAACAAGAGGACACTTCCGATACCAAACGAAGCAAGAACGAGATTAGCCCGGGGAGCATTGGCAGCATCCTTACTCTTGGTAGGCTGAGCAGGTGCGGTTGCTGATGCTGTCTCTGATGAACCAGATGGAGTGCTCTTGATTTTAGATTCGTGTGTGTCCATGGCAGCCCAGTCAGTACTGCGAATAACCTTGACATCGTCGCCCTTGAGTGGTGCAGGGGCATCACTTAGTAACAGCCCCTGAACAGTCTCAAGAGCACACATTTGCTGACCGAGGCCGGGATTTCCATCGAAACCGGGAACCCACCAGCGCATACCACACTCACGGCCAGACTTGCCGCCCTTGCAGGTTTGCACAGCAGCCTTGGCCGATGGGAGGAGATGAGCATGGACATGCTCTTTAAGAGCGGGTTGCATCTGGACGGACAGATACATAAAGCGTGAAAGGTAGCCCTTGAAGGTGGTCATGTCGGCATTGCAAGTATTCACCGTCTCGCAGGCAGCTTCATACATGACGTTGGTAGAGTTTTCAAAAGGAGAGAAGAACCAGTCGGTGCCCTGAAGGAGTCGTTTCGACCGTTCGATCCATTCTGGTTTCTCGGTATAATTTGCGAGAACCGCGGCGCCATAAAGATAGATACCGCTAGTATAAGTGAAAGAGTGATATGTCGTCTTCTGGCAGTTATCCTCCACGCTGGCGCCGTCATAAACGTGATAGTTGTTGTGATCAATAAAACCCACGTTCCACGACCAATCCCAAATCTTATTAGCCCAGTCGAGGTATTTTTTGTCGCCTGTAATACGAGCCAGACGGGCAGCGAGCTGGAAAAAGCCGCCATTGCTGACCGAGTTCTTGTAAGTCATTCCGTTGGGGTTACTTGGGTAGATCTGCCACAAAAGACCACCGCTACAAGCTGTTGTGTTCCAGCGACTGACGAGCTGGTTGAAGACGTTGATGCTGATATCGAGCCACGATGGGAGATCTCTGTTAGGCTGGGGGAAGTTTCGCTCAGCGGCTGAAAGGACGTCTGAGCCCCAGAAGAAAAGATCATCATTACCCTCCTCATCGGCATGCTCAGTAGGCATGTAGTCGTGGCCAGTACCAAGGTTCGTAGGGCCTAGAAGTGCTTCGATGACAACGTCGTTGTAGGTGTAGTCTCCGGTGAGGTGGTAGTAGTCAAGCATGATACCCCAAAGGGCACCTGCTACCCACCAGTAGTAAGGGTCCTGAAGATCACCGAGATCTTTTGGTACCGAGGATGTGTTGCCTTTGTAGTAGGTCATGGCGTCAAACGCGAGAGTTCCAGCGACATCTCTGATAGAATCTAAAGCTGTCAGTGACATGTAGACCGTTTTCACATAGTACATACCTGGGTTTGAAGTATCCAGCGAATTGGGAGGCGTCTTGGTGGCAACGGCTAAGGAAGCCAAACTGGCCAGGGCTAGCAGCTTCATGACGAATGTTTATGGTGTTTATGATAGTTGGCTATTGTGTATGGTGTTTGAATAAGGATGTTTATAGCTCGAGTCGGTCAGCGATATTCTTCTCCTGGAAGACGTGTTGTGGCAAGTAATGGTTGCTGGGGATCTCTATGTTTGTCGGTGAGAAGCTTTCCATCGACCAGGTAATGAGAGTAAGTTAAAGGCAGTTGACAGCAGGTGCTATGAATGAGCGTCGTGGTAATTCGAGAAAGAGCGAGGCTTTCAACTCAAACAAATAAAGGTAAAGTCTAGCAGCAACGCAGAGTCAAAGTCAGGCGTAGAAGACAAACCAACCCTTTAGGAGTATAAAAAGGAAGATAAACAAAATATGACCAACAAAGGAGGGGCCACCGAAAGTTATAAAAATACATTCACAGCTGAGAATGAACGGGAATACGAGGACGCAATAAGCGAAAAGCTGAAGCTCCCCAGAAGTTTGTTCCTTTCTGGCTGGACCGGGCTAGACAAAAACGTTGACACTAGACGATGGGGGCTAGTCGAGGTATTAATACACGATACCCTTGCTTGACGGACTGTTTTCAGAGCTAGACACGCAGGGAGGAACGAATGACGAATTCATACTAAGACCCAGACTTTAGCTGACGAGCCTCAGACATGGTGAACCGTTGAATTTGACTTCTCCATTCTCTATGTTCATGGGGTTACCAAGCTATCCCCGCAGACGGACACGGCATGACAAGGAACACAACCCCTGAAGGCCCTGCTCTCGGCGATCAGCCGTCGATTTGTGGCCAGTAGAACAAACCATCGTGTTGGTGTTACAGACAGAAAGGACCGGTTGTTTCGCGTGGCCGCGCGGGTAGAGGATTGTCAGTCAACAAACCATGATTTTTTGTATCCTAGGAACATCGGCCCAGAAGATCCAGGGGTTAAAGCCACTAACTTTAGCTGACAGATGTCTCGGGGGAGGGGATTGGTAGGCGTTGAAAGTTAGAGGAAGAGGCTTGGCGCCACGATATTCATGCCCTGACTAGTAGTCCTTGGTGGGTTTGGCAGGGCAGAATTCTGAATAGATAGGTGCTTCTGGCAGGCTGGCAAAAGGCGTGTTCTGACTCCAAAAACTGATGTTCACTCACTACTGCGTAACCATCAAATTCAAACTCAAGCAACACAAACACAAACATCCTTGCCCATCAACTCTGCATTAACGTTGTCATCCTCATCCCCACTCCCCCACCCCCCAGCAATCTTTCTTTTTCCTGCCCTTGCTTGGGCCTGCGGAAAAATGATCGTCTCAAAGCCTGACTCACTGACGAAACACTCATCCAAAAGGGGGATCTTGAAACACGAAACAACGCCGGGCGGTTCTCTCGTCTGATCTTGATTGCAGCATCTCCGACCATGCCGTGATATTATGCAGCCCCTTGTTGAAAGTCAGACACGTGGAAATTCATGGCGGCCGCAATTTCTCAGGAACGCGACGAAAAAGTAACCTCCAAGTTAGCTCAGACGCACATCTGTGCTCAGTTACGAGACTTGGATAAGTCCCGACTGTGAAAGAAGCTCAAGGCCAAGCTTCTTGTCTTGCAAGCGGAGATGCACACAGAATTATCTCTTCAGACAACGTAAGGCTTGTGGAACTAATATTTGTTAAGGAGTACCTAAACTTATCTATAAGTTTAGGTGAGATTTAGGTGGTTTTTATGGTTCTTTAGGGCCTAGTTACAAGCTTTACGGCGTCGAAAGAGATATTCCCATACAGAGCTCTTGTAAGGCACGATATTTGCTTCCTGTGTTTTTGAGATCTTGAAATTAGTGAGATGTAGCTTTCGTATGCATCTCAAGCTGCTACTTGCTTTTTGAGCCTCGGTGCAAGCCCAACAGCAGCATTAATTAGCTGACTAGCTGTGCCACTGTCTCATATCAATGAGACAGTCTTTTGGGTGATTCTCGATCAAGGTCTCGGAATAATGGCTGGTGGCGAAGAGCACATCTCAACAAATAAACTTAGGGTAAAGGTCTTCGTTGAGGTCTCATAAAGAAAATGCCTTCTTAAGCGGCCTAACTTTGGATGGTCTTATCATGGGCTCGACGCCTTAAGCAGTGCATCCTCCTGCGGCCACTTATATGCCACTGAAAGCTACAGTGGCAAGGATCCAACATGAGGTTCGTGACGCAGCTTGTAGCCAGCCATGTCTCTGGAAACTCCCGTTCCCTCTCTCCTTCATTACCCGGTCGTTGCCTCCATTCCAACTGCCGCGTAACCCTCAAGCCATCTCCGTGTTGAAAGTCAGTAGCAAATTTGATTTGACACCAAGAATCGGCATAATGGTTAACCGTCTCCAGGATAAATAAAGCAGAATACTCATGGAAATCAGCAAGTTGTGGCCATATCAACTGGACCGAGATTTTCAAGGCTTAGTCCGCAGGTAATTTTCTTTATGCTGGTATAGAGAAGTTGAAGGAAGAAGAATCGCGACTTCCCTTTCTAACGGTGCCCAAGGTTCGGACCGCTAAGCTAAAATTAACGACGCGGCCGAAAGCGGAAATCGCTAAAACGGACCTCAATTGAATATATATGACAGGATACAGGCGAAACAGTGTAGTTAACAGGCAAATATGATGCTGCTCGAAAGATGCTCACCTCTCTTGTGCTGTCGCACTCGAACGTGGACTACAATTGACATGAGAATGTGCCTAGTCACGGGGCAAGCTGATGATGCCTCACTGCATATAGATAGATACAAGATTCTATTTTCATTCAAATACCGGTAATCTATGGCTACAATGGAACTTGTGGACTCCCAGAACATTGAATGCATGAAGACTTTGTGAATTTGGTGGGGAAACAGCTAGTAGGCGTCAGAACTGTGATAATCATACTTTTACCTCCTGCCCAGGACAAAGTGTAAGAAGGCATATCACCAGCATTGTGCCACGTGGAAGGATTATGTACAATATTGAAGGCAACTGACAAGTTCGCTGCGGTTGAATATGCAAAGAAGAATTCCGGTGCTTGAGAAATTAATAGCGTGCACGATTCACCTTCAAAGAGATGGAACAGCATCAAGCACATCAAAACACTAAAAAGAAGGATGAAGCAGACCAAAAAGATCGACAACGGCAGGATTCGAACCTACGAACGCGAACGTAATAGATATCTGAACCTCTGGGAAGCCCGTTCAAGTCTATCGCCTTAACCACTCGGCCACGTTGCCTGATGGGTTTATTGCATGAGGTCCGTCTTATTTCTCATTAGAAACCTTTATCTGGCCTGTGCAAAATCTGGGCCTGACAACCCTAGACGTTTCTTAGGATCCAGGTCAAGACATCAGATTTTCGTGATAGGATCTAACCGTCACTCTTGAGTTTCAATGAAACTACTGCCGAGAGGACCACAAACCTATAGCCTTTGTCTCCTGCAACCCCATGCTTTCCCTACGGCGCTGTTGCAGAAGTCATAGATCTAAGAAACAGCTGTGCCGATGCTGACTTGAGCTAGATCGTCCACCCAAGCCAGATACGCACAAAATATGTCCCCAGCGAAAGCTTGCAACTCATGATTCTTATTCATGAAAGTTGTCGTTTGATGTAGTTGAAACTAGTTTACGAAGAGAACTTGTCGAAATACACTATTCGCCTCACCCAGCGCCCGCCACGGCCGGCCGTGATTTCGGGTCCGGAAGAGTGGGGCATATCCGGTTCTGCCGGCGACAGTACGATCTTTGACAAAAGGCTGTGTGTGTTATAGGCCTTCCTTTGGCCTTCAAACAGTTTCGCATAATTCACACGGTGCTTTCAAGTCGTTCTCGCCGAGTTTCTTTTCCAAGGTTAACAGCTGGAACTTATCCAGCATCAATGAAATATACTATATTGAGCGTCGAGATTGCTATATCGAAGTTGGAGCCAGAGCACAGTCTTCTGATCGGTATATATACCCCTTACCTCAACCCTTTCCTCTGCACTAGCAGTGATAGTTTAACCGAGTTCCATGATCCTGACAGCAGCTTAGTCATGAAACTCCCTCCGCAATGATCGAAGAAATCATCTATAGGAGGCATATAATGAGGAAGATATCTAGCAAGAAGACGAAGAGGAAAACCAAGCAAAAGCCACAGGCAAGCAAGCTTTTACGCGCCCGCGATAACAAAATTTCCCGCATCAGGGTCTTGTATAACTTGTCAAAGGGTCGAATGGTCAAGGGTTATGGATAAGTTTAGGCCAACGGCTCTCAGACTAACATAGACTGCCAAAGAGTAGCCAATGGTCGTAAAACAATTGCTCGCTTGTTCTCCAAATCGAAGTGTTTCCATCATAATTCATTTTCTCGTTAAACTCCAACCATTACCACAGCCAGCCTACTATCAAAGCGCAGCAGGCTGGAAGTAAAGCACTCCTAACATTTACCCTCAGGCTCGTCCCAACGTTATCACCATTTGTAGCTATAGGCATGGACACAAAATCCGTAGGTGTACTTGAGACTTCAGTAACCACATCAGGATCATGAGGCAAGTCTCCCATTGTGAGGACGCCCCATTCCACGTCGCTGCCGGAGAATGTCGATGTCCATGTTACTTCGGTTGGGCCTGTATGCACACCGTCACTATAACCTCCGTTAAACCTGGAGTATCCGGAGCATGTGGCTCTCGTAGTGCCTTGTAGATTGCACTCTAGATTTGCAGTACTGCATCATATCAGCATTGAGGAGTATTAGGCGAGAAGAACGAACATACAGTCTTGAGGTATGCGTGCCGTGGAATCGGACAGTATCAGGACCTTCAGCAAGAATAAATGGAAACTCAAGCGAAAGATCGCACTCCGGAGGGTTTGAGTCGTCTGTATCTGGGCAGAAAATCGTATAGGTTGTTTCCTTAGCTTCCGAATCCTAGTCTGTGTTAGTAGGCATCCAAGTTTCATCAGAAAGTCTACTCACGCTAGAAATGACACTGCCGCGCACAAGAGACCATGATTCTTTGTTATAATAAGGCAGATATATAGGTGCTGTGGTCACAGTAGGAGGCTCCTCGCTAGCATACGCGAGGCTATTCGCGGCCAGTAACGCCAGCCATGTCGACGTGAAGTGTGGGCACATGATTGACTGACTAGATCGTCGTGCAGGGATGGTAAGGCCCAGAAAAGGAACTCTGACCAATCACGGGTTGTAGAAATGCAGAGCGAAGATCGCAGTTGCTTATTTTCAAGGCATATACTGGAAGTTAATTTGAGCGCGAAATGATGACCTTTTTAACAGCTCCTTTTCCCAAGAAACTGGGATGGGAGGGGCCAGAGGCGAGCCAAGTATCGACGGAGAGTGCCAAGGTCTGGGCGACCGAGGTTGAAGACTGAGCATAGAGATAGTGAAAATTTGGTGTGAGTAAGAGGTTGACGAAACAAGAAAATGGTTACAGAACTAGATGAAAATAGAACGAAACATTTTGATCAGAAACGATGATACTCTAGTATTCTGACACCTTCAACCGGGTATCGGCATCGTTGAATGTCAGACGGATAAATTTATCATAACACGCCAAGACTGAGCTTTGTCTGTAATCCGATGCCAAGACGGACAACTGAATGCCAAGAGTGGCCCAGTTTTGTAATACCCCAACCAAGGTTGCATCCAAGAATATCAATCTCTCCATTGCTGTATTCCTATACTATAGGAATTCGATACTGACTCCCGTCTAAACCAAAATCGAGAGAAAAACAGCTTTAAGATGGAAAACTTGAGACTGCTTCCATAGGGTGATAGTAACGCGACCAACGGTCCCAGTATGTAAGTCCTCGGTTATCTTCTGAGTTCGATGTCAGACGATCAATCTCTCCTGTTACAAAATCACCATACGTTCTTTGGCGTATAGAAAGACACGTTCTGAGATACACATCGACCTCTAGTAACGCCATGATCATATTGAGCTCTTTCTTGATATCGTCCAAGCAATTCCCTAGAGTAATACTGTAGCTCTCCAAATGTTTGCGATAGACCCCAAATCCAAGGTGTTAGTAGGATCATCTATCCGTGGTCGAAGTCTAGCGTTGAGGAATGAGGTGCATAGGCCTTGCCATCTCTTGGATAGACAAGGCACCCCGTAATCGTCTTCATCCGAGGCTCCTATGACTAACTTTACAAAAGTCCGAAATGAGGTACTGTTCATTAGAAAGACCTTATTGAACCGTTCGAGCGATATGGATGCATTAAACTGGCGTACTCGAAGGTATTCCTTTGACACTATCTCCCTGTATTTGGGAAATGGGAACTTAAACGTCATCCAGGAAGTAAGAATTTCCACTGCCTAAATAAGACTCTTGCTTTAAAGAAAGCCATAAAACACATAATAACAGGTCGCGACCAGACTCAGAGTTTGGCGCTTGCCAATCTTATGAAGGATAAGGAAAATATTCAGAGCACCATATGACTCTTGGATCCAGACCTTATCGCGTTCTCTGACAATAGTGTAAAGAGAATTGGCTTCTATCAGATAGAAAGATAAGTTCAGCAAAGAGCCTTGTATCTTGGTGGAAATTCTGCATTTCCTCTGGGGCCCCAGATATCAGAGCATCGAAAAGCAGTTTGGATTTGGAAGAGAATATCCCAAAATTGGCCTATGTATATCGACTCCCGCCTGGTTGCCGTCTAGCATGGTTAACTAGTAGGATCTAATGTAGCTGAAGGTTAAATGGCTCACCCACAAGCTTAAGTTCCCATCCTCACCTCCCCACGACTATAAGACCGTCTCCTAATCGAAGGAATGCCCCAGTTCATGCGTCTCTAATTGTACGTGAATAAAATCTGGGGGCATGTCTTTTTGTTGGGTTCCAGGTAGATCAGTCGAAACTGGCCCTGATCTAGCTCATCGAAGACAGGATTCCGGTGATTGGATGATGATTTATGAATGATTTTGACAGAGAGCCCATCTGCCATGTTTAGCGTTACTTGCGCATTCTTCTTTAGTCTGAGCTAGGTACTCTTTGAATAGCGGTTGGGTGATTTTCTTTCTCATTATGTCATGGGACTGAAGGAGGCCATCTGAGGTTGAACTGGCCCATGGGTTTGTTGGGTGGTATCAAAGGTTGCAGGTGGGAACTGGAAGACTTCTGTTTCAAGACGCTAGACATTCTTGCGCCGTGGCACCACCTGTCTTGCAACAAGGCGCAGAATCCTGCTCAGCATGAATCTAGGGCATGAACAAGAAGCGGCTTGCCAGCGAGCCATAGCGATAGTTCTTCAGGAGTAAAATGGAGAGGAAGGGCGAGAGGTGCGTGTCAGAGAACAAGATCGGCCAGAGCCTGGTGTGGCACGCCTGATCTTGGGCGCGAGCTGCCTAACATGCACAGCGGCGGCATGCCAGGCGTTCTGCTGGTGCACCATATTGAGCCGTTTGAGGCTGAGGTTAAGGCCTGCTAGTGATCGATTCTGCCCCTTGTTGTAGATTGTGTTTATGAGGTCGGAGCCTATGAGGTTTGTATAGGTCTGCGGTTGGCAAGGCTTCTCTAGATATCAGAAGATTTGACGATAGTTGTAGTAAAAGATCTAGGCATTGACAAATCGCAGTAACTTAGTTGTAATTAGACCAAATATGAGTTGACTCTAGTAATATGATACAGTACTGTATTAGGTTAGCGAGCGGATCTTGTTGTAATGCACCGACTCTTATCAACATCTTAAGCTCGTACGAGCTGCCTTGACTAGGATCCAAAACAGATGCAACAATAACAATGCGTCACCGCTAATTATAAAACAAACTCGTTTCAATCAACGCTTCAATAGAATAATCAATAGTTTCAACGGTTTCGTCACTGGCAGACGCCAGATTTCTATTCTCACATGCAGAGGCCAGCCTCCCCCACAACGAAATGCCACTAATGAACGATTTCTTCTCGGTCCTAATATGTTAGGTCTTCCTTATTACACATCTCCCGCCTTAATCCACAATTTTATCCCGCCGCACGAGGCCCGAGTGGATGGTACAGTTCCGAGGTGGATAGGCGAGACAAGGATGCCGGTTTAATCTCCTTTCTAAGCCCGAAAGACAGTATCGGAGTGTTTTATTCGAGCATAGCGTTGTCGTTAAATGGTTAAGCGGCCACCGAAGGATTCAGTCAATCAAAGGGCCTGGTGACAACGCTTTGAATGTAAAAAGGGGAATGCCATCCTACAGGTTTTCTTATAAGTCTCGTCTTCATTGTCTTTTTTGTGGTGTAATCCTTTTCACCAGATTCGTCTCAATACATTCGTTCATTTGCTGTACTGTCACTCTTTAACAATCAATATTCATAATGGCTCGAACTCTCGCGCTTCTCGCTGGTGCCCTCGCTACCGTTGCGGCCCAGACTACCACTGTTGAATTTGTCCTCCCCCTGTTCGATGCTCAGCCTCTCGATGGCTCAGTTGTTGCTGTCAAGGGCGGCGCGACTACTCTTGCTATTCACTGCCCTGCTCCCAAGGCAGAGGACTGCGGTTTTACGGGCACCAGTACTGTTGTTGGTGGACCCTCTACTATGCAATACACCTACACCATGCACCCCGACGTCGATGGATTCGATGGCGGTGAAGTGTAAGTGTCCTACCTATTCACAGGTTGCATCTACAATATCTAACAACATCTCCAGTAAGCAAGACATGGGCTGTGTTCTTGACCCCAAGAAGGATATGGCTACTTGCTCCGTTCAAGAAGTAGCTGTCCTCTCTGGTATCACTGAATCCACTTCAACCACTGCCAGCGTGAGCGGCTACAAGTCTCTTCTCGTGCCCATCACCGTCACTGCTGGTGTCAACAAGCTCAACAACAACGACAATGCTTCTGCTACTGAAGCCGCTGGCTCTGAGGCTACCTCTGCCGACAAGCCCAAGAACACTGGCGCTAAGGCTACTGAAACCGCTGACGCGACTGCTTCCTCTGATGCTGCTGCCACTCCTGTTAAGTCTGACAACGCTGGTGGTCCCATGATGACCCAGAATGCTATTTTGGCCGCCGCTGCCGTTGTTGGTGGTGCCGCTATATTGTTGTAGACGTGGAATGAGGGGAAGGGTGGTTTGGACAAACATTTAGTGGCAATAGTATAAGTTAATTAATCTTTAATTCGGAGCCAAATCATGAAGGGCATTCATCCATGTTACGTATTGTACCTAGGTAAAACAATATAAAGTTTCGGTAATCAGCGCCACGCTTTAGCTCCCCATCATGACGGCCAGCCACGTATCCATAGTCACCCATAGCACCCGATGGCCAAGGTCTGTAGTGCGTCTCTGGGTAGGTACTCCAAGTTAAGCAAAACTACCCCTAAACAAAAAGATCAAAATAGTCTAAACCCTTGGTCCTAAGAACTCAATATCATAATAACTTGAATAAAATGACGGGTCATAAATCTCGTCGGCAATCCAAATCAAACCAAAGCGCAATCTGTAAATTCAATTCGGAAAGACAGGGGAAAAGGGTATCATGTCTGCGTATAAATCGGTAATTCGGTGCCGTCTCAGTTGCGGTCTTCTCTACCATCAAGCCAACTGGTACACTGGATGCAACGAATAGACTATGAATTCTTAGTCGCGGTTCCTTCTTGCAGTAGGCCCAACTCACCTTTTCGTTGATGCGCTGTCTGCAGTACTTGCACTTCTTGGTGTGCTTGATGATGGGTTCAGAAGACGCGAGCTGCCACAGGTGCGCAAGACCATAAAGAGCGATTCCCAGCATAAGAAACGATATCATTTGACCAACAAAGGACCTGTCTCGTGTTAGCAATTGTATCCAGCATTTCCGTTACCAACTTGCCCATAAGCCAAGACAACAGCACCGTCATCTTGTGCTTGGTGAAGAGTGTTGTAGCCTGTCGTTTTGTTGTAATTTGGCCCCTTCTGTAGAACAGCAAACTTCTCTTCCATGTTCCTATTCAGAGGAAGGAGAACTGAGATTGGCGGCATGAGCACATCGCTCACAAAAGACTTGACCAAGTCTGTGAAAGCGGCTGCGAGACTGGTCGTTGTTAGTCACCGTCATCTAGGGTGTGAAGTAATGGGCTCATGCATTAAACCAACGGCAATCTTGAGGATATCATCCTGGAACGCAAAGTCGACAAAGCCTTCCCAGAAGCGCTTGACTCTCTTGTGGCCTCGCCCAAGCAATGACTCCGACTCTCCAGAGCCAGACTCTTCGTCGTGAAAACTGTCAGGCATGGTGCGATAGTTTGGGCGCGATGTTTTCTAAAGTCCAGACAGCCAAGACCTTAGCAATGAATCAGAGTAATAATGATGAATATAAACAACCTGAAGGCTGTCAGCCTTTTGTTGCCTTACTCGTGGGAGCCTGAAACAAGGTCGAGATAACTACTGATGTGACACGCTACACGCGGTTGGTTGGGAATGCCCTTGACGTCATGGGCGCTAGACCGCCTTGTCTGCAGGGTAAACAATGCGACTAACACCAATAGCCACCGCATGCAGGATCAATCTTTCAAGACCAGACTGATCGGTCGGTAGTCCTGAACATAAGGGCTAAAAACGAGGATCGTTCAATTCATCTCCGCCTTGAACTTTGAGCCACATCAGCTGTTGAATACACTCACCACCATCATCCTTCTGGCTACATGAGCAAAAGAGCTGGAACAAATACCATCCCGGCGCCTATCATTATATATTCATCACCCTCTATTACCGACTTACTTGAGTCTGCCGATATTTTAGTTAGTTGTAACGTATCTGAGATTCCTCCATGGTTCTAAAAACAGCACAACAGTGTTGCTTTACAGTCTGAGTGTGTGGTTCACTGCTCCCTCTTATGGTATAGTTCAAATGATTGCAATATAGCATAAGTACCTACTATAAGAAAAAATCTTAAAGAAATAAGAGAACTCGTTAAGTCGAAGAAAACCTGTCAGTTCATCCATGTCGTTCTGGGGGGTGGTATGCTTATGGTTATTGTTTTGTAGCATGATTTATTCAAGACAGCAGTATTTGCACAAATACAGGAAGAATCCGAACTTCTAGGTGAACTACCAAGCGATGACGGAGTTGTCTGTTCTATTAATCTTTTTTAAAAGGCAGAGAGCGTCAGCAACTCAAAGCCAACGCCATTTGGGGGAGGGTTTGTTTCTTTTTGGGCAATGAAACACTCGGCGCTCGGCGTGGCTCTGCTCTCTGGCCCTTTTTATTTGCATCTCGTATCACTCACCTCTTAACCCGAGATATGCTAGTATAAGCATGCAGATACCTTCATCAGTAGTGGTTAACTTGATCGACCTGGGCATGTCATCAACTATGGCTGCATATGCGCTCCCCTTATCTTGCGAAGAAACCCGGGTTGAATGGGTTGTCAGACCTATTTCCATTCTTCTGGTCCCTTAAAAGGAGCTCTATTATACACTAGAAATGATTCAATACCCTCGGCACGAGGAAACGAAATAGCTGTGTGGCCATCAAGCGGTCATCCCAGCGCTGAGCTCTCAGTTCGCCCGTACTTTGCTTTCCTACCTGAAGGAACGGTACTACAACTAAAACCTTACCTTCCCCAACTTCAAATTACTGCTGCACATGCGGGCAGATACGTAACGAAAAATAAGCGAATAGGTGCCAACGGCCAATGATGGTGTGATTTACCTGAATCGAGACAGCGGTGATCACTGTCAATGTGAACAACGAAGGGCAATTTAGAGAGGAACAATATAAACGGCTGAATGGCCATTGGATTTTGATTTCTAGGAAGGGTTTGAATTTTCACAATTTAGCAACTATTCTTTGTCATTTTGTTTCTCTTTTTCTCGCGTAAGTTAATGTTGTACAGGGCGAGAAAAGTCAATGTAGTGTTCGTTCCATGGACTAGAATCTCCCCCAGTGAGATGCCGCCTCGGGAAACGGTACTTCTTCTTGAAAACAATGATCCCTGTGTGCTTTAGCTATTTGAGTCTTGCTTGTGTGTATTTAGATTGCCTAAACTTTACAGACCTAATGATCTGAATATTTTGGCCTGGAAACGCGACTTTGTGATGTATTCATTCGATCCAAGTGTTAGGTGTCAGGTAGCATTGCCAAGTGAGAGCGCCACAAGAAGGACGGATTGAACACAGTTAATCGAGTCCCAGAACTCTATTAGCTATTAATGAGCTTCATGTACAATCCAAGGGGCATCAGCATTAGCCTCTTCGCCCCGAAAACTGCAGACACGGCTGCACCAGCAGGTGATCGAATGCTCAAAATCTCAAGCCTCTATGCTTTATTCAACACTTCCTCTAACTTCATCGATTTCTCGCCCCTTTCACGCGTCTCTCATGCGAGTCTATATTGTATATGAATTACTTACCGCAGTAATTTCCCGTGTGTGTAAGTTGTAGAGTGAAATGTGTCTCATTGAGGTGAACAAATGTTTTTCTCGGGGTAACTCGCTCGTATCAAGTGATATTAGCGAGTACAGAGATATATTTAGTTCTTTCAGTCGTCCTCTACTACAGTAATATATGTAGAGATGCAGGTCAAGCGTAGAGTAACTCAAGGACGACCTCGTCTAATTAGGTCAACTTTCAAAAGCCAGGTAATCTTAGGGTACATAAGTCCCTAAGTTCTTCCTGTTCTATATCCTTGCGTATGCACTTAAACTCTCAAGCATAAAGTCTGCCGTGTTACAAACAAGCATTAAGACGTCAGCAAAGATACTAGATAGACCAGCCATCGTATTACTATTTGTATATCTAGATATGTCATTCTCTTGGTTTGTAAGAGAAATAGAGGATGGAATCATTCTGAAACCGCAAAAGGAAAGTAAAAACACTTTGGTATCATAGTCGCACCCAATCTGGTAAATAAAAACCAATCATCAGTCTAGCCGTCATGTCTCATCCAAATCTAGTAGCTCCCCTTGCGAGGCTTCCACTGTCTCTTCCTCTCCCGTCGCATAAGACACAAGTGCATAACCCAATAAATAGCCGCAACGATCATGAGACCAGCAGCAGCCCAAGTCAGACCCAAGAACTTGGTTCCCAAAGACGCAGAGATTCCCACATCGTCGCCGATTTTGTTGATCTTTTTGACACCTTTCTTGCCAGCGACGGTGACGAGAATGCTTGCGATAAGGAGGACTAGTGCTGCAAGACTAGAGAGGATCACATTCACAGCATTGACACCACGCCGGGCAAAGAGGAAGAATGCGCCGAGAGAAGCCACCATAGCCAGGCCAGTGAAACCAACTGCGATGACATAGAAGACGAATGTTGCGAGGAGGGCGGTGTTGAGAAGATCAATTGAGTCTTGGATGTCATCGGGCCAGTCGATATCAGTGAGGCTTAGCTTGAAGGGGCCGACTGAGAGTTGCTTGTCGAGCATCTCGGTAAGATTGAAGCGTTCTAAACACGTTAGTAGCCGTCTTTGCAGGTACTGCAGTGATGTACTTACTCTCTGGGGCAGAGTTGGTGCAGTTTGTCACGTTGAAACCAGCACCGGGGCTCGTGGCGTTGGGCTTGTACTGTCCATCGCAAGTAGCCATGATATGGATCGAGTACCACTCCGAGATACCAATGGTATCGGCCAGCTCGTCTGCAACGTCACCGGTGATGTCGTTGATCTTTCCCTTGATATCGTCCTTAACCTCCTTCCACTTATCGGTGACTTTGCCAAAGAAGCCATCGTCATCCTTGTTGTCATTAGAGGAGGCGTCGTTACCGGTGCTGAGAAGGTTATGACCGATCATTGAAGTGTTGAGCTAAGTTGTCAGTACAAGCGTATTCAACGTGCGTATTGAAACTTACCCGTGCAACAGAGTACTCTTCCAGAAACCCTTCCTTATGACCAGCAAAAAGGCAGAGCATAGAGAGAATGAAAGCCACCATGGATAGGACCAGGGGCAGGAGGACGAAGAACCTCGATAACATGGCTACGATACCGTACAAGTTGGATGTCTTCAGGTTGGAAAATCTCAAAATCAATAAGTCAAAGGAATGCCCAGTAGACACCAGCGAAGTTAACTTGGGGGGTGGTGTAGTAGAATATATACATCACAGGTACACAGACCCTGTATGCCAATGATGCAAGCAACGACAGCTCATAGCCAAGTACTGGTGATTCGCGCACAGTGATTCAAAGCCAAACCAAACGGCAGAGAACCAGATCAAGCTAAAGGTCGTGTTCATGAGCGCATCGCCGTGCAAATCATGTCCCAAACAAAGACCAAAACCGAAACCGGCCAATCAGACCTCGAGCGCTTGCGTCACTGGATGGGCTACTTTTTTGTTTCTTTTCTTGGCTGGGGGTTCCTTAAGGGCTGCATGGCTGGGAAAACCGGTTGAACAGGGGTTGGGCTGGGATTAACGTCAGCCACTTGATAAATCGACAGTGAACGCGTGTGAAACAAAGGTGGGCAAGGATCAAAAGTTGGGTCTGATTAATCATTGTTTCTATGTTTGTGATTCTTTATTCGTGAAAGAGGCCTCTTTCTCGTATTTAATGCATTGTTGATGGTGGATCTATCTTTATGGGTCAAGTTGGTTGGTTTGAGTTGAAGAGGGACTGGACCCTGAATATCTATCTCCATTAGAGTTGCGCATAAGCGGGTGAGGCTTGTTACAGGTGATTTACTTCTTTGGCACGGGTATTATTTTCAACATCCCGCGTATAATTCCCTGACGAGCTTCATAATTGTCTGTTCCGGATGCCTATGTCAGTGGACTCGATACAATCAAATGGGCGTACCATAGTGACTCTGATTGTGTTCTGGTGCAACAAATACTTAATTCAGTACAAACTTGCAAATAATTTTGTAACCAGTGGTTCGTCACCTACACTACACCAGTCTGTTGGCCTCACGCAGTCCTTGTCCCACCATTATTCAACACCGAACCACACATCTCAAGCAACGCAAAAATTGACAAAAAGAAACATTCGGAAGGCGTTGGGATTGCTCCCGCCAGGGCTTGAACCTGAGACCTTCGCATTACCGAACACTCGGATTGAAGTATTAGTACGACGCTCTAACCAACTGAGCTACGGAAGCCGACCGAATGGTGAAGCGGATGGACCGCTCTTGGATGGTGAGGTCGAGCTGCGAGCTAGCATAAAAAGGTTCAGTTAGCCTTAACCTAAGTACCTAGGTAGGTAGACAGCGAAACTGCCTACTAGCCTACCCTGAACAAGTGTTGCTCCATAAAGATCAACGACTATTAGCTCCGGTGTTATGAGCTGCATTATCTGTGGTTAGGCAAGAATACTACCGCTGTTTAAACCAGTCAAGAAATAAATTAAAAGTCGGTTTTCTAGGCTCTTAACCCAGAGCCGTACCACGATCCTCCTGTTCTAAGGATGCGCCGCCAACTATCAACGATCCACGTTGCTAACGACCCACGTATGACGAGTACAGAGGTCTAAATAAAGGTGTAAAAATGTCGCACAGCTTCAAAGGAGTACGGAAGACGTGGGTTATCATTGAAGCAGATGAATGACTCGTTCTCCTAAGTTGTTCTTCCACCACTTGGAGAGGGTTTCAACCTCTGATTTTCAGCCGTAGCTTCAGTCCGTAGTGAACCTTGCTAACAGAGGGCAAGGCAATAAAGCAAAGTTAACTAGATCCATGACCACGGGCAAGGTCTTTTCATTAATCAAATTCTTCGTAAGATGATATGCCCACTTATTGAATCTATGCTTATATCTTCAAGTTGAATAGTCGTGTTTCATGAGCCGCTTGTCAAGCTCTGAGCCAAAGCCAAGGCGCGGCTACGCTCCCCGGAATCCTCTTCCCAGGGTAACTGACATCCAATGGTTGCTATTTTGGGCTGTCTCATTCATCTGAGGTTGCTATGTAGACAAACTTCCTCGACATTCCATCTCTTCTAGTCCACCTTCACAATTCCCTCATAGTTCATATTCTGGTCGTTTCTCTTTTCCGATCAACGGCCAACGGCCACCGGCAAACTACGTATCCTTGGCTGAATTGACTTTTCATAGCGCCAATCGATCGGAAGTCTACGAAGGTGCATCCCCACTTACACAAGCTACCTATCTCACGCTGTTCCTCTCTCGCAGACACAGTGCTGAGGAGTGGCACTTTCAGATATTGCTTCCATCAGCGAGCGGCGTGTTAAACTCTGTATTAGTGACTGATTGGGAAACTGCGGGCGCCTCAATGACTGACGGGCCGACGGAGTGACTTTGTTTGCCACTGCTTTGCTGTCTGGATTCGCAATCGTTGATGTACTGTTCGGGTAGCTATGTAAGTTGAGTGAAGAGTCTGCCTCGATGGGGATTCGAATTGGTTCGGATTCGTGCGTGTGTGCGTGTTGTTCCTTGCTTCTGTGGCTTTGATTTGGTTCTGGTTCATATTCTTAAGACATTCTCATTTGCTATTTCTTCTTGCTTTCTCAACTCCCTCTTTTCTTTGCTCGTCTCCCTGCTTCAAAGGACATACGTTCGTTTCTGTGGTCCAAGAGTTATTGTATTTGCGTTGCCCTACTATCATACCTATCCTATAGTCATAATGCCTTCCTTCAACAGCCTCCTTGCAATGGCCGCTGTCGCGGGCTCCGCCAGTGCCGCGTTCCAAGGTTTCAACTATGGTTCGACCTTCACAGACGGCAGCATCAAGGCCCAGTCTGATTTCGAGAACGAGTTCAAGACCGCCGCTGGCCTCGAGGGCACTGGGGGTGCTTTCACCAGTGCCCGCCTCTACACCATGATTCAGGGTGGCACAACCAACCAGCCCACCTCCGCGATTCCTGCTGCCATCAAGACCAAGACTAGTCTTCTCTTTGGTCTCTGGGCGTCTGGCGATGGCTTCGCCAACGAGATTGCCGCCCTGAAGAACACCGTGGATCAATACTGTGACCAACTCGATAAGCTCGTTGCAGGCATTTCCGTTGGAAGTGAGGATCTTTATCGTATCTCTCCCATAGGCATCAAGGCAAACGAGAACCCTGGTACGAACCCTGACATCCTCGTCGATTACATTAAGCAGACTCGTGCTGCAATCAAAGGCACTTGCCTCGAGTCCATTCCTATCGGTCACGTTGATACATGGACCGCATATGCGAACTCGTCCAACAATGCTGTGATCGAGGCCTGTGACTGGCTCGGTATGGATGCCTATCCTTACTTCGAGGATACCAAGAACAACCCCATCTCAGAGGGTGCAAACCTATTCAAGGCCGCCTGGAACCAGGTCAAGGCTGTCGTCAATGGCAAGGAGATCTGGGTTACCGAGACCGGATGGCCAGTCAGCGGCAAGACATCCGGCAAGGCTATCCCCTCGACCAAGAACGCTCGCACATTCTATGAGGATGTTGGCTGCCCCATGTTCGGCGATATCAATGTCTGGTGGTACACACTTCAGGACTCCGCTCCCCAGACCCCCAACCCCAGCTTTGGCGTTATTGGTTCCGAGTTGACCAAGAAGCCTCTGTACGATCTCAGCTGCGATGAGAAGAGCAAAAAGGGTACTCTGGTCAGCCGCAGCATCGATGTGTCTGGCAACGTTGAGCACCGCTTCGTGAGCCCTTCTTTCGCAACCAGTAACCATACTAATGGCTCTGGCCCTATTGTGCCTGTTGGAAGCAGCACTCCTACATCTCTTGTGCCAACTCCCTCTGCTACCTCTGGCAATGGTGGTTCTCCTTCAACCTCGGTGCCTGGCAGTGGTGCTCAGCAGCTCAACTCGATGAATGCTGCTGCTGTGGCCGTCATTCTTGCCGCTGGCCTGCTGTAAGATTGGAAGCTGTAGCATAAGTTAGGGTTGATTGTATACACAGTGGAGTCAGCAATGGGCGCTGGGACGGATGGAATTGCACAAGGCGCATCTGTTTATATGAATACCAGCACATGATTGACTGGCTTATGAGTCGGGCTTGTGTACACGATTAGAAGAAATGAATAATGATACTTCCCAAATACTCTGATTTATCGAGACATCTCGTTCAATTTCAGATGTTGGTTAGTGTGTTGATATAAGGAATGATAAAGGAAGCAAGTTGAGGCTCGCTTAATGGAGTTCACGAGGGAATATACCCAATCTGGCAAAGCTGTTCGTACTGGGATTAACCCAATCATCATAAATTAGTCTCAAAAATGGCATAAGTATGAGATAATCATTACAAGATACCCTAAGGTTTGTAATGCTTCTCTAAAATGCCACATTCATTATCACAAGTTTCATGTAATCTTCGTTGTGTATGTTCGCATAGCTAGGGACCTAGGCTAAGAAGACGACCAGAAGCTGAAATATCCAGGTTGTTAGATCCATTGAATGGCTGAGCCCCACTGAGTATATATAATGATCCTTATATCTTGTGAAAATCCTCATGTGAGCTATTTCATATCATTACAATTACTGTCCAATTTTACTACATCTCTTTTGACGGCGTTAGGCTTGTGGGGCATACCTCATCATAAGAACTACTCAAATCTTACCTAATTTTGTCTATAACTTTAGGTATTTCTTAACAGACTAGCCCCTCTAGCTCCCCTGCATGGCTTCAGCTTTCATCCCGGGGCACACCACTCTCATTGGTTAATTCGCCTTGGCTAAGCCCCTCCCCCTGGCTTATCCGATCTACAGGTAGACTAGGAATTCATCCCCATCCCCAGCTTCAACTTCAACTTGATCTTGAATTGAAACATCACAAGTTGAGTTGAGTTATTCTACTTCATAGTTTATTACTGTTTCTTCTTTTTCGAACAAGGATACACACTCTTTTCCCTTGTTTTCTTCTTGTCGTCTTCTATTCTTTGCATATCTTCTTTCATCAATCTGTCCTTAAAGGACAGATATAGGTATATCATGGCGTTCAATCGAAAGAGCATCATTTGCTCGGCTGTCTGTCTTGCACTCCTTTTTGGTCTCGCATACGCAGACGCAGGCCATGATCACGAACATGTCGAAGCTGTCAACAATATCAAAATTAACAGCATGAGTCTCGAAGAGCTCGACACTCAACTCCAGGTATATTAAACCTCTCCCTCCCTCCAAACTTGTCGTGCTGACCCAATTCTTCTAGACCTGCCCTATTGTCGAACAACTCAACGCCGTAAAGCATGCTCACCACGCTGCTTCTCCATCATCGATAACCTCTCGCCTCTTCGCGGTCCTCTTCCCTGGCTCACCCGCTGTGAACGCCCTCCTCGCGACCCTTTACATCTCCGGCCCGCCCAACTTTCTCCTCGCCCTCTGCCCAACCAACATTGACCCCGCTTCTCTTTCCGTCATGGTTGCTTTTGCAGTGGGAGGTCTTCTTGGTGATACGCTGTTCCATCTTCTGCCAGAGATCTTCGTCGGTGAGGACCATGATGAGGCTGTCAAGTTCGTGCTTGTCGAACCTAACCGTAACCTTATTCTTGGATTGGGCATCTTGGTGGGATTCATGACATTTGTTGCTATGGACAAGGGCCTGCGGATTGCTACTGGTGGAGCTGGTCATGACCACTCTCACGGACATGGTGATGCGCATACTCATTCCCATGGCGAGGATAAGGCTATCTCCTCCGGTGTGGACGCTGCGGATAGCCTTGTCAAGTCTCGCAAGAAGGGTAACGAGGACAAGGGAGCTGTTGTAGCCAATGCTGTTGAGAAACACGAGAAGGAGATCAACCCCAGCGTTAAGCTGGGTGGCTACTTGAATCTCATGTACGTTGATTCTGTAACCTGCACTTTTTGGGTCGAACTAACATATGCAGTGCCGACTTTACGCACAACATCACCGATGGTCTGGCCATGTCTGCCAGTTTCTACGCCTCGCCTACTATTGGAGCTACCACCACTGTCGCCGTTTTCTTCCACGAGATCCCTCACGAGGTTGGCGATTTCGCACTTCTCATCCAGTCCGGCTTTTCCAAGCGAGCTGCCATGGGCTCACAATTCATCACCGCCTTGGGTGCTCTTCTCGGTACTCTGATCGGTATTGCTATCCAGGAGTTTGGTAGCCCCAACAGTGAGGTTCCCATGGGTCGCAATGAGGGTATTTGGGGAACAAGCCTGGTTAGTTTTGTCAATACTGTTATGTGATGTTTTACTGACATATAGCAGACCTGGGGCGACATGCTTCTTCCCTTCACCGCTGGTACATTCCTCTACGTTGGAACTGTTGCTGTCATTCCCGAGCTTCTTGAGACTGGCCCTAACAAGGCTAAGGAGCTCAAGAACATGGTTATTCAGTTCTCAGCCGTTGCTATTGGCGCTGGTATCATGCTGTACATTTCATGGCACGATTAGAGCATATGTGAAGGGCTATATGTGATGAGAACTGCGTGTATTAGATGAAGTGGGTGTAGATGCGAGCTTGAGATATCATGATTTTGCAGGGCGTAGTTTTGATAGATGTCTTTATAACACAGGGAGCGAATGTGTTCAAACGTAGTGGAAGTTGAACCAGTGTAGTACTTATCTTGGAATGTTGTGCTATAGAACAGTATCCTGAGTAAAAAATTGATCAGTTTATCGGGGGTTCCATTTTGTTGTCAAGTGGCATCTTAAGCTGCGTAATGGTACTGGGCCCTTCCTATTAAGATCAAGGCTCTTCTTAATAACTTAAAAAAGAAGTACAGAAGCTAGGGTTTTCGTTTAGGATGTGATCAAGAGTGTCATTGTGGTGCTATATGTAATTCATGCCTCTGTCTGCTAAGGAGTACCTGATCAACACATAAAATTAGGTAAACCTTGAGTATTTCTTATTGCTCTATGGTTGAACTTGAAAATAAAGAATAGACGCTTCACGCACCTATTGAACAAATTTAGGGTAACCCTTAATACATGATTACCCCGAATGAGGCACCAAACGCAAGGAGATATCCCACCATGATTGATCTACTATCTTGACCTAACTGGTGAGAGCTTCAACCACGACCACCCCGCAAGCTTTTAATTACCATAACTGATAAGAACCACTAATATACATCGATAACGGAGCCTCAACTCATTAATCAGCGCCGCTGATCAATGTTATCAGATTGAAGAAATAAGCCTTTCGCTCGGCAACCCGACATCCACCATCAAATCTCTTGCAAGTCAATGATAGGTCAGAGCATAAGCCCCGGAATGGTCTCTGGACCCCTAAAACGGTACTTGTCGAGCAAAAGGCCCCAAGGCATCCTCATGCATGGCGGCTATATCCATAGTATGTGGACCGCGGGTGAGCGACGCATCGTCGGGTGAAATAAGTTAGAGCTTCGTTAGTGTGAAGGGCATGGATGTTTTGAGTCAATGTGTTTCCGGTATCCGGATTGTGAAAGATTAGGGGGTGAAAGAGTCAGAGATGGAGAATGGGAGAGAAACTATTTGCCATATAATATCACCATATGGAGTAGTGACAGTGGAGTTATGGTGCTTCCTCGGTATGATGACCCAGGGCAAGAAACTATCTGCGTCTGAGCTTTCTTGTACTCCCTTGAGTGGTTCACAATGACTTGTGCTGGGCGCGGCAACAATGTCATGTCACGATAGAAACGTGGAGAGTGGATTGCGATCAAGGTGAAGCCACCCATACCGAGAGTGACCCGTGCTTGGATGAGTTGGCTCTTGGCTTCCTAATTTAAACAAGCTCAAGTGGGCTTATCGGTGGGTCAATAGAAGAAGAGAAATTTTTTAGGTCTGCTGAGTTCAAGTGCAATATCGCTAGGTGTAGCTATCGTGAAGGAAGCAAAAGGTCAATATCGGGGTTGAGGATGGTAAGGTGGATATTGAAATGGATTCGAGATGAAGAGGTTGGAGGGGAATGAAGGCAACATGGGGAGAGGTGTGAGTCGAGCCAAGTTTGACTCACCGACTTTAAAAGGCGAAAACGTTAAGTTATGGAAAGAAGGGATTGTATGGAGTAGCTGAGGGCGAACAACTCATGAAATGTCTATAGTAATACTTATGTGGACGGATGTTGATTTTTCTTCAACTATCGTGAAGTTGAATCTTGGTGTTTTGGTGTTTCAGCAATGATCAACACCCTCAGATCAACAAGACAGTTTGTGCCTGGCCAAAAGGAGCAGTCATGCAAGGGCTATCAGCCAACCAACTGACACGAACCCAACCCGAGACGGTGAGAAGATCGTTTCGGAGACTAGCACCATCTCCGGTTTCTGTTAGCTACAGTAGTCTCAAAACTCTACATGAGGATTGCCTGTTCCACTTCTGCAAAGCGGCCTGAGCTTCCCCGTGTTATCGTGAGGATTGCTTCTCCCCGCATCTGGGCTTCAATGCTTTGTGATCTCCTGCCGGTAGCTACTCCGTGAGAGCCCATAATCACTGTGACTGTGATCGTGGCACTTCATCTGTTGCACAAAAAGAACCAAGTGGGACGTGGAATGTTCCCCAGAGTAAAGATGCACGTCTAGCTGGAAGCTTTCCTATTTGGATGTGAGTATCTGACGATATCGGATCCTGTCATGGCGAAACGAGAATTTTCCACCCAGCCACAGTTCCTAAATAAGAACACGTTGTTTAGGTGTTGCGGTTGCGGTGCGGGATGACCGTCGAAAATCGGCCATTGGCGGCGGAATCGCGCGGCATCGTGATGGCCTGGATGGTCTTTACTGATGGTGGGAGGGGCAATTGGGGAAAAAAAGGGAAAAAAGGCCAGCCACCAGAGAGGAGAAAGGGGACAAGGAGGGAGGGTCGAGACTGGGGGGTGTCACAGAGTGAATAACAATAACACATAAAGCCTGAAAATGTGTGAGTGAGAAAATGAAGCCCACGATGCAAAATGAGACGCTGCCACGCACTCATTCGAATCGTGTAATTGGGGTCCTGTCACCACCGTTGACTCGTGGGGGACAGACTCATCCCCAGGCAACGCAACGCCCCATCCCCAAAGCTTATACTGCACGTCTCGTCTTGACAGGGATAACTTGAGGAACAAAGAGCTAACGAAAGCTGCGTTTCGATAAAGACAGAGCCAGACTGACCAGAAAATGGAGTCAAAGTTGGGGATCACGACCAAGCTAGTCCAAAACTCCAGGTTCGAGAACCGGGCACAGACGCCGAAACGGTTAGATGAAGACTTGACCCCAGCATTTGCTATCATCAGGCCTTATTGCCTCTTGATGCGCCAGGTCGAATCAGGAATTCCTCATGTAATGGAATTGTTCTCCCCTCAGGGCTCTTTACTCTGGGACATCACCCGGCATTCTCACGATGCTCGCCTAGTCTTCCGTACCGCCGTGCCATATTAGGCATTGGACGGAAGGACGGCAGCTGAAGCAAGCTCTCTTTTCTGACCGCCGGTTCACGGCATGAGCTTGAAGAGACCATCAGCTACTTGTCCGGAGAGGTGCGATGGAAATGGAGGATGAGGCGTATCAGGGTTCTCGCAAAAATCCCTCCGGATACACCTTTATTTTTCGGTTAACACAAATCCGTAGAGGTTCGCGTTCACCCTCAGTGAATATCGCGATACGTATCGAACAAAGGCGAAAACGTGGGGAATCATGAAGTCATGCATCTCCATCTTCTTCCCCAGTTTGTGTGAGTTCTCCGTCGTCATCACCAACCTAATCCAAGGCATCAGGAATTAGGCTGCGCAAGTGACGTGCCAGATCTCGATGTCTGTATTGTGTTTCCAATTTTGAAGAATTGGAAGGAATAGTAACTCCGGCCTGGCTTAAGGTGGGTTGGCTTGAGCTGATGGTGGGAGGAGAGGTGAGGCTCTTGGAAGAAGGGCCGGCTCACACCAGAAATTGCTAGAACCATGGCCCATGCAGCAGCGAGTGAATGCATGGAAAACATGGAACAAATGGAACACAAGATGGATGGATGGATGGAGGTGCCTTGCAGCCTCGCTCCCGATATGCAGACAATCGCAATTCACAACTATCTATGCAAGTTTAATAATGCCTCGTAAACCGATCGTGCCGGTCGTGAATCTCCGACAACCAACTCTCTGGCCACCATGGCGACCTTTCAGCGGCGTCAACCGAAACAATCATCTCGGTGAGGATGCTTTCCCGCCACAGCTGATAATTACAGAGATGGAATTAGAGCAGATGGGTACATAGTGCTACCTACTACGTTGATAGTTATCAAGTCTTTTGATGTGGTAAGATGCAAATTCACAAATCAATGCCAAGAACTGTAGCGTCCTACCTTAACCAAAAGTTAATCAAGCAAGCAAAAGCTCATCTCTCGCTTGGTTCCGAGCATCGGATGTTTTATTATTAGTTTCTGGGCTGTTGCAGAGGTCACACCCGCGCAAAGTCCCGAGTCAACCTGCAGCTACAGCCTACAGCACAGCACAGCACAGCTAGGTACGCACAGGCAGGAACGGGATCTGTTGGAGAAGTCAGGAAGGCATGGAAGGAAAGGATCCCTTCGGCACTGAGGAGACTGTGGCCGTCCCCACCATCGGCGCTAGTCATGCACGATTTGTCGAACCCTGGTCGAATGGTTTAGAAGCTCAGAAACCTTAGGTTCCTTAGGTAACCCCCACTTCTTTTTTTTTCTTTCTCGCCCCGTGTAAGTGAGAGATTCAGTCAGGTACCGGTACCGCGATGGAGCTCATCGTGGATATCTTTGAGGTAAGAAGAGAGGGTCTGATGTTTGATCCAACTCTTCAAACACGCTCTGGGTGTGTTATGTGATAGTGGACAGTCACAGTAAAGGTTAGACTTCCGAGGGCGTCGGAGCTGGAAAGGGAAGCATCGTGACAAAGAGTGCAGTGCCAGCAGAATAGAATATTATGTCTGATATCCATTTCTATTCAAGATACTAGAGGTATGTGCAGTAAAAGATGTTGTCTGGTGATCAACAATCCGTGCTCTCTCCCATCTTGATTTACTCCAATTCGAAAGCCCTTGTTGATTGATGGCTTCTCCAACTGATCCCCCCAAGAATATCTGGAAGAAGAAGAAAAAAGGCTTTTCTCCAATCTTTCCTGATGGCTAAAATAGTGGCTGATGAGGTGCTTGCCCTACCATAAATCCCCTCTCCCGCTCACACATTCCTCCAAAGTTTGGTCATTGTGTAGATATGGATGTCAGCTAGGCGTCATACTCCTATCTGGTAGAATTATCAACACAGCATTACAAATTCGCGCCCTATTTTCAAATGAGTAATATTGCAACCCACTGTCCTCACCATTTCTGTTTATCGTAGTATAACTAAACGAGATGCCCTTCTCATCACCGAGACTCTCTCAAGTCGAGACCACGATCTAGCAACTGTTGCAGACTCTCGAGACCCAGCAACAAGAGCACGCGCTCCCTTGGCCCACCAATTTACGGCACACACACCCCTAGTACTCAACACCCCTACCCCTGTAAGCACCTCAGCATCCTAGACAGGGCAAGCTCGAGCACGAACCAAAGTAACGGGTACGGTACCGCCGTACCTCATTTTCTGGTTTTATATAGAAATAGTATATATATCACTCCGCCCTGGGCCCTCCCAACATATCGTCAAACAATCATATCAGTTTTCATTCTGCTCTTTTGCACACATTACCATGTCCAACAACGTCGCGGACAACGGACCTCGGTCCCACAGACCTCGTCCTGCCAAGTCTGGCATCGACATCAAGCTCGACCAGCACTGGAGCTCAAAGTCGTACACTTCTGGCTCCAAGGTCACAGGAAACGTCATCATCAACACCCAGCGCGATGTCGCTTATGATGGCTTTGATGTCTTCTTCCTTGGCACTGCCTACACTCGTGTTGACTTTGTCAGCCAATATTCCAGCGCCAACTACGCTTCTCGACCTTTCATGAAGCTCCGCATGCCCCTCAACCCAACAGACTTCCCTAACACTCGTGTCTTTGAGGCTGGTCGCACATATACCATCCCCTTCAACTTTGTTGTTCCCCATCAGCTCACTCTCAGCGCATGCAACCACCCAGTTGAGCATGCTGGTATCAGGGATCATCACCTTCAGCTCCCCCCTACCATGGGATTCTGGGAGCGCAACGACCAGTCTCCCGATATGGCTCACATCGAGTATGGCATCCGTGCCGTGGCTACCAAAGACACCCCAGAGGAGGGCCGTACTTTGCCTCTTGATAGTTTTCACATGATCAAGGTTCTTCCTGCAATGCCTGAGGATGCTCCTCTTGATATCTGCTCCAAGGATGAGCGATACTGCCTCTCCAAGACAAAGCCTATGCGCAAGAACCTCTTCTCGACCAAGCAGGGCGAGCTTACCACTACGGCCTCTCAGCCCAGTGCCGTTATGCTCTCTGGAAACTTCCTCAATGCCAGCGGTACCAACTTGAAGGTTAACTTTGAGTTCAACTCGACCTCCAAGGATGTCACTCCCCCTAAAATCAACTCCGTTAGCGCTAAGCTTCACGCAACAACCTTCTTCAGCAGCGCTCCCATGTCACAGCTCCCCAACTTGGGCTCTCGCATTAAGCATCAGAGCACTCCTTCGCTCACCTACTCCACCACCACATCCGTCCCCATGCGACCCGACACCCAACTTACCTGGGAGAACGAGGCTCCTGCTTCTCGACGGGATTCTGGCTACGACAGTGCTTTTTGGAACGAGGGAGACGCTTCCGAGTCCGATGAGGCCCAACGCAACAAGAAGGCCAACAAGTACAACGTTCGCCGCTACGCTACTCTCGATATCCCCTTCAACCTGCCCACCAGTGGCAACAAGCTCTTCCTCCCAACCTTTCACTCGTGCCTCAGTTCACGCGCTTATATTATTTACCTCACACTCTCTGTGGGCCCCATGAACACCAACATCAACCTCAGCATTCCCGTTCAGGTTGCTGTGGAGAACACCTACGAAGAAGTCGACGACGAGGAGCTTCCTTCTTTCGATGCCGCCATCGCCGAGGCTGAAGAGGCCGACGTCGATCTTCACCTGCAGCCTCGTCTCATTCAGGTCCCAGATGCCCGATTTCAGGGCAACAGCATTCTTCCCGGCTACGAAGACATCCGAATGCGCGCCCAAGTGGCAGTTGCCTAATCTACAACACCACAACCAAACTTAATGGGTATTAATGGAGGAGGACCTGTTTTTAAAAAGTTCTTATGATACCACGTTTCCAAAAAAGAAAGAGGAGGATAGGAAACCTAACGACGTCTTATTTGTTGCATTATTCAGCGAGGAGTTTTCGAGATTTTTCAAAAACGATTCGATTTTATGTCAGGAATAGTTCTTGGCCATTTTGGAGTTTGAAGGAAGCTGCATATACAACAAGCATTATACAGGGGATGCATTATTGGGATTACATAAAATCGGAATCAGGCACAGCATTCCGAAGCGAGTTTTACTATGTTAGAGATGTGGGACTACCACATGATCTTTTTTGTTCTAGAAGAATATGATAATCTCCCAACATTTCTTGTTTCTTAATGTGATGCAACTTGATCTGCTGTTTAAGCATGCTATGCTATACATGACTCTAGGGGTATAAACAATTATATTTCGTTACGTATCACAATCTCAGACAACACCACGCTCGACTCATCAATGGGCCTCAAAAAGGAACGTTTCGGAATTGCCGTCGGATGATGGGCCACGTGCACATACTGGGCCGAAATCGCTGTCTGTGGTGGAATCATGGTTGCGTTAAATCTAGAGCTGAATTACTTCTCCATGTTATTGCCGTGGCAATCTCATGATCTTCGGCCTTGCAGTATGCAGACATGGGTTTGACTTTGATTGGTTGGTGCCGAGACAAGGCGGGATCGTGCATACGGGATGAACCGGAAGAATGTTATTGGTGGGTTTTTGGGTTGGGTAATATAGTGAAAACATGGAAGAGGAGATCATTCTTATAGGTTTGCCAAATGATTGATACCGAGTGGTTTCCGTTTGAGACATTGGATTCGTCTAGGTAGATCGGGGACATGGACGACGTACATATAGCCACAATCTACTAAGACTTCAACTCGTAAACGATGTCGGAACTCGATTCGTGGACTCTGTAGCAACTCTTGCATCAAAGATATTGCAGTGCATCCGTATTTACAGCGTTCCAGTTCACCTTATGAAGCTATAGGTATGCATCGATGAAGAAGCGCGGCGAGCCAGACATAATCAATGGTAAATACTAGATCACCAGGGGAGAACCACCATTTTGCAAGCTAACATCCATGATGTAGTTCATTTTCAGGATGACTTTGCTAGGCGGATGAGTGGCCCTAAGTGTGCATTACTGTTCACATTTATGTATTGCAAAATAAAACGTTTAGAGTCTCGCATTTTGCATTGTTATGGTGCAAACTGCCTATGATGTTACTAAAAAGGCTCGCGATGGAAGGCTGGTCACGATAAAGCCGTATATCAGAGAGATCCAATAGTAGGTACTTTGGGCCTCTGAAATCAAGAATAAGAGTTATCTCACCCCAAAATGCTCTCTGATACCTAAGATATATTCGAGACTCAAGACACCAACCAGAGAGGGCCGATATTAGCATGGTGCTACTTGTAGCTTCGTGCGAAAGCTTTGCTTTGCTTGATTTACTGTGTTGCACTTAGAGAGTCAAACGGGCAAGGGGCTCCAAATACGGGACATCGTCTCCACTGACCGATGTTTTCAACAATATGGTAGACCGCTCAAAGATGACAAAGACCAGTAATACATGGCTTGAATCCATTGATGCTCATTATACTAGCAAGCGTCTAATTACCCAATCGTTCCTTATAGCCCAAGAGATCGCCTCGTCTATGTAGAGGCTGAATCGGCTCGGACTCGAATACCGCGACTAAAGAGCAAACATCGCTTCTGTCGTGCAACCCGAAGACCGAAGCTATTGTTCTAGAAGCCAACGCTGTACTGCCAGCCAGGCAAGTTCCAATCTCAAAAGCGGCGCCGAAAAGACAATGGAAGACGAAACGGTCGCGGATCAATAAAACAAAAAGTGCTCAGAAACGTGATTTGGTGCATATGCGGTTTGTAGAGACTCGTACCTGAATCTGGAGCTTGTGGCACTTGACTTTTTTGCTTGTTGTGACGTATGATGTTCATCGTTTCTAAAGCCATAAGATTGACTGCACACTTTCAGCTTGGTCCCTGCTTGGAGGCTTGATATTGTTCAGTGGTTTGGTGGCGTTGCCAAGATTTGATGCCGTTGTTCTGGTAATTCAGCCATGGCTTAGGGGAAATGTGAGTTTTGTCCATAGCTCCGTCAACTCTTCAACCGGTTGCGACATATATCATGATTCCTGGTTCAATCTGACCAATTTATCAACTGACCCTTCATCAATAAAGTCAAAATGTGTTCTAATAACCTGGAAGGAAATAAGCACAACCACTGCGACCAATTGTCCAAGCACAGCATGCATCACTAGCTCCAACTGTCTGTCAGACAAGGCACCATCGACGCGAACAATGCAACGTTAGTTCTGAGCCTCATTCCGAAGCCCAATAGATGTTTGCCTTCTACGCGCCAAAACTCTCAGCCATTCCCCCCCTTTGTCTACCATCGTACAGAAAACTACAGAACAGAGTCAGCTAATCAACAGACAAATTTAGTCAAGGGAAATATTTGACTGAACAATATCAAACATGGGGTATTGTGTCTGCTCCAGAAATACGGACAATACCAAAGCTAGTAGGGAAGGAGAAACCCCCTCGATATGGAGGCTTGACTTCTCACTGTGCCTTTGGAGTAACATATGTTGGTCTGAAATTGTGAGTTCTTCCAGACCAGATGTGAGATTGATATAAAAATTAGGGTTGTTTGCTGCTTGAGGATAATACAGCCAGTCAGTCAATCTCTGTCATCTCATATTTTACTCCAATTACATGTCATATCATGGACGCTCAGGAATTCCGCGAGGCTGCCAGGGCTGCCATTGACGAGGGTAAGTCATACCCATGGGATTACCATGATGACTCTTCACACACTATTTAAGTCATGCTGTCGCCTTTGAAGCTCAAGCTTCTCAACCTCCACCGCACAACACCAAACCCATTACTACACTGCCTCACCATCACCGCTTCGCAATGACAACCTCACTAACACTCCCCAGTAACTCAATACACTGAAAACGTCGCTGACCACCGCGTCGTCTCAAATGTTAAACCAGGCTATCTCCGTCCTCTCCTGCCCTCCCACCCCCCAACTGACCCAGAGCCATGGTCCGCTATCCACCATGACATCCAAACCAAGATATTTCCCGGCATAACCCACTGGAGCAGCCCTCGCTTCATGGCTTTCTTCCCCTGCTCCAGCAGCTATCCCGCCGCTCTGGCAGAGATGTACTCCAGCTGCTTCAACGGAGCGCACTTTAACTGGATCTGCAGTCCTGCTGTTACTGAGCTTGAGACTGTGGTTATGGATTGGCTTGCGCAGGCTATGGGTCTGCCCGAGTGTTATCTTAGTGGAGGATCCACCCATGGCGGTGGTGTGATTCACGGAAGTGTGAGTGAGAGCATTCTCACTAATATGTGCGCTGCAAGAGAGAAGTACCTCGCTGCTGTGACGGCTCATCTCCCCAATGATAGTGAGGAGAAAGAAGATGCTCTTTTGCATCATCGCAGCAAGTTGGTTGCTCTTGGAAGTTCGGGTACGCATTCGAGCACCAAAAAGGTAGCTCAGGTCCTTGGTGTGCGCTTCGCCACTGTTCCTGTCTCCGAGGCCGATGGTTTCGCTCTCAAGGGCAAAGCTCTTGCTGTTGCGATTGAGAACTTGCGTGCTCGTGGACTTGAGCCATTCTTCCTAACTGCCACGCTTGGAACCACTGATGTCTGCGCCGTAGATGACTTCGAGGGTATCGTCCAAGCTCTCAAGCCAACTTTTGATACACCCCAGGATATTTGGGTTCACGTCGATGCTGCCTACGCTGGCTCAGCACTCGTTCTCGAAGAAAACCATCACCTGGCCAAGGCTTTTACATCATTCCACTCCTTCAGCTTCAGCCCTCACAAGTGGTTTCTCACCACGTTCGACTGCACCGCGGTCTGGGTCCGTCGTCGAGCCTGGCTCATTCAAGCCCTCAGCATCAAACCTCCTTATCTGCGCAATCAATTCAGCGATGACGAGCTTGTAACCGACTATCGCGACTGGCAAATCCCTCTTGGCAGACGTTTCCGCTCTCTGAAGCTGTGGTTTGTTATGAGAAGCTACGGTATTAGCGGTCTTCAAAAACATATCCGCAGTGGCGTCGAGCTCGGCGAGAGTTTGGAAGCGAAAATTGACTCCCGTCGGGATATCTTCTCGATCTTCACACCAGCACGATTCGGCCTCATTACAATCCGTGTCAACGGCGAATCTGAGCGTGAGATTAACGATCGTACTGAGGCAGTGTATGAGGCTATCAACGCGGCGGGCGAGTTCTACCTCACTGCTACTGTTGTCAATGACAAGTTTGCTATTCGTGTGTGCACTGGCGTGACTAAGGTGGAGGAGGAGCATGTTCAACGCATTTTTGACGTTCTTGTTGAGACAGCGGAGGCTGAGATTGCTAGAAAGGCGTGAGGGGATGGAATGGAATGATAAACGAATTAGATCCACGAATCAGAACTACCTATATCAAACAACATGCGTGTGCTGGAAAGTTCAATGGAAACCAGCAGATCCTTTGACTACCTAGGTATGCAAACCCATTAATTTTCATTCACGTAGCACTCTCATACCTAGGTACTAAAGTAGTAAGAGTATGTGGGTATCATGATGAGACCTCCTAAAGCTTAGGCTTTATTCCAGATTTACCTTGAAACTTGAAGTGTGATAATGCAACTGATTCATATACCTCTACGCTTATTTTCCTGATATCCCGGTTCATGCGCGTTCATCATTATCATAATCTTTCATCCGTTCTCCTATCGACTATACCCCCTACCCCCTCTGTAATCATAGCCATAGTCGTAATCATCATCTAGATACCGACTGCTCGATCGATATCGTCTTCTCCCCCTCTCACTATCCCGACTTCTTTCTTGTCCGCGGTTATCATCGCAGCATTTTTCGTGCTTCTTCTTGTAGTTATCAAAGTCGTGGCTAAGCCAGGTGAAGGCACCCAAGAGGGCAAGCACAATGCCTGGTGTCCAGTCGAAGCCGGGTTGACTTTTTTTGGCGGGAGGGCCGCGGCGGGGAGGTGGTTGGCGACGAGATTGACGGTGAGTTTCAGGGGGTTCGGAGTAGGCGTCCCTTCTTCCCATGGTCGTGGATCTGCAGGTCGTAGATGAGAGTTGTGTTGTGGTTGTGGTTTTCCTTGATGGTGTGTGCTATCAAGGCTGAGAGATAGAATTCGAATCGTATTTAGATGCGTAGATATCAAGCAATGAGCTTTAACTGGGAGTCCTAGACATATGTCGTTTGCTTCCCCTCGTAGTGACAAAGGGGGCTGTCGGGTGTTCTAAGTTGGCCTACACAGAATAGAGCGAGCCTCAAGGTTATAAACATCCAGCACCCCATTCAACCGTTACACATGCCCCCCACCACTACTGCCAGCCTGCATATCCGGAACCACCTACAGCATCGAATTTCATTGCTCGATCCTTAAGTCAAGCTTAATTTGGACAAGGATCTCAGGTTGGGGTGACGCGCACTTGGGTTGGCATCCTTATGTGCCAGGGCCCTATTGAAGGGCATGGTCCGAAATGATGTCACTCATATCGTCATTTCTCCTCACACCTGACCCTCACCAGACACAAACAAAGCAATTTTCAATCGAGAAAAATGCATCTTCACGTAATATTGCAGTATCAAGGCCAAACAGGAGACTTTTACTTAAGCATTGCGATTGTCTAGATCGATCTTGGGCTACAGTCTAAGAATGGACGAACTCTAATCCTATCTAATCCTAAACGCTGACTAAACGCTGTATCTGGTCTAAACTGACGTAGATAAATCAGATGCTCGCTCGTCTTGGCGCCATTGTGCGTCTCAGTGCCTTCTTAGCCTCTGTCTCTTCTACTAAAGGCAAGACTCCTTGCTCTTTCATCTTGTTAAAAAACTCCTCTCCATACTTGTATCCCAGTTGATATAATTCATCAAACTTGTGGAAATCCAGAGTTCCATAGTCATCGATAGGTGGTCGCATATAAATGCATCCAGCCATTGTCTTTGCACGTTCCAAAGCGTCAACACTCGACACATATGCCAGTCGTGCCTGGATCTCCGCTAGAGTTGGTGGGTTTGGGTGAGACGAGAACGGGTTCCAACGGTTCACAAAAGCCCATGCTCCAGAAAGTGAATCACCATACGTCTGTGGCGTATCATCATCCAAAGCACCTACGTCGATGGCAAAAATTATATCAACTCCAAGACCCTTCATGTGCGACACAGTCAAATTGTCAATGTAACCACCATCCAGTAGCATACTGCCCTCATCGCACAAAGGTGGTAGTAAACCTGCGAGTGACATGGATGCTCGGATATATCTCCACGCGTATCCACTGGTGTGGAATTCAGCTCGACTTTTACTGATATTGGTTGTGTTGCAGTAATATTCAAGCCAAAAGTCTTCCATCTGCGTGTCACCCAATGCTTTGAAAATACCACGGTTAAACTCGTGTCCCGTGGTGTACGATGCGGAAGGATACGTCAGATCGAGAGCGAACCGCCAAAGACTGGCCATTCGCCCGGCAAATTTCTTGGCGAATCCAAACATGGGTACAACATCGGCGTGTCGAGCGTACAGAGCTCCAACAAAAGCACCAATTGAGGTTCCTCCGACCAGGTCAATAGGAATTCCGGCCTCTTCCATGGCTCGGATAATACCGATTTGAGTGATGCCTCGAGCACCGCCCCCACCGAGGACAAGTCCGATAGATTTACCACAGAGTCGGCGTGCTAGACGGTGGAAATCGCCCTTGTAAGGCGAGTCAGGCGAATAGTACTGCGTGTGGTGCACTTTACGGGATGTGTATTTTTGAATCTCAGCCTGCAGGACCTGAACACGCTCCTTGAGGGCTTGGCCAAGTTTCTTGGGAGGATGAACTGGCATCTCATTTGTCCTGAAAGCCATCTGAATGTGGCAGTGACCGCCATTGATCCACATACGATTTTGCAGCCAAGCCCGAGTCAGCCCAGGCCGTGAGTATCGTTCTGCATGGAGTAGGACTAGAACTTTTCTGGCGGTGGACTTCATGCCAAGCATAAAGCGCTCGTACTCGCCAATGGCTGGTGATCCTTCAGCAAGACCCACCAGAAGGATGCTGTCGGCTTGCGTGATACAAGTCTGGGTCCATGGCGAGTTGACGTTTGTATCTAGAGCAGCATGTTAGCTTGAGGCTCTTATCTGAAAGTTCAGGAATCAAGTTGAAATAGGCAATAGTCAGGAAAAAATTAGAGTTAATAGAACCAGCATCGGCTTTGCCTTTGGATTCTATGTGTGATATTATCATCATGAAAGGGGTTGCAACAGAAAGAAAAACAAGTCATTGCTTACCGGCAACATAAACAACCAGGCCATACTTCTCTTCCAAATCAGCAAGATATTGAGAAAGCTTAAGCTTTCCCATCTTGTTGAAGGCATGCTTGCCAAGATGGTTGAGAATAGCGGCCTGGTTGAGAGATGTGGCTCCATTAGCTGGGCCAACTTGCGCCAGAGCATTCATGAGACGATTTCCAAACTCGACCACAGGAACACCCGCGGTGACAGGCAGGATCGCCACCGTTCGAAGATTCATGTTCGACTTTCGCATCAATGTCTTTGGGTTGGTACCGGCATCTTTGTATGAGAACTTGGAGGTCTCATCAACGATTGCTCTCATCCGCGATGCAATGATCTTCGAGATCTTGATCGTGATGTTCGGGTGCTCTTGTGCTAAGCTGTTGAAAAGTGTCCGGGGGAATTTGACCAACTCGGTATCTCGAATAGCATGCAGAGTCCCTGGACGAGCGGTTTCTGTAAGCACCTCGAGCTCGCCGACACTGTCACCTTGTCCGAACTCAGCCAGGGCAGTGACACCACTGCCACCCTTACGTTCCTGGACTAGACGAAGACGACCGTTGAGGACGATGTAAATGGCCTCGCTCTCATCAGCTTCGTGGAACAGAACCTGCCCGGCATTGACTTGGACCCATTCCAGAGCAAAGTCAATGTGCAGAATTAGTCGGGGCAAGATGTTAGTCAATCTCTTGGCCATAGTGAGAAGGACGATCGGATACCGATCGACGATCCGCTCGAGTGAAGCTCGTGGTAGAAAACCGACATACACATCTGTCTTGGCCACAACATCGATAAAAGATCGATAAGAAGAGACACTCCCAATGTAGCCAGCAAGTCCGCCGGGTTTGACCAAAGCGATGCTTCTGCGGGACTTGTTCGATGTTGGTTGCTGTGTTTCGGCTTGATCTCGTGCAGCCTCGGTGCGAGCCAGGTTGGGAAAAGAACCCATTTCGGATGGATGGGGAGATGAAGGATCTGGTTGAGAGGAACCAAATCCGTTGGACTGCAGGATGTTGTGAGCATCTGCTTCACCAGTTGTGCCGATATCCAGAAAGCCATCAACGACATAGTATAGACCAGGATTTCGCTCGCCTTGCTCCACGAGAACAGAGCCCTTGGGGAAAAACACAATCTCGACTTCATCCTTCATGTCGCTGGCAAGGCCCTGAGCACTGACAGCAGCATGCAGAGCGGTTCCACCAGATGTTACCGATTCGGTTTCGCCGTCTACAGAGCCATCGTAGGGAGGCATGAAGCCAAAAGCATTGGTTTGACCGTAGAGTCTTGAACGTCGATGGTCGATAGATACCAATCTAGGAGAACCTTCCATGGACTCCGGCTCGCGAGACGCACTTCCACTCGAATCCAGCCCAAGTGACTTGAACATGCACTCCAAGATGGATGCACGGAAGAGATTGTCTTCATCGACCGTTTCCCGTGGATCCATAGTCATGCGGCCCGACCTTCTTGAATCAAAGGGATCATTGAAGAATCGATCATCCTTTGGATTCGCGCCCTGCCGTCTCATGGAAGCTCCTGAAACGGATCGCTGATCTGCAGGAGTTATGCGCGAACCCCCTCGAGCTAACTGAATATTGGACAGCAGATCCCCAGGGCTGGGGGTATGAGGAGAAGCTCGCTCACGAGGTGGTGCGATGGTGCTTGTGACAACCGACGTCGTTCGTAGTTTAGTCATTGACTGCAACATGGCCTCCTTTCTAAGAGTTGTGCTCGATCTTCGCCGGTGAGTTGATGCCGAGTTATGTAATGCGATACCCTTCGTGTCATCTTCCTCTTCTGTACGCTCCCGTTCCCGCTTGAACTTCTCCTTGAGACGCTCCAGAGCATCACCCCGTAGGATGTTAGGTAGCTGACATACCGTGTACTTGATCATGCTCTTCTCCGTCTGCAGTACCTCACTAGTCAAGCCGAGATAGTTGAAGGCTTGGGCAAGAGTGACTCTCTGGAATCTTGAGAGAATGACATGAACAATGTGTGCAGTCGCCTTGGGGTAGATCTTTATGAGCCTCCTGAACGCGCTGGCGGGAATTATCGCAATTGTGGTGTCAACCGTAGCACGAGCGATAATGTCTGGGTGAGCCGAGCCAGATGTAGCCCTTATTTGCAGAGGTGGCCTGGTGGATGGCGGTGTATCACCATCCAATGACATAGGAGGAATCGCAGCCTGGTCAGTCTCCAAACCCGAAACACCGAGGCCTTCCGGTTTCTTCTCATCCACTTCAGTGTCATCACGAGCATGAGGTGTCCCTGGCATAGACATGTTGACATCCGAAGGAACGCGTCGAATATCCGACTTTTCGAAAGCCGGATGTCGAAGGCCACTACTCTTGGTGGGATGCAAAGAAGGATCATCATGATCATCATTTGGTCGCAGCTTGACATCTTCTGTAAACAAAGACATGATGGAGAATAATGATGACATGGGTGCGCCGTTACGGACTTCTGTCAGAAGCTGGTAGGTTTGTTGGCCTGGAGCGGCATCATCCTCATCGGATGAGTCTAGGTCAAGGCGCCCTCGAGAAGCGGCAGCTGCGCGTGGACTTCGATTCGACTTGACAAAGATCTCAACCAAACCGTCGACGACGATACAGAAGCCCTTTTCTTCTTCTAGGTTGATAGTCTCTCCAGCAATGAGTTTCCTTGTCTGCATGCTTCTAGTTAACTCATGAAAGACAGGTCGCTCCAGGTAACCGAAGATCTTGATGGCACTCAAGAACTCGTCCAGGTAGTTTGCCAACCCCGACTTGGTACCACCTTCATGGGTGTCTGGGAACAGATCGATCTCCGGCTCTTTGCGTTGTGGCTCTGGTGGTAGACGGGAATACATGTTAAGAATGCGATACCTGACGACCCAACTAACAGCCGACACGACGGCAGCCATGATAAACATACTATCCAGTTGTCAGCATCGAATGCGATAGTGTATATCGAGCAACATACAGCGTGGTAGCATTCATGGTGACAGTCCAGCTTGTTGAAAACAAGTGGAACAAAAAGGAAGGGATATTAATCGTCGCAATCCGAATCACCCAGTAAAGGATGGTGGAGGTAACATTAAGAATAAACAATATCAACCACCCAAAGAGGCCAAACCAGGTGTAAGGCTCATGGGCGGTGACAGCAGGCATGGTGCTCATGCTGACGATAGAGGGAGAGGAGCTGCTGAGGGCATGAGCGACAGTCTCAGCGACGTCGCTGGCCATTTGAGCGGCATTTGACGGATCAGATGCCATGGCTGAGTATGAGTCTGCTGCGCATCATAGCGTAGCATCCTGTAGTAAAAGAGCCGCATGGAAGCGGAGGGAGAAAATTGGAGGAAGGGAGAAAATTGGAGGTGACGAGGTTTTATGAACATGGGAAAGGAAAAAAAGAGCGTGGCTGCTTCTGCGCGCGCAAGCTTTTAGCTTGTGATCGCTGCGGAGCTACAGGGGAGCTCAGGTGCCGAGGATTGGCCGGATGATACCTATGGATGGACTCCACCCCACCGAGTCTCAGTGATTGAACCTCTGAATTTGTTCCGGGCGGGCAGGTGCAGTAGAGGGGCTGCCATCCACTCCATGGTGCCGTCAACTTTTGCCTTTTGTGCCTGGATAACCTACCCAAGATATCGTTATTTCTTTCCTCGATCCATATCAACAATCACGATCACCGGGTTGATTCATTTGGTACAAAACAGACGGTAAAAGCCTGTTTATTTAGTGCCAAGTTACCGCTATTTCAAACCTGCCTCTTATCTGATCATGCGCTCTTGAGCTTAGCAATCCCGACAGCTTCCCAGATGCCTTTTGCGCAACTCGTCCTCGGCAGCCCAGGCTCTGGAAAGAGTACCTACTGCGATGGCAGTAAGCATTCAACAATAAAGTTCTTCTGGGCCATGCTTTATTCTAACTGATGAAGTGCACCAGTTCCTGGGCGCCATCGGGCGAGCCTGCTCCGTCGTAAACCTTGATCCCGCCAACGACCACACAAACTACCCTGCAGCACTCGATATTCGCAACTTGGTCAAGCTCGAAGAAATTATGAAAGATGACAAGCTAGGGCCCAATGGTGGCATCTTATATGCCCTTGAAGAGCTGGAACATAATTTTGAGTGGTTAGAAGAAGGACTGAAAGAATTCAGCGAAGATTACATTCTCTTTGACTGTCCAGGACAAGTGGAACTCTATACCCATCACAACTCTTTGCGAAATATCTTCTACAAACTGCAGAAGATTGGATTCAGGGTCGGTAAAATTTGCTATCTAGGGATGCAATAGCTGATTGTTCATAGCTTGTCTGTGTCCACCTCTCCGATTCCTTCTGCCTAACGCAACCCTCTTTATACGTATCGAACGTCCTCCTTTCCCTCCGAGCCATGATCCAGATGGATATGCCACATATCAACATCCTCTCCAAGATCGATAAAGTCTCCGAATACGACGAACTCCCCTTTAACCTCGATTATTACACAGACGTGGACGACCTGACATATTTGGCACCCCACCTTGAGACCGAATCGCCTGCTCTGAGAAATGAAAAATTTGGCAAGCTCAACGAGGCTATTGCAAATCTGATCGAGAGCTATGGTCTGGTGCGTTACGAGGTTCTGGCTGTCGAGAACAAGAAGAGCATGATGCACATCCTCCGTGTCATTGACCGTGCTGGTGGATACGTCTTTGGCGGCGCTGAAGGTGCCAACGATACGGTCTGGGCGGTTGCCATGAGGAATGAGTCGTCTATGCTAGATGTGCAAGATATCCAGGAGCGGTGGATTGACCAAAAAGTCGCTTATGATCAAATGGAGCGCGAGGCCGAGGAAGAACAGGCTCGCATCCAAGAAGAACAAGCCATGGATATGGATCAAACCGAGGCATTTGCTCCGGCGGGTGGAATGGATCCCGACTTTGGAGACATGACCGTTCCAAAGGACAGTGGAATCAATGTAGTTAGAAAGAAATGATACCCGTTCATCCATCTGCATCATCCATTTCCTCGTCGCTCGACGCGTCGTTGATGTCGAGGATCATTTCGTCCTGGTTGCGTAGTGAAAGGTTGAGTGAAGACTTGGAGTCTGTGTCTTCCTTTGCAGCAAGGATGAGTCTCTTGGCCTGGCGGATAGCTTCTTCCTCGGCTTTGCGAATTGTGCCACTAACGCGCACAACGCGAAAGATGCAAGGTCTACCGTCTTTTACAGGAACGCGATCCATGAAGGTCAGTGTCGACCAGAGCATTTGATAGTGAGCCCTTGAACATCTGAGGATGAAGGTTGAGGTTGCCAGAGATAAATATTTCACTAGAAATCTTAAGCATATAACGCGGTTAGAGGGCATTAAGAATTTCTCACCTGAGCAGCTCATCAAAGCTCCAGATCCATAATCGCCATAAAGCGACGCGACTTCAGCTCTAATACCTTTGATAAGAGCCCCAGGAGTGAGCTTTTCGATGGTTGGCTGGTGATGAAGAACAAAGTCCGGCAAATTTGATTTTGCAGCCTTTGCAGGATCTGGCGAATATACAATATTGACGAGGAGATATCTCTCTTTTATGCGAACCATTTTGAGTAAATTATGCCGGAGAAGTATCTGATGTCGTGGTGGTTGGCGCGACAAAGTCTGAGAAACAAATAAAAGCTTGTGACTGGTGAAGAGACGTCGCTTTGCATCTCCGTGGAAGTTTGGCGGCGTCGGGGTCTGTTCCACTCAGGCCGGGGCGGGACAGCGGGGCCGTAGGAACAACCTAGGGAGCTTCCCCGCCGTCATCAGTTCATGAACTCAAATATTATTTATATACACATTGCTTACCCTATTCTCTTTTCTCTATTACTGCTTCGATCTTAAACGTTTTATTTCTCATTTAGCCGACTCATAGCTTCGTGTAATATCATTCCTCAACCCTCTAAAACTATGGCTTCTGGCCCTTTAAAGGCCGCCCTGCTTATCATCTCAACAACAGCAGCCAAAGATGCTTCTGCTGATGCTTCAGGACCAATTCTCACCCAAGTACTAAAGGACGAAGGGGATGGGAAGTGGACTGTTCACGATTCAAAGATTGTTGCAGACGATGTACTCGCGATCCAGCGCCAGATAATCTCCTGGACTGATGGACCAGACGGTGTCAACCTCGTTGTCACTACTGGAGGGACTGGCTTTGCTGCTGGAGATTCCACTCCGGAGGTTAGTTATTAGCAAAAGCTCATATAAATTGCTAAAGCTAAGAACTATGCAGGCAGTTACGCCTTTACTACACAAGCAAGCCCCAGGTCTTGTCCATGCCATGTTAGCAGCGTCTCTCACAGTCACGCCTTGTAAGCGATATCACCCCCAATATCATGCCAACCAAAACTGACAATACCACAAGTCGCAATGATGTCTCGTCCGACAGCCGGAGTCCGAAATTCAACCATCATCGTCACCTTACCTGGCTCACCTAAGGGTGCCAGGGAGAACCTCCAAGCCATTGTGAAGACACTACCCCATGCCTGTATCCAAGCTGTAGGCGGTGACTCGAGGGCTATTCACTCTGGCGGAGTTAAAAAATTAGAGGTCGAGGCAGGCCTGGCAGGTGGAAATGCCCAGCCTTCGGCTGCTGGGGGATGCGGTCATCACCATCATGGTCATGACCACGGCCACAGCCATAGACATGGACATGGACAAGGTCACAGTCATGGAAATCTTGTCAGGCACACAAAGCCGGGCACTACTTTGTCTAACGATCCTGAACTTGGACCTTCTCGCCGTTATAGAGAATCACCCTATCCCATGCTTCCAGTCGAAGAAGCCCTGTCAATCATCGGACAGCAAACCCCTGAGCCTGAGGTCATCACAGTGCCAGTCGACCAACTCATTATCAACTCGGTTCTGGCCGAGGATGTGAAGGCTAGGGAGAATGTACCAGGCTTCCGAGCTAGTATTGTGGATGGTTATGCTGTTGTGGCTCCTAAAGACGGTCAGCTGAAGGGCGTCTTCCCTGTTGCTGCCGTATCTCATGCTTCCCCAGGAGAAATTGGAGTTTTGAAGGAGGGAGAGCTGGCCAGAATTACTACCGGCGCACCTCTTCCTCCTGGTGCAACCACTGTTGTCATGGTAGAGGACACTGTTCTCAAGACGATGTCGGAGGACGGAAAAGAAGAGAAGGAAGTTGAAATTCAAGTTGAGCGTGTAAAGGAGGGAGAAAACATCCGCGAAGTTGGCAGTGACGTTAAAGAAGGCACTGTCATTCTTAACAAGGGAGAGACTATCAGCGGTGTCGGTGGTGAGATCGGCCTTCTCGCTTCTGTGGGAGTCTCAGAGGCAAAAGTCTACCGCCGCCCTGTGGTAGGTGTCCTATCAACTGGAGATGAGATCATCGAGTACAACCGTCAAGGAGATCTTAAACTTGGCGAGGTTCGTGACACCAATCGAATTACTCTCATGTCCGCGGTTAGAGAATGGGGCTATGAGGTTATTGATCTCGGTATCGCTAGTGACAAGCCAGGTACATTGGAGGAGACTCTCCGCGACGGACTTCGACGTGCAGACCTACTTATCACCACCGGCGGTGTTTCTATGGGTGAGCTTGATCTCCTCAAACCGACAATTGAACGCTCTCTCGGTGGCTCTATTCACTTCGGGCGTGTCGCCATGAAGCCTGGAAAGCCAACTACCTTTGCTACAGTTCCTGTCAAGGACAACTTGGGTCAGCGTATTACCAAAACCATCTTTTCACTCCCTGGCAACCCAGCATCTGCTCTAGTCACATTTCACCTATTTGTGCTTCCCTCGCTGCACAAACTGTCTGGAATCTCGACTGTTGGCCTCCCGAAAGTGCCGGCTGTCATTTCCCATGACTTCGCCTTGGACCCCAGACCTGAGTATCATCGCGCTATCGTGACGGTAGGAAAGGATGGGCTCCTCTCAGCTACCAGCACTGGAGGACAACGCAGCTCTAAGGTGGGCAGTTTAAGATCAGCCAATGCCTTGGTCGTTCTGCCCGGTGGAAAAGGAAACCTAGAAAGGGGCTCAAAGGTTGAGGTGTTGTTGTTGAGTGCCATCCAAGCTGCTTAGAAGTCAAATGATATTGGTTGTGCCGTGTACAGCAAGTCTTTCTGTCATGAGCTGAATCAAAGAAACAATGAGCATGCTCGGATAATCCTAATCTTGCGTGACATATAATTCAAATCTCACATCGTGATGTACACTTCCACTTTCATATAATACTGGTACAGTAAAGCACGTCCTCCCGAGCCAATCTTCCAAACGCCTGACCAAATATTATTGGCGCAATGCATGCACGCGCTCCGTCTCTTTTGGAACACACAAAGTTGATGCCGGCGGCAAGTTTGCCGGACTTGATGGATGTCTAAGGTAGGTAAGGTAGGTGGTGAGTTCATTTCTTCTCGCCAAAAGCAGGGGCCTTGCTGGAAACCAGAAGGCCGATGATAAGGCCGAACAAGCCGAGTACTGAGCTGAAAATCTCAATGACCAGGATCTTCACGAAGCTGTAGATGTATAAGTAGGATGGTCGTGCGATGTGGCAGGGTAAATGACGTACAGAGAGGGATCAGCAGCATCGGCCAGAGCAGCACCACTTCCGTTGATACCAACGGCAACACCACAGACAAGGTTGCACATGCCTACGGTGATACCAGACCAGAAGAGGGCATATCCAGTGTAATAGGAGCTGGCCGAGTAGAGATCAGCGCCAGAGACGTTCTCGACCTTTTGCGAGAAGACAATAGCCATGATGACGCCGTAGATGGCGACGACTTCACAGAAGATAATGGAGATCAAGTTCTTGGTCCGGATGCGAGGGGCCTTGACACCACCTCCGAGGATAGACGAGCCGGTAATGAAGATGCCCCTGTATGCAATGCGTTAGAGCTGTGATATACAAGACGAATGGCTGGGTGAGGCTATACGCACCATGCAGCGCCAACAACAGAGAGGCCGATACAAAGCGCGATACCTAGAGTAGCCCAAGTATAAGGCGATACAGACTCGAGAAACGCGCCGACATCGAAGGACTCGCCGCTACCGGTGAAGAGCATGTCTACACGACAGCGTCATGGTCAGCAAAAGTACACCAAAACTCCAAGTATCAACGCCTGTCGAGGACGGGTTTCGCGTACAAGCTCCAACAACGGTCAGGAACGACCCAATGCCACCCACTCCATAGTATAGACTCATTGCGACAGTATTCAAATTGTTATCTCGACGATTCGGAGGGTTGATTTAATGGCGATGGCGGGTGTCGGGTTGGGTGAAGATGGCTTAATGAGCTTTCCAGGAGCTCCTGTTTCAAGGTACCTTGAAGCTGCGATGTGTGTCCAGCAGCAGGCAACTGGAATAACTGGGACCGACGTCACATGATGCGAGGCTGACTTGTGGCGGCGTGAGGTGCTTAGTCATTCCCGCTTTGCATTCCCCCTCAAGGCAGATGCATCTCATGAGCCTTGCCTCTAACAAACAATCAACCATCCAAACCCGAGATAATAATTTGACGATCGGCTCTTCTTGCGCACGAAATTCACACCAAAATCATGGCCACCGGAGCGCAATCCTTCTACGAGCTGTACCGTCGAAGCAGGTACTGCGCCATCTTGCCATGTGCTGCTTTTCGACAGTTTGACTAACATGGCCCCTCTAGCATTGGTCTTGCCTTGACCGACACCCTCGACGATCTCATTAGCGATGAGCGCATCAACCCTCAGCTTGCCATGAAGATCCTGAGCAACTTCGATCAGGCCATCACTGAGGCACTACAGAAGAATGTTAAGGCTAGACTGCAATTCAAGGTGAGCGGACACCTCCGAGCTCGGCGCGGATATCTTGAGCAACACTAATCACCTTCGCCTACAGGGAAGCCTCGACACGTACAGGTTCTGCGACGAAGTCTGGACCTTTTTGATCAAAAATGTGACATTCAAAATGGACAATGGAAGCCAGTCTATCACAGCGAACAAGGTCAAGATTGTTAGCTGTAACGCCAAGAAGCCCGGCGAGGGACAATAAGTCCGCGACTCGAGAACGCGCGAGATCGGAATGAAGAAGCGAACGCACATCAGCTATGAGGGTTGGGAAGTCACCGAATTTGAATTATCAGCATTGGGCGGCGTTAGGAATATGGCTCTTTTTATACGGTTACAACACCTTGATTGTGGTGGGCAATATGTTGTGCGCTGGATTCAGTGCAAGGAACTAGACTTGATGTCACGCACTGTCAACTGAAGTGCAGTCAAGAATGACATGATAATTTCGATTTACCATATTTGGTAGATAACAATAAAACAACATGACGCATGCTTTCTCTCTTTCCCCAGATTTTGGCGATGGGCTGGCCAGTGGGTTAGCCCAATCTGCATAGGTACTAAGAAGAATATGCACAACATTAGGACGTATTGATCCCAAGACTACCCCAGCTAGGTAGGTACAATACGATGAAGAAATTGCTGCATACCAGGCCCTTCCCTCCTTTAAGCTCATAATTTAGTTCTGAGTTTTAAGCCAATATCTCTCTTCTAGTTTCTTAGAGCGCCTCTCAACAAGGATCTACTCAGCCCAAGAGAGGCAGCCCCCCACTAAAAGACCACTTCTCAGCCTCTAACAAGGGCGCCAAGTCAATCCATCATCATCAGGGGCGATCAATTCTCACCAACATAAGAACTCAGAAGCCTCCCGCAACCATGCTCCGTAAACGTCAGGCAAAAGAAGTTGGACCTTCTTCTCCTTCACCTGCAAAGGACCAACCCCCCAAGATGTCATCGCCGAGTAAATGGGGTCTGAGGTCGCAATGGATGCTCTTTGCTGTTGCAAGCGGTGCTTGTGCTGCTTTCAATGGAGTTTTTGCGAAGCTGTAAGTACTTCCATGTTACTGTAGCGGTTGGGAAATGTTTAACTTGAAGCGTATGGTGCAAATCAAGTTATGGAGGCTTAGGGTTGGAAACTAGATTAAGATACGACGTGCCCTCCTCGAGAACTCATACTAATAATGCTTAGAACAACTACACAACTCACCACCAACCTGTCTAACAGTATTGCGAGTTTGCTAGGCTTGTCTTCTCATGAGCATATTGTCGAATATCTCATCCGAGGTGTAAGTACGCACACCATTTCCCTGACCTTAGCTCACCTGTCTAGATCTTCTTTGTTCTTAACCTCACATTCAATGGCGTCGTAAGTAATTTTTAAACCAACCTCCCTTGCTATTACTAATACCCTGTTAAGATGTGGACTCTCTTCACACAAGCTCTTGCCCGTGGTACATCCACAACTCAAGTCTCCATCATGAACACCTCAACCAATTTCATGGTCACGGCAGTCTTGGGCGCTTTGATCTTCTCAGAGGTTCTTCCGCCGCTGTGGTGGGCGGGTGCTGCTCTTCTTGTAGCGGGCAATGTTATTGTTGGACGAAAGGATGAGAGCAAGGATGCCAGCGCTGCGGCCGCGGCTGAGGAACCAGCATATATGCCTGTGCTATCTGAGGATGAAGATATTGTTAATTTGGGAAGGGCATTGGATGAGAGACCATGATAGATGATACGGTGGATATTGATGAGTGCCACATAGCTGCAGTACAGACTGTCAGGAATACCATGTCTGATAGTAGATAGAACACGATGGTTAGCGTAGATCGAAAATAATAGATTTAGTTCCAGAATGCCAACATATGATGTGCATTTCTCTATAGTAAAAAAAGCTTACAGACAACATGTTCATACAATCATCTTCGGCTCTCTAGCTCAACGCCTTCATCGAGCACATCTTCATCCCCGTCTAATATTTGCCCTCTGCCCAGGGGTCGCTCACCACCAGAGCTGCTGGTCAGGCGGACTCGACCTCCCGAGTACCTCGAAATTTTACCAGAGAGCCAGTTACCGGCCCTTTGGAACAGATGCCATAGTTGTTCTTGTCCCTCTTCGATGCGATGGTCATCCTTGGGATTCTCGGCTGCTTCGACTTTGAATTGGTATTTGAGGCAGTCTTTAACGGTCACAAGACCGGTAAGCTTGCCGTGGTATTCGATTAGGATGACTCGAGGTCCAATTTTTTGGAACAACTCCATAACGGTTTCCAGAGGTAGCCTTGGATGAGCTGTGACTGGCGTTGAGTCAACATATCGGCTAAAGTCGAGAGTCGAAGAGTGGGATGAATCGCTTGCACCATTGAGTGATGTAGATGATTGATTTGACGACGACGGTGCAAATGTGCACTTTGTGGTCTCTGATAACGGCGACGTTCGACTCATTTTATCGATGGCATATCGCAGCTCCGTGCTGCCGATATAGCCAACAAGGACCTTGGTGTGTTTGTCTTCCACCACAGGAAAGCCTTGATATCGATCATCAGCAAGGAGGCCCTGAACTTCACCAAGAGTCAGTCCATGCACGGGCACTGAGACAACTGAAGTTCTCATGACTGCTGAAACAGGAACACCAAAGTTGTGTTCCTCTTTACTGTCGAGGAACGGCATTCCGCTAAACCATATCATCCTGTCAGCGATACCTCCTTTTCCAAACAACTCGCTCACAGCTTTGGTGACTCCAACGACAATCATGGTAGGAAGGATGTAGTTCAGAGCACCTGTAAGCTCGAACATGATGACTACCACAGATATGGTAATGTGCATGATACCACTGAGGGCCGCGGCTGCTCCAAGCAGAGCATATGTGCCAGGGGTGATGCAAGGTTCGTCCGGTTTGCATGCCGAGAAGAAGACGCTGGAGGGATTGGCCTCGTGAATGGCCTGGACAACAATTCCAACCGTCCTTCCAAAGGATGCTCCGATCGCCATTGAAGGGACGAAGATACCAGCGGGAACCTTGCACCCATAAGATAAAATGACGAGGAAGAGTCTCAGAAAGGTAGCTAGGAACAATGATGTTATGTTCCACCACCTCTTGTCAGGGTCACAGAGCCCATGATACGATTCTCCACGACCACACTCCGAGAAGAGAATCTCCATACTCTCCGTCATGTCGATCCTCAAGAAGGCGTTAGGATAAGCAATTATGGCAGTGCCAGCTGCCAAAAGAGTCGCCTCGAGGACAGCATACTCTTTCAAGTATTTCTTTCTGAAGGACTGAACCCTCAAATTCCACTTAATCACGAAAGCTCCATAGAGTCCTCCGAAAATACCGATCAGGACATAGAACAGCAGTTCGAAGAAGTGCCAGTCGTTCTTATACTCAACCTGGAACATGACTAGCTGGCCCGTTCGGAAGGGGTTCATGGCAGCAAGAACAGCTGTCGCTACCAAAGCGCAGAAATAGCTTCGCCATAATGTCTTGAGGGGAAACTGATTCGACATCTCCTCAAGAGAGAAGAGCACACCGCCGATAGGACTGCCAAAAGCAACAGCAACACCTGCTGCTGCTGAAGCGCTCAGAAACTCTCTGGTCTTGGAGGCGTTGCGCTTGTACTTGTCGAAGAGTCGAGAGATGACGTTGCCTGTGCACACCGCATAGTGAACACTGGGACCTTCTTTACCAACTGAGAGGCCTGATGCGATGGCTAAGGGTAGGCATATTGATTTGATGATCAGAGTCCACCAGCCGAGGAAGCCTTTCATAACAAACCCGGCTATAATACACTTGATCTCGGAAATACCAGAGCCAGCAGCGTATGGTGCGAATGACTTGACTAAGGTGCCTGCGACACAAGCAAATAGGGTCTACGTGGTTAGTGTGAAGCAAGCTTAAAGGAAAGGTTCAGACTTACTGCGAAGACAAAGTAAATGAAGTAGTTGAAAGGTTCAAAACCAGTCCATCTATGCCATTGGTCACAGCCTACCTCATGTCAGTAGTGTCCATATCATTATAAATGGCGCAGCATACCGTTCTCTTCTCCCCAACAGCAGAAGTTCTCGTTCAAATAAAACCCCGTCTCGCAATAGCCCATCTTGACATCGGACAGCCATTCTGTGATGATATTGAGCAGGGCAGCGTTGAAGCCAATCGCAATACCAATGATCGTCACCACAATCCAGGCTTGCGCTGCATCGTAACTGCGCCATAGCTGATATCGCCAGCCAGGTTGTCCTTTATCGTAGAGACCGGCTGCTTGCTTTCTCCGCGCCTTACGCTTAGCTTGTTCTCGCGCCGCATCTTGAACCCAGTCTATCATATATCAGCATCGAAGTTCGTATCGAAGGAAGTTGAATCGCAAACCTATTGTTGTAAAGTCCTGGTTCAGCTAGTCAATATAGAGCTGCATATCCACTGCGCACAACTTACCTCATATCTCTTAATTTCGGCAATCTCCTCCTCAATAAGTCCAGCCCCTGTACGCGCCGCACTCCCGGTTTCTTGATCTGCATTCGAAAACGCGGACGATAAACGCGATACCACCGAGGGACGTCTTTCCAGTCCAGGTCCAGGAGGTGCCAAACTGAATGATGATTGTCGCACGTTCATGGCTCGGACAAGGCGACCATTGTCGCTCAACCACTATTTTTGAGGTCGCGCAGGTTGAAATGGATGGATTGGACGATTGAAGTTGTTGCAAGGACGAAAATGGGTGTTGTTTCTTGTGTCAAAAGCTATTTCGTAAACGTTGTTCTATCTATGGTGAGTGTCGTAATAACCAACAGGGAGGCTGACAGCCAGTATGTGGCTTTAGTGTCCAGCCACAGTATCGCGTTTAGTGGTTGCAGCATCGCGTCTCAAGTATCTTCTTTCTTCGTGTATTTTGACCTCATCTGAACAACAGTTTACATTTAAAACGTACTTGAAAACAATTCCGGTAGCGATACTGAGGTCTTTCTGTTCTCTCTTTGCAACTCTTTCCTTTCAATACTCCTCTTTCTGCCAAATCACGAATCTCGAGCATAACTTAGCCCCTGATCCTAAAGTTTTAAATATTGGTCAAGGTTCAAGGTACGACTCATATTTTCTGTTCGAGGCTCATGCAATAGGTCTCATATTCGATATTGGGTTTACTGAACCCATATTTCCTGATGTGTCTTGCTTTCTGGCTTCCCTAGTACCCATTTGCATTGTCTTTCGGGAGACCGCCATATGGCTTTCTTCCCCCCTGTCTCTCACCTTCACCACTGGCCTGTATCATAGTCGTTCATCCACATTATGCATTGATCCATACGCCCAACTCATTCTGACTCTTACAGGCTCGCACTTCCTCCACAGCCACACAACCTCATCTCTACCGCCATCATGCCTTACAATACCACAGCTATTCCTCCTCGAAAGGAGCCCACAGGCCAAAACCAACTCCCCCGTAAGTTATTTATCAACCTTGAACATCCGCAGTCTAACATAACCATAGTCTCAAGAGTCAAGAAGATCATCGCACAAGACCCAGATATTGGTCTATGCTCCAACAATGCCGCTTTTGTGATAACCCTCGCTGCCGTATGTCTTTCTCCCTTATCTTTGCTACCTTCATGCTCACACGTCATAGGAAATGTTCGTCCAGCACCTCGCAGAAGAATCACACACCCAAGCCAAACTAGATCGCAAACCCCGTCGGAACATCCAATACAAGGACGTTGGTAAGTTACATCCCCCACTCTCTATGAACTCTTGCCAACCTGAACAGCGAGTGCCATTTCACACCATGACAACCTCGAGTTTCTCGAGGATGTTGTACCAAAGACCGTTCCTTACAAGAACATCAAGGCCAAGGCGAAGGCGACGCAGGCACGTCTCCAAGGCGATAACACCAATCAGACTATCGACTTTCCCTTGGCAAATGGAAACGGCAAACCTCTTGTAAACGGGAACTCCATGGACCATGGTAACGACAAACAAGATGACCCAAATTCGCAGTTGGAGCTGGAGTTCAGACAGGCAAATCGGGATGGAGATGTGGCCATGACTGGCTAGTTATCAGTGGTACTCGGATGGTGAGATCGATACAAATTGAGATGGAGATAGTACTAGGACTGTTTAGTTTCTCAGTTATGAGATTTGGGACAGATAAAGGCTGTATATCAACATGATGAACATCACAGAAGCAAAGCAGAAGCATAATTGAGTTTTAGGCATCAATTTTCGAGGCAATCCTTACGAACGAAAAATACAAACAGCATGATATTTTTCTGTAAACCCCATAGCAAGCCCTACGCGGCCAACTCCATACACATGAAGGCTTATTCCTCCATAGCATCTCCATGAATGCCAGAAGGCAAACGCCCCTCGTTCAGCTCCTTCTCCAGCGCGATAATCTCCTGTAGGCTGGTAGCCTTCTTGATTCGCTCCTGTAATCGCTTCTTCTCGGCGTCCGTGAGCTTTATTCGGGAAAGCTTGGAGGGTGCGTCTGAGCCGTCGATCGAGGTGTTGAAGGTTGTGGTCTTGATGCCTTGGATCTGTGTTGTCGTTAGCTTTTGCAGCTGCCTTGTTCGAGATTGTATGTACCTTTGAAGCCAAGGCTGTAGGCTCCTCCTCAGTTCCAAAGAGTTCACGAGCTTTCTCCCGTTCGGACTCCTTCACCTTCTCGAAGTCTAGGAATCGCACGGAGGAACACTTCCATAGTACCCAGTATCGGTAATTCTACAGCTCGCGTCAGTAACAACCACACTACTAACATGTTCCAAACCAACCTCTTTCTTGGACACGGGATTATCTGACAGCACCAAGTGCGTCAGGCGAGGAAACGCTGCTAGCGCATCCAGATCCGCAAGCTCTGCCAGATTGTTCGACGATAACACGAGGTTGGCAAGGTTCGGAATGGCCTTGGCCAGAGAAGGCTGGATGCTCGAGACGCGGTTTCGCGCGAGGAGAAGGGTCGTTATGCGCGGCGACAAGGGGAAGTTTCCCAGTACTTGAATGTCATTATCTGTGAAGTCGATGGCATCGTGAGGCTACTCATATGAATCTATTAGCAAATGAACAACAAGACAGAGTTTTAGAAACTTACGCCAGCAACACCCAAGTTCTCAATCGCGGGAATTCGGTGTCCTGTTCACGCCGCAAAGACGATTGTATCAACTCTGCGCTCTCCAACGATCAAAAAGTATAGCATCTGCTCTTTTCAAAACGCACCTCGAAGATCAAGCTCTCGCTCTTTGAGCGGGTTGAGGTAGGATAGGGAATCCCGGATGAGGTCGGCGGTAAGCCGCATCTTGGGTCTGGGGCCGTTACCTCGGGTTCAAATATGGAATTATCTAGAATTCAGTTGTTTGTGGGCTCGAGTTCGGGGGGCTATTTAGGAGGGTGTGCTTGAATGTCGGTGGTGTTGATTTATGGAGGCAAGGCTGTAACCTTGACGAGGCGGAGGGGAAATTTTAGTGCTGCGTGTGGCTTGAGACGCGAAGTTCAGCCACAATAGATCTCTCAACCCCAAGATAGTTAATGGATACTTCGAGATACATGCGATGAGATGAGGTGCTAGAAAAGAGTTCAGATTAATTGTAGTAATTCATGGGAAAATTTTCTTATTTATGATGGCTAATTCTTTTGCTGTAAGTATCTCTAGGACCGTCTGGCACTCTTCCTCATGTAAGTAGTTGATTCTCATGTAAAATCTTGCTTGATTATTCTATCCAGACTAAAGAGCCATTGCTGTTGGTGACTTCATACACTCCGCCATGGCATCAGTTGCAGCCCGACTCTACTGAAACACAAAAACGACACCCATCCTATCCGCCGAAACGCTCATAGTATATGGATACTCCAGCAACGCCACGTCTAAAATAGAATCCATGTGAGACTGCAGTAATTGCTGCTGCTGAAGGGAAATAACTGTCGATCGGGGCGGTCGTGCACTCGACGACTTGGTCTTTGATCCGGAGCCCGCATTGGGAGCTGTGGGTGCCTGTCTAGGGAATCGTTCCATATTCAGCGTCAGTGCTGTTGTGGGATGTGAGGTCGTGTAAGTTGGTTTCGATAGATCAGGTGAGAGACCACTATAGATGAAGGAGCTCTCCATCCGCGAAAGATCCCAGAAACGAAGTCTCTTATCTGAGCCACCAGTGACGATAAAGGCATGCCTCACGTCTCTCGAGTCTTCTGCGGTTGCAGTTCCAACGACCATGGCGCGAACTCCTCGATCGGCGTTCGCAGCTTCATTGGGCTCGATATTAGTGGCATATCGTCCAAGCATGCCTTCCCGCTTGTCTTCATCGACGTCCCAAGCCTCATATCCTTTGAGGCCATCCTTGCTACCCCCAGCTCTATAGATTTCTCGGCAGACTGTCTTCTCCAGATCCCAGACGGTGACTTCGCCTTGACCTGTTCCACCAGAAATGCATACCCATTTTCCACGGCCTTTCGTAGGATGTATGTACATTCTATAGATCGAACCTTTACCGGGTAAGCCCCAGCCCTTGAGTCTCATCTTGAACCGTAAATCCCAGAGGTCAACTACTCCATGAGAAGTGCCAACGCAAAGCCAGTTGCGCTTCCTATCCACGCAAAAGCAAGTGGGTGTTCCGTGGTGTACTGGGTTCTCGAGGGTGTATAGGAGACTCATGGTTCTTAGGTCGATACCGAGAATTCTCGAACGGCTCGTGGCAATGATAAGAACCGAGCTTGAATCCTGTCTGAAATGTTCACACCATACCGCGAACTCGCCATCTGGGAGCTGGTATTCGCGCAAAACACGTAACTTGCCGTACCTAATCACTCCGCTAGCAGAGACGGTGTCGACTTTCACTACGTGTACGCTACCGTCGGAGGCGCAGCTCACAAAGCAATGCGAGTTTTCCACGAAGCAAAGGGCAACGACGCGTGTGTTCTCGTCATGCTTGTGAACTTGACGAGAACGATGAGTAATATTCCGCTCCAGCCGGGCCGTATCCCACACTCTCACAGTGCCATCGTCGCCACCTGTGATGAAGAAGACATGGTCAGGGGAAGGCAACACCCTATTGATGGGGCTTTTATGCTCAGCAAACGTTGCGACAAGCTGCCCAGTGGGTTTCCAAGGCTCTTCTCCAGGTTGGACACTGACGCGGCTTGCTTTGCTCCTCTTGATTGGTGTAACAATAGGTCCAAACTCGATAACATCACGGGGAAAGTTATCCACGTACATATTATCCAGCATTCTCTGGATGCTTGGGTCGTTTCCTTCATAGGTATGCTTGGATAGTCGGGGACGTGCAGTATCTCCTTCATTTCCTCCAAAAGATGGTTGTTGATCTGATGAGGCTTGAGCAAAGGGCCCTTCAACTTCACCAAAGGCATTAGCGTCGGTAGTGCCGGTTTGTGCAATAGATTTGTTCTTGTCTTTGCGGTCAAGCAAGCTCAGAGCGCTTGCCTGATGCCTAACTGCAGTTCTGGAAGACGGCTCGCCTTGAGACGATCCATCATCGCCCAGTGGTATAGCGCCTCCTGTTGATGGTGTTCTGGCATGCATTCGGCCAGCACTAGTTGGCGAAAGGAAACGGCGTGATGAGCGAGGTCCAACACTTTGTACTCGGCGGCTAGTATTAGCCCTCTTCTTTCCACCAGCCGAGTCGTCGATAGTCATTGAAGCGTCCAGGAGGGCATCTGCAATTGTGTAAGGTTCTGCTGGTGGCTCAAGGTCCACAACCGCCTTGGGATCCCGAAGAGGTGCATCGTTAAAGAACACAGTTTGGGGGTTGACTCCCATGGCCTTAAGAGATACCACCCCATTAGATGTGGCACCATCTGTAGTCGAAGAATCCCGCGCCTTCATCTTACTCAGACGCCAGATGAATTCTCGTAAAGCATCGAGTTTCAGCTCATCCTCATGCTTTAGTCCAAGATTCCTGAGCTTTGCCAACCATTGCTCATCTTCGTCATTTCGAGCCACTCGTCCCATAGAACTTTGCGCCAGATCTCGAGAGGTACGGTTTGACGTTGACCCCTTGGAGCCAAACAACAAGGGCCTGAAATGCTGCAGCGGCCTCCAATAGACTCCACGTTCTGTCTTCAGGGCCCAGGTAATAGCTTGGTCAAAGACATTTCGAGCTAACGGTCTCTTAAGAGCATCGAGTATGTTGAGCTCAGAGAAGTCTGACAGAACCTCCACTTTCAAGAATGGTTTTACGAGAGGCACTAGGTTGCACCTAACATCGGCGGGTGGCAGGTATCGCGCGGACATTGACAGAAATTCTGCCGCTGATTCCCGAATCCAAATGTTCGGATGCATTGTGAATCGGCTGATGAGGTCAACTAGCTCCCATACCTTAGGTCTTGATAGCAGGCCAAGGCCAGCGAGCTGGGCGAGTGAGTGAAGAGCCGCTTGTACTACATATTCCTCTGGGTCAGTTAAGGCTTGAATCATCAAGGGTAACATGAACTCCTCCAAACTCGTGCTTCCAATGAAAGCTGCAATGCCCACAATCGTATCGAAGAACGCGCATTTGAGTGTCCAATCACGGTCATTCAGATAAGTATTAAGGTGGGTGAGAAGGACATCGTTCGAGTGATGGTCAAAGAAGAGGCACAGTTCGGGTACAGAGGCCAGAAATGCTCTGCGAACCGAAATGTCCGGATCTTCTACCAATTGCTTTAAGTGGCTTTCAAGAACCTCAAAAAGCTGCCTCCCTGCATTGTCGAAGACGCTTTCAAAGTTCGCCTTAGCATCCGCTCCAGGTTCGACTTCGGGATCCGTGATAGGCATTGAGCCATCGGCTCGAAGGCTTGAAGCCATGTTAAGGAATCTCTGTGCAGTAGTCGCAAGACTTCCGAGACAAGAAGCATAGGCTGCTCTCACCAAAGGGCTAGGCACTCTTGACCTAGAGCCTAGCGCGATTTCCATACGGGGCAATACGTACTCTACCAGAACATGAGAGTTAAAGGCGTTGACCGTCTGCACCAACTGCAGAAGCTGAGTAATTGTTCTAATAGCAGCAATCAAAACTAGGTCTGTCTCATCTGGGGCGAGAAGAGTCATTAGATATGGCAGAACCCTGTCCAGCTTGGCTTCATCAGTCAATCTCTCTGAAAAGGCGAGAAGTACGTCGCATGCACGAATTCGTGAAGATGTGCGCGCAGTGTTTCTTAATTGGGACACAACCAGTGTCAGGAATATTAGGGTTCCGTCGTCTTCTGGTGGTTCCAGGTCGGGCGATACCGTTTGGTTGTGACTTGGTATGTTAAGTCTCACAGGGAAATGCGAGAGACTCAGTCTGGGGGGCGGCTGAAGTTCGCCTGAGGTTCTCTTCTCCATCTGATAGCCAAGGAAGTAGGAAATCTTGTCGAAATCGTAGAACACGCGATCGATTCGATCGTCAGCTTCTCCAAGATTCTTCAAAGCGCCCGACATTGGGCTGTTGCCTGACGAGGGATCGGTTATATTATCCATGTATTGATGCAGGAAGTTGTAGAAATAATGCGGAAACACCTTTCCCTTCCAGAAGTCCAGGTACTGGTCTGCGGAGTATCGTTTCTCAGGGTCGAGCTGAATCATATGCGCTATCATATCAGCGAGATCCTTATTTGAATTTGAGATGGTGCTCAAATGTGTAATCACAGGGTCGTACTCGCCACGGCGGTACTTGTACAGCTGTGCGAGGGTGAAGATCTCCGACTCAAGAAACAATTGCGCAATGACACAACCAGCACTGAAGATGTCCATCGCCCATGTCATCTTTGCCTTCTGTGGTGGCGCCTCTCCAGAAGCATAGAAACGTTCAGGAGCGATATAACACGTGCGGAGGCCGGATGTGTCGAAAAAGTAAGAGAAATTGGCCGGGTTGTCATCGGGAAGCATAACAGGCTTATAGGCGGAGGAGAAATCGGACAGATATAGCCAGTTCCATGAGGTCACGAGGACATTCTGCGCCTTGATATCGCCGTGGTAAACATCTTGCGCATGGCAATCACGCAGAGCGCAAAGAAGCTGGAAGGCCAGCCATTTCTTCTCGATGTCTTCGAGGAAGGGTCGAGTGCTCACTCGGTCGTAGAGCGAGCTGTAAAGGAACTGGCGGACCAAGTAACCGTTGGTTTCGGTCTCGATGATGCGCTGAAACCCCAGGGCGTTCGGAACTTTTGATATCGCTTCGCTCTGCTCTAAGCTTGGTTAGCGGACTTCAGAAGAGAATTAAAAGCACACCTGCAGCCTACCAATTATCTGTTTCTTGTATTTCTCCAACTTGACTTCGGCGTACGGCTTGACCAGTACTTTGACGAGAACTAGACCATTCTCGTGACGCCCGCGGATTGCCTTCATAAATCTCGCATTGCCGATACTTTTCTCATAGTGAACATCGCTCAGGTCCGCGATATCGATGCCCGCGGAGCCGACAGACGGCGTCGCGAGGGAAAACCCTTGACCCATGGCTTGGCGGGGAGCCTAATGAGATGGTGAGAGCTATCGGTCGGCCACGCACAAAGCTATCGTCATTTTGAAGGTTAAGTCGGGGAAGGGTACGTTGTCTAAAATAGAGGGTTGGAGGTGTAGTACGTGGGCTCTATGTTGAGGCTACCTATGGAGAAACAATCTGCCGTTGTTTGGTGCAAGAGTGAAGCTTAAGCAATGAGGGACGTCATTCGGAGGCAGGTGGTAATTAATGTTACCTGAGCACGCGGAAGAACATGACCCACTAAACCACCTAGGTTAGTAGTCTAAGTCAACCACCCAACTTAACGGCATTGCCTGTCAACATCCATGACCACAAACTTAGATGCATACCTAAGTACTAATTTGCAGAATTCTTTAATGGCAGCTAACAAATATCAAAGAAAGCTCATATTCTGTTCACTTAATTTTCGCTTTCCCTGTCTTCTTTTCTTAGTAGCTCTCATATTGGATGTTACCAGTCTTCACTACGATGGGACTCATCATAGGTACTTAAGCAAGCACGAGGCGATTAGGTATGAGGCAAAGATCAAACTTGATAATAGGGAAGTGTCTGAGTATAGGAATCGAACCGTTTGAGGCGATATGGGACAGTTGGCGATTGTTTGACAGAATCGAGATAAGCCCGGCTGTTAAAGTCCACGTAACCGACCAACTCATGTACGAACAACATATGGGATTTTCAATAGGTACTGATAGGTCGCAGCTATCCTGACGTCAAGGTCAGAGTGCAAACTAATCATACAAGAATATATTCGGCCCATTCGCCAGACTCGCGCGCTTCGTTCGTCGGCATCTGCCTAGTCCATATAGATATTGTTAATTCAGACAGTTCTGTGTCTTATCTGAAATCCTGGATACTGGAGAAGTAATAAGCAGTTCACGAATGGGGAAGGAAATATCTCAACATCAATTCATAAACTGGTCAGTATCTGGTTTTTGTTCCTGTGGTTAGGCATCGGGAACTTGAATGATCGAAACTCTGGTAGTTCCTCCCTACAAGGATGAGATAATCTTATTCTGAGGGCGTTGATCAGACCCACACATCTCCCACTACATGGCTTTCATGATTTTACTATTTCCTCTATCTGGCTCAGTCCTCGCTGATTTCCCCTGTATTCGCGTTACTACGCACTTGACTTTGCATAGGTACTTATCTCTACCAGTTCATCTCATCATACAAACCTCCATCAGTATGAAGCCACGGCCTCCAAGAAAAAGAAACGCTTCTATTCTGTTTGCAGATAGACCAGTCATACTGCCGAGGAATGCCTTACTCTCACTGGCTGCTGGGGCCTCAGAATGTCAAGATCGTAAAAGGCAGCTCTACCCTTGCCTATGAGCATTATCCTTCATCTAGTAAATCTCTACCTAATTCTACTTGAGGGACGTCATTACATTTGACTGTGATAGGTGGATATTGCATGGATTTATGAAATCTTGAAGATATTATGAATTATAAGTATTGCCGGGACCAAACCGAGCTTCACGCCAAGCTCGTGGCATCTTGCTTCTGCTCGCTTTAGTAGAGGTATGAAAGAATGCCTTTGGGCTGCCCAGGGGCACCAGGACATCAGGCCAGTGATCTTTAGAATCCTCCGGTTTAAGCATAGTAGAATCATTTCCATCCTGCGTGCTTGCCAAGTTGTCGAAAAGGTATACATTCTCCTCTCGAACCCTAGGTCATAAAACTTCATATACTCAATGCAACATGGTGGCATCTCAGCATAACGGTCCATGATATGGGCGAAATAAACTGATTCTCTCGGTTCCTTTCTCTCTTAGCGCACTTATCGATGACCCCGGGCCGCGGCATGCCATCCAGGGTATCAGGCTTAGTCTCAGGGGGTATGTCGGAGCTATCTAGGTACTAGGTTTCTGCCCGTTATGATAGTCGCAAATGGTGGGTTGCAGGCCCGCGCCAGCACCTTTTACTCACGGGAATATCCTCTGAATCAGATACTGGCCTTTCATCTTTACGCTGAAGCGAAAGGTGCAGATTTTCTTAGCCCACTGAGATAGTTTGTCAAGTGTTTAAGTCATTATCTTCGAAATTGATCGCCAGACAACCTAAATTTAGCATCAAGTACAGAGCTTGGTCCCATATTCCCCAGTATCTATACAAGTCTTCTCCTTCTTCATCTAAGAATTTCCTCCTTCTGGAGGATCGTAGGAGAGGAGGTACGAGGGGCCGTATATCCGTGAGTTGCGTAGAGAGTTCTGCCTGACCGCACATATAGTCATCAGCCCGGCCTGAGCCATGAGGCAAAAGACGTGGGTAAGTGGCCCCTCAGGCATGTCGCAATCTCAGTGGGATTGAATCAAACGGAGATTCTTGACGCAGCGCAAACCCTCGTTTTCGTGGAGTTCATAAAGTATATTACCTTCCAGTGAGGTTTGGTTTGTATAGATCGAGAGAGAGGTGATGCGATTTGCCGTATATCTAGTCATCTTATCCATCCCAAAGACGACCTCCTTTTTAAGCATACTAGGTAGGTAAAAGTAGAAACTCATGAGCGTAGTCTTCTATAACAGACGGACTAGGTGTAGTATTCTGCGTGAGTAGATCCTTTACTTCTACAAACAAACGACATGTACGCAAGAGCTCCGTGTATTGAAATCGGCGTGGTGTTGAGCCGGGACGAAGCCATGGTCACAGAAAGTATCATCATGGAGGAATTAGAAGATATCATTAAGTCCTCTGAGGCTTTTATGCTTGGGTGATGGTTCTCTGGTGTGCTCGGGAAGCTCATGAGATAAGCACTGTGGTTCTGGTATCTCCAGAAGCGAGTTTCCCTCTGTATCGATGTATGTTCCGTGCTCTGATATTGCAAACTCATAGATCACTGAACGGGTCCTAACGAGCAGTTTGAACGAGGGGTTGACTTCTGGATGTCAAAAGTTCATTTGGCAATGTTGTGGCTCATGGACTCTGTCTGTGGAAGCAAGCGGTCCAGCTCCCGGGTAACCTCCATGTCGCCACCAGCAGACTTGTTATAGCCCTTTTCAACTCTCATGTTGGCTGTGGCTGTGGCTGTGATAAAATCTGTTGAATGAATGTTTGGAACTTTTGGCAGAGGTGGATATCGGAGGAAGTCGTACAAGAAGACGGCTCGTCCCCGAAGGGTTTTATCCTTTTCTTCTAACAGGTCATTCATGTCCAAAGAGACTATGAGACCGACCATAAGACTAAGGGATTTAACCAACTCAATGAAGGGCTTGACCGACCAGCCATTCTTAAGCCAAAGAAAAAGGCTCGATAACACCCGATCTTGACGACCAACAACGTTTTTCTGTCAGTCACCATACGGTGCTTACTACTGCAAGTGAACAAAACGGATATCAGATACTCTGAGTGTTGCCGTTGGCTGGTTAGCAGTCAACCTAGGGTCTGTCGAGTTTCTATCTCTACTCATAAGAGGTCATAACCGTAGCACATATGAAGTTACAACTCAAAGAAGGAATTACAACAGGTAGGGCATGTTGAATTTAGTAGAACTTAGGACAATTTAAGCCTAAGTTCTTATTGCCGACCATTCACAGAAACTTTCAGTCGGGGTATAAATGGACGACGAGATATGTCAAGAAGTAAGAACGAGGGCACGTGCACACGCCAGATCATGAACAGGGAGCAAAGCACTATATCACAGCTCATACTGCATAGTACAAGCTCCTTTCAAGTATTTCCATTGTTCGTAACCATGAACCTAGATGAAACTATGAAACAAGAAAAGAGCAACCCACAGAAACAAATATGAACAGATCCCTTGAAACCCTTAGAGCATGCAACAACCCCAACAACCCCGACGCTATGAATGGTCTTTCTTTTTCATGTAAGAAGATGAGCTCCCAAAACCAACAACTAATATAAGAGACAAAGCCATTCCATACGGACGCAATGCATACTCTTCGTGGTAGATATAAAATGAAAGATATGAGATGGTCTTTCGTGTTCCAACGCATGGATATAGGCCAAAACAAATTCCAGCTGAATTTTTCCCTTCTGAAGCTTTCTCCTTCTTCTTCCTGGTCCGTGACGCCAATGATGATGTGGATGAGTAACATACGCTAACAAGCAATATGAACAATGTCGAAAGGTAAGCGAGGGTATTACCTGTTATGGCGTTTCGAGAACGATGGCCCAGGCACACGGCTGACCACTCTATGGCCCGCGGTTGCGCATCGCCCGGGTTGATCGATATTGTAGTTTGGGGAGCTCCATCTCGATATCTATACCCTCATCGGCCTCCATGATGTTTGGATCTACAGCCATAGGAGCCATGGGATCCGCTGCCAGAGTGGGCTCGGCAGCTTCTAGCTTGGCAGGCTCCAGCTTGTTATTATCCTCTTTTGTGGGCATTGGGCTGCCTTCCTTCAGACCAGCAGTCATATCGCGGCGCATGCTAATGGGCCGTCGCGTGCGGATCTTGCCCATCTCGCCTGTTTCCTTGGCCAACTCGGGTTCTTCACTCTCTACGCGCTCCATCTCCGTTTTGGCCATCTCGAGGACTTCGGTCAGTCGCTTCTGCACCTTGCTGATCTCATCGTTGCAGTCGCCATCGCGGAGAAACTGGTGGGCACCATGTTCACACATGCTCTGCACAAATTCGAGGCCCTTATCAAGCTTATCGTACACGTCGGGTGGTTGGTCATTAGCGCCGGGTCGGGATATTGACATGGGACCGAATCGTCTGCTACTCATATAACGTAGTGAAGGGAGTGCATCATCATTGCTTCCATCTTCCGACACGTCCTGCTCGGCGAGCTTCTTGATCTGAGCGACTCGTGCGGCCATCTTGGCCTTGCGCATCAGGTTTCGACTCGACGAAACGAACCTCACAAGATCATCAAAGAAGCTCTGTACATAGCTATCGTAATAGACAATGATCATACTTCGCGTTCGGTAGGCGGCTGGGGCATCTTCGTTGGACATCATGGATGGTGACTTGGGCTTCTTCCTAACCTGAGCTCGTGCCCGGGCTTGCGCAGCTCTGATGATCTCTTGTTGCTGGCGAATGGAGCCGGGACTTGGTGTATGTATCTTCGGTGCTTCAGGCTTTACTGATGTTTGTGCTTTGTTTTCGGCGGTAGCATCTTCAAGGATATCCTCGTTCGCGGGAGGCTCGGCATGGACTACGGGAGGGTCATCTTTGGGCTTGAGTGACTCAGTCGAGCCTTTGTTGCGGAGGGATTTTGTCTCTGCACTCTTGCCTTCAGCGGCAGCAACAGCGGCCAGCTCGGCCTGGCGCCGGTCGATCTGGCCGCTGAGGTCGTCAAGTCGCTGTAACCAGTCGGGGACGTTGTTGACTAGGTTCTTGAGCGCATCCATAGCCATCTCGCGGAAGTCTGATTCCAGCGGTGGAGCCGTTTTGGCTGAAGGTATAGGGGTCAGGTGATGTTCACCCGACTCCCTAAATGTCGGATTGAAGATTGGTGATGTGAATTGGGGCTGGAGGTGAGGTGTTGGGTGTTGCAGAATGAGGCAAGTTGGGGGGGTTTGAGTTGTGTCGGGATCTGGTGGCAAATAATCGCAGGGTGATCGGCAGCGTTTCGCGGCTCGGCTGGACTAAAGTCCAATTCGTGGATGTCAAATAGAAAAGATTGATCAATCGATCAATTTAACATAATACTTGAGTGGGAATTTGAGTGGGATACAGATATAGAAATCGGATCGGTTCTTGGTTGAGACTCGTATCAGTCTTCCTTTGTCTCGTGATGGTCGTAATCGTCGTAGGCGTCGTTAGATGATACAAGGGTTCTCCCTGGACAAGAAAGGGATAAAAGGGTATGCAATGCGTCAATGCGACTTGATATGAATTGGGCGCCAGGCAGAGTTTGTTGAGCTTGAAACTAAATGCCCAAAGTTGGAGAGAGTAGAGGACGCTGTGTGTGGTTTAAGATTAAAGAGCCAAGGCTGGTTGGCCGAAACGAACTGATTCAAGGTGGTCTGGCCTGGTCTAACGCTTGATGGATCCACCAAGTTGGATGGCACCTGGCGCGATGGATGATGAATGTTGGTCGTGAAGAGCGTAGAGCCAACAGCTGAGGTATCGGAGTGAAGAGAAATACAAGGTTTGGAGAAGTCCACGTCAAACCATTACTCGATCGACGCTTACGTCTCGTATCGTCTCAACAGGGCAGGGAACTCGGCACGTCGGAGGCTCTGTCTCTCTAGGGAATAACTGACCGGGTAGTGTAGTGTGAGTGCGACGGGGAGAAAAGAAAGCTAGAGACTAGAGAGCGCGGAAGACGGGAATTGAAGCGTTTTACAGAGTACGAGCAACAATTCCAAGGATCCGAATAGCCCTGTCTAGGGTCTTATCCGATCTTGCGCTTCCAGTGGTCTTCTAAGCTCTCCGGATTGGCTCAATGATCTCTGGATGGACGAGAGCAAGCCACAGTCCGCTAACAAGGAGCTTTAGCTTGGCTCAGGTCGGTTAAGGGCTGAAGTAGGCCGAGAGTTTGCTGATTAGGGCGCGGGAGTTGGAACGGCTTAAGCCCCGAAACAGCAAAGGCGAAGAGTCAGTTGATAGAGACGATCCACAGAGCCGAGATTCAATAAGAGATCGGCGGCAGTGGGAGAAGAGGAGGGATGTGTAGAGGTGAAAGAAGAGAGAAGATGAAGGGAAAGACAAGCAAATAGATGTCCAACGGATGTTGATAACCTAAGCCTGGTACGTAACCCAATAAACGAAAAAGAGAAGATGGAGTGTGTGAGGGAGGGGAGTCAAACAAGCATGAACATGGGCCATGCGAGCGAAAAGGCGGGATGGGGATGGCGAGAGATTTTATTGCAGTAGCAGCAGACTGATGCAGATGCAGATGCAATGCATATTGACACTAACTACATGGTTCAAGGTCAAGGTCAAGGAGACAAGAGAGGGTAAACAGAGCGAACGACCTCAAGACAGGGTGTTTCTTTAGAGTGTCTAGGGGCGTGGAGATCCAATTGCATTCTACACCACCAAAGGCGTGTACATCTTCAGAGGAACTGCCTGGCACACTACATATTACACACAAAATGCATGTACTACATACCACTCGCACTACTCCCTTGAACACTAAAACAACAAAAAAGTCTACAGCAAATCCAGTAATAAGAGGGTTCTTTTTTTTTTTTTTTGGCAAAGATGAGATGGGAAAAAGAAGATTCTTCCACCGCAGGGGTCGTGAGAGGATGGGCACACGGCGTCTGGGCGGCAGGAATTACGGCCGCGGTGGCACGGTGCAGGGCAAGCGGGCTATCTACAGTGCCTTGGCTAAGTAGGTAGGTAGGAAGAGATGCAAGTAATCATGGGGTGTCATTGTTGATACTTACACGAATAACTATACCCGTGATAATTTCCAAGGCTCGCATGCATTGAGGATAGACCTGGACAAGTTGAACTCTAAAGGAGGCTATTACGGAAACAAAAACTATCGAAATATTACAAGGACCCTTGCGATGTGATCGGATGTAAGACGATGCGATTAGATAGGCCACGCGGTGAGTGTGGGATGTGCGGGATGGCGCGCAAGGAAGCGCATTGAGGAGAGAAATGTGACTGACGTTGTAAGGGTCAAAATTACACTAATTGGGCCAAGCTAATTGTGTGTCTAATTGTTTGTGGCTTGGTGCTGAATTTGACACAAAACTATCAATATGGGCCTCAGTTCGCTTTGGTGTTTTATGAAGAGATGAGACAGAACTCCACCAGCCAATCATCAAATCACTGACCAGATACCTTGACAATGTTAACTAGTATGCAACATATGATGACTCAGTTTCTTCGTTATTGCTGATACTGTGCTGGAGGAATTGGATAGCGTACTCGTAAACGGGGAATGCTTCCAGCGGGGATCTTGTGGAGCTGTTGACGGCCCATGATGCCCTCTCTGGCACAGGTACAGGCTCATGCATGTCAAGTAGAGTCATAAGGGTTCAAATCATATGGAGAATGCTCTCTCAAACAGACACAAACCAACAGGAGTTTCCTTGTTCTCCAGCAGCCACAGGGATAGAGCGGATACTCCTGTTCATCTGACAGGTTAACTTTTATCATGATATGACATGACTGCTTCTTCACTATGTAGCACGAATTCCTCTCAGAAACAGAAGTCGAAACGAATAAACACACGGCTTTCCGTCGATCGCATCTTGCCTTGTCCAACCTGCGGCCCGCTACTCATGGCTTTTATTCTTTCCTCACCTGCCACCATATCCGCAAGACATTCCCTCGTGCCGGCCCTTCGGTGACAGAAAAATAAAAACACGGAGGTTGTTGAACATCGCCCTCGAAGCCTAAATCGGGAGATTCTTGCGCTTGTAGGACATTGTAATGGATCTACGTGAATGATGCAAATGCCGTGCTTGTTTGCATACCAAAGCTCTTGAAGCCGAAAAATGAAGTTTCACTTGCTAGATTTGTTCATGACATGATTTCTTTTCGATTCGATCTGAAGCTTATCGACGTCCAATGTCAAGTGCAGGTATTTTTTGCTTTTTGTACGACCAAGGTTCGGCCCTTGGAGGCTTGAACCCTTGACGAACTTTAACCCTTGCACCCCACCTTGAACTATTTTCTTTTCTTCTTTGATGATTGATTGATTGCATTTGTTGGTCTTGCATTTTGAGGTTGGACAGCAGTGTTGGCACATGATGTTGAGAGAGGGTTTCTCAGGCACGGACTGATATGTAATCATGACAGATGACCGTCAAAGCTTTGGATGGTGATGTTGGTGAATACTATGTTGTTTCTTTTGACAGTTTGTATTACCCCAGTCGAATACTCATTCATTGATGCTAGCATAACCGATGCAGGGTTTCGAGTAGTGACGCGCACCCTAGCAATCATAAAGAAGCAAATTCGATATTTCCGCCGTTTCAAATCTCATCGCAAGCAGGGCCCAATTACCATGTCTTATAACCCGTTATTGTTTAGTTCCTTCTAGATAACGGGAAAAAGTCTCTATCTGGCTTCCCTCATCAAAATCCTTGTCATACCCTCCCATGCACGATCTTCCTCTGAAACGACCTACCTACAGTGGAAGGTCGAGAAACACAACAGCACAAAGCCGCACTTCCCGTCGTTCGTACGTCCAGAGCATAACTTGAATATCGCATGGCTCCCGGTTCGCTGCAATTCCTGCAATAGGAAGTCTCACGGCCTGCGGAAACCATCAGCCTTGTTCCTCATGAACCTGTCATTATGCTGCTGCGTTGTCGTTGTTGGTAACACTGTAGGTATGTACTTAATAATCGGCAACACGGGTATTAGCACTCCATGCGTCTTCTTAGAAGACAGGGTTTGCCGATCTGCGCACAAGTACACTCCTGATTTGCGTAGTCTGACTGGTTAATATGAGAACTGCCATTGACAACTTAACTCACGTAGCTGCTCAAAGCGAACTCGTTAGTCTTGATCCTCTGGTTAAATTCGAGTGTAACACCAAACCGCTAATACTCCTCCTCCTCCTCCTCCTCCAAAAAAAGGTTATGTCTTTGCCGCGTGTTCGTGTCCAACGGCTAAAGGACAACTCAACATGCAGTCAAGCCAAAGGAAGGGGATCATCTCGCATAACGGTGCATATTAACGTCGCATCAACAATTCGTAACATGGCAATAATAGTCATTGATATGATCGACTGTTGATTGTTCCCTATAATAGTTCTGCAGCCGATGGTTCACTACGTAGACTGCATCGTAATATTAGTGTGAAAGCTGTCACGGCACTTCAATCCGTTCTTGTCAATGTCCGATTCGTAGGTTTTTTCCATTTCGTTTCTTTTTCTGTTTTCTCTGATCGGCTTCGCTTGGCTTCGCTTGCTAGTAACTAAAGCTCAGGTTTGCGCTCGGACATGAGAGATACTTAGGAAAGATCCATAGTTTTTATACACCTCCCGCCTGGGATTTTTCTCAGTCCGACTGAGACGCTTGAGTCTCCGGCACTTCTCTTCTGAAGCGAGGTGCATTATCCCCCAGTCATGCCATTTCATGATCAACAGTCTTGACCAAGCAGATCAGCAGGGTTTGGCAGGTTGCAGGCGTCAACAATTCATCACCTGACTTGACTTGACTCTGTTGGTCAAAGATCCATATCCATGAACAAGGCAACTTACCCTGTTTTCTTCTCAGCAGAGCAGGGCTTACAACCGACAAATGCCGTGTCTGCATGGATTCAAAATGTCTCAACAGGTCGTCATTAAAGAACCCCAGCTTCTCAGGCATGTTGTTAGTTGCTGATCCCCAGGGATAAAAGGTCTAGAACTTCACTAGACGCTCGGCTCAAGGCAAATAAGACGAATTTTCTGATAATTCGATTTGATATCTTGGCGGTGTGGACGTTAATAAATCGGCCGTCTCTTGCAGTTCCGAGGTTACACTCAGAAGCATGAAGGATCGTCAGCAATCCGAATCCGTCAACTCGCATCAGAGTTCAGCATAGAGTGTCATTCGGGTCACAGCTTTGAATTTGAATCTCCATAACTTAGACGCAAGTTCAGACGATAACAGGTTTAGCTTGTTGAAAGATCGGCGAATAGTGCCCGTTGGTGTTGTGCTTTGACTTTTGTCCTGTCTCTGGATGGCCGGCTCGCTCCGCATTGACGACGCACGAAAAACGGCCGAAACGGTCAAAAGGGAGCTCTGGCTTGGTTTGAGACAGTCGAAGCCCTGTGATTTATGACGATATCATGACAGGGTTTCCAGACAGTATGTACAGTACGCGATGGCACATTGAGAGGGGAGAAATCGAGCACTGAGACAGTTAGTTACTGCGACATTGGCATGGTTGATTAAGCTACCAGAGACATGCATTCGCAGATCAAGCGTACTTGAGACGCAGCTAAGCTACTTCCGTCAGACTTATATAACTGCCGCAGGCCCTTTGACTTGTTGAGTACCTTTGTGCAGTCTTCTGAGTATCACCTCTTAACAACGCTGTAAATCACCATTAGCCCATCCATGCACACCGATGACTTGAACAAGAAACCTTTGCCTTCTCGTCTTGTCTCTATTTCCGACTAGTCACCCTAGTTCTCGGAACAGGTCCGACTAATCCTTGCAACTATCAAAGTATGTTGGTTGTTGGTCCTAAATCTTTTATGGCAGTCGGACAGCTAAGGAGCATCATCAATGGTGTGTGCCAAGCCATACTGTACGATCAGGCACAAGATTATGTCAAAGATTCGCGTGTCATGCTGACAATATGCATCCGTTGCTCTTTGACTCATGCCACTCGCCGCAACTACCGACGAGCTAACTAAATGATTGTTTGCTTGTGGAGCAAAAAGTGTTCTCACTAGCTGCCGAGTTGCTAGTTCTCAGCTGAAAAGGGATCCCTTGCATCGCTCTTTGATAGTCTAACAGTTGACATTATCTCATTACGGAATGTTGAGATGCAAGTCCGGCTGTTTGCCTTATTCTAGAAGAGAAGGCAAGCCCGAGAAACACGTTCAGCTTTGAATAAACAATCGACCTCAACCAAATACATACTTTCGAGGTGATCCACATCCCCTCATTAACAAGGAGTGGAGTCGTCAATTAGCTGTAGATCATGGTCTTCTAGACTGGTCTATGGTCAACAACTCTTAGACCTTGGATGATTGATGTGGAGAACAGGGCAAGACCTTCCAGATCGATACAATGTTCGCGACTGTCGTGTCGTAGTATGGCGTATGGGATATGGGTGCGGTCATAGCGCTCATTGCAATGTGGTGCTTTGGCCTCATGGGGATCGAAAGTCCGGGTAACGATGCAAACTTGCAAACTTTTGACTCGATTGTAGCTATCAGATGGCGCTAAGTTTCTCATCTTCAACTAGTTTCACGTGTGTCAGGCACCATGCTTGCCAGTTCAAGTGTTTGTGCTCAATCAGCCAAGCATCGTATTGCAATGCGGTATCTCCAACGGCAATGGCCATTCCCTGTCGTTGCTCGTAGCTCTCTCGAGTTAGCAGATCCAATGAAGCAGGCCACATGACTATTCATGTTCAAAGCAATCGCCCAGCACAACAAGGAATATACTAACAATAATGAATAAGGCGTTAATCACTTGTAATAAGCAGGGATAGGGTCGTACGGCAGTAGATCATCATCACATGAACACCAACTAGAGTCTTGAAACAGATGGTAATAGCGGAGGAAGTTAAGAAGCAGGAGACGCAGAGTTATTTTTATCTCGACTATTAGGGCCCTATGCGATATTGGAACGGCAGGTGCATATTGAGTCGATCTATCAAATTCTATATTGTTATAAGAACAAGTCTCTAGGTATATGCCGAGTTTCTGTACGCTCTCTAAGGTCGGTTAGTGTTTACTACACAGCAGATATGGTCCTCCATGGGTGCCCTTAACATGCGTTTTGTTTGCTCCACGGTCGCAGCTAGGCCAAACCTATCAGGCATATATGGCTAACCAACTCGAAACAGGCATTCATACGAGTCATAAAGCCGGAGGCCTTAGACAAGTTACCCGGAGATATCCATATACGAAGGTTCCAATTATAGAGACTTGAATATTAATACAGAAGTACTGAGACAAGCTATGCATGAGGCAGCCTTCTGCACTGTTAAGCTGGTGGTCGTATAGAGAGGAAGTGTAACCACGAGACAAGAATCCTTGAGACCAGGGATAGGTATTCTCTACCTTTACGAAGTCTAAGTCTAGTATCCGGTACTCGGTAGATAAGAAGTAGATAATTACTGTATGATCAGTCAGGGCCTGTAGGGGTGTTCCAATAACGCCTGTCATCAGTTATGGCCGCGGAGATTCGGTTTAGAAGGGGCTGAGGAATATGAGGTCATAATAAAGTAGTAAAAGCTTTTTTAAGCCTCAGGGTCTGAAGTTAGCTTGCCATGATCTCGTTCGTAAATTCACGATAGCTTCAATGATGCGTGTAAACTTGACGGCTAAAGGCAACAAACGTTATTGCCTCAAAAACCATCAGACATCTTTAATACAACCAATCCGACTGGAGATATCCACAGAGTAGCGGTAGGTGACTTAGTTTACTCCACAGAGTTGTCGTGAGCGGCGTAGAGGTTTCTGTATTGCTAGGGATAGGCCTAAGGGCGGCCGCTCAATGTGTTTTGAGGCTCGGGGAATAAAATAATCGGCAGATGTTAGTGGGGGCTATCAAGAATATGCTAAACTACAGAGTAGCTGTGTAAGGATCTCGGATTGGCACGGATCTTCTGTGTATTTGGATACGAAATGAAATGAAATGACTATGGTTTCAAAAGCGGCATATACGGTCTATCCTGTCCATATGAAAATGCCGGTATAAGCTCCATAGAAGAACATGCTGTATTGCTACACAACATCATCACCAAAGCTCCATTATCAGGTGTCAGACTATAAAGCTGCTGACAGACATTCCGCCTCGGCAGTTAATCTTAAGCTCTATTTTGAGCCTCGCCAACCCCAGCTTCTTCCCATGCCGAGTTTTCAACAGCTTTCGCTTCTTAGGGCTTCCTAAGGAAACTTCGCCGAAGCTTCGGCCAGTATGAGATGCTAGACCATGACAGGAAAGGTCTCATCCTCTCCGGATCGGCCCCGTGTGTTACCCGCCCATAGCGTGTGCGTCGACTGGCCTGAGGGGTGAAACCCTCCGCTAAACCCTCCGCATACCCTTCGCAGCGTGAGAACTCATCAGACGCACAAGCTTGTTGACTCGTCAGACTAAGCTCTTTTGGATCCTCGAGTTGTCGCGTCATACGGAGTATCATGCCTCGAATTGACAGATGTAGATTTACGCGAATGTCTGCTACGTATTGCCACTTCTTCTGAAGGATTTACACAACGTTACGCACATGGTTGCGCTCCATAAGACGATATCAAGACTCGCCTAACATCCCCTCTAGCCTTACGGTGACCAAGTTGTGTAAGCGCCCTTTTATCCAACCAAGTGCGGGCCGCCTCCTCCAAAGCTTGGCTTGCATATGTAACCCTTGCTCTGCCCTGCCGTGTATATTCGGAGGTTACATTCGAGGAAGACTCCTTCTCCAACGGAAGCGGTCCGACTCTAAATCGAAACTTGTTCAAAACTAGAAATCGCCGTGATCATGATGCGCATATCAAGGGTCGGAAGACAATCTCTTTGCGGTTGTGAATTGTGTTACCAGAGTATCAATCGGGCACACATAGCTAGGTTGCTAAGATAATCCTCCGTGAGTCCGTAGCTCCCCAGCCTCTCCCGCAATTCAACGGAGTACTTCTGTCGTAAGAGGCAGGGGTTGAAACACGCACTTTGACAGATGCGGAATCTGATGCGGAATTTGATTCTGGAAGTTGCAATTGAGAGTCACAGTCTCGCCAAGTCACCCTTGTAAACAACCAATACTTGAACCACCAATGCTGCTCTACTATGTAGATACTTGATGCTCAATGCTCAATGCGTGGGTCAATACATGAGGTCCGTTCCGTATAGAGATCAATGTCCGTCATCTCTATTCTCAACAAGACAAGGAGGGCATGCAATTCGAGCAACTGAGACATACTTCCATGAGCACCTATAGACGAGTTGACAGCCAGTGATATTCCTCTTTGGAAATTATCGTAGATTGCTTCATGCATCATTCTAGAACAGTCACTCCAATACTCCAAGCCTCTTTAGTTCAGCCCCCAATCGCAAGACCCCTTACAGGCTGATGCTTAAGAGAAAAACAAGATCAAGTAGGTTGAGCTACCTTGGCTCTGCACCTATCTTGGATGGCTGACATGTACGGTATGAACGGCTGCACGCTTCACCGTATCGTTCATAAGAAACTTCAGAGCAAACGCTGGTAAGCAGCATGTCGTTCCGCATACCCGTAGATAGTAGGTCCGTTCCCCGCTGGGTCAGTGGGCATTATTACGCGACGGCTATGTTCCTAGATAAACTCGGTTGATCGGATCGCAGATCTTTTGATCTTACGGGCCTCGTGCTGACTTCCTGCTGGTGGAGTGTAATATTCCTATCACGTATTCTCACACTGTCGTAGCGAAGGGAATGACGATCACTTGCATGCCTGCTATATTCCCGCTAGGCACCGATTTAAAACCCTTGGCGTATAATCCTTCATGGTAGAATATTGATGTCCGGCACAGTTTTGGATACATTATTCGAAGATTTGCTGACATGGTCGGTTGGTGTTAATGTAACCAAATTAGCTGGGCAGTATGTAGCTGCTGTTATAGTATTATTGGATGGCACGATAATAACTGGCCTTATGTTTTGACTTCTGCAGGTCTCGTGTGTGTTGCATGATGAGAGGAGGCATATGGAGACATAGCAAGCTTAGCCTTATTATTTGCTAGGGTCTTATTAGTAAATTATAAGTTTCTCGAACTCTCGAGCATTCTCAGGATCCTTCTCAGGCAATGCATATATTCTCAAGTCCAACATATTGTCAGTTGGATAGGGTAATATCGCGAACATGCTATGCAAGGTTCTAGCACTTTTATCATAGCGGGTTCCAAACATGCCCAGTGCCTCTTAAATCAGGAAAGGGTAAGACATGAATACTCGAGCGCGCTATTGAGAGTTATAGGTATGTTTTCAGCCTTGCAAGTGCCAGTCAAAGACACTTTGTGCCAATCAACGCATACGGTTTACTCACATAATGAAAAAATTATGTCAAATGCGAAATTGGGATATCCCAGTGGCATTACTGACTGATGAAAGATCAAGTACATCAATGATACATGTCTACTACTATGTCTATGTCGGATGGAGTGTTCCAGCTCCAAGGTTCCTCCGCTTGGATAGAGCTACATAATCTCATCACTTGCAAATTAAGATATTGACATATTCATTCAAAATCCACGATAAATATAGAAATAGGCGATATCTTGAATCATGTCGCCCCCTGTAACACAGCCCTCACAGGCGGTCAGTTGCTTGTAGGACAATATGATATCTAACAACTTGACTATTATCACGACTTGAGCAGCTTCTTATAAAGCCTTTGAGACCCATGATCAGTATATACCCTCACTAAATTCAGATGTAATAACTGTAGGAGAGTTGACACAATCGGGCGATAACCTGTGGTAAGCTTGCCCTCTACTGTATGGCTGTGGATGGACACACTAATAGAGACACATGTTGCTAGTGCATATTGAAGCTATCTATATATTTATAATACACACTAAAGATTTGAATAGTACTGATTAAGCCCGGCAATGTATCTAATTAGACTATCTGTCGTGGAGCCATAAACAAGGCTCGTTGTATATTGAGGCGGATTGCCAGTAGTCAGAGACTCAACATCCCCTGAAGTTCCGGGAATGCTCTTTCTACAAATATATTTCATCAAATCTGACTTATGAATCAAGTTCGGGATATACATTTTCCGTGTATATTCAATGAATACTACGGCGAACGCCCTTGTGCCCCGACTGCAATATGGAAACCTTCCAAAGGGGTGGGGGCTATAAAGAGAACAACTCTCACAAACACTCTTCAACAGCCTAATTTCCGTAGCAAATGCTAACACCTAAGTACTGTGATTAAATAGGAAGCTTTTGGAAGTTTTAATGCATGTCGAAAATTGGGGTGGTTGAGCTTCTCGCAGTTCCACAGCGGGTGGCAGATACTCACCAAACAAGACTATAGATACATGTCAAGGCTTCAGACCCAACCTCAAGTTATCAATATTCAAATATCAACTCATGCTGCTAGCACATACATTGATATTTGAACATGGTAGAGCCAAGGAAGTAACCCAGAAGTTCACCTGCGACTTATACTATCTGATCGCTGTGCCTCTGACGAGCAGCCTCCAAAGTGACACCAAGATTTGTTAGTCTCCAACCCATGGGTTACTACTGATCATAGGATTATTAACATTATTTCTGTACCTATTTAAGGCCATAGCTCCACCTTCTCCCACGAACCATCCACCAACCGGTAATTCCACCTCCTCCCATCCTCGGGATCGCTCAGATCAACTTGGTCCACCTCCTCCGGCACGATAACAACAACGCGAAAATTCTTCCTCGCAATCTCGTCATGTATGTCCTCGACCTTCTGGCCCAGCCCAAGTCCAGGACCGGGCTTCGCATCCCGCTTGCTTCCAGGTGGAGGGTTACGGAACGATCCTCGCATGCCAGGACTCAAGTTTCCAAAGTGTGCTGTGATCTCCTTACCCCAATCCCATGACCTCAAATCATCCTTAACCTTGAGTCGCATGTGTTTCTCTATCTCCTTCTTGACATTTGAGGCCGAGGGGTCGTCAATGTCTTGACCAACGAGATAAGCGCGGCCACGAAGACGCCATTGGGTTTTGGTTTCGATGACCCAGAAGACAGCCTCGACGGGTCCACCACCACCAGATTGAGGAACATTCTTTCCATCTGTTGATAGCTCGGGAATCTTTTCCATGCGGGCGTCGGTGGTAATTGTAAGAAGATCACTCTCATACAGTGGAGGGTTGAGTGGTGCCTGGTTCTTGGGATTGACGGGGATTTCTGCCCATGTGCCTCGGTATACGACGGTACGTGAACGAGGAGCGACTGAGGATTCATGATGATGAAGAGTGCTGAGCATGAAAGTTGGCGAGTCCATCTTGTTGACTTGAGATATGAAAGCTGAGCGCCACGGCGCAGCTGGTGTATGGTGAGACATAGACATTGTGTGCTGAAGATGGTTAAGAATCTGAGTTGTCCGCTGTATCGAACGGATGGCAGGTATCATGGGTGAAGTGATTCGAGGAGAACCACAAGTCTTGTTCCTCGTTATGCTTTTTGTGAAACTGCTGTGAGGTTGATGGGTGGTGAGGTCGTTGAACCCCACTTCACTGTTCAGAATCTGAGTGTCATAATAGGTCAATGCTTGGGACTGATCTATGAGTCATGACGACAATTGAGCCAGAAATACATGTTAAGATACGTAGTATATTTTTGATATGAATTAGGAGTATCGGGAGACCTACCCTAGGCCTGTTTCTTTCGAGGCTCTGCTCTGTGATACAGGGTAACACTATGAGAGATACAGTACTATCACGAGGATTTATGGATTTGGAATGGTCTAGCCTGGGCTGAGCCAACAGTTCACGATCCACTTACATATCCAGAGTATTTCCGCACCCGGGTCGCATCTTCTGGATCATTTTTAATATCCGTGATATCACCATTAGGTTTTTATAGTGTTGAGCTTGGCCTTTCTCGCTGCTACATAACACACAGCCAGCGCGCGTGATGAGGCTGGCATCTAGTCATGAACAATACAATTGATGACCGCCCATGACTCTACTGAGCTCGCCAAGCTCGCCTAACGCTCCAACGTACTCTGTACAGCACGACTAGCCAAGGTACTTAGCCCATTGGCTCAAATTAGCACAGGTGCTCATTACAATTGCTCAAGAGCTGGTGACATCCCACGTGATGATTTCGGCCAGTGTCCAATTGCTACAGCAAAATCACCAACTACAAGCCATGGGGGAATATGACGAGGTGGCCGCTTCATATCCAGAGCCAATAGTTGGGGCAGGGAGTTGTCACTGGTCGCAGGGCATTCTCTTCCATTACAGTACAGAAAGAATATTGCGTACGTCATGAACTCCGCTTAGATTGGTCAACGAAGTTCTCTCTGAATGTTCTAGACCGTCCGGGGTCCGGGGCTTGAATGAGACTAGCAACGGAGTCTGGTGGGAGACCAGCGGAAGTTGTCCAAGCGAACAGGGGGCTGTTACGAAAGTACGAATTGCCGTTGTCGCTATCGTGTTGTAGGTAGACAACTTAATGAGTCGGGGGTGATCGACCAACAAAATGGCGCTTCACCACGACGTCCCGCCCGTAACTTGGCCACTCTGCCACTATGTATTGTCTCGTCTTTGGTGTGTTGGGAGAAGGGATGCCAGTGCCCGGGGGTCTCCGAGCGAGAGGAAAAGGGATCGACAAGCCCTTCTCTTGCTCGTTCTCGAAGCTTACCCGGTACGTAAGTTGATGCACAGTAGCGCAACTGCCAGCTGCCGCTGCATTCTCCGTGATCAGACAAGACGTCATGGGCTGTCGAGAAGAATCCAAAAGAATTTAGAGTTGGGAGTAGGCATTCGATGGAACGCGGCATACGAGAAAGGGAAGATCAAGGAAGTGTTTCTATGTTCCGTTCCGTTTCCGTTACCAGGGTGCAGTTGATATTGAGTTTTACTGTCCAACGACTGGGATTCTTCCGGTGGCTCTGGTAGGTCAATTGCAGCGGAGAAACTGGAGATGCTTGTCTCAGGCACGGAGATCGACTAGGACTTGTCGGAGCGATGCAATTCCTCAAGGTGGTCAACCAGAAGACTTGGCTTTCGAACCAAAGCCGCTGGCGCCCAACTTTACCAGGGTGCCGGACTGCTGGGATCGTGTTGGTCTCTTTTGCGACGATCGTTTTCAGATACGGCCCATTCTGAGCGGCCCAACCTTATCACGATTTCCAGGTCTGCTGTGTACTGTAAAATCAAAGTTCTGCACTTGAAAATTGACGTCGCTTTTCGAGTGCCGACAATCCAATGGGGTGATGTATGAGCTGATGCTCGAAGTTTCAAATGAACTTTCCTGGAGTGAGTGACAGCTATGGAGCATTTGTTTGGTTCCTTTGGTGTCGTCTGGGTTGGTCTCTGATTGTGCAAACCTTTTCTCTGATTTCTGATTACCATCATTCTTCCTTGGTATGGCATTTGTCAACTGTTCATCTATGTTTGTCTCACTGTGAAATATTTTGAATTGCCTTTGTTGGTGAAAGTTGGGGAGGCGCTCAGCCAGGTGGAGATAATCACAACTTGGCTATGACTACTTAGCAGGAAAAAGACCCTGGGCCTGGGCCAGCCATATTGCGTGGTTTTGGACTGTACCCTGGATCTCTGACAATCAAGTGATGACATGCTTGGGCTTCTCAAATAAGGGCTGGAAGAAAATATAGGAAATATGTGGGTGGGTTTCTCAGACAGATCTGCGCTTTTTTTGTGTCAAGTTCGCAGCCGAGCGACGACTCACGCACTAGTTGACCAAGCTGGTCGGCACTTGTTGACGAGGCCTTCAACCATCGACGGAGTTGTCGGTCGATCCGTGCACAATTTAGCTCTTGATAGTCACGGAGTACCTCTTGAAGGGGTACCTGACCGAGCCTAGAGGGGGAAAAGGGAGGCTGAAAGTGAAAGGCCTCGCTTGGAGAGTGGGATGGTCGTATCTGGTTTCGAAGCGAGGTGGGAGAGACCAAGGGGAGAAGTCGAAGGTGTTAGAGAATGAGAGAAACCCGGATGGATAGTCTGATGCTATTTACCCCTTTGTATCGAGTAATGCAGTCTAGCAATACGTTTCTACGGTACATGGCTGCGGGCTAGTGCATTAGGGTGTTCGGTAGATTCCCATTGGTACTGGCAAGGGATGGTAATGAGATTGGGCGTCAATAATTTGCTGCATCATTTACACCTGTCAGAACTGACTGCGATTTGCATCGTAGATTTGGCATCCAATGGTTATAGGGTTTCACGCGGTCGAGTTCAAAGCCAGAGCAACGACAGAGTCTCACTCATATAGTAAACAGCAGAGATGACGAACCGAATGAAGTAGAATCCAGTAGTCGGGCTCAATATGGTCTTGTCATGACAATACGTAGGGCGTTGTCTGAGTAAGTATGGTCTGAGTCGTACATGGATACCTCTAGAAGGGTCCAACATCGATCAAACGGGTGTACGCGAGAAAATACATGTAGGATGAAGAAAAACAGCGGCTCAGGTATGGGATGGATGGAGGAAATTTGTTATTACCCTTGATCTTGGGCAGGTACTGACGATAAAAAAACCACGCGTGAGCGGGCGCACCTAACGCTTATAACTGCCATTAGAGGCATGGTAAGTTAGGGGTCTCCCGTGGAAGGTACCTACCACTAAGTGCACACTCACTCTACTGAGGTGCTGTTGCCATTCCCACTTTGCTGCTTGCTCCGCCCCCGCCTTTTTTTCTTTCCACGCCCAAGGCATTGCTCCTCTTATTTTTGCCTCTTTTTCCTCACTTTGCCCATTTCGCAATTCCCTTTTCTTTTCCGGGATCTCTCTCTCTCTTTTTCGGTTCAATTTCGAGCTTGTTATTCCCTTGGATTACTCCTGCAAGCCGAGAGGCTCTTTCTAGTCCTGCAAATACAGATACAGTTGTCACTTTGACTAGGTATCTCCGTTTCTACCCTCTGCTATTTGCACTATCACTCGTTATCTACCGTCACAGGCTGTTCCAATGGTTTTTTATACTGCACTACTACTAACAAACTCTCTGCCATCCGCTTGCTCTACCCCAGCTACAGCCGCTACCGCTGCCCTGCCGCGGCTGCCCATATCCGGCCGTTATTTCCAGCGCCGCCCACTCCCAGCAGCCGAGTTCCGGCAACATAAAATCATTCCCGCATCAGTTTAAATCAGCAAGTCGCATCAGCTCAGATTCCAGTCTTTATTCCCGGGGTCTTCTACCCAAACCTAAAGTTATCCCCAGAGCTTTCCAGAGCTCAAGCTCCAGGAACAGCTCAAGCTCTGGATCCAATCGGACTTCTTTCTGGTCCAGGCAAATCCCAGATCTCAGCCCCAGTTTCCTTCAGATCCAGCTCCCACTTCGCAACGTCCAATTGACGTCCCTCTAATACCCTCGAAAGGCGCTCATCCACTGGACCGAATATTGGTGATTTGCATCATCGTCAATGGATCTATCACAGCGGGCGCTTCCGCGTCACACCCATCATCAGCCGCCACCTCTCTCAAATCCATCGCCTTCCCATCTGCCTCCTCAACATTCTACGTCTACGTACAGTCCTGGTCCAGTTGCTTCGCATCCAACTCTACCTCTTCCCGGAACTCACCCACCATCGTCGACCTTGACACCAGGCTCGGCCTCAACCTCCCCTGCATCTATCTCCCATAGGTTGCCTTCAGCACCAGCTTCAACAACCTCGAGGCATCCTACCGGCGACTACCTCCCTGATGCAGATGATCAAGACGCGTCAACGCCTGTGGATGGAGAGGAACCTCCAAAGAAGAAGCAAAAGCGCAACAAGCCAACTCTTTCATGCCATGAATGCGTTGAGCGCAAGACCAAGGTGCGATATTTTTATGCTGTCCATATTCTCAGGTCATGTCATGTTTCCATCTCATCTCAACTCACATTGCCCTGTGTGAGAAGTCCCACTTTACCCCGACGTTCGGGTTTCTATGGAGTTTTGTTTGAGCATGTGCAAAATATAATTTCTCCCCTATTGGTTTATGCAAATGGTTTTGGCTGGTTGGTTGGTAGCTTACTGATGCCAATCATAGTGTGATAGAGGTCGACCTCATTGCCTTGCCTGTGAGAACCCCGGATCTTATATTCATGGTTTTTATACTGATCTTAGCAGGTATAAAACGACAAACTGAATGCAGATATGCACATGTTGCCAATCTTCTCGAGTATGACGCCTCCTGACTTAGCTACTGTGTTTTCTGATTTAACAATCAAGTAGGGAGACTACCAGGTCTGCCGCCAATGGCCGCCGCATGACGAAACCCCCCAAAAAGAAGTCTGGATCCAGTGGCAAGTCCCCAATTCCAAATATTGCAGATAGGGGCATGTCCAATGATCCTAGAGCAACCTCCCGCGGCGCTGTTGCACTCTCCATTGGTCTCCTGTCTAATGTCCCGTACTCCTTACCCTCCGCGAGCAACATTTTCGGTATTGGGTCTGAGCACCCGTTTGCCAACTACTGGACATGCGAGGGAGGCTTGCCAGAGGTCATCTCAGTCCTCCCTGACAAGATCCAGGCCGATATACTACTCAGCCGTTATTTCGAATGTGTCGATCCCGTGTATCCTATGATACACCGCCAGACATTCTATGCGGATTATGAGCATTTCTGGCAGATGAATCAGCAAGATAAGAGTGATACAGATCCCTCGTTCATCGCATTAATCTTCGTCATGCTGGCTTTGGGTACCCAGTTTGTGACATCGACGACATCTTCTCAAGAGCGGAAGCAGACAGCAGAGTTCTATGCCTCTGCCAGCAACCAAACCCTGCGTATTGCTTCCTATCTCAGCAGTGCGTCTTTGCGGTCTATCCAGGCCATGGTCCTGTTGGTTTATTTCCTCATCAACGACAACCATGCTTCGGATGGGTGGGCGTTTGCAGGTATTTTGATCCGCCAGGCTTATGCTATGGGTCTACATAGAGATCCTAATATTGGTGAGTGACTTGCTTTTCCCTGTAACTAGTCTTGTACTGATTTTTAATAGTGACTCCCAACGCTACCCTGTTCGAGAAGCAACAGCGAAGAAAGATCTGGCAAGCGGTGCTTCTCCAAGATACCTTCCTGACCGTCTTGCTCTCCCTGCCGCCCTCTGCAACACACACCGATGTTTCCGTGGAAGATCTACTGGATGATGGCTCGTCAATTGCAAATAGCGACCCCACAGATACGGCATATATTCGAGGCTCTTGGACTTTGGCCAATTTGGTCCAGGAGACTATCTGCTCACCAAGATCGTTAGACCTACCTATTTGCACAACAGCAAGGCACAAGTCCAAGCTCATTGCCGACTTTCGAGCCGTCTACCGATCGTTCCCCGATGTCTTTCGGTCATGGGATCCTGATAGCATTACGGCTCTGGCGAAGACCAACAAGAGAGTGGTGCGCCAGACTCTGTTCTTGACCAGCAACTACTTCCATAACCTGATGCTGGTCCACGCCTCCGAGAGCCCTGATGTTCCTGTCAATGTTCGCGGGACACTAGAGGCCGCACATGATGCTATCACTGCCTTCTTTCTTCTCTTCACTCTGCTTGAAATTGAAGCACGCGTGTGGTGGGTATTCAACCATCGGGCTTTCTTGGAAGCGCTGTGTATCGGAAATGTTCTGAAGGAGGCTGCGCGAGAGCCAGGTGGTGCAGATATGATGGCAAGGGATCCTCTCCTCGTGAGAGCGAAAGCTGATATCAGTAAGTGTATATGCAATGTCGTCCCTCCCTGACCAACCTGCTAACTTGTCAACAGCACGCATGATTCAGATCATGCAGGTTATGGGTGAAGATTCTGAAGTCGCGAGGACACGGGTGCAGGTTTTGAGTGACTTCCTTGTCTGAATGAGGTGAAGTCTACTGTATAAAAGGTTCCGAGTAACGATTGGATGAGGTGCGAGGCATGGTCAGGAAAGCAACCGTGGTCCTGCAGCATATATATAGCATGGCATGTACATATGGATGCCCATATTGCTTGATACACAAGCTGGGAGTATTTGTTAGAACTCAGCATAGCATTTCAGGAGGAGCGTAACGAGATCTGTTCTCTGTAAGTTGAATGTTGGTGTAGTTTTTGTTTGAAATTCTCAGTAGACATATTTGATTTATGAACGATCCAACTTACCAGTACCAATTGACGAAAAGATAAAATGTCATTGCAATGATTAATAAGACATCATGAGAATATTGAAGCCGTTTCAAGACTCAAATATTGCCAAGACTATGAAGGCAAGGGCATTGCCGATGCCGTCAAGCCCCACCCGCGACTCTCAAGACTCGGCCGGGGCTGAGGGATGGACTCGTCAGCTAATGACTTCTAATTGGCCTCTCGCTTATAGAGTGGGTCGATTGATTGCGTCGCCCAACCCTTTCAAGATAGGCCGTCTGACAAGCTAGACTCAACAGGGCTTCAGAACTGTTTCAGTGCCTAAGCTATCGTGCACTACAGGGCTATTACAGGGCCTTTTTGGGGAGGCATCCGCGTGGCCAGGCTCCCACATCCCGTCGGGTCTTTTCCGTAGGTCCTGTCGCGTGGGCTTTTTTCGTTTCTCATTTCCATGGCATGTCATCAATCCAGCTCATTTCGTGTTGCTCTTAATTCTTTTCCCCCTTCTTCGCAGTTATCAACCTGCTTTTCCCCTCCTTGTCTCGTTTTTCGGATTCTTTTCTGCCTTAAGCTTCTTTATAGCGCGGCTGCCTGTGCATATCCCCTGGTCTGTCTGTCCCTGTAAGAGGGGTTTTGCAGTTGGAACTACGTCTTTGACGATAACGAGAGATATTCTTAACTTTTGGCTTCATTATGCGCGGCCTTGCTCAGGCTGCTGTGGTGCTAGCACCGACCTTGGTGTTGGCTCATGGGCCTCACCATCCTCCTCCTCCCCCTCCTCCTATGGGATACCTGCCAACAGCTCTCGACGTCACTCCCTCAGCCTTCGTCACAGTCAAGGTCCCCTTGAGCGAGTCTGAGTCGTATCCTCTTGTGCGTCTTTCAGCATTGTTACAAATTACAAATCTTGAAACTAACATGTAACAGTCACTACGATTCGATGTAGAGGAATCAGAAGAAGTTTGTGGCCCTGCCAGCATCACCCTCAACGGTGAGCCACTCAAGCAGGACGCCAAGGGTCGAGGCGTTGGATCTTTCCTCATCAACAACGAGACCACTATCTCAGCTGACTGGGACTTCGAATGCATCGGTCCCAAGGAATTCCCCTTCGGCCAGTCAATGCGCTTCAATGTCAAGGCCCTCGACGATATGGCTCTCACCGCAGAGTCTTCCTTCTGGATGACCTTCAAGCAAACCGCCCCAGTTCGAATCTCTGATGTTGGAAACGCCGCCTACGTCTGGAGTCTGTCTATGCCCTTCAGCAAGGACAATGATACATTGTCTGACGACAAACCTGCTTCTAAGTCGCCACCCTCGATCTGGGAGTACCCCGACCGCGAGTTCCAGGATCCTGAGGAGGAGCTTCAGGTTGAGCTTATGGAGTTGAATGCTCTGCATAAGCAGATTCTTCAGCTTGAGGAGCTTGTTAAGGAGAGGGAAGCGTCTGTTGCTAAGAAACTGGGCAAGCAATATCCTCCTCCCCCCCCTTCGACTATGAAGAAGATTAAGCAATGCGATGGTGTTCAGTGTGTTTTGCACACTGTTGGCGATGAGATGCGACACTCAGCCCACAGATTCTACGATAGCATCTTTGGACCTCCTCCACCACCTCCTCATGGACCTCACCATGGACCTCACCATGGAAATGGAACTCATCCTCCCCACCACGGCCCTCCTCACCACCCTCCTCATCATGGCCATCCTCCTTTCCCTTTCCCTGGAGGCCACCCTCCCCCGCCTATGTGCGCTCCTTGCGCCTGCGACCCTCACCACGGCAACCCTCCTCCTCCTCCTCACCATGGAGACAAGCCTCATGAGCCTCACGCCGGTTTCCATGCTGAGGAACATGAGAGTCATCCACCCCCACCTGTAAGTCAAATACTTCAACCAGATGATCTCATTTTGCTCACTATTCTCCAGCCTCCTCACCACCCCATCATCATGGTCCTTGGTATCGCCACCATCGCCTTAGCTCTCTTCTGCGCCATCTCCATCGCCTACATCCACCGCCGCGTAGCTCGTCTCAGCCCCGAGGCTCGCCGTGCTATCCGCCGCGCATTCCGCCAAACCCGCGATGAGCGCCGCAAGAATTCTGCTCTTAAGGCTGCCTATCGTGCCTTCGTCTCTCGGTGGATCGAGAACGACGAGGAGGAGAAGGAGGCCATGCTCCGCGGTGACCGATGCCGACGAACATCTTCATGCAGCAGCGTGACCATGGAAGAAGAGATTGCTTCGTTTCGTGAGGCTGCCCACATGGTCGAGGGCATCGTCGCTGCTGAGGAGGGCCATCACAGCCATGCTTGTTCTTACACCTATGCTGCCGGTCCTCCCGTTCCTCCTCGCCCATCACACCACGCTGCTGCCACAGCATACCCTGGTTTCATCGAGACCGACGAGAGCCTTCCCGCCTACGATGACGATGAGCGCGACTCGTCAGTCGTGGCAGATGGATGCCGATACACTCCTGGTAGCTCCGATTATACCCCTTCCACCTCCGGATCTAACGCCAGCGATGTTCTGGGAGATACCAAGAACTAAACTAGACTCAACGACTTTGGGCATGAACGATTTCCTTTACATATAACTACTATGATACACCACATTTTCTTACTTTAAATTTTGTATGTATGGGATGTGGGATATTGCGGATTGGGTTTTCAAACCGCAAATGCGGTCACTCATCAGAAGATAGATAGCAATCTAATACCACAACTTGAATTATTCATTTCTCTCTATAGCCATGCCGTCATCAGTACTCTATCTATCCTTGTCTTATCAATGCATGCTCTTTTTTTGTCTATTGCCCAAAGATGAATTCTTCGTAATTCTTTGCGATTTTCTTTACGCCTTCCCCAAGGTCCCAGCCCTTGACCCGACAAACATGTCGGTACATGTCTTCCAATGCTCTATCCATTTGACCGCCCGCTATGTGAAGATCACTCTCCACCAGTATGCTGTCATCCGGCAGAGCGCCTATTACTTCATCAGTTTTGGCTCGGCTGGCATCTGTACTAAGGTTGACAGCCGACGATAGCGAGACAAAGATACGAGCTGGGATGGCTCGGTTGAGATACTGCCTCAAAACCTCGACGCTACCGCTGAATGAATGCAGGCATATTCGTGGAGGATATGACTTCTCGCTGCCGTCATTCTCATCCTCGTCTGAGAAATCCTCAGCACCTATTGCCACAAGACGACGTTTTCGGCGTGTCATGATTTCACGCTCATGCCCCTTCCAAGTTGCTGCGAGAGTCTCATGCAAGACGCCGTGAGCTTGCACGCCATGCGCACTGACGGCTCTCCGAGTTTTGGCGGCGAGACGCAACTGTGCGGCGAGAATATCACGCTGATGCTCTATCTTCACTCGATAAGGACTAAGATGTCTCCCCTCACGACCACCAGGAGTAAGAGTTGAGTCTCTCCCGGCATGCTCAAATGGGTTCCATGGTTCTGGGAGACGAAAGGCCTTATCAAGACCAATTTCACCGACAAGAGCGTGGGGATTGGCAGATAGTCGAGGTTCTGTTGCTTTAATAAATGAGCTTACAGAAACAGGGGCGGGAAGAGAAGCGACAAAGTCCGATTTAGGCTCCGGCTGCAGGACGGCAGTGTAATGAGCTTGCTTGGCAGCGTGGTCAGTTTCGGAGCCGGAGGCGGGCCTATATGTCGGAGTGTCGGCCGAGTCGTCATAGAGAAGATGGGAGAACCAAGGATGCCAGCCGAAGGAGGGGACTACACAAGTATTCTGTACTTCAGTGTTGTCTTGTAAGAGCGACCTGAGGTCACTGTTAGAATGTTTGCTGGCAACGTCTGCAACAAGGTCTTGATCCTGTGCACGTGTTGCCATGATAGTCAAGGCGGCTGCACGCATAGAGGGGATATTGCTTATCGAAGCCATTGTGTCTGTTGGATGGCAGTGGGCGTCGCATATTGGCAGGTGCCAGGGGAATGGCGGCTGGTCGCCTACAGACTCAGATCTGGACTCTTCAGGCTCCTTGTAATTGTGGGTGTGGGTGTGTTGGCACATATTCGTGTGGCTGCTTGATAGTGATAGAGCCTAGAGGGGATGTGGGATTGAGATAAGAGAGTTTAATTTACACAGTAGATATCGAAATTGGCATATGTGAGAAGGTCCATCATCTATTGAGGCTCTGAGAGGAAAAGAAAGAGTGATGTCAGCGGGGAAAGCTGATGTGGATCATGACGGAGCGTTATTGAGAGGCTCCAAGTGGGGTTAATTCATGATGGTCGGTACAGTACGAATATGAACATCAAAGTTGATAGTAATCTGGGTTAAGTTTAGTTCAACTCTGGTGAATTTTGATGGCCGAGTTTCGAGTCGACGATGGTGCCTCGGCTTGAAGTCGCTCATGTGACGTGTGTGGTCGACGTACCTACTAAGGTACTGTAGTGCATAGGTAGTATGTATTGTATGAGGCAGTACGGATATGTATGTAAGATGGCTACCTAGGTTTTGGTCCAACCGCCGATTCCAGGGTCCTTTTGTGTTGCAGTCGATCATCGCTGGGCGCAGATACTCGGAACTTTATCATATGTGATCCGTATCTCTGGATTTGATACTGTTGCTGTGAATGCATTTATGTGCCTCATCATGATTAGTATACAATTGTGCTTTGATCATGCCGCATTCCACCACTGCCGTTGCCTTTCAGCAACGTATCCCAGTGACCATTCACCCTCCTTCCGCTAACATGGAGCTTCCTCTTACCTCTTGCTATCACTTGCATCGTCAAGTGCATTTTCCCCGCACGCTCCTTCCTTGTGGCTTGTCGCGTTGCCGTACGACTGTCACCTCAGACACCAGAAAATGGGCAAGTGCAGTATGCATGCAAACCGACTTGCCGACCTAGGCCAAGCCAGGCCAGGCCAAGCCACGTTCACATGTGATTGCCTCCTCTTGCAGTGCAATCCTCCTCGCCTCAGACCTCCCTCTTTTTCTTAACCTTCCTTTCCCTTACAGTACTGTACCTACCCAACTTTTGTCTCTCGTCTTCTTCCCATTTCCCGAAATACATAATTACGACTTCTACTTTGCATCTGCTACATGCTGATTGCAACCCTGTAGAGTCACATTCGTAGCACACGGACGCTACAGTCTCGCCGGTCTCAGCATCAACCCTCCGCGGCGCATCGATTAGCTCCCCGGAAACAATCCATCCATCCTATCACGGCTTCGGGAGATGTCGACGCATATCTCATCTTAGAGCCAGCACTCCATTCTATGTACATTTCGGTACTGTACATCAATTATCTTAGTCGCCCACCTCTTGGATCTCCTCCTCCTCCTTCTTCCTTTATGGTTTTGTTCCTTTCTTCTACATATTCTTTCATCCATACCCCGTGCCTCAACTTGGCTTCCATCTGTGACCACTAATTCCACCATCAACAACCTCCACGCCTTAAACAGCCTCCTTGGAATCTCCTCGTGGTCATGTGCTGCTAGTTTGTATCTGTTAACACCATCAATATGGCGCTCCTCAACCCTGTCTACGCTTTTGTCGTGCCCTTCCTATTTGTCGTCACCGTTCCCCTTGCTGTCTTCGCTGGTATTACAACTACCATTGCCTTCTCTGTTCTCATTCTCCGAGTGCTGGCCGTGTATCTCGACGTTGCTCTGTCCTTCGTTCCTCATTACTTGGGTGGGCGTAAGATTCGACCTTACCATCCTAATAATTATCATCCTCACCACCAACTTATCGAATCGTCAGCCCCTGCTGCGCTCTATACCAATCCAACACTTACTTCTGCTGGCTCGACAGCCTTTGAGTCTTCTTTGCGACGACGTCGACATCGAAGAAGCTCCAGTGCCTTGTCCACGGCCGGCACTACCACTCCCATCAGCGAAAAGGGTCTCGGCTTACTTCCAAGCATTGGTCCGGAGCGAGACTTTGAAGGTGTGGGCGGTTGGCGCCTTGGTAATGATGATGAGACTTGGACAACTATAAATTCACGACTTGAATTGCCTGACAAGCAACACCATGGACGTAATCATCATCGTTCCCCATCCGGTGGTCCCACGACACCTGGTGAGGGCGGATATCTCATGATGAAGGGTCGCAATCGAAGCCCAGGAGCAAAACGCACCTTGGCATCTCCCAACAGCTCCCGCACGAGAACACCCTCGGGCCCTCGAATTGCCTTTACCAACAAGTCATTCGTTGACAGTTATTTCCCAAGTCTCAAAACATCACCAAAGGGGCTCAAAAAACTCCCAACACAGGGTGTCGTCGATGCATAGGTCCATTTAAGACTATTGCTATCGTGTAAATTATTCTAATGATCTGATGACAGGGAATGGGTCAAGGGAACAATTGAAACGAGACCGAAAGTGTCGCAAATAAATGGTAATTAGGTTCAACGGCGTTTGAGCGAGAATTTGTTAATTATTTTGATTATGTGAGCCATGAAGCAAGACTAAGATAGTCATGCCGTTTCAGAAGAAAAAGACCACCCCATATTTCAACCTCTCATTACTCGTGTACTGACTTGATGTAATCAATGCAATATTCTGTCTCTGGTATCTGCAACGCCTCCAACGCCAACTCAGCCTAAATTCATTATCATGATAACATTGCCCAATCAGTGCTCAGGCCTTCTCTCCTTAAAGCGTCTGCCAGAAGTAGTTTGCATAAAAGAATCGCGAAAACTTCTTATCCATGTTAACAACATGCACATCTCCCTTGCGATCATTCCGAATCACTGCCTTAGACCACTCCCCATCTCTCTCATCCCTCTCAATATCGATGCCCAGGCTACGATATACCTTGAGCCTCAGCAGCACCTCATCATCAACTGGGTCTCGGCGTCGCGCATTGGCAGCCGCATCGCCCTCAACGCCCTGAAGCTCTAGCTCGCGCAAACGAGCCTTGAGATCGGCGGCTGTCAGGGCGAGTCGTTCAGCGTCGGTCTCAGCATCTGCGGCGGCTTTTGCGGTGCGGAACTTGAGTGTATCGAGACGTGCGATGTTGGATGCATGGTCAGCGGATGAGTGCGAGGCAACGAGATCGTCGTGGCGCGATGTATGTGTTGCTAGCTGGCGAGAGAGTTTCTTGAGGGATGATTCAGCCTCACGAACGCGGAGATCACGGGCTTGCTGGAGTGTGGAGAGTGATTCTGTTACGCGTGACACAGCGAGCTTGTCTGGCGCAATGTTGAAGTTTTGGATGGTATGGTGAATGAGCTAGTTTGTTAGTTTTGGTGAAAGGGATTGGAGAGATAGGGACACACAGTTGCGGGTTCTTCGGAGAGGAGCATCTTCGTGAATAGTCTCGAGTTTCGTTGAATCTTAGAAGATGCTGTTTTTTTCTTACGTATCGCAGAGGTGAAACGCAATTTCTTTGTGGTTGTTCAGTTGTGAGAGATAGTATTAATTGGTGGTTTGCCAACGCATCTCCTTTTCGGGCTAAACAACTTGCCGTCGTCACGACGACAATCGGACTCCTTGTCAACTACCACCCCCACCACGTTTATCCGAGCTTCTCCCGGCGGCGCCGCACATCGTCATCGGGCCCGCCACAACCAGGCAAAGTGAAGCCGAAAAGAGCTACCTCTGAATAACACGTGCAACCTCTATCTACGCTGCCTTACGTTGCCCATTCCTACACGACAGCCTTGACGTGGACAATTGATCCTTACATTATATCCCTATTCCAGGAAAACTGCAACTTTCGCGCACTTCAGACTGTATCTTTCAAGATGGTTACCGAACTACCATGTGAGTTCTGAACTGGGTGACGATACTACGGGTTATGCTGATATCTCGATAGATGCGCTCGATGCCGAGACGTTAGTCCTCTGTTACCATCCTACACCGAGTTCTATATCCTGACTGACGGCGACAGACCGCTAAATGCCTCTGAACTCAATGTGCTAAAAGCGCAATACGAGCGCGAGGGTGAAATGGTTGGCATTCAGACCAAGTTCAACTATGCCTGGGTAGCATCTCCCCTCCGAATATGTTTATACACAACTAACATCGTTCACAGGGCCTCGTAAAGTCCAACCAGCGAAACGACCAGCAGCTCGGCGTGCGTCTTCTCTCCGACATCTTCCGCATCTCCCCCGAGCGTCGCCGCGAATGCCTCTACTACCTCGCCCTTGGCAACTACAAGCTCGGCAACTACGGCGAAGCACGTCGATATAATGATCTCCTTCTCGACAAGGAGCCCGCCAATCTCCAGGCGTCCAACCTGCGCTCACTGATCGATGACAAGGTTGCCCGCGAAGGTTTGATGGGCGTTGCTATCCTCAGCGGTGTTGGTGTTGCGGCTGGTGTCGTGGGAGCGTTTATTCTGAGGAATGCTAGGAAGAGGTAGAGAAAAGGGGTGTTTGATGGAGGAAAACGTGCAGGGAAGATATTATATTGCATGGGCGGTTTTGGGAACACACTATACTCACTCTTCGCTATAACCTCTGGATTGGGTCCTATTGGAGTCTTAACGTTATGAGATATGCTTGTACTACATAAAATGAAGCGACTCTTATTATATATAAGTTAAACTGATAAACTATGAGTACTCCAGTATGATAATCATGCGACCCTATTGTCCATTATCCAATAATCGCCATCAGCCCCAACATTAATACCAGATTGGCCGAGAAATGTCTCACTACGCGATGGATTGTTCTATACCGTCACAGAGCAAAGCACATGGAACACGGTCAAGGCTAGACAAATAAAACAATGTTAAGGAAACCAAGATCAAGCCAGCTAAGAAACAAACCAAAGAGACGACGCATCACCATCTAGGGAGGATCATCTGCCGAGACATAAATAAACACCTGGTCTCAACAAATGTACGACTAAAATACAACAAGCTGCTGCTCGACAACCTCCTTGATAGCATCACCCGTCTGATCCTGTCTGATATCATCCATGACTAAGGCACCATTAGCCCAAGGGGAAAAGGAAAGGGTATCCGAAGGCACAGTATGTGAGCAACAAGGTCGTGTAGAGGAGGGTTTAAAGAGCTAGCATGTCTCCCCAAAAGAATATGGCGACCCAGATGCATTTAGAATATTTGCATCTTGAACGTCTCTCCTAGCAAGAAGCGCTCAGATTGAAACACCTTTCGCCAGTTACCCTGCTGCTCTTCTCTCCAAAAGGTATTCTCATTTAACAAATTAGAGGTGAGTCCAACAGGACCGAAGGCTTGGTTTGACCCAAAGCATGACTGGAGAAAAACGCTTGCCTGTAACTTGTAGTCATACCGAGACTCCTGCAAAGCCATATAGTCTGCACCTCCCGTCTTGCATGACTATTGTTCATAAATGACTTTTTGTTCTGTCTCCGTACGACAATCATTCAATGCGGCGTATGTGATGTGATGTGATTAGGAGACAATGTGTTTTGTTTCTTGATTAAAAAGGGTGAGAGAAAGAGGCGACAAAGAAACAAGAATCGAATACAAAGAGGGGCGTCGAGCTGGTATTGTATGGGCATCATGGGTACTCAGACATGGATAATAAAGGGAAAAAAGAATCTGCAAGTCGTCAAGAAGCTGGAGGCTTAGCGAAGAGAGAAACCCTTTCGCTTGCCTTCCTTCTCTAGTGGTCGTCCGCTCTCGACGCGCTGCTTCTTGTCCTCGAGCTCCAGTCGTTGGCGGTCGAGTTGCTCCTTCATCTCCTTGTGTCGGGCATACAATTCCTCTTCGGATTGCTTGAGCTTGCTCTCCTTCTCCGCAACCTTCTGTTGGAAGACCATCTTCATCTCGGCCTCCATCTTGGCGAGTTTCTGCTCGTGTAGAGCGCGCTCCTCTTCTTGCTTGACGGCAGGGTTAACCTCCTTGAATACACTGGGGTCTTGCGACACACCCATGGCGAGCAGCTTGTCGGTACGGTAGTTCTCATAGAGCTGGTTGTTGGTGTGCTCCTTGAGCTCCTCCATGTGTGTTCGGATGAGCATTTGTCGAAGCTTGACGAAGTCGCAGTGCTCCTCATTGTCGACCTCAATGATACCCCAGGGGTAGGCACGACCACGGATCTTACGGCCATCGGCACTTGTGATCTCGTTGTTGGCACCAACAACGGCGAAGGGAACCTTGGACATGATCTCGTTGTTCTCAGCGATCGTCTCCTCATCGTCGAGCTCATACCGAGGGCCCTCGAAGATCTGGATACCATGGTGCTTGATATCGGCGAGAATCTTGCTTGGTTAGTAATCGCAACGCATTTCAAACTCAAGATAACTTACTCGGGACTTGAAGGCAGCAATCTCCTCGTCGGTGAGGGTATCAGCCTTGGCGATAACGGGAATCAGGTTGACCTTGGTGTGAAGTCGGCGCATGACCTCAATGTCGAGAGGCTTGAGAGAGTGGCCGGTGGGTTGGATGAAGAAAACACAAGCGTGAATGCGGTTATCAACAATGTTCATACGGTTGACCTTGTTCTCGGCATCCAAGTAGGAGTCGAATCGCTGCTCAATGTTGTCGACGATAGGGCGCCAAGATTCATCGTTGTTGACAAAGTCACCGAATCCAGGGGTATCAACAACAGTGAGGCGGAGACGAACACCAGCCTCCTCGATATCGGCGCTGATAGACTGAATGGTAACGGTCTTGGGAATAATGTCGAGGCTGGGTCCCTTGCGCTCCTTTGGGGGGTACAGGGAGGTGTTGAACAGGGTGTTGACCAGAGTAGACTTGCCCAAGCCAGACTCACCTGAATCATCGTTAGTTCAGTCCTCTCATTTGACACATCTATACATACCAACAACCATCACGTTGAAGTTGAATCCCTTGCGCACACTTTTTCGGTGCCATTGGTTGGGAAGGTTGGCAAAACCAACATAGCCAGTAAGCTTTCTTCGGACAATGTTTCTGTTGTCAGCCGCGGGAGGGGGCTGAGAAGGAACTACATGATACAGTGAGCAAGTTATAGACGTATCAAGCTTGGATATCAACCCACCATTAGGGGGCGAGGCGGAAGGGGCCAACGCCGGAGATTCGCTGCCTGGAGAAGCTGTTGGCACAACTGTTAGCAAAGAACGCAACGACAGATAACTGAAATATGATGCTGCGCAAGGTAGAGTCACGAGGAGGAGCCTGACTCGGTGAATATTCCGAACTGGTATTTCGATTGTCACCCGTAGATGCAGCCTCACTGGTCATATTTATGGTGTCGAGTTTCCTGGGCTCTATTGGCTGGACTGTAGCTGGCTCATTGCATACAGAATCGATATATAATTCATCGAATGAAATTGGTTTCATGGGGCTTAACGTCGGTGGATTTTGTGCCTCGACGTCGAGCATGCTCCGGTATTGACGAACCGTCGAGGGTCGAGGGGAGGATGGAGTTGATGAAATTTCATCTTCTTGGCTCAATGGCAGGCTGGTAGTTCTCTTGGAATCCCGCGATGTCTTTGGCGATGATTCGGCGAGACCTGCAGTTGCCATGAAAAGGAGACCTCTGTCAAAGTGCACGCTGCGAGTGCGAGCCTTAACGTGCTGCATCAGGTCGAAATTCATCATCGAACTTCAGGCGCTGGAGGAGGTGCTGATTCTCAACCAGGAATGCTGTCGGGACCAAAAAGGGGGCTAGGTAGACCCAAGAAATTGTAGATAACTGAGAAACGAATGTCGTCGAGCTTATCGAGAATCGATGGTTTGCACGAGATGAACGCCGTGGTGTTTCGAGCTCCCCAGCCAAATTATCCCCGTGATCGAGATTGGAGGCTCCTTCCGTACTCTACCTGGCGTTTTTGCCATGTGGCATGACACACGCGTGCATAAAAAGAGAGAATCATCTTACCCATATTGAAATATCAAGAACGGTCGAGGTAGAAAAACTTGTGGGAAAGTGCGAGTTTCTGTGTTGACGATGGATGGTCAGCTACGTCAGGGGAAAGGCCAGCTAGCTATACGAGCTTGGTGGAGTGGTCCTGAGGGGGACAACGAGAAAGCCCGAAGGACGACACTGAATCTCCAGGCAAACAGCGCAACATGTGATGAATGTCCAGTCGAGGAGATTTCGGGTCGATTGAGGATGCTCTTTCTCCCAGTCGTGGTCGGGCAGCTAAGATAGGGAGTGGAACGAGGGAAGCAACTCACGAAAATACCGGGAGACGCGTATCAATGGGCGTCGCAACGAGAGAATATGAAGAATAGAAGGAGGCCTCGGGTTATCAACACGGGACCTACTCTCACGCACGATAAAAGGCGATCGAGAGAAGAGTAGCAATGATGAGGCTAGAAACGGGGGTAGGGAAAAAAAGAGAGGAAGGTAAAGTGAAGGAGAAGAATGGGAAATTTTGGAGGCGACAGGCGGACCAAACAAGGAGACGAAATTCTGATGTGCTGTTCTCCCAGCAAAGCAGCCCAAAGGCATAGAGCCGTGCTGCAGCAAAAGGGGTTTAGAATGAGCTAGTCCGAGTTTGTGTTAGTGTGGGCCCTCAACTTACATGATCCAGGGGCATCCTCTGGAGAATTAGCGGGCATGGTCGCTAAAGGGCTGCTGTCGAGCCTCGAAGGGTGCTCCATGCATGCGTCTGATTGGCTAAAAAGTCACGGGTCCAATTAACGGCGCGGGACATGGGTCATTGAACGGTACCTACCTAGGATGGGAGATTGGGGAGGGAGAGCTCTAGCTTGACCTCAAAGCAAATTACTCTACCTTGGGCTGCCGGCATCTGCTTGTATCGTATTTTGAGGAGGTCAGAGAAGTTACTTTCTGTTACTCAGTCTCTGTCCGAAGCTTGCTAGCATTAGGGTTTTTATTTATATTTTTTTATAGACTGCTACGAGCTACGAATGTTTCATCATGGCTGGACCTCAGATCCATTCCCCAGGCAAGCTCGGAGCTCACCTGAGGTACCCAGGTGTTTCTAAAAGGGGAATGCTACTTACTCTAAGTACCTGTTCCTAGCTCGCTTGTGCTTCAAATATCGATAATCTTTCCATGCTGCACGTTAATGTTGATAGGGGTTGCAGTCTCCTTTTGTTCGATTACATCGATAATCTCTCTCATGTGCTATGGTGGCCATTGATCTGCAGTACAGAGCATTCGTTTTCAATTGGCACTCATTAACTCCTATCTGGTGACGTAGATCAATGGTGTTTAGAAGAGTCAGTGTTTTACCTCCCTTCTTTCTCGTGACCAGGACTCTCGTAGACTCGTCCGATATTGAATCACGGATAACCATGCTATGCATCCATACCTAAGTACCTAGTAAGTAGGCTATTTGTCGCTACGTACTCGTCCTACTGTAGTCATTTAAACACCGTAACATCGCCCACTCGCCGTCAACTCCGGTTGCGCCTCAACCGCTCCCATATCTGTGTCCCTCGTTTATTAGTTTCCCTTCCCGTCTCTGGCTCCGTAAAAAAACACCAAACATCCGGCCTATTCGAGTTGTTTCCTTTGTGGGTCTGAGAGCAGCTATTGACTGTTCATGTGTCCAAACTCACTTACTCACTCAATTCGCCTCACGATGTCATCACCTCATATCATCCACAGTGCTTGTCATATCAATTTGTCGCCCAAAGACTGGATTGATCTAACAAGCAATTCTGCAATTCTGCAATGCTCAGATGTGACAACCTCTATCCAATCAGGTCGGGTATATAGATATACCGCTTCCTACTCGTTTAGGAGTGTATACGAGCTTGCATGCATTCTCTTCGTCTGTCCTAATAATAATTCAGATATTTTGTAAGTTTCATATAAACTATCCTGCACGATACGCACCCACCTGCCGCAGTCGCATGTACGGCACGAGCGCCCAGACTCGTGAGACTCACGTTGTGTGTAGAGTAGAAGGGGTAGCAAAGGGAGGCACGCGGCGTGCAATTGCATTCCAGTTCAACACTTAGGAATTTTCTTTCTTTCTGTGTACCAACCATCCCAATTCAAGTATGAACGGGGGGACAGTGTGGCACAATGATGGCCTCTTCTCATGTGACCCCGATATTGCTTTTTCGGCAACACACTCCAAAACGACCATCATGTTGTTCCATTGATGGCATATGAGTTGGCGTAAACTGGATACAGAAGAAAATGGATAGTTTTCCTTGAGATTAGCGGGTAATCTAGTGGTTTTATCGAACGTTGCCAGTAAAGACCGTTCAAGTTAGAAAACCACTGGTCCAAGGCTTTTCAATTGCACATATGTTTGTAAACCCCAAAACCTACGGTCATTCAGCGTGCTTGGCGCGAATTCAAGTACACGGAGGAATTAGAGCATGTAAGGGCTATTTACATCAGATTAGGACAATGTTGAGTCCTAACCGACATGGAACGACGTTCTGGCTGATATTTGAAAAGCTGGTGTAGGGTAGGCTATTTATTTCATAGATAGTCTGCGAAGGCCACGATGTTGCTCGTGCTCGTCTTGACAATTTGAAGAGGCTCTATAAGTCGCGTTGTTGTAATTAGGTATGAAGCTGGCACAAGAGACAAGGAATGACAAAATAGACAGAAGTTGTTTGCTGGGTAGAATATGCTATCTAAAAACCCATACCTTTTTAACGTAGGTAGATTTCGGACCAGCACCTTTTCCAATTACACGCCGCTTTTTCGCTTCTAATAAAGGTATAGTACACTCCCGTTAAAACCTGATCGAACAGCACCGACTGATCACATATTCAGATCTAGGTTATCCTAAGCGAGGCCAGCCTGCTGGCTTGCAAAGAACCGCTTTGACTCAGCACATCTCTCGCTCTTGCATCCTGGGCATCGAAGACCCATCTGCTTCGAACAAGCTTGACCTTCGGCAAGATGTGCCTTTGCAATGTCGGCAAGAGCTTGGATGAACACGGGGCTGCCGTTGAGAGACTCAACTCGCTTGACGGTCTCGGGATGACCGCTATCGCCGATGACTTCCTGGTCCAACTCGTAGAGAGTCTCGATATGATCGGATGTGAAAGCGATGGGGATGAGGACAAGGTCCCTCTGGCCCTTGGAGATGTAGTGCTCAACGCTGTCCGAGGTTTGAGGCCCTAACCAGGCAGATGGGCCAACCTGAGACTGCCAGCACAATCGGTAGGGGTTGGAAAAACCGAGGCGCTGCATAACAGCGTAGACAGTCGCCGCAACCTCAGCAGGATAAGGATCACCTGTATCAAGTCAGTTTATGTCACAAAAGCGCACAATGGAACAGACAAACCTCTGTTGACGACAGACATGGGCAGACTGTGCGCAGAGAAGAGCAGAACAACATCCTTTCTTCGCTCCTCAGGGTATTCCGCAAGCTTGGCCTCAATATTCTGAGCAAAAGCCTCGACTAACCCACTGTGGCTGGGCCAACGGTCGATTACGCTCCAAGTAATCGTCCCGTCGCCAGACTCCCTGTTGGTCTTGCCCTCAAGTCGGTGCCTCCACTTCCATAGCTCGTTCAAGCTGCTACCCGTTGTTGAGCAAGAGTACTGAGGGTATTGTGTGAATGCGACAGCACGACCACCCTTTCCGTTACCAAAGCCATCTTTCAGCAGCTGCTCGTACATCTCCTCGGTCAATGGGTTCGCATACCGGAAAGCGACGTAGGGCTTATGGGGCGCAGTTTCGGGGGAGATTTTGTCCAAGATCTTGCACATCTCGGCATTTTGGTATTCAGACCATTTTCGAATTGGGGATCCTCCACCAATCGCGGAGTATTGTTTAATGATCTTGGGTGTTCGTCGCTTTGAAATGAGAGGGCCCAGATAGTTTTGCAGAGGACCAAGAGGAATTAGATCGCCATCGGCCTACAACGGTGGTTATTATACATGATCCGAAGGACTCAGTTCGTTGGTGACAACTTACAAAGAGACGACTCAAAAAGTCGCCAACCTCATCAGTGGTCGAAGGTCCTCCCATATTGAGGAAGACCATAGCCGTAGGTCCCTTTGACCCCGTAGCATCTTGGGTGACAGGATGAACTGGTGTGGCCAGATACCGCCTTTGGGTTGCGATCTGGGGAAGTGCAAGACGATGTGAACTGGCCTGAGAGAGGCCCTTGCAGAAATGGCCTCCAGATCTCCGTAGAGCCATTGTCATTGAGTTATTTCTGACTTCGAAAGACAAGGCGCGGTAGGGAAAGAATCCCAATTTATTGATCAATTGGAAGTGGACGTGGTGCGAGGGTTTGGAATCATAAAACAGCTGAGGGGTGGAAAGAAATCTTAAGTTACATACATGCGACTAGCGTCGACTGTGATGATGCACGAATCTCCATGGGCTCCGGGATCGCCTACAACGCATCATATCGAAGTTTGGCTGATGGCGTTACTGCTAAAAGTGACATGCCAAGGCCGCGGACTTTCCGTGGCAGAAGAGGTACCGCCAAACAAGGCATCAACGACCAATTGCACAATTGGTAATCGACCTCACCAGCTCACGTGATCTCGTGACAGGCAGCGCGTTGTCCCCCCCTGTCAATAGCTCGCGTTTGCCTAAAGCTATGACCCGCTAGCATGAGATCAATCATCAGCTCTTAAAGTCAAGCTGACCCCACGCAATGAGATTGATCAGTTTCTGGTAAACAACAGACATCACATCAATCATGGCTGATAAGCAAGATTGGCGAAAAGAGGACGACGATGAGGGGGAGCAAGAACTGGATGAAAACGTGAGTTGGTCGAATCCCAATATCCCATCAACTACATATTGATCCACTCATAGAGCTATAAGGCACAAAAGGACGCCATATTGCTTGCGATTGATGTGAGCAAGTCCATGTTAGAACCTCCGCCTCGTTCGGATTCAAAGAAGGCGGATCGCGACAGCCCTGTACAGGCAGCGCTCAAATGCGCCTACCATTTGATGGAACAGCGCATTATCTCTAATCCCAAGGATATGATGGGGATCCTCCTCTTTGGAACCGAGAAGTCCAAATTCCAGGACTCTGGAGACGGTCGAAATGATCTAGGCTACCCACATTGCTACTTGTTTACCGACCTCGACATCCCCGCAGCTGAAGATGTCAAGTCTCTTAAGGCACTGGTCGAGGATGGCGAAGATGAAGATGAGGTGATGACACCTTCGGATGAGCCTGTTAGCATGTCGAATGTGCTATTCTGCGCAAACCAAATCTTCACAACAAAGGCAGCGAACTTTGGCAGTCGTCGCTTGTTCATAGTAACAGATAACGACGACCCTCATGTGTCTGATAAGCAGGCCAAGTCAGCCGCAGCGGTTCGAGCCAAAGACCTCTACGATCTCGGGATCTTGATAGATCTGTTTCCCATTACACGCGGAGATGGAAAATTCGACCTCAACAAGTTTTACGATGTAAGAAAGGTTACGAGAATGCTGTGGAATCGACTAACACGTAAAGGACATCATCTATCGCGACCCTGTCGGAGAGGCGAACATGTCTGAAGTTCGAACATCAAGATCTGGAGACGGGCTGACATTGCTTAACTCCCTTATCTCGAACGTCAACTCCAAACAAACCGCAAAGCGAGCACTGTTCTCAAATCTGCCATTCGAGATCGCCCCTGGGCTACGAATCTCTGTTAAGGGGTACAATATTGTCCACCGTCAAACCCCAGCGCGCACTTGCTACATTTGGCTGGATGGTGAGAAACCGCAGATTGCTGCAGGTGAAACAACACGAATCGCAGAGGATAGCGCAAAGACAGTCGAAAAGGCGGATATCAAGAAGGCGTACAAGTTTGGCGGCGAATATGTTTACTTTACACCTGACGAGCAGAAGTCGCTGAAGGATTTTGGATCGCCTATCATCCGGATCATCGGCTTCAAGCCACGCAGCATGCTCCCTATATGGGCCAGTACCAAAAAATCCACGTTCATCTTCCCCAGCGAAGAAGATTACGTTGGCTCGACCAGAGTCTTTACTGCACTTTGGCAGAAATTGCTGAAGGATGATAAGATGGGCTTGGCTTGGTGCATCACACGTGCCAATGCCCAACCAATGTTAGCTGCTATCATGCCGTCCAGAGAGCGGTCTGATGACGACTCGGGAACCCCTTATCTACCAGCTGGTCTCTGGATCTATCCTCTGCCATTCCAGGATGACCTACGAAACATCAACCCACCAAGTGAGGTGCTCCGAAGCTCCGGCGAGCTCACAACACAAATGAGAACTATTGTTCAGCAACTACAGCTGCCAAAGGCTATGTATAACCCATCGAAATATCCCAACCCAGCGTTGCAGTGGCATTACCGAATCCTTCAAGCTCTTGCGCTAGAGGAAGAAGTTCCTGAGAAGGCAGACGATGCAACAGAGCCCAAGTATAAAGCTATCAGCAAGCGTGCAGGCGGCTACCTGGAAGAATGGTCGGAATCTCTAGGAGATGAGTCTGGCAAAGTCGCAAATAGCAAGTCTACCAAGCGTGAAACAGACGATGAGGATATGGACAGACCAGCGAAGAAGTCGAGAGGCTCATCGGAGAAGCCGTCCGGCACTTCTTTCAGTATGGCTCAGCTGAAAGCGGCAATTGATGGTGGTAGCATCCAAAAAATGACAGTGGTTCAGCTTAAAGACTTGCTGGCTACCAAGGGAATGAGTACAGCAGGAAGAAAAATTGAGTTGATTGAGAGAGTAGAAGAGTGGGTAGAGGAAAATTCCTAAGGACGAGGTCAGAATCAGAGTGTCAAGTACTTTTTATATGAAGTGTTGAGTTGTTTGGGTGGCTGGTCAAAGGGCGTTTGTGCTGCTTCATGAAGAGACTAATTAGTCGGCGAAACCTTGATATTATTGAACCAAAATTTCGAGAAAACCTCTCCATTGTTCTTCTCGGACTTTGATGTGATTGCGATAAACTGTTTCTCATCGAATGTGCCTGCCTTTCACCTCTTCATCACACTCAAGCCAAAGCTACTTTTAATATCGCAACAAACTCACAACTTTAGCTTTAGCAAGTTAAAAAATAATATATCTATAAATACACATCGCATCTCAACCTGTATTATTCTTTTATCGCCTTCTCAATATTGATATGGCGGCTGCGGGCAGAAGAATATCCCCATCTACTATCCTCACACCCCCTTCAGTGACCGTTAGTGGGCAGAATGCGCAACTCACACCCACTAAAACTCAGGCCCATGTAGAATTAGAACCCAACACCCTTACCTCATCCATCAAATCAACAGCGACTCCTCCACCACCCGCACTCGCGTTCGCGAACCGCGGCCCGCAAACGCCAGGCCAACATCGCCAGAGTCTCCCATCGCCTCAGAAGGAGCCTTGCGCAGACCAGTACCTCTCAAGGCTATTGCGTCTGGCGCAACACCGACCGAACCGTCCCTGCGCCAGCTCCAGCACCGCCATGGCCGATTTCCTGGCGAGCTTGGGTCTCGGCGGCGCGCATACGCCAGCCACATCTAGTAATCCGCAATGCGATTCGGTCGAGGAGCTCCAGATTCAATTACGGGGTATTCTAGATGCCAAGGCGACACCGACTCGAGCGGAACATGTTGCGATTACTATCGAATTGAGGGCTACGGTGCGGTTTCAGTTGGCTGTGTCAGAGTCGGAGAATGGGACTCTCGAGGGCCTGAACAGTATTGATCCGTCGTTAGGAGGGGCGCAATCTACAGGCATGGATGGGAGCCATGATGGGGGACAGCTATCGCGTGTAGTTTTTGCCAATGACACGCTCATGAACCAACCGCAAGATGACCCGACACTTCAACGATCCGTCGCCAAGCATATCATTTCGATAATCAGCTCAGCAGATGGAAGTACCTGGACCGTTCGAGAGGTGTCGCGAGGGACGCAAGGTTGGACCTTCACTTATTTGTGCAAGGACTCTTATCAGCAGTGGAGCCGACAGAATGCAAAGAATCCAACAAAGACAATAGTTGGAGAGTTCAGTCAGAGAGAGCCAGACCCGGTTCTCCATGGTAAGTTTAGATCATCAGCTCGACTTGTTTCAGTAGCTGACTTTTACCCAGCCCGACCTGCTTTCGACTGTCGAGGATCCATCATTATTGCCTTTAATCGCGGCAGTCGCTCCATCACAATTAAATACGACCATACTCCTCTACACAAGACAGTTGCCGCACTTGCTGCACACTTCAAGCCCCCTCCTCGCCAACTAGGACCAGGTGCTCAGAAACTGCAAGAACAGCAACAAAAGGCCAAGGAGAAAACACCAAGGAAACCCAGAAGCGACAAGAAGGAAAAGAAGGAGAGAAAGAAGAAGGATTCAATCAAAGCGCAAGATGAAAATGGAAATCCCCGGAAACGAAAGAAGAAGAACAATGGGGCATCTCAACCGACTGATTCTGCGGATGGACCGATGATCCCACCAGATTATCCAAGAGTATCAATAGCCAATGGGCAAAATCAAGCAGGCTCATCATATATGAATGGACAAGCATCGGGCAGCTCTGAGCAGCAAGGATTTAACGATTATCCGCAGGGACTCATAGGAGATGCGCCAGCAGCGACAAATGAAACATCGTCTCAGCAAACGGACGGCCAAACTGCTTTGGTTAATTTCCCAATCAACGTCTCTGCAGCCGAAGCAGCACGCCGAAGAGAGGCAGCCACGACAATGCTCAGCAACGCTGGGGTGGATCCCACCACCTTATCGCCCGAGCAGTTTGGTATCTTCTCCAATCAAGCACCAGAACTACAACGAGAGTCTCTGAGTATGCTTGTCAAATACGGCGCAGAACGACTTCGTATTGTTCATCCCGGTAACAGGGATGACTCAGCTCAAGCAAACTCTTCTTCCACACAAAGCAGCCAAACAACACCAACTGGACCCAGAACGACCAAAGAACTTGTGCCCCAGTCTAGTGCTCAGAGCAACGTGAACACAGATACCGAGGCAATAGCTGCGTCTCAGACTGCCGATGGCACTTCTACTCCTAAGCGTAAGAGGAAGAAGATGGGCAAGTCGCGGACAGCTTGTTTTCCTTGCAAGGCACGAAAGACCAAGGTAATGATTTTGACGAAACTTATTGACTGTTATAAACTAACATCAAGTAGTGCCCAAAGGAGAAACCTACATGTACTGAATGTGCGAACCATGGAACTGCATGTGAATATGCTCCTCAGAAACCAAGAAACAGAGGCCGGGTGGCCAAGAAGTCTGAGGTTATGGTCATTGAAGACGAGGAGGAGGACGAGGGTGAGGAAGAAGAAGAAGAAGAACAGCAGGAGGACGCTGAAGGGGAAGACCCCGATCCGGAAGATGATGAACAACAAAACACTACACAAGACTACTCCTATCCTCAGATGAACATCGGAAACATGGTCACTAACACTGACACAACAACCCAGGATGCCCACACCGCACAAAATAACTACTACCAGCCTGCTTCGGGTTTGGTTCTACCGCAACCAGACCCTTACTCTACTAAATCGCAGCCTATGGGCACGGCAGCTTCACAGAGAGATAACTACTCTCATACTTTGCCGGAAGTGACACAACCAATGCACCACCCACGATCCCCTATCCCAGCCCCAGCTGGAACGATTGCCCCTTCTGAGACCCGACGATGGACAGCATATGGTAGCGGTGGTGGCAGTGGCAGCAGCAAGACACGAAGAAGTCTTCCCTCCGAGCCTGCCCATCCGAATACACAGAATCTGCCTACCACAAACCCGCAGCCATCAGATTGGGCTCAGAGTTCTAAAACGACTATGCCCGCAACAACAATGGCATCTGTTTCACCACAAATGACATTTGATACGCGGTCCAGTGGGAGGACTCGGCAGAAGAATCAGAGCCTGCCGATTGATGCTTCTCGCCAGTCGATAGCGGTAGCCACCACAGCGATGCAGCATGCACAAGTACAGGCACAAGGGCGTCAATCGCCAGTCGCTGCCGCAGCCATGATGGCCCAAGCCCAAAAATCACCATATCAACAAGGTGCGGTTCCTCGCACGACTTCTAGAACAAGCCGGCAAAACCAGTCTCGAACATCTGTCACTGAGCCGACACGGGGCTATCAACCTCCCCCTCCCGACATGGGCCAGCAAAAAAACACAGGAGCCAGCACAAACTACGATGCATCACACATATCCAGTGGCTATGGACGTTATGCCAACAATAACACTGCGACAAGCCATCAGCCAGCTATGTCAGTAGCTTCAGCAACGCCCACCACTCTGAGCACATCGTATCAGACTAGTTCTTCCACTTCAAACCAATGGTCTGATTCTGCGAGCCGAAATGACCTCCCGTACGGTAGCAACTCGTCTTATCAAACCCCTAATGTCTATAGCCAGACGACAGCTTCCAAGCCAACATCAGCTTCTCGCCAGAACTTTGACATGCGTGCAAACACACAGCAGCATACTCGTTCCAGCAGCGGCTCGTATAACCAATCGCAACAGCAGAATTATTCATCGTACTCTGGTTCTACACACCACAATCAACAGGGCCATGCATCCAACCAGCAACAACAGTCAGGCTGGTATTTCCAAAACTCACATAATCCTTCTATTCATCCCGGGGGCCAGTCATCTGGCTACAACTATGAGTCCTGGCCCGGCGCCTAGGCCCGGCATATTCAAGTGTTTACAGTCATCCATATATGGCCTATGATTACGACCGAAATTACTTTGGGTGGCTTGAGGAACATGATTTCTTTTTAGCGGAATAGCAGCAGCGTGGACAGTACTTCTAATTGAAACACATGTCTGAAGATACCCAGCAATGCCAGGCCTCGAGAATCTGGAATTAGAGCATTTTTTACTACATCTATGTAATAGTGTTGTGAAGGAACATATGAATGAAAATCGACATCATTATTAGCTGCTATCCAACAGAGCATTAACTTGGATCTATTCTTCAAATTCCTCCACGTCACATGGTATTTCCGCCACATTATTTTCACCGATATTTCATAATGTCATACAAGGTATTCCAGTAAGGGTTGCCCAAAAGGGGAAGGGTATCCAGTTTGGATCAAAGGGATCTTGCTGCATCTACTCAACATGGTCTGAAAGAGCAAACTTGCTGAGAGATCGCAGCTTGGCACCGTAAAAGTACAACAGCCAGATACCAATGATGCCGATAACACTCAGACCACCGAGTAGACTCGTGCCTTTGGCAACACCAAGGTTGTCAAACAGAGGCTGAGCAAAGAGAACGCTACCACAAGCAAGAGCACTTCGGAAGAAGTCATTTGCAGCAAAGAGACTGGCAGCGTACATGGGGTAGCTTAGAGGAATGTACACGAAGATACATTGCATGACTATAAAGACAGTAGCTCCATAGATGGTGATGCCAATAGTGGGCACGATCCAGTGGATAGAGGCTCGAGCTGTCCAGGCGAAGAGGAAAAGGCCAATGGTAGGACCAAGAGAAGCTGGGAGAGCCGGCATAAGACGACTCTCTTGGATGGGCCAACCGCGCTTGGCGATGCGGGGATCCATGTAGAAGTAGAGGTAGCAAACATAGATAGCAACTCCAATCATGCAAGAGACGAGAACACAGAGGAAGACAAGACCGATCTCGCCGAGGTTCATGTGGTAGTAGACCGGGTAGACACGGGGGAAGACTTCGAAGACTAGAAGAGAGTTAGTACTGAGATACCAGACTCAGAGGGAATGACGTACAAGAATAGTAGATTCCGTAGATAATAGCAGTGTAAACCTGTACGAACAACACAGCGGGATCCTTGATGGTGATCTCCATGGGCTTGATGAGGGCATCAACAGCAATATGAGAAACCTTCATGTGACGCTGATCTATCTCACTCTGTGACATGAAGCGCGGGTTACCAGTGAGCTTTCGGATACGTTCAGCACGACGAAGGAGAATGTTGGCGCCGCTGGTCTCGGGGAGGAGGAGGAACATGAGGATGAAGATAGGGGCTGAGGCCCAGATACTTTCATACAGAGACCAGCGCCAGCTCTTGGCGGGGACGGCAAAACCACTGATAAGAGGACCGAGAGCAGCTGAAGATATTAGTCAAGGAGGCCTAAGTGTAGGGGAAAGGGAAAGACTTACGACCACAGTATGCGGCTGAGACCCAGGCCATCATGGCATATGGGAGAGCCATGAGACTGTAAATATCTCCTAGCGAAGCACCACCAGACGCCAAACAAGGTGAACCAAAGAAACCTTGGAGGAATCGAAGAACCATGAGACCAGGGTAGTTACCAACTAGCGCTGTAGGGATAGAGATGATAACGAAAAGAAACATGGTAACAATATATACAGGGTTTCGTCCAATGCGAGGAATCTCACTCAGCGGGGAGAAAATGAGAGGACCAATACCATATCCCAAGACATATAGCGCAAGTCCAAGCGTAGCCTTGAGTTGACTCACTCCAAAAGCGCGCATGACTCCTTCAGTGGAGGAAGTGTATATAGCAGAGGAAGTATACACGACGAAGGTGTACAGACAGATAATGGCTGTTACACCCAGACGACGGTTGTTGGTCCAGTTGTGAGGGTTATCATTATCATCGCTGTAATACCAGTCCACGAGAATGGAACCGTCTTTTGTACGCTTGGGAACGACGGGGATGGACTTCACTTTCTCGACGTCGTGCTCTTCATCTGCTTCGAGTCTATCGACGGTATAGGCTTGAGTATCTTGGGGTGATCGTGAGCGATGAAGGTGAATGGGCTGAGAGTCAGCACGTTCGATATCATCGTTATCCCTTTTTTCATCTCCATTGTTCTTTTCACCCTCGCCCTTGAGCTTGGGGTCCTCCTCTGCTGCGACGGTGGACGAAGCTGAAGATGCAAGGGCTGTGCCAGTGAGGACTGTGTTGTCGTTTGGAGAAGACTCGTCGATAACGGCGTCGGGATTGTTCATCACTGTGACCCACGCATCGGGGAGCTTGAAGTCGGGCTTTTCTTCGGGGTATTGCAGATATTTGTTGCGAGTGACGAAGCGGATAAGCTGCCCCAAGGGAGCATCTCTGATGTAGTCTGCCATGGTGATCACTGATATAGCTTATCAAGATAACAGTTGTTTGTGCGAAAGAGAGAAGGAAAGAGAGGTAAGGGTTCTCTTTAAGCTTAATCCGTATTGCTAACTGAGATCTGGGGTTGTTCAAATCTTCTGAGAGGCGCACTCGTCTTATACTCATAATCCACTCCCTCATCCCTCTCTACATAATCAAGCTCTTACACCACGGAGCTTAGCAATCCGGAGTTAGTCACTTATTAGCATACATAATCTTTCCTAGCTCTTCCATGTCGAAAAAATTGCCCTTACGAGCAAGCATAACTGTGTAAGCCACATTCGGACTACGGATAACATGCCAGACATTCTTACCAATCCCTGCTCGGTGCTCGGCCTCTATATTCCCCTGACCATGATCAACGTGTTGCATGTTTGGAATAGTCTGGACCTAAGCGGAGTTTAGGGCTGACACCAGATTCAAACGCTCAAAGTAGGGTGATTAGGTTTATCACCGGGTGGGCTTTTGCTTATCAACGCGGGCACTTTGTTTAAAGACTGCAGCTTGGCTACGAGTCTAACACAAATTGGGCCAGATTTCCGACGTCTGAGATGAGTTTATACGTAGTTTAGTGCATCTTATTGGGCTTTACTAACATGGAGTGATGACCACTATCTGTACTGTACAGAGGCAAAATTCTATGTCGTCATTCAAGATCCGGATGCTCGGCTGTTTTGCCTCGAACTTTGAAGATGATTGAAGATCTGTGAGCACTAACACGACGATTTTCACGTCTGGCTGTTTACCTTTCCCTTCTTCCTTGAAACTTACTCAGCCTATATTGCTTTACCTCTGATTTTACGGATGTCTCTCACCTCAGCGGGCCCTTCAAAGAGTCCGCCAACTCATAATTGCATCAACAAATGAAAAAAGTCCAGAATATACATTCAAGTCAGAGGATCAGCACTAGCAACCAAAAGGGGCAGACCCTCCGCCATCTGCCGCGAAAAGCTTAGCAATCGTCCCGGGGATATGGTGCCAAGATGATCCAATCAGAAGCTTAGAGGTCCCTCGATTAATCACCATCGGTGTGACGTCTCCCCGGTTGGAGGAGCCTCATTGTAAGGATTGCCGAGATATGGACGGAAGAATATCACCACGGACCAACTCTAGATTTCTTAACAATATTTGTTGCTTTCAAATAGAGATTTCTTATATACCAGTTATTCATGACTCATTCTATGCATTGATGTTTTTTTCGGATTAAACCGTTCCTCCTTCTATACTCCAACAAGATCTGAGGACACCAGGACAGCTCCCCCAGCTGAGAGGACCATATCTCACTGACCGATACCCAAACGCCCCAAGCTACAATACAGATTGACGCCCGCTCTCCAACCCGATAAGAATTTTGCTCAGACTAACATCCTAGAACACCGGATACTCCGGGACTCGGCTTACTATAATGCCATTTCAAGGCTAGAGATGAAGCACAAGGGAGGTCTCATTATTATGGCCGTGCGTCATTGACACTCATTCGCAACAGCAAGCATGCTAGGCGAAGGGTCCAAAAGCACACAGCAGCTAGTTGATAGGCCCCAACCTCATCAATGCTGACCTGGCCGAACCACGAAGCGCGACTTGAGGCAGGATACGATAATGTAACGTAATAGCTCTCACTCTTGGCTGATGCCTCATTCGTCTTGAGCTTATGCCTACATTATTGACTCATGCAACCTCCAGCAGCCTATGTATCACTTATTCGACGTCCTCTGTATGCGTCGTCGTTGAAGCTCCCTCCGTATCATCCAAGCTGGCGCGTCGTTGCCCTGGTCTAATAGGTCGACAATCTCCCACACCGATGGATGCTCTGCATCAAGAGCCTTCTTGATGAATGGCTCAACCCACCCGGCGGATCTCCATACAGGAATATCTGGCACTGCAGACCGAGCATGGCCAACAAACTTGAATGCCAGCTCAAAATCATGCATATCTGCGCACGCTGGGATTATCACGTCGAACGCAGGTCCTGCGTCAACCTGGTCCATCCACGTCTTAGGAATTGCGACATTGGTGTTATCTTCGTGGTGTTCAGATTTTTTCTCTGTCGCCGGTGCAGGTGTGGTGTCAATCTTGGCAAGCTCGACATTGTAAGCCTTTGCAAGCTCGTACTTTGTTTCTGTCTGGACGCAATGGCGCAGCAAGGGTCCAAAGTCAATCAAACGGGGACTTTTCCCAGTGAGAAGGTAGGTGTCGTTAAATAGGGGCATCGCAGCCTCTGTAGTTCGAGCTTGAGCCATGGCCTCGATTGTAACCATAAGTGCCTCCAGGGGGACTGGGCCCTCCTTATGCATGGTGTGTATATCAGCCACGACTTTGCCAATGAGGTCCGGGTTCTTGAGTAAAGCTTGCAGAATAGGCCGCGTGGACCCCTGGTCAACTAGCCATCCAGTATTCTGCAGCACGTTCAACATCGAGAGCGCACCCGTCACATCTCCTGAATTAGCGAATGCCTCAATGACAGCATCGTTGTGCTGCTGTCCGAGCTTACCGCGGCTCGATAGTCTATCAAGAGCCTGAGCAGCTAGGACAGTATCACCACGTCTTGCCGCAGTTGCTAGAACGTTTTCGAGAATGCCGTTGGAGGGATTATGAATCGAGGTGTCAACGACATCCGCCCATACAAAACGTGTTCCTTCATAGTGAAATCCCTGGCCGAAAAAATCCAAAGCCATCAGCTGGATACTTCTAAAAGCCATATCCGTGCCCCGAGCATGCTTTCTCTTCTTGAGTATGTGAAGCATTTCATCAAAGAAACCCTCTCTCCCAAACTCGAGAATGAAGATATCATAGACCCAAAGATCAACTCTTTTAGGCTCTTCTAAAAGCTGTGCGAATTTATCCATAGCCAGTTCAAACTGACCCTCCCGCAGCATAGCAACAGCAATGCTTTGCTTGGCAGGCATGGTGATCTCAAACCAGTGCTTCTCCATCAGCTCAATGACCTCTTGTCGCAGGATATAATCTGGGTGGACGCTGAGGGCCTCGAGAGCTAGATAGCATACATCCGCAGTAAGCGGAACATTTTGCTTGTCCATGTCTTGTAATAATTTTTTAACTCCCATACTCGAGCCTTCGGGATCCGCCATGGCAGCCATCAAGCTCTCGTAAATTAACGCATCGGGAGTATATTTCCGATGTCTGAGAAGATACCTGACCACATGGAGAATTCTCAGATATCTGTTTCTCAGTAGATAGTTATTTCCCTTTTTCTTTGGCATTCGTAACCTTCTAAGGGCGTCAACCATTAGTGGCAGTGATATAGTGTTCAAGTCTGGCATAATTGGAGTCAGGACTGGGTTCGTGATTGGGTTCATGCCTCGGTATTCAGCTTTTATGGTTTCTTTCTCGTCCTGCTTATATTCCTCGAAAAATGAACTCAAGGCTCCTGCTTTTTCATCTAGTTTATCGGTCTGTTGGTCAGATATCTCATTAGAAAGGCTCCAGTGATCCTCATTGTCGTGAGAATTTGTGTCTTCTTGCTTTTCAGTTTCATTGGATCCATATCGTCGATACTGGCTTGAGTGCTGAGGCCATTGCATTGGCATTGGTCTTTGTGCATTTAATACTTTGGGTAAAACACGCCTGTGAGTTGCTTGGCGAAGGCAGCGCTGCAATCCATCGTACGCCAATTGCGGGCGTGGCATCCTGGCTTTGTAATTATGTTGTCGATGTCGATGTTGAAAAGAAAAACCGACAGTGATCGAATTAATTCTGTACCTTGTAGAGGTAGCCTTCAATGTTCCCACAACAGCCGCGCTATAATAAATCGGGGTTATGCATTTCTTGAGTTGCTAGCCGCTCGCAGCCGCGCTCACCTTACACTCACCGAAACCGCTCCACTGAGCTGGGAGTTCCATTCTCAACGTTCTTTCCAGCGCGCGCATCATACCACACAAAGCTACGGTGCAACAACGACAACATGGTACGTTCAAATATCTTTACAAGGACGAGCTTCGAATATTTGGCACCTTCAGCGCCTCAGCGCAAGATGACGGCTGAGCAGAAGCTAACATCGAAAAGCTACCCCTCGGTCTACTTAATGCGGCCCAAGGCCACCCTATGCTCGTCGAGCTCAAGAACGGCGAGACTCTTAACGGACACTTGGTTTCATGCGATACATGGATGAACCTCACACTCAAGGAGGTAGTGCAGACAAGTCCGGTATGCGCCTCCATCACGACCCCAATAGCTTGAGACGGAATATGCTAATGACTGGAATACAGGAAGGCGATCGATTCGTACGGTTACCAGAGGTTTACGTCAAAGGGAACAATGTATGTTTCAAGCGCCCTGCAAACGGGCTCGGAATCTGGGAAGCGAGGCTAACAAAGGGCAGATTAAATATCTTAGAGTACCCGACGAGATTATAGACCAGGTTAGCGAGTCGCAGAAGGGTCAGCAGGGCGGATTCCGCGGCGGACGAGGAGGACAGTCAAGAGGAGATCACAGCGGACGCGGCGATCGCGGACGGGGTCGTGGTGGTCGAGGCCGTGGACGAGGCCGAGGCCAATAGATGATCAAATGGCCAACGTCGATATCTTGCCCGGTTCGAGTCACTAGTCTCGGAACACCTCATGATAAAACACAGGGGAGCCTATAATACCAGAAAGAGGAAAGAGGCTGCTCCTCTGGTATCACCACATCTATATCTCAGCTACCAGTCTAGGTTGCGGTCCTATAAACGGGCTGCAGACGTTCGGAATGAACTTTAGATAAGCTATGAAGAAGAATTAGGCCCACAAATCAACAATGACATACGCCTTTCAGTCATGGTATAAGACGAAATTCGCTTTTGGTTTTCTGTGTGAGAGACAATGGCATCTTGGACTGCTAACCAGATTGTGAAATCTCTAAACGGCGTGAGGCTTATAGGGCTTAGCTTCTGTGATATCTTCCAAGGAATACCTAAAGTTGTCAGAAAATTCAGGTAAGATTCGGGTAGTTTCTTACATTGTCTAAGAGCCATGAAGCTTAAGCCACTCTGGTTGAAAGAGACCTCGGGCACGCTATCTGGGCCGACATAAAAATAGCCTAATCATCACTACCTCTTTTTTACATCACACTATTTGTGTGAGAATTGGGTTACCGTGAACCATAGACCAGATCTCTACTGACTCTAGTTGTCTTGGCCGTGAATGCTGGCCTTTCGGATAAGCTGATATATTACAACGGGCGTACAAAACTCTGGTGAAAGAGCGAAATTTTTAACATTGTCTATTTCATGCGTAAAACATTGTACCCAGCGTACTTTAAACTGAGTTCTATCAACACCGTAGGCTCAGTAGTATCGACTGTAGCCGCCAACATATATCATCAAAAGAGTAAGGCATCATATCGAAACATACGTTCATCAAACGCCCATTACAAAGTCCAAGGTAAACCCATATAAAACCCTCCTCATCCTCATTGCATGCACTTAAAAGTTGGCAACAGCCACAGCGATAGCCTGGCTATCGGAGTGTGAGATGGACAGAGTAATGTCCTTGACACCGGCCTTCTTGGCGGCGGCGGCAGCCTCACCATGAAGCTGGAAATTTGTTAGCGTCTTTGCTCTTTGCTTCATATCGGAGTGACTTACAGAAACAGTAGGAGCACCGTTCTCTCCCTTGACAATCTCAATGTCCTTCATGGCAGCACCGGCACCCTGGCTGGCGACACCCAACGACTTGAATACAGCCTCCTTGGCACTCCAGCGACCAGCGAAGGAGCTCTGTGGGCTAGGGGCCTGGCGGCAGTAGGAGATCTCGTTGGCAGTGAAGTTTCGCTCAACGAAAGTGTCGTTGTCAATGTTGACAGCAGAGATGTCCTCAACATCAACACCGACCTGGCTGTTCTTGTTGGTAACCTTCAGGGCCAGGGCTTCCATGACCTGCTGGGTCTCCTTGGCCTTGGCGGATGAAACAACCTTCTCAGACTTCTTCATGAAGTCAGGAGCATACTTGAGCTCAGATGACTTCTTGTCCTCAGAGACACGAGCGTCAGGGTTGAGGAGAACCTTGCTGAGCTGCTCATCAGAGTAAGGAGAATTGTTCTTAGCGACGAACAGCTTGTTGTTGATGAAGCCATCGTGGAAGTAACGGTAGGCCTTCTTCTGACGAGCATCGACCTTGGCGCAGTAATCGGCGTAGGTCTTCTCATCGAGAGTAGCGAACAGATACTTGGGGTGGACACCGATGGCCTGCGCACCCTTCTGTCCGAAACCGAAAGAGGTAACGGAGAAGGCCTTGACACCATCGGTCTGGATGCTTCGGCTGGGATAAACGATGAGGTCGTACTGCTCCATGACAGGATCAACGTTATCAGCGTTGCGATTGCCAGGAACAAGACCAGTGTCGAGGACCTGGAGACATCCGTTCATCATCCAAGCACCGGCAGCACCCTTAGGGTGACCAGTGAGGTACTTCTGGAAGATACCCAAGACAGCGTTACCCTTCTTGCGGCCAAGGTGGCGGAGCTGTTGGCAGATGACATTGGACTCGTTCTTGTCGTTGGCCTTGGTGGAGGTTCCGTGGAAAGAGGCGACGCCAATATCGTCAACAGTAAGACCCCAAGTGGCGAGGGCACCACGGAGAGGAGCGATGCTGGGATCACTCTTCCAGAAGTTGTTGCCCATGCTGCGGAGAAGCTCCTTCTCTTGGCGGGCAGCCTCCTTCTCGATGTGAGCGAAGCGGTCAGCAGCGTACTCCTTCTCATCGAAAGTGGCACCCTGAGCCTTCATAGCGTCAATCTCATCATGGACGTACTCAAGCTCGGACTCTTGCCATTGCTTGATGGTTTTCTTGCGGCGCTCGATCTGGCGGCGACGGTAGTTGATGTCCAGGAGAGGCGAAGGGAACTTGCCAGGGTTCTCACGGGCGGTGGTGAGAACACCCTGTCCAGGAGCAGGAACGGATCGGCCAATCTTGTCAGAAGCAGTGGTAGTAAGAGCAATGATACCGTGAATGGGGACACCCATGTCAAGGGCAAGCTTGGCAGTCATGATGACCTGGATACCGCAACCCTGAGACTCCATGAAGCCGTTTCGGGTGGTTGTGGTAGGACGAGACATCTCCTTAGGAGTACGGCCGTGGGCGAACTCATCAACAGTGTTGCTGGTGGCTTTCATGTTGGCGAACTCGTAAGAGCCTTCCTCACCGAGATCATCGAAACCACCGACAAAGCAGACGCGAGCCTTGCCCTCCATGATGGTCTCGTAACCAGTGTCAATGGACTCGACAGCGGTAGCACAAGCACCAACAGGAGTCTTGATAGGTCCGGAAGAGGACATCAACAACATGTTAACCCAGGCAGCCATGGTGTTGATGAAAGACTCCTGGAGAATGTCGTTCTGCACAGGCTGATCGAGGAAGCGAGTGCGGTGCATGTCGCGGAGGGCGGCGGCACCACCCATACCGGAACCAACGCAGTTACCAACTTCGGAAACGTGGACATACTTGTAGAACTCATAGGGATCAGGGATACCACAAGAAAGAAGAGCCTCAGCAGTGGAGACAAGGAGGAACAGGGTGACAGGGTCAACCTGGGAGACAATGTCCTCAGGAACACCGTATCGCTTGGGGTCCCAGCCAGTGGGGATCTGACCAGCCACAAGACGGTCGAAGCGAAGAGCCTTGGGGATCCAGAGAGAGGCACCCTTTCTGAGACGAATGATGTACTCGCCGCTATCGGGGATCTCGAAAGTCTCGACCTTATCACCATGCTCACGCTTGAACTCCTCAGCAGTCTCCTTAGAGGCCTCGAAGGGCTCAAGGTCCTCCTCAATGACAACCTCGTGAAGCAGCTGCTTCTTGTTGGGGTCGTAGCCCTCGAACAGCTCAGGCTCGATCAGACGGATACCAGAGTGCTCGAGAACAAATTTCTCGTACTTGGGCTTGATGTCCTTGTCATCAACGGGCTCGCCGGTCTTGGCATCAACCCAGCCGGAGTAAGGCTTGCCCTTGATAAGGCCGTTATGGTTCTTGATGAGACCCATGATCCAAGCCATCTCGACGCAGCCCTCAAGAGAGAACTCACCATAAGCCTCCATCTCCCATCGAGTACGGGAGTTACCCCAAGGCCCGACTTCAGCGAAACCAGTAACAACAACGACCTTCTCAAGGTCAACCATGCCCTTGAGACCATCGTTGAGAGGCTCAATCTCGGTCTTCCAGTCAGGTCGGTTGGGGAAGTCGAGCTTAATATTGGCACGGGGATCGATGGTCTTCTTCTTGTAGAGAACTTCAGAAGCGGCACCATTGACAATGGTGTTCTCAATGGCGCTCTCCTTGGCAACAGCCCGGCGAACCTCGCTGGTCTCCATGATATCCTTGCGGAGCTTTGTCATGGTCTCGTTGAGGCTGGGAATGAATTGCAGACCACCGTTGAGGTCAGCAAAGACAGGCTCAGACTGGCACAGGTCAACCAGAGTGGGAGACATGAGACCGAGAAGGTTGAAAGCCATCTCTTGCTGGGAGAAGGTGCGGACACCGAAAGCCTCAACGCCCTCAGCAACGATGTTGTTACCAGACATAAGACCAGTTCCTCGGGTCCAGCCAATGACAGCACCGCAGATGGTGAGGTAGTTGGCCCAGCTCTCAGAGTGCCATCTGTTGAAGAGGGTCTCGAGACCGAGCTTAGACTCGGAGTAGAGACCATCGTTACCGAAGGTACCGTGGTTGGGAGAAAGGGGCAGAACAACCTGGGCGGGTCGAGTCTCAAAACCACGCTCGGTCTTCTGAGCCTTGACACATCCGAGAAGACGGACAAGGTTGGTAAGCATGATGCGGTGAGCAAGCTCAGACTTGGAGTCGATGCTATCGATCTCACGACCATTCTCAGGAATAGCGGCGAAAGGAACGATGAAGTCAAGATCCCAGCCGAGACCATCCTTGGTATCGTAGATATACTCAACGAGGGCCTCAACGTCTTGCTTGCTGCCCTGATTAAAGGGAACAACAACAATCTGAGAGCCACGAGAGCCGTAGCGGGTGTACATGGCCTGGTAGTACTCAGTGACCTCTCGAGAGAAGCGGCTTGTGGTAACAATAACCTTGGCACCACCACTGATGAGACCCTGAAGAACCTCAGCACCGATAGAACCAGCGCCGGCACCAGTCATGAGGACGTGCTTGTCCTGGAAGGTGACACCAGACTTGGCAGCATCCTCCAGGCAGTTGAGGTAAACACCAGTAAGCTTTTTGCTGTAGTCCCAGCCGTGCAGACCCTTCTTCTTGAGGTGAAGGAAGGGAATTGTCTCAACCTTGCCCTTGCTCTGGCTGTTCTTCAGAACCTTTCTACCCTTGTTGTCCTTGGGAAGAATCTGGCTCTCGTTCATGGCGAGGGAGCGAAGGACCTCACCATACAGGCTCTTGATCTCAATCTGAGAAGTCTTGGACAACTTGTGCTGCTGCTTGATGAGTCTGTAGATGCGAGAAAGATCGCTTTGAACCTTGGTGCGGTTGCCGTACTCAGAGATCTTGCCACCCTCGGCCATTTGCTGGACATAGTGTTCCAACTTGCGACAGCTAGCACGTGGGACTTCCTCGTAGTTGAGGTTACCTCGGGCATCAACTGTCGTTCTGGGACCAGTGGGAAGGGAAACGTCCTTGTACACAGGGGCGACATCAAGAACGTCCTTGCAGTTCTCGAGAAGCTGCTGTCCAAGCTCCTGGGCAAGCTTGTAGGTCTCGCCTCGCTCGGTGGGGCAGTTGTCGATGTGGTACTGCATGAAGTCGAGGAGCTTGGGGTTGGAACGGTTCATGAGACGGATGCACTGGCTAACAATCTCACGATCGACAGCCTGGAGGCGACCGAAGATGATATCGAAGTACATGCTGAGAGCGTCTTGTCGCGCCCAGTTCCAGGAGGAGTCGTATGTTCGGGCCTTGAGGGGAGTGAAGACAGGCTCGATGCCGGACGCATAGAAATCGCCGTGCTCGGCGGTCCAGAGATCAAGCTGAGCTTGCAGGACCTTCTCGGACTTCTGAGAGTTGAGGTGAGCTTTCTCGCCCTCGCGAAGGTCGATCTTGAGGTATCGAGCAAGAAGCTCGAGTTGTTGCTTGAAAAGAGCACGCTGATCCTTGGTGAGGGCATCAATGGCAGCAGGGTCCATCATCATGCCGCCGCTAGAGCCGCCAGCGGGGCCAGCCGCAGCAGCAGTAGACAGGCTGATACCGGCATTGGTGGCATATTTGTTAGCAACGCTGTCGAAGAAGGCCTTTGCATCACCCTCAGATCCCAATCGGGCTGCGGGCTCCATTGTGAGGGCGAGGAGCAGGGCACCGTCTTGTCGACCAGGTCCGAGGCCCCATCGGCTCTCGAGGTATTTTCGGGCCGCTGTAATGTTGAAACCACCAGGCATCTTGGAGGAGATAAGACGAGCAATCAAAGACAGCGACTGCTTGCCCAGGTTGCCATCAAAAGTGGCTTGCATGGAGGCACCAAGCTCGTCCAGGGGTGTGTCTTCGGGCTTCTCAGGGGTAGAACCGAACTCTTTTCCAAGATCACCGAGAATCTCGTTCTGAAGAGTGGACTTGCCTAAAAAATGACTGATGTTAGAAGTTTGTCAATTGGTGAGGATTTGATCCAACTTACCACCGACAAGGTCCTTGATGGCCTTGCTGAGGGGAACCTCAAGAAGAGGCTTCTTGAGCTTCTGGGCAATGAGAGCGCGGACGATGTCGACAGCCTGAACAGGCTCATCAGCAACTTGAGCGACAGGGCCAGAACTAGGAGCGGGAGCCGCGGCAGCGGCAGGACCAGCGGCAGCGGCCGCAGGAGCAGCAGGAGCATCGCTAGACGATGTGGCAGCAGGCTCAGGCTCCTCTTCCACAGGATCAACATCATAATAGATCTCCTTGGCATCCTTGTTATAGCAGAGAATATTTCGCTGAACGGACTTGGCGGCATCGTAGGCCTCGTACTTGGACTTCAGGGTTCGCTTGGCCATGACACCGAGAGTATCGGCTGGACCAATTTCCACGACTCGCTCGGCGGTCCTCTCTCCGAGGAACACATCCTGAGTCTCAATCCATCTAACGGGGGAAGCAAATTGGTATGCGAGCAACTCAACGAGCAGCGTGTGAGCAAGCTCTTGCTCGACTTCGGGACGCATTTTGGCGGTATTAGGTCGTGAGAGGATTTGAAAGAAGGGGTATCTCGAAAAGGGCGAACTGGCTATCGCACCCTAGAATTGGTGCGAGACGATGGTCGAATTGACGGTGAATATACCAGGGGCCCGCTTAACCCCAACGTAAAGAAGATGGAACCGTCGTAAGAAACTCCCAAGCTGAAGGTGGCAGCTGGCGGGGAGGTAGGAAAGAAGGGGAGGAGGGGGAAGGAGAATGAGGAGAAGGATGATGGAGGCAGAAGAAAGTGGCCGGAGAGTCTATGAATATGAAGGCCAAGGTTGGGAATCCGTTCTGCCTACCAGCAAGAAGCAATGGGAGGAATTAGAGAAGAGACTGAGCTGAAGGATCAAGCCAAACATTCAATGGATGCGGATGACCCGTACGAATAGGTAATCACGACTGTAACCGACTTGCGAGGGAGGAGCCGATTGTTGAACGACTGGCCCACCAAAAAGTCGACGAGTGAAAAAAAAATTGGGGGAAGCTCTAGGCCACACCCCACCGGGCAATTGGCGCCTTGTAGAGTACAATTGGATGAGGTGCCTGTTTGAAGGCAGCTGTCGGTACATCGAGACCCCTACAGGGTGCCCTCTACGCTCGATCCCGCTGTAGCACGGTTGAGTATCCGGTACTTTCTCTTGGGTGGAACATCCCCGAGCCACACATGGCTGCGGGTCCTTGGCGTGCAGCCCGCTCCTCAACCATATTAAAACGCTATACCTATCTTGGTATGGTTGAACTGCGTAGGCGTGCACCAGCCAGGGGCGTCCAGGGGAGCATCTTCCCCAGAAACTGACCTTTTGGGGCACCATCAACATCGATGACTTGAACTCGATGAATTGGTTGTTTTGCTGGTATCATTCTTCGCATACTCAACTTGATGAGCCGCTGATAGCTCGGCCGAGCGGGCTCATCTCACTACAGGCACGATCCTGGCTTGTTATCTACTGGTTAGCAATAGAGTTCTCGGCTCAGGAACGATAAGAAAAAGGCGCCATCTCGGAATACCAAGAGGCAAGGTGACGACACAGACATCCCACCATCATTAGCAACCAAGGGTCTGAGGGCTGATTGTCCTTGCTGCCAGTAAGAACTCGTACGAATAAGCGAGAAGGGTACGGGCGTAGAGTGGCATCGGATTAAAGAAACAATCGGCAAGCCCATAACTTCCTATGGCAGAATAGTAATTATCATAAATTATCTAAACAATTTACATTGGTAACTATCAGGATACTGTAGCATATAGGACTTATGAAGATATCATCAAAACTTCCGGTTTTTTCTTTGGCCCCCTAGAGTGGTCGAGATGAGGGAGACGATGCACGGTGGTCCCATGTGTTCAGTGTAATTTCGCGTCTTGCTCAACTGCCATCCTGTCTATCCGGCACAATCAACTCGGCTAGGTACCGATACATTTCATCGTCGTGTCTACTCGTTAGTCCGTCGGTTTCCGCAAATCCGAGCGTCACTCAATTGCTACAAATTGTAGAGACGTTGAGCTGACATTCCAGATTTCATCTGTGTCTTTACGCCATGGTTGAATAATGGAATTAAGTTGACTTGCTGAAACCTTCGTGTAGGTCACTGCGAGATCTAGTAGGTTTGCGGCTCTTATCTGCACCTCTCAGAAACCGCTGTGGATAGCCACAACCGTTGGTGCATGTAAAGCGAAACGAGATCTACAAGACGCCATGCCGTCTGAGGATAAAGATCAGGCAATCAAAAAAGCGCTCATGAGAACTCTCTCAATGGTGAATGCCAGCTATTTTAGGTTGCTGTGTCATAAAGTGCAAGGCATCAGTAACTCACCGAAGCGAGCCGGCTCAAGGTTGAACATGATACTTTACCACGTACGCGCAACATTGGGCTGCTTGGATAGCGATCAATATAGCTCTACCCCACCATGAGCCGGGAAGTCGATGCTCGACGGAGAATGTGGGGGGTCGAATCATTGTTGGTAGGGGAAGTTGGGGATGTGAGTGAGGCGTTGGCCAGGCGGTGGAGGGGGGCACAAAATTTCTTGTCATGAGTCGGCGAACAGAGAATGGAGTCATGAGTTCCCATGATAATGTGAACTGTTGCCATCTACATCAATTGAGTATTAGGGATCAAGAATTGCCACGCAGGCAGTCAAAACTGTGTCACCTAGGCCTTCTGGCAGACCCTGGCAGCTCATGTTGAATCGATATCCATTCAAAAGATGTTTGCTGAGATTGGAAGTGGACGTTGATGCTTGTCTTTCATAGTGGAGTGGAGCTACGGGAGGCCCACGAAACTCCCGCGATGTACAGTACATTGGGCCAGTATTCACCAATGGACAATTGGGCTGGAAAAGGACCTACCTATGGACGCGCTGGAAGGATGCAAAAAATAGCCACCGATTCATGACGAACTTTTCCTATTGTGAGCGATCGGATGATTATCTCCAGTCGATTAGTGCAAGATATTTATTGCCACTATTTGCTAGTTATGAGAAATCTATCAATTCTCAATGGCGACTCCGAAGTCGAAATTTTCATTGGATACTGCAACTCGATATTGAATCTCATGATAGTGCCGGGTAGGCGGTGACGAGAGAAGTGATATCTCAGCGTATCCGAAATGCCGAAAGTCCAGGCGAAAAAGGTAGTAGAGAACAATTAATCTAATAATTGATCTAGATATGATGAGAAATATATTACTGGGAATCGTCACTTCAATATTGCTGAGCGACAATGGTGACAACTCAATCATTCGATGGCTTGCTAGAGTTACGTCGGAGATAGATAGGAACTCACTCACATCACATCAGGAATTGAGTTGAGTTGAGTGCAACCCGCCTAACAAGCTTGACCACACCGTGGCAACAAGATAGGCCGAACAACTGAAAGGATCAGATCCAGAAGAATGCGAACAGGCTATTGGTCTGAAAGGAGGATCCTGTGGTTCCGAAGCGGATGAATTGCCTCCCATCAAAACCATCATCAGCCTTCCGTCCACCCGCTTGCTGCAACCATGGCTCAACAGCAGCCTCATAGCACCCCAAACCGAGCCAGATGCCCCATGGCTGCTCCAAAATGCTGTTCCAGCCCTCCAGATAGAATCCTTAGGGACCAGTGGCTGGAGTAATCCTTTGCCCGAAGTCACCCGGCCATATGAAGGCAGAAGCAAAGGAACAGAACTGCGGTATCCAAGTAGCCAAGTACCGGTACCTTGCGCTGGACCCTTCTCCCTCGTTGACCTTCTTCTCAACCTAATCCCTGTCTATGATGGTCCCCTTGTCCCTCTTTGGTAAGGAGTGTCATGCAGCAAGGGGCGTGTCTGATGCCGTGGGGTCCCAGCGGATCAAAGCGAACCGCCAATGCGGTGCATGCCAATGGCTCTACAGTCTCACAACGGCGGGAGGTGGATGTGTTTCTTCTTGTTCGAACATTGAGGGACGCACTAAGATAGCCCGGATTGTGGAGGGAGCAAAAAGTTGCCCTCCCGTTGGTGTTGGTACAGCGCACCTCGTAGAAAAAACAATGCCAGGATACGTACCCCTCCATATCCCCAACAGAACTGAAATTTTGGCCTGCTACTCCAGTTCGCTGAGGCGGCCCCTCCAAGAGCTGCTTCAACCACACCCTCGACAAGTCAACTCAATCCAATCCAATCCCTAGTCGGCTACCGGTACAAGCTCGAGTTTTCTCGTTTTGACTTATACCGTGGTCGGGACCATTTCTCAATCCCTCTTAGACCTCTTCTTCCTTTGAGATTGTCCATCTTCATCTTCCCCTTCCATCATCATCCTCATTTCCTTCTTTCCTCCCCTCATCATCCCCTTTGCGCCTGGCTGGTGTTGTCTTGTCTTGTGCCGCGCCGCGCTCCACCGACTCTAAAGCTATTATCTACTAATTTCTAACCCCTCCCACCTTTCAGGGGACCAGCCAGCCTTCACGCAAAACAGGACTGCCGGTTTCTTCTCACCAGCGTCCTCGGGGAAAGCATCGGATATTATTTCTGGTGTTACGACTTGAATTGATAGGTTTGTGACCACTGACCCTTGAGAAGAGTCTCAATCGTCAATTTCAAAACTAACCACTGAGTTTTGCTCTTCACTACAGATTTCTTCGATACCCTTTACTCATCATGTACGGCGCCGGCCAAGGCCCCCAGACGGGCATTTCCACCCCCAGATCTAGCGCTTCTCTTCGGCCGTTGACTCTCTCCCACGGCTCTCTCGAGACTTCTTTTCTCATTCCTACCAACCTCCATTTCCACGCCTCTCAGTTGAAAGACAAGTTTGTCGCTACTCTACCCGAAGCCACCGACGAGCTTGCTCAGGATGACGAGCCATCATCCGTTCCCGACTTGGTCGCCAGATATCTTGGTCTCATCGCCCACGAGGTCGATGAGGGTGAGGATGATGAGCAAGGCTCCTACGAGGAGGTTCTGAAGCTCGTTCTTAATGAGTTCGAGCGCAATTTCCTCCGTGGTAATGAGGCTCACGCCATTGCCGCCAGTCTTCCCGGCATCGAGTCTAAGAAGCTCGACTTCATCCGCAGCTACTACACCGCTCGTGCTGTGTGCAACCGACCGATTAAGCCCCACGCTTCAGCCCTTTTCCGAGCGGCTGAGGATGGTGATGCCGAAATCTACACAATCTTCGGTGGTCAGGGTAACATTGAGGAGTACTTTGAGGAGTTGCGAGAGATTTTCAAGACATACTCGAGCTTTGTTGGTGATCTCATCACCCGCTCAGCTGAGTTGCTCCAGACTCTCTCCAAGAACCCCAAGGCTGAGAAGATGTTCCCCAAGGGTCTTGATATCATGAACTGGCTTCACCACCAGGACTCTACTCCGGACGTCGACTATTTGATTTCGGCACCCGTCAGTTTCCCTCTTATTGGCCTTGTCCAGCTCGCCCACTACGAGGTAACATGCAAGGTCCTTGGTGTGCATCCTGGTATGCTGCGCGAGAGAATCACTGGTTCCACTGGTCACTCTCAGGGTATTGTCATGGCTGCTGCCACTGCCGCTGCCGACTCTTGGGATTCGTGGAGAGACATTACCAGCTCTGTCCTCACTATGCTTTTCTGGATCGGAACACGAAGCCAGCAGGCATTCCCCATCACCTCCATGACCCCTACTATGCTCCGCGAGTCTCAGGAGCACGGCGAAGGTGCTCCTACTCCTATGCTTAGCATTCGAGATCTCCCTCAGTCTGAGGTTCAGAAGCACATTGATGCTACCAACCACTACCTCCCTGAGGACCGACACATTAGCATATCTCTCATCAACAGCCCCCGAAACCTGGTTGTGACAGGACCCCCCACCTCTCTCTACGGTCTCAACTCCCAGTTGCGCAAGGTCAAGGCCCCCGTTGGTTTGGACCAGAACCGAATTCCCTTCACCGAGCGAAAGGTTCGCTTCGCCAACCGATTCCTGCCTATCACTGCACCTTTCCACAGCAAGTACCTCGCTGAGGCCACTGCCATGATCGACGAGGATCTTAAGGACATCTCTATCGACTCCAGTGATCTCGGCATTGCAGTGTTCGACACTAACACCGGCAAGGATCTTCGAGAGGAGGTCAAGGGCAACATTGTCCCCGCCCTTGTCCGCTTGATCACTCGCGACCCTGTAAACTGGGAGAAGGCCACCATTTTCCCCGATGCCACTCACATTCTGGACTTTGGCCCTGGTGGCGTTTCTGGTCTGGGTGTTTTGACCAGCCGAAACAAGGAGGGTACTGGTGTTCGTGTCATCTTGGCCGGTACTGTCGATGGTGGTATGAACGATCTTGGCTTCAAGGCTGAGCTCTTCGACAGAGATGAGGAGAATGCCGTCAACTACGCCATTGACTGGGTTAAGGAGTTTGGCCCCAAGCTTGTCACCAACAAGAGTGGTCGCACATACCTCGACACCAAGATGAGCCGTCTCCTTGGTCTTCCTCCGATCGTGGTCGCTGGTATGACACCCGCTACCGTTCCTTGGGACTTCGTTGCTGCCACCATGAACGCTGGATACCACATCGAGCTCGCTGGTGGTGGTTACTTCATCGGTCCTATGATGACTGATGCTATTACCAAGATCGAGAAGGCCATTCCCGCCGGTCGTGGTATTTCTGTCAACCTGATCTACGTCAACCCCCGTGCTATGGCCTGGCAGATTCCCTTGATCGGCAAGCTTCGATCTGAGGGTGTCCCTATTGAAGGTCTTACCATTGGTGCTGGTGTTCCTTCCATCGAGGTTGCTCAGGAGTATATTGAGACCCTTGGCCTTAAGCACATCAGTTTCAAGCCCGGTTCCGTCGATGCTATCCAGGCTGTCATCAACATCGCCAAGGCAAACCCCCACTTCCCTGTCATGCTTCAGTGGACTGGTGGCCGTGGCGGCGGTCACCACTCTTTCGAGGATTTCCACCAGCCTATCCTCCAGATGTACGGCCGTATTCGACGACAGGAGAACATCATCCTTGTTGCCGGTAGTGGTTTCGGTGGTGCCGATGACACTTACCCCTACATCACTGGTGAATGGGCCAAGAAGTACGGATATCCTCCCATGCCCTTCGATGGTTGCTTGTTCGGTAGTCGCATGATGGTTGCCAAGGAGGCTCACACCAGCAAGGCTGCCAAGGAGGCTATTGCTGCCGCTCCTGGTCTTGAGGACAGCGAGTGGGAGCAGACCTACAAGGGACCTGCCGGTGGTGTTCTGACTGTTCGATCCGAAATGGGTGAGCCTATCCACAAGCTCGCTACTCGTGGAGTTCGTTTTTGGGCCGAGATGGACCAGAAGATCTTTAGCCTCCCCAAAGAGAAGCGAGTTGCTGAGCTCAAGAAGAACAAGGACTACATCATCAAGAAGCTCAACGATGATTGCCAGAAGGTCTGGTTCGGTCAGAACAAGGAGGGCAAGGCTTGCGACCTTGACGACATGACCTATGCCGATGTCCTGCGACGCCTTGTCGAGCTTCTCTACGTCAAGCACCAGTCTCGCTGGATCGACCGCTCCTACACCGTTCTCGTTGGTGACTATATTCACCGCCTTGAGGAGCGTCTCACTACCACTCCTGGCAAGGCCTCTCTTCTCCAGAGCTACTCCGAGCTCAACGAGCCTTTCGAGGTGATTGAGCGTATCCTCGCTGCCTACCCCGATGCCGAGACCCAGATCATCAACGCCCAGGATGTCCAGCACTTCCTCATCATGTGCATGCGACCTACTCAGAAGCCTGTCACCTTCATCCCTGTCTTCGACGATAACTTCGAGTTCTACTTCAAGAAGGACTCCCTGTGGCAGTCTGAGGACCTCGACGCCGTCGTTGGCCAGGATGTCGGCCGGACCTGCATTCTCCAGGGTCCCGCCGCTGCCAAGTTCTCGACTGAGATTGACCAGCCCATTCAGTCTATTCTCGATGGCATCCACGAGTCGCACGTTGAATACCTCACTCGGGATCTGTATAACAACAACAAGTCTACCATACCCTACATCGAGTACTTCGGTGGTAAGCTTGTTGACCCCGAGATGCCTCTCGATGTTGAGGGCTTGACCGTGAGCTACGACACCTACAAGAATACCTACCGCCTGTCGTCGTCTGCTGCTGCCACTCTTCCCGAGCTTGACTCTTGGCTGTCTCTGCTTGCTGGCCCCAACCGTAACTGGCGTCACGCTCTGCTCATGGCCGATGTTGTTGCTCAGGGCCAGAAGTTCCAGACCAATCCCATCCGACGCATCTTTGCTCCTTCTCGTGGCCTGTTTGTTGAGATCTCTTACCCCAATGATCCTTCCAAGACTACCATTGTCGTTCGCGAGCAGCCTCGCCACAACCAGTACATCGATGTTATCGAGGTCAAGCTTGTTGGCGAGAACAAGATCCAGGTCAACATGATCAAGGAGACCACTGCTCTTGGCAAGCCTGCTGCTCTTCCTCTGGAGTTTACCTACCACCCCGAGGCCGGCTACTCCCCTATCCGTGAGGTCATGGAGGGCCGCAACGACCGCATCAAGGAGTTTTACTGGAAGGCGTGGTTTGGCGAGGAGCCTCTTGACCTTGACGCCGATGTCACCGCCAAGTTCGATGGTGGTAAGACTACCATCACTAGCGAGGCTATTAACGACTTCGTGCACGCTGTTGGCAACCACGGCGAGGCTTTTGTCGACCGACCTGGCAAGACCGTCTATGCCCCAATGGACTTTGCCATCGTCATTGGCTGGAAGGCTATCACCAAGCCTATCTTCCCTCGCACCATTGACGGTGACCTTCTGAAGCTTGTCCACTTGTCCAACCAGTTCCGCATGATACCTGGTGCTGAACCCCTCAAGAAGGGTGATGAGGTCTCTACTACGGCCCAGATCAATGCCGTTATCAACCAGGAGGCTGGTAAGATGGTTGAGGTCTGTGGTACCCTCGTCCGTGATGGAAAGCCTGTCATGGAAGTCACCTCTCAATTCTTATACCGTGGCACCTACACCGACTACGAGAACACCTTCCAGCGAAAGGTTGAGACCCCCATTCAGGTTCACCTTGCCACCACTCGCGATGTTGCTATCCTTCGCTCTAAGCAGTGGTTCTCCGTCGATGAGCTTCCTCAGAACATTGAGCTGCTCGGCCAGACCCTGACTTTCCGCCTCCAGAGCTTGGTTCGCTACAAGAACAAGGCTGTCTTCAGCAGCATCGAGACTCGAGGCCAGGTTCTTCTCGAGCTCCCCACCAAGGAGATCATCCAGGTCGGCAGTGTCGATTACGAGACCGGAGAGTCTCACGGAAACCCCGTCGTTGACTATCTTGAGCGTAACGGCAAACCTATCGACCAGCCCATCAACTTTGAGAACCCTATCCCTCTCAGTGGCAAGTCTCCTCTCGCCCTCCGAGCTCCTGCTTCCAACGAGAACTATGCTCGCGTCTCTGGTGACTACAACCCCATCCACGTCTCTCGCGTCTTCTCTAGCTATGCCAACCTTCCTGGAACCATCACCCACGGCATGTACTCCAGCGCATCTGTGCGAAGCCTCATTGAGACCTGGGCCGCTGAGAACAACATTGGCCGCGTCCGAAGCTTCCACGCCTCGCTTGTTGGCATGGTTCTGCCCAACGATGAGCTCGAGGTCAAGCTTCAGCACACTGGCATGGTCTCTGGTCGCAAGATCATCAAGGTTGAAGTTCGCAACAAGGAGACTGAGGACAAGGTTCTCGAGGGTGAGGCCGAGGTTGAGCAGCCTGTGACCGCCTATGTCTTCACTGGACAGGGTTCTCAGGAGCAGGGTATGGGCATGGAGTTGTACGCCAGCAGCCCCGTTGCCAAGGAGGTCTGGGACCGCGCCGACAAGTACCTTCTCGACGCTTATGGTAAGTCACATCAACAACTGCAGTCAGTATGCATCTGCTAATATTTCTTAGGTTTCTCCATTACCAACATTGTCAAGAACAACCCCAAGGAGCTCACTATCCACTTCGGTGGTCCCCGCGGTAAGGCCATCCGCCAGAACTACATTGCGATGACTTTCGAGACCGTCGCTGCGGATGGCAGCATCAAATCCGAGAAGATCTTCAAGGAGATTGACGAGACCACTACCTCGTACACCTACCGATCCCCCACCGGTCTTCTCTCGGCCACTCAGTTCACCCAGCCCGCCCTAACCCTGATGGAGAAGGCTAGCTTCGAGGACATGAAGGCCAAGGGACTCGTGCCCAACAACAGCACCTTCGCTGGTCACTCCCTCGGTGAATACTCGGCCCTTGCTGCCCTTGCTGAGGTCATGCCCATTGAAAGCTTGGTGTCCGTTGTGTTCTACCGTGGTCTCACCATGCAGGTTGCCGTCGAGCGTGATGCTGATGGCCGATCCAACTACTCCATGTGCGCAGTCAACCCCAGCCGTATCAGCAAGACTTTCAACGAGGCTGCTCTTCAGTTCGTTGTTGACAATATTGCCGAGGAGACTGGCTGGCTCCTTGAGATTGTCAACTACAACATTGCCAACATGCAGTACGTGTGCGCTGGTGACCTCCGCGCACTCGACACTCTTGCTGGCGTGACCAACTTCATCAAGATCCAGAAGATCGACATTGAAGAGGTCAAGGACAACATTGAGGAGGTCAAGGGACATCTCCGTGAGATCATTCGCGGTTGTGCTGAGAAGACACTCGCCAAGCCTACTCCTCTTGAGCTGGAGCGTGGCTTTGCTACTATCCCTCTCCGTGGTATCGACGTACCCTTCCACTCGACGTTCCTTCGATCTGGTGTCAAGCCTTTCCGATCTTTCCTTCTCAAGAAGATCAACAAGACATCTATCGATCCTTCTAAGCTGGTCGGAAAGTACATCCCCAACGTGACGGCCAAGCCTTTCGCGTTGACCAAGGAGTACTTCGAGGATGTTTACAAGCTGACCAACTCGCCCAAGATTGGGGCTGTGTTGGCCAACTGGGACAAGTACAACCAAGAGGAGGCCACTACCAATGGTGTTGAGGGCAGCGACAGCTCCAGCGGCGAGTATGAGGGTTCTGGCCGTGCTGCTTGAGCGACCAAAGAAAGAAAAGGGAACATAATTAAAAAAAAAAAAAAAAAAAAAGGAAAGAAGCCATGCATAGACATGTTATGACGGAAGACTAGATGGATGGATGATCATGAAGAGATTTTACAGATTCCCGGCCGAATGGTTATTTCGGCATGAGTATATTACGATGTAGTGTTATTTAGCTAGAGGGGCGTTTGTGTTTTTGGTGCTCCAAGTAGACAATTTTGAATCTTGGATGACATTTAGTTCATGAGTCTTGTCTCGCATCTTTTCCTTGATTGCTTGATAACGTGCAACCTTGTGATGTTGGGTTGCTATATTCTGTTGCACAAGTGAAGCTCATGAGGGTAATAATTAACGAGCTACAGATAACGAAATACCTGGTAACTCTAGATACCCTCGGGTTCGTCAACGTACTACCTTAACTTTTGACCCCACTGTTTCCGGTAGCGGTCGGCTGTCGCCGGCAGCCGGAGACGAACAAATGGTGGAGGTGGCCTATCAAGGGAACCAAGTCCGCTTTGGTCACTAACAAATCACAAACATAGATAGCTCCCGTGTTCATGAAATTGTATATAACGACCAAAGAGGAAGGCCTTTAGATTCGTTCTTCCCGCTCTCGTTCTCGTCTCTTCTTGTTCTTTCTGCTCCGTTCACTATTACATTATCTCGTTTGGCATCTCACATCTTATTCTGGTATCGCACATCTCATACCGATTCGGAGGTTCAAATACGAACGTGTCTACAATGACGGGCTTAAGAAAACAAGTTTTTGTGGGAACGTTTATATCCAGCAAAACTCCAAAAGAGCTGAACTATCATCATGATACGCTTGTATGTGTTGATGGAGAGGGACGGATCGTCAAGGTTGATACAGAGGGTGGGAATACTGAGCAGATCGGAAAGAGACTGCGTGAAGCCCTGGACTGGGAATTGAGCGAGGTAGATGTTCATATCGCTAAGCCTGGCGAGTTCTTCTTTCCTGGTTTTGTCGGCGAGTGGTTATCCCCCTCTCGAAGAAAACATACTAATGACTTCTAGACTCACATGTTCATGCATCTCAATACCCCAACGTTGGCATCTTTGGCAAGACGACACTTCTGGACTGGCTAGAAAAGTACACATTCCCTCTTGAGTCTAGTCTCAAGGACTTGAGCAAGGCACGTCGGGTGTATGGCTCATGTGTACGGCGCACGTTATCCCACGGAACTACAACTGCAGCTTACTATGCTACCATTGATGTAGCAGCCACGAACCTCCTCGCAGATCTCTGTTTGGAAATTGGACAGCGAGCTCTCGTTGGACGGGTCTGCATGGATAACCCTGATATGTGTCCAAGTTACTATCGCGATGAGAGCGTCGAAGAAGGCCTTGAGAAGACAAGACAGACGATTCAGCACGTTCAAAAGATTGACCCAGCGTTCAAGCTTGTATCGCCTGTGTTGACTCCCCGATTTGCACCGACTTGCTCAAGAGAGTCCATGAAGGGACTGGCGAAGATCCAAAAGGAGCTGGATCTCCCTGTTCAGACACACGTCTCCGAGAACGAAGGAGAAATCGATCTTGTTGCGCAGCTGTTTCCTGAGTCAGAGTCGTATACGCAGTTGTACGATGAATGTGGTCTTTTAACCACCCGAACGATTCTCGCACACGCGATTCACTTAAGCGAAGCAGAGGCCAAGTTGATTGCGCAGCGAGGAAGTAGAATCTCGCATTGCCCGTGCAGTAACAGCTCTCTCACCAGTGGCTCAGCGCGTGTACGCTGGCTGTGGGATAAAGGCATCACCGTTGGTCTCGGGACGGACATGAGTGGTGGATACAGCCCATCTATCCTCGAAGCAGCGCGTCAAGCAGCTCTTGTGAGTCGACACGTCGCCATGGGGGTGGACGAAGAAAAAGAGCGATGCAAGTTGACAGTGGAGGAGGTGCTGTATCTTGCTACTCGGGGTGGTGCAGAGGTTGTTGGGCTGGGTGATAAGATCGGTGGGTTTGAGGAAGGGATGGAGTGGGATGCGCAGTTGATTGGACTTGGAGGTGTTGACGAGGAGGGTGTGGCGGATGATGATGGGAATGTGAATGTTTTTGGGTGGGAGAGCTGGGAGGAGAAGGTTGCGAAGTGGTTGTTCAATGGTGATGATAGGAATGTGAAGAGGGTTTGGGTTAGGGGGAGGATGGTTCATGCGAGGAGGACATAGACTCAACGGATAGAAGCTATGACTGACCATCAATGTTATCTGGCTGGTAATAGACACGACAACACTTACACCGATACTCATTTACTGTCCTGTGACCCCTGATGTGCCAAGATCGGTGGCTTAAAAAAGAGGGTGTGCCACGAATTCATGATTGGATTGTTCCCCTTTATCATTTTGCTGCTTTCCCGCTGTCTGACAATACGTATCCCAATTAACGTAAATTCGAGTAATAACCTTGTTTTTTCTTTTTTGTCTAAGTCGATACGACAAAATCACGAATCATTTCATATTACCGTTCCTGCAAGGAATGACACTTTCTGTGGGGAAGACACGGCAGATTCCAAACCCTGTAAGTGATCGGCGGAGCTGAAACGGGACAGACAAGGGGTGCGGTAAAAATCCGCTCTCTTTGTGGTGCATTTCTCGCTGGGCTTTTTCTGTACTCGACGTGGAGGGAGATAATGCAAGGGCATGGATCAAAGACGTTCTGTCTGACTGGTTGTATAACCGCTGGATACATGACAAGACCATGCAAGCCGTCACATGAGAGAGAGAACATTTACTAAAAATAATCCATTTTTACCATCATCTCTTTGTATTTGTCTTTATCTCTATCTCTATCCAATATCTATTATACTGTAGTATTTGCACTACGAGCTGCCAAGTCAATTCTGCCTCAGCTGAGTATTTAACTCTCACCCATAGACCCGCCATACCCGTTGCATCATGAAATCAGGAATCAGTAAATTGCTTTCTAACCTCCCCTGTAATGGCTGAAGCTTGGCCGCCAATAACAGACACTCGTCACTGCAGGCCTCCCGTACCGTCCATTCAGAGACTGACTCACGCCTCCATCAATCGGCTCCTCCCTTCAGCCCTGTGTTGCCCAACGGGTTTGCTTTATGCTTGCTTTTTAGGTAGGGCACGGAGAGGGGTGGAGGGCTTGGTGCTGTAAGTATTTAAGAAGACGTTGTTCCCCTCTTTGTGTAAGCGATAGACTGGTGATATTATATGTGTGCTCTTGAGTAACATAGTATTCTGATACTAGCACATCAAGATATCTACACTTCCCCACCCCTCTGTCAACTTATCAACTAAAATGTCCACAACAACATCAACACACGGCCTAACGGCCACCGGCGTCCCAAAGATGCCCTTCTGGCTCACTATCCTCCGCGGCGTAGCCATCCTCCTCGCCCTCGGTGTCCTAATAACCGCAGCATACCATCTCTCCCTCCTTGGAAGCTGGGCACAATACTACGGCGGTTCTGGTCCGGCTGGCTTCCTCATCTTTGACGTAACCTTTCTCACACCCTCTTCTCCTAAGCAACAACTAACACCACCCCCAGGCTATCTTCACATGGCTCGTTCTTGGTTCCATGCTCGCCTCTGAGTACTGGGCCCCTCAACTCTACCTGCGTCTTCTCTTCTTCGGCGCTCTTGTCCTTGCAGCCATTTTCTGGCTTTCTGCTTGGGCTTGGGCTGCGGCATGGGCCGCTGATTTCTATCGCGTTTATGATAGCTACAGACTTGGTCGGGCGAATGGGTTTGATGCGTGGGGTGCTTCGTTAGCTGCTGGTGCTGCTTTGGGTGCTGTTACTTGGTAAGTTTGTGTATCTCTCAAGATGTGGCTATACTGACGTATCTTTCCAGGGTCCTCATTGTTGTCATCACTGTTTTCTTCGTGCGAGCCTGCTTGGCTGATCCTCATGACTCGTCGTTCTCGCCGAGACCTCAGAATGATGCTGAGACGGGCCAGCCCAAGCCCGAGGGACCTGTCTACACGTAAGCATTTAGTAAAGCACATGGATAAAAGTTGGAGGAGTTGAAAGAGTTGGAGAAGAAAGGTCCCTGTTGGTTATACCCATGAGCGTTGGATCACAGTTGCAGTGTGCTAGTTCATTTGGTCACAAGAGTGGAAGAGGCGAAGTTCAATGCAGATGTCTAGTATTTCTAGTCGAGCCTGTGAAGGCAACCTATACCTGATGACCATCTATGCCGCAATCTTGATTTCTCGTATTGCCCAATACTTTTTCATACAAGCACCAGCTTCCTATGGGTTCTATTCCGTAACGCCAATAACAATGTTTGAAGGATCCATTTTCTTCTCGCCTGTGAAGGCGAAGATTCCGTTCTGATATCGGGGGTATTTTCGCAACACCAATCGCACTGATTGATAAGTCATTCCTTTGACTTCTATAGAGAAGTCGTGCTGATAATGTGATAGTTGGTATTCAACGCCAACCACAATGTTAATCAATGCCTTTCTGACCTTGATGGAGAAGGTTCGTTCTAGCACTGCTGGTAAATATAGCAAATCCTTTTGGTCGATATGGTAAGGATTCGTCCTCTGCACTCGCTGTAGGACAGGCATTCCTCAAGGCCAATGTAAATGCATTAGTCAACTGCGCAAAGTCTTTGTGACACGCTGGTGCCCCTGATACTGGAGGGCTTTCAGTTGCTAGCATCGACTGCGATGTGCTGTAAATCAAGGTCTCGAGGTCTTTATAGTAAGACGATGTGCCAATGTAAAAAGAAAGCAGAGTGACAAGAAATTCGAGTAAAAACATTCTGTATGAGATTCATACAAGTGTAGCAGATAGGATCGTCTTCCAAGCGCATTGCGAGATCCTAGGAAGTGTTCAGGGAAGGGTTCGCCTAAGGTTTAGAGAAAGTCCTGCCCAAGCATCTCGGTAAAGGATACCTTGGAAGGGCTCATACCGCCATCTTCTGGGTCGGGATAAGTGTTGTGGTTGTCAGACTTGTGAGTCTGGAGATTGGGATTGTGCGCACGAAAGCTAATTTGATCCATTTCTCTGGTTTGGATAGAAGCGGCATCATAGTCTTGGGGTTGAACATTGAAGGCCCTGGCGAGTGCAGCACTGTCGTGGGGGTAGCTCGGAGGCTCACGATACCCGTAAAGTCCCAGGTTCAGGGCACTGGAGAAAATGTTATCATAGTCCGAAGTCTCCCCACCGTTGGTGTCACTGGCTTGGGGGCTTGGAGGTCGGCCGCCCAGGGCATAGGGATCAGTAGAGTCGATATGCTCAAGGCCAACACTTGGGTAGGGAGTGTCAAAATTACTGAATGTGGAGACAGAGTTGCCGCTGTTCATCTTGCGCTTCTTTGCAGGGTTTCCTTTGTTCTGGTGTCCGTTGTCGGGAACGGTACTGTTCTGGGCTCCTATGTTGGTGAAGTCATCGTTCTGAAGACCGAAGTTGGCGATGGTAGTTTCCTGAAGTGCGTCGTTGATAAAAGAATTGCCTTGAAATGCGTTATTGTCAAAAGCACCGTCTGGAAGCCCCATGTTGCCAAAGCAATAATCCTGAAGACCGTAATTGTTGAACGGGATGTTCTGAGATCCCTGAGACATGGCAGGGAAGTTGTCGACTTGGTCGTTATTAGGATACCAGCTATTTTCAAGAATAGAACCATGACCAGTGTCATATATACCAGCCATACTACCGGCATTCATTGCATCGGTAGCACCCATAACATTGCCAGCATCCATAGCAATAGTGGTGTTGATAGGTTCGATCTCGCCTTCGGTGCCGACATGAACACCAGCATCGGTGGTAGCCCCAATAAAAGAACTATCGTTGTGGACAGTGGGATTGAGACTGCCGATGGCCTCAATGTTGATGCAGTTATTGGTGTTCTCGCCAATGAGACTAGATGCAGCAGTAGCACCATTGCCCGCAGCAGAAGAGGTAGTGGGTTCGTCCATGAATGTTTCGGGATCAATGTGAAAGGTATCGGAAGTACTATTCTCGACACTCGCAAGGAAAGCCTCATCCTGGGATTCGATGGCTGCAATGATCTTTTGAACCTCTAGTTCTTTCTTGTCCCTGTCTGCCTTTTGCAGAGCCTAGAAACAAATTGTTAGTAGCGTATATTGGTCAGTAGGATGATGGCGTTCGACTTACGCTGAGTTCAGAGGTTCTCGTAGCTTGTTGCCCTGTCTTGAGTTTCTTAGCTTCATCTTTTTGAACCTCCTCCGCTCGGTTGACTTTGGCATCCATGTCATCCGTCATCGCCTTCTTGATAGAGTCAGGCATAACATCCCACTCTCGTGTATCGGCACCGAGGCTGATAGCCTTGATACGCCACCAGTTGGATTCGACCTGTAGGTCATTGACAAGACGTCGAAGTTTTCTGAGGCTTTCATCGCGTCGGTTGCGTGTTCCCTTCGCGGCGAGGTTGTTACGTTCGAGGTCGATCTGTTTGCTCTTCTCAAGGATGAGTTTGTTCTTCCGTGCAAGGATTTCATCGAGGCGGGGGTCAACATGACCTTCGGGGACCTTGTAAATAGAACCAACAAACTCCTTCGGGGGTTGTGGAGTAAGTGTAGAAGGGGGGGTGACGGGAATCTTAGACGCCTGAGCCTTGAGCTCAAAGTCGATCAGTTCAAAACGACGCTGGATCTCGGTCTGGGAAAGAGACTTGAAAGGTCCTAACCAAGCTTCATGAAGCTTGACGCCGCCAATCGCGCGTCTTACAGCATCAGGGTGAATCTTAGCAGGGTCGAACACAAACTGTCCTTGAGGCTGGATGGTAGCCTGAGCGATTGGGGCTCCCTGTTGCTCTTGATCCGGCATGGCTTGGGGTTGATTTTGAAGAGGCTGAAGCATAGCAGCTGTCCGAGCAGCGTTTTGGATAAGAGTCTTTTGCGTACTAAAGGCAGTGGAAAAGTCCTTGCGAATTTGATGTTTCATTCTGCGGCCGTCCCTGAACCTGTCAGTGAAACCGGGCAAGTCGTAGCAATTTCCAAAAGCAGGCTTCTTGCTAGAGGGGCCTTGCGATTGTGAACCTTCCACTTGGTCAATAGAACGCTTGCGAGAAGCCTTCTGTGGCTGCTTCCCGCGAGCTTTCTCGGAAAGGGGGGGCTGTGCCTGAGTTTGTTTGGGCTTTCGAGCCACCGGTCGAGGAGGTACTTTGAAGACAGGGGCTGTCTGGGCAACCTGAGGTGTGGAAGGTCGAGGTTGAGTGAGTCCAAAGGGCTGGGTAGATACTGGAACCCGATGAACTGAAGATGCCAAAGGGCGAGGTGCTCGAGTGACCCGAGGAGTGGCGGGCCGTGGAAAAGTGAGTCCAGAAGACTGAGGTCCCTGAGCGGCCTGAATAGGGGGTTGGGGAAAGGCGAGTCCAGAAGCATTAATAGATCCAGAGACCTGGGCAACTTGGGGTGTGGTAGGTTGAGGCAGAGCGCTTGTAGCAGCGGGAACATTTACGTAAAACTGAGGTGCCTGAGTTGTTTGGAGGTTAAGAGGTTGGGGGAAAGCGAGTCCGGAAGCATAAATAGTTCCAAATGCTTGAGTTGACTGAGGTGCAGCAGGTTGAGGCTGAGTGACTGCATTAGCGAGAGCAGGTACAAAATCCCCAGTTGCTGCGGTTGCTTTAGAGCCTCGACCAGCTCCAGAAGCCCTGGTCGTGAGCCTAGGAGCACGGGGAGCACGGGGAGCACGGGGAGCACGGGGAGCACGAGGTGCCTTGGGTGCCTTCGGGACTTTGGGAGCTTTTGGGGCTTTGGGGGCTTTGGGAGCTTTGGGAGCTTTGGGAGCTCTCTTGGTTTTGGTAACTTTACCAGTTGAAGATACTTGAGATGGCCCAGACGCAGATGTAGCTGGGGTGACCTGAGGTGCAGCGGGTTGAGGGAATGCGAGCACAGAACCTCCAGGAGGGGCGGCAAATCCTCCTATAGCTTGAGCGAATTCTGCAACTTGAGCTTCTTGGGTAGAGGGAGGTGGTGGGTAGTGATAAGCTGGAATCTGAGCCAGAGGTGGCTCGTTAGGGTAGAGTCTGATGCCTCCGTGTGAAGGAGGATCGACAGGAGGTTGGTCGGGCATCTTGTCGACGGGCACACCGTAGTACGGAGAGCAAATAGAGATGAGGGAGTAGACGATAATTGGCAATGATTCGATGATCAATATGTCTTGTGTGTATGTGATAAAGGGAAGATGTGAGGCAGTGAGTAGCTGCGCGATCGGAGGGCGGTAACTGGAGTGCAGTGATTCACTGCAGAAAGATAAGACGAAACAAGATGCTCGTGAGTAGAAGAGATCCCAAAGAGGAGATGCAGATGATAGAAGTGTGTTGTTAAGAGAGGGAAATTTTTTGTGATGTGCAAATGTTGGGTTGTTGTTGTTCGCTAGGAGGTGTGAGGGGGGAGAAGGGAAGAGATGGGAGATGGCAGTGGGTGGAGCAACCAAAAAGGCAGACCAGCAAACGCAGTGGCAGCAAATTAAGACCGCCCTGTCAGTAGACGCAGCGGGCAATGCAGAAGATACATGCTAGTGAATTTCCACAGGGAGATATCGTAGTGGCATAGGGGCCTATGGTCTCCTGCAGCTTGGTCACTACTATGTATAGTTCGCAAATGGGGATGGAATCACGCGTGGAGAGGACCTTTGCTACAGATAGACGCGTCTGGAGACGTGATTAAGAAAGGAGAGCGTAAAGGTCAGAGCACTAATAGATATGCCACGCCATCTGATACACTGGAAGGCGTTTTTGTTTGGCAGCCCACGTGAGCATTCCGTTACTCATTCCTCGCAATCTACCCTTTCAAATGTAATGGTGAACATAATATATATAATGTATCTATCACGGGTATATAGTATTTTGCGAATGATGCATGTCTATAGAGCTATATGACTGAGTGCCTCGCGGGACCCAATGCGTTGACGACGAGAGTGGAGGTTAGTAATATGGCACCGTAGAGCCTCCATTCCCCACGCTTATTTGAACGACATAGAAATAAACGGCCAATCGCTCTTTGGTGAAAACACACGACGTGGTTACTCGCGAGGGTGCACGAGGCGTGGCATGCAACGACAACAATTCTGGTGAGGATGCACTTCGATAACTGATATCTCTTCTTCTCCATTTAGTTCTGGTTATCCTCATGTAATGACGAACAATCTTTGGTGAGTTACCTATGCAATGGTATACCTTTTGTTGATCCCTTCATCAGTCTTGGTGATTTCCACACCACATGCAACAACTCGCCCCGTCATCGGCATCACCTGGTTTCCAAGCTTCCAAAACACAACTAAAACGACCTCTTGAATTCTATATTCATCGTGAGCTACTTATCGGAATCGTATCGATCGCTGCGCTTCGTCATCGCTAACTTGTCTCGGGGGGTTAGGTCGTGGATTAGACTCGCATCGTGCGTTTACATCGAAACAGTGCATCGGATCTTTAAGATACCAAGATTAAAAGACTTAGAATAATATTCTGTCCCTTTCGTATAAACAGGTCAGCTTTATCGGATCATTCTGGGCTGACTTGCGCAAATAGGGGCTACTGTTGAAGTCGGCTATCAGCAAAAGCGTCGTGGCGCTGTCGGGAAGCACGTCTACAGCAGCAATAAGAATAAAGGGAAACTGGAATTGAGGGGACAGATAAATCAATCAAAGATTTTGAGTCTACTAGGATCAATGCGTTCATTCGTTCAATCCATTGTTTTGCTGAACACACTTGTTCAGTTCACCACTACCTTCATCCTGCATCCGTGCCCTTTCTTTGAGCTTCACTGAACACTCACTCTAAGCGAATACCTTTGGAACTCTTCGCTGAACTCTTCTTTGAGCAGTTCCTTATACCATGACCAACAATAAATCACTCCCAAAAAGACACGCTACCATCAAGAACATTCAAACGATTAATAGGAATTGAATTTCAAGTGCCAAAAGACTTGGCTTTTTGGCAACTGATCGCTGTACGCTTCATGGTATCTAAAAGCACCGTGCCGGTCCCATACTCGAGTCCATCAAGGCCGTTATTCCCGCCCGAAAAGGAATGCCCCATCCCGTCCTATACGCCGCAGTACGTTGCCTCCTTTTCCATTTCTTTTCCATTCCGTGTCCTTGACCAGAGCCCTGCTCACAAGGCCAATCCAGTCCCATCCTTTGTCCATCGGTAAACCGCCAAAAGCTCCCTTCGCCGTTGCTGCTGCTCTCCCAGATCCTCGGGTACACGGCCTCGAACCTGAGCAAGAGCACTGCGCATAACTTTGCTGAATTTTCGCTATAATAATGTCAGTTTCTTTCGGCATGTCTTAGTTTTCAAAGAACTTACCTGGTATTCTGTGCTTAGAGTGACAACACATGCTTCGTGAGCCCGCACGATTGTCTCGCATGCCTTTGCAACACTGGGCGATGCCTCCGACTGCAGCTTATCCGCAATAAGCAGCAACAAGAACGATCCCTGAAGAAGATAGATACCGAAGAAGAACGGCATGAACTCCAGACCAGGATCGAATTCGAGAATTTGGTTGATGGCTTCAGCCGCCGCTACGGCATGACTCGTTGATGTGATGAAACCTTGAGAAGAGATCCACAGATCCTCATCGTCTAGCAAGTTGATGGGATCCCACTTTCCAGACAGAAGAATGTGCAAGACGTGCATCACATGAGTTCCATATGCGATGACAATTCGAGTCTGGATGTTGCTCTCTGTGAGGCGATTCGATCCGTTGGTGTGCACCGAATGAACTGATGGCGTGTTGGTTTCGGGAACCCCTGAGCGATCGTTACCCTCGTTCTGGGCGTCGACTCTCTCCTCTGCCGGTCGAGGCAGGTTCTTGTGCTCGAAAGCCTTCAAACTCTGCTCGTATATCTCCAGATGCCGGGTAATCTCTGCGGTTTGGGCATTCCACTCATGACCTTGACGAAAGCCGGTGCCGAAGCGCGGGTGGTTCTTCGCGTGGTGCAAGTCGACAATTTCACCCAGGATGGTCATAAGAGGAAGGAAGTAGCCAAATATACTATGGCCACGACACTCGTATTGGGGTCCATGAGGCTGTGTTAAGTCGGCGCCATATCCCTCTGGACTTGTTCCCAGCAAATTGGGATCGGTTGCCGAATTTGAGTGGCCGCTGAAATCGCCGTTCTGCCATCGGGCATCATCCATGGGCTGCAATAAACCCTGGCATTCGATATCGAGAAGGAATAGGGGGCGATTGTAACACAGCGCCAGATGCCTGTCGACGATATACAGGAGCCACCATATTCGGCGTCGCTCCTCGCGTTCTTCCTCACCAACATATCCATTACCACTGATGCCTCCCTCTGCGTCATCTGCAGTATCAGTGTCCATATTCTCTTGGGTGGCAGGTAATGGTCCAGGAGGGAGCTCGCGTCCAAGCTTCAGCTCACGAGCGAGACCCCAAGCAGCAGTCCACCATCTCATACTCGCTCCCTTGTACTCGCTGGCGGACACAACGACCGCCAAATGAATGTACGTTATCACGTCATCGAGACTTCCTGCCGCGCCAAATGGTCCTGATTCGCCACTTGTGGCATCCAGGCTGATTGACCCAGGCATAGCTACACCCAAACCACCAAGAGCAACACCATCAGCAACAGGACTAGGTGCATCACTCGGGGCTGTATGAATGAGCGGTCGAAGGAGGTAAACTGTGAGTTCTAGGAGCTTTTGACACGTCTTGGCGCGAGCTGATGGTGTGCTGGCGAGAAAAGGGGCGTCGCTCGTCTGCGCAGCAACCCACAGCATGCTTGCCAAGAGAGCTGGTTGGCATGGCCTCGGTCTCGTCTGATCAAGGAAATATCGTTTTCGGCATACGAACCCCAAAACATACGGTGACATTGGGTGCATCTGCGCTGATGACGAAGACGCAAAGTATAAGTCGATTAAATCGCACGCCAGCGGGATCGGTATAAGGTTGTTGAGATATGGCACTAATGGCTCAAGAACAGGATACCGCAGCTTCGAATTGCTGAACGCGGGAGGAGGAACTTGGGACTGGTATTGACCCGGCGGTGAAGCCATCGAGATACCCCATCCAGGCGATGTCCCCTTCCCCATCGAGTACCCCAGAGGGCTGGTTCCCATTCGAAATGATGAGTTGTTGGCAAAGTTGGGAGGGCTTTGAGCTTGCATCGAATACGGGAATTCGGCATAACCAGGCATGTTGCCACGTCCGTTAGAGGTATATGGCTGACCATTAAGCACAGGATTTTCGAGACCCTGCGACTCGTAGCCGTGTGCCATACTTCCGAAACCGTTAAGATCGAGACCGCCGTTATTATCCATATGTTCGCCATCCAAAGAAGAACGACCAAGGTGTGGTTGTTCGCTTATGTTGCCAAGGTGGTCGAGACCTTCTAGGCCTTGAGTATGTCGCATCACATCGTCGCCCGGATCTCTGCTCGATTTGCTGCTTGTGCTCGGATGTCGTTCATTCGATTGCTGTTCCAGTACCATATTCGAAGAGTCGAGTCCTTTACTGGCGGATTGGCCGTTCTCAGATGTCGATTCCTCAAGGTTCTGGCCCGTAGCAACCGCTGCAGCTTGAGCAGCAGCTTGCTGAGCTAGTTCCTTTCTCGAAGCCTTGCCTCTCTTCTTCCTTTCACGGATGTACTCGCACCCCAGGCCGAATTCTAAGGAGTCAGAAACACTTCATCAATGCCTTGACCTCAGTACCTACCGATACAGTGTGCGCAAGGGTGTTGGCCATCGCATTTTGTCCGAAGTTGATTGCACTGATCACAGGCTCGACTGATTCTTCTCCTGATGGGCCCTGAAGTATTGGAGTTACGTGGATGAACTCCATAAGGGTGTTGTCGGCTCTTTACTTGAGGACCTGACCTCTCAAGATGAGGGTTTGAAAGGGGTACGGCCTGCGAGAGTGGTTGAATCGGATATTGATGGCTCTGCCCGAGCGAATCCAGTCCTGTACCTGACATCGTGCTCTGCTGGACGTTTCCATCCGGTGAGATGTTGGAAGAGGTGATGTTCTGGTAAGGTGAAAAACGTTGAAGTGGATTAGACAACATGTTGCCGGTGCTCGAGTTCTACCGCCGATGCTGCAGTAGTAAGGGTATTGTGGACTCGAGGAGCTTAGCTAGGATCAAGGGATGGATATGTTGTGAGCTATTCCCCTCTCTTGGAGAGGACGGACGGGGACAGCTTCTCTGATAAACCTGGTCAGCTCGCCTTCCTGCAGGCCGAACTCAAATCAGTTTATGGGGAAGGGCTAGATGTAGGTAGGTAAACAGGGGTTTGAGTCTGATGACGGCTGCAGGCGGGTTGCAGAGGCATCAAATCAGAACAAGATCAACGCGCTCTGCTATTAGGGGGCAAATTTGTCGGGAAGCGGGGACCGCTGAGTGATTGACAAGGCATCTGACACCTTTGCATTATAGGGAGTGATGGGCACAGGGTTTTGAGGGTCCTGCCTCGTCTGTATATATTGCAGGGTGTAAGAAATGGGTAGATACTTGACAGGGAGAGTGAAGGGATTCGAGGTGATGAAGGTCGATTCAGGAGATGAGACAAAGTGAAGGCATACACTTACAGTACCCCGGTCGTCTGACGTCTCTAGCTGCCGTTGAAGAACTCTGGCTAAATAGCTTATTGCCAGATGCGTTGAGATTCGCGGCAATGTCGAGTGCAGTGCAGTTCCTATCCCAACTCGGTGCTTAAACACGAGTATGTCGCGGCAAGATGTTCGTCTTTGATGCAATTGATTCGGCGATTCTAGCTTTTGAGAGACAAGAGTAGGAAGGGTTCTTCACATCAAGATTGGTCACCTTATGGCTCGTTTTAAAGAGACCCAAGTGAAGTCAAGTCATGTCAGATCAGAAGACTGAGTGACTGACAAGTGGATCCTGGTGTTTGGCGTTGACCGAATCTGAGCCTATATATCTCAGAAACCCTGGAGTCGAGATTCAACTTTGAGGTGGAGAATGAGCTTACAAAGATCAGAAAAGAAGCAATTTCGATAATTTCGAATCGTCTTAACCAACTGCAACAAGAACAATCAAGTAAAACCAGACGGTGACGAAGGGAGAGGCGAGAGAAACCAGCGTCGTGTTTTTCTGGAGAAACCCCATGGCCCCTCGTGCGTGACTGAAATGTCGGGCGGTAGCATTACCAGGAAAACCTGAGCAAGGACTGGCTGGACTTGTTGGACTAGACGGGGCTCGTTGACAGAAACGGGGGAGTACTTTTACTAGACCAGCATGCCCCAAGAAGTTTCCGCATGCCAAATGGTTCGCTTACTACTCCGTACGGAGAAGTGAGGATCTAGCCTTAGTTAGACTCTAAGCTTGGGAGCGAGGTCCCGCCGAAGGTGGGTTGATGAACAGATGTGGAGTGGTGTAAGAGGTGGAGGATTTGGTACCATGGGGTGCCATTCGCACCAACGAATTGGCCTTAACCTGGCCGGTTGCATCTTCCGAGTGCATAATTAGAATTCTTTAATTAATGAGCATGACACTGTCACAACCAGGCTGGGGATGTCATGTTCGAGACGTGTTCTTTTCACCGGGTCCAACTCTAACCGCGTCTTGTCGCGCCTTGAGCCGTGAACACGAATTGGCATTAACCATTAAAGTAGGTAGACTAACCTGGGGAAATTGGTGATGGTTTCGTCTGGGGGTCGAAATGCAGAGGTGGCAGCCATCTCCAGGATCTCATCTTATTATCCAGACAACTGGACGGGCTGAGAGACGAAACAGCTAGGTAGCCTCCTGATCTGATTGCTGCCATTCTCGGTAAGGAGCTGTAGCACGTTCAAGCATGTGCTGACGCGCGAAGAACCGTTCATTGCCTTTGTTGGAAACCGGTGATGCTATCGATGAGCTTGGCTGTACGTACTGTAACTAGGTAGTTGGCTCTCTGCTGTCTGTCTGTCTGTCTGTCTGTCATTCTTTGACTCAGGGTAAGCCAGGGTGAGGGTCGTTGGATGTCGTGGCGTCGAGCGCGTGGCCGCCACCTGAGGCTCTTAGTCTCAGACACTGACACAAAGTCGACCCGGGCTTTAGGTTAGCCGAGGCTTAAAGTTGGCCTTGACTCGGCAGACGGGAGGGGGGGGAAATTGGGGGAGAGGGGATGGAGACTGACGGCAGGGTAGAGCGGCATTCATTGTCAAAATTACAGATGAGAAAGTGCCAAGTTTGGTTCTCGTGTTTGATGGTGAGATGCGTGCGTGCGGCCGAGAAGGATGATGAAGGATCTTCGGGCTTCGTTCCCAGGGCCTGCGATCCGTTCCGTCAACTGCCTAACTAGAGACGTAAGGGTATTTCTCTGCGAGGTGCGTATACCCGTGAACATATCATGGACTACAGTAGGTTAGTACTGTACATTGCATCCACAAAGTGGATGAGGCAGGCCAGGGCAGGCCCAGGGCAGAGCAGTAGGCCTAGGAATGGGAGGGAGGTGTGGACGAAAATGCTTGGGACTTTCCTATTGCTCTCAGTTCCCCGGATTTTCATGGTCGAGATAAGACAATCGACTTCGGGTCCATCGTCTGAGCTTGGATGAGGATGGACAACCGACAACCTACATAACCTACTAGCCTACCTAACGCGCGCAGTGAACCCCAGGTGATTGATTTACTATGCGCCTTCCTTAACTGTTATTAGTCTGACCAATGTTGTTTGGGGGACTCTGAATCTTTCCCCCAATCTCTGAGATCGAGCCCAACCGGGCCTGGCCAATTGAATTAGCTCTGTGTACCTAGGTAGGTTGGGGTTCGTTTCGGCTGCAGAGCTTAACTGAGATATTGTTCCTCTAATAAAAAGAGGAAACACTCGCGAAGTTGTCTTCCGATCCAATTTCTCTCGTTTCAAAATTTTCCAACTTAAATTGACTGTTCAACTTTTTGATATTTTGTTGTCAAACTCGTCATCTTCCCTTCCTTACAAATATCTGTGTAACCTCTATTGCTGGGCTATATCATTGGTAGCCTGCAGTTAACCCGGCGTTCGTGTCCGAATTTGCGCACCAATCAAATCTTCAAGAGCCCTGTCCTAATATGCAGCGGGAGCACGGATTAGACTTAATGAAATGTGTGCAAGGCTAGGCTCCAGCATAAGTCAAGCTACCATAGGCCTTTAGAGCATTGGGCCGCATGGCAGGGTCTTGGCCACCTGCCACGAGTTGGATGGATGGATGCCATCTCTCCCATCCACCATGTTTTCCCTACAACTTTGTACAATATGTACCTTACTTGCTGACCTATAGTTCCCTCACTGCAGCATTGCATTGCTCCTCCGCTGTCACTCACCTCTCCAGAAAGCTAATCTCGCCAATCGTTGGTTCCCCTCATGACGTCCACCGCCGGAATGTTTTGCTTGTGGCGCCGAGGGACGAACGGTCTGCCGGCCCGATTTCCCCACACTCGTCCCATCCCCCCTGTATGCTTTATGTACGGATGCATGTAGTGCACTAGACTGCACCGCGCTGCAATGCTCGTGCTGGTGCAGACTCCCTGGTCCAACAGCTCCATGAACTGACCCTTCAGTTCTTCTTGACACCATCTTGAACAGGACACTCACGCTTCCAGTGTGTGTGTGTATGTGTGTGTGCTTCGTCGTCCCTTGTTCCCGGGTACCACGTGGTTCCCTCTTACACAACCATCTACCTGCGTAGTGATCGAATCTTGAATATCGAAGCATCAATCGTTGTGTGACAGCCTTTACACCTCGTTTTCTGCGGTATAGTAGAGTTTATATAACCACTTTACCTGTAACCGCCTGAATCTCAGGTCGGTAGAACGGGCGGTGAACCTAGCTGAACTACGGAGAGCTGAGCCGGATATTATTTAATTGTGGTAATATAGCCAAAACTTACCATTTATGAGACGTCAACATCGACTCGACTTGGAAATCTGTCACACCGCATTGTGGCCAGTCATGTAATACGAATCCGCGACCCTTCACCTAATCTATCAAGTGAATTTATGTTCATGTTCCGACTAGAATACTTTTGACATCCAACTCCAAAACCATCTAGTTGCTGAATTCTTAACCCAAGTCGCCATTGTCGACTACGCATCAGTATTACAATATAATGCCAGCATTTGTCAAACCCCTTAATCTAAGCCCGGGAGCCATCCACCCCGGGATAGTGACGCTCCCAAACCATCAAGCGCTGCTATCTGATCGTTGGCTTCGCCCTGCATATTGCTGCTTTCCCCAGTGGTGTTAGGAGGGGTGTCTTGGCTGCTGCTGTCGCCAAACATGAAGACGGAATTGTCTTGTCCGTTGTTGGCCATCTGCCAGGCCTCAAAACTCTGATGCCACCTTGCGCTGTCGTTCAAGAACCATTCTTGCCCATCCATTCGCATAGACCGGTTAGATGTTGGAGGATTGCTGACAGGCGGGAGGTTTGTCCCGGTGTTTGGCATGCTGGTGCGGTTGACGGGTGCAAATGCCTGTTGATAGGATGCCATCGATGATGTAACAGGGACAGAACCCCATCCACCCATAGGCTCGGATCCAAACCCTGCGTTGGATCTACTCACAGGCATACCCTGCTGTTGAGTAAGAATGGTGTTCGTTAACGGGGCGCTTGTCGTCAGCATGGCGTCTGTTACAGATCGTTGAAGCTGTTGCATCGGTTGACCCAACTGTGATCGATTATACGGCGTAAAGGGGCTGTATTCACCCATGGGTTTCATGCCCAGACCACCATCAGAAAGGGGCGAGGCTCCCGCCTGCGAATGAGGTGATGGGACGTCAGAGGTGCTGTACGTTCCGTATTTTTCATCGGCCCGGTGAAGTACGAATGCAGCATCCTCAGGGAGTTCGCAATTCCACTTCCGAGCAAGGACACTCAGGATGCTCAGGGTTCTTCTTGCACAGAGCCAATCTTCAGCAATTTCCTCAAGGTGCTTTACTCCATGAGTAATATCCCTCCGAGCAGTCTTTTCAGGGAGGTTTAGCAAATGGATTGTACAAGCACTATGCACCATATACACTGCAATGTTGCAAATCTGACGCAAATTCCAAAGTTTCTTGTACAATCGGAGAAGCTTCGAGATAGCCCCAGCATTTGCTGTACAAATACGACGGGGTGAAACATGTGGCGGGAGAGGAGAAGAAGTTGGTGAGTATTTTAAGAAAGGCCGGAAGAGGTGTATGTACTGGAGATGGAAGAACATGCTACCTGGAGTCAGTTATTTGCGGATGAGTTGCTGAAAAGTTACTTACTGCATCAGAAGCACGTTAGGTAGCTGGCCATCTTTGGGCTCAAACTCCCTTGGAAGTTCCTTTCGCCACTCCTCTAGGCGACGATGTAGTTCACTCAACTTCTTGAGTTCTACGGTCTTTCCACTAGACCTACCAATGTGACTGGGATGGTAGAAGAAAGCGAGTAAATCACTACTGATCTCAGAAAGCTTCGACATCTGGAGAGCAATAGCCCGTGTTCGTGCTGGTTGTTTGAACGACTGGTCGAATCCGCTATCCGTATAAGGCGACCATGATTCCGCGTCCTCATCGGGGAACACATCGAATTTGGACACGTTGAATGAACTTTTGGGGATCTGGGGAAGCCTGCCGAGATAGTTGGACCAGCACTTGTCGAATAGATAGCAGCCCCAGAATGTGATTCGCCTGGCATCAATCTCATAATCACTCATTCGTTCTTTGTCCAGTTGGCCAACATCAAGGTTGAGGCCAATGTCTTCGGCCATGCGGAAACTCATTCCGCTGTAAACCCATCCCTTGGCTTCGCGGGCACAACCGGCTTCTCTTACCGACATGAGTGCCAACGCTTGAACGGTAACTAATCGAGGCTTCTCGTACTCGTCATTCTCAATAATCAGGCGCTTTGCTTCAGCGAAGAAGTGGTCACCTTTTGTTCGACTATCTCCAGGGGTACCATAGGCGCCAGCTACACTTGTAAAATGACAACCCAATGCGAGCATAGCATTGACCAAAAGTGAGGAGCAGTACACAGTGCCTCGTCCTATTCCAGCTTTACCCCTCAAAAAGTCTTGGAAGAACAAAGTTTTTGAAAGTGTTGTGAAGTAAGGGTAGTGCCAGTTGAAATACATGTTGATTAGGTGGGTGATGAGTTGAGTGTCTTGAGTGACGCGAGTCCAGGATGTGATAGGATCATCTCCAATTGCATAGTCTTCAAGATTCGGCTCAAGTTCTCCGTCGTGCGTCGGATCACTCAGATAGATAAGATGAGAGGTGCCTCCAATGAAGCGAACGTTGCCATTTTCCAGTCTGAGCTCGCCCATTTTGCGAGCCAGATCCCTCTCACCCTGCTCGGGCTGGTCGGTAGTATAGTTATCATTGGCTTGATCATAATCATCAGAATCATCGTTGGCTGAAGGTATTGTCGACTTCTGCTGTTGTGGCTGCTGCTGTTGCAGCTTGATAATATCCTCGGCGACGGCGTCAAGGCTGTTGCAGGTACGAATCTTCTGAACAATGCCTGATACATCGTCCTCTTCAGCGTTCAAGATGGCCTCGATTAAAATTTGCAAGGTTGAGTTGCGTGCTTTCATGCTGTCTACCTTCTCGCGATAGACGCCCTTACGACGATGGTCTGAGTTTGGATCATAAACACACTCAGTTCCGTATACGCTGGAGCATGCAGCGCAACTGGGAAGGGCACCGTCGCATTTCGATTTGCGTTTACGGCAGGCTATACAGGCCGTACTCACACATCGCCTCTTCTGACTGGCAGCGTCGGCGCCTCTGCGTGACTTCTTGCGGGTTGCCCCTTGGGTTGGTGCCGATGGTCCCGGTTGGACCGCGGTCTTGGGATGCGGCTCTTCCATGGTGTTACTGAGCAAGCGAAATCTGGAGACCAATGTGTTCGCAAACCCAACAATTAGGAGAGGTCAGGATAAGAGGCGGTCCAGATAATAAACAATCTTTCTGAAATCATATGACACGATCTTTTGAATGAATGTGCTGGTCCTTAGCAGGCCCACACAATAAACTGTGGGGGACGAAGTCGTGGTTAGAGGTTGAACGGGGATCAGCACTCGGCACAAACTAAGCGACTATGAAACCTTTGCGGTTGGTTAACAGGCACGGTTGCGGGTAGTACTGTAGTAGGACATGAGATTGGACAAGAGTTGGAGTTGAGTGGGAGTTGGAATGTGAGCATATGGTTCTCCTTAACACCTATTCCATCCTGAGGTTTTGTGTTTTGTAATCAATCATGGGTGGTAGGATGACAAGTTGAGGACGTCTGGCGAGTCGACTGCCAGCTCCCCGAGGACTTTTTTCTAGGGTCCCCGCCGAAGACAGCCCGAGGGTGCCTGATCAAAGTGAGGTGATTTGAGATGAGGGGATAATATGATGTGAACGATAGGCCCCGAGATAGAAAAAAAAAGGGCGATGGGTGAAGAGTGATGGTTAGGGAGGGAGGCGTGAGGTAGATTCCCTGTGCTTGATGAGGCCTAGACTCCAACTGCAGCTGATTAAGGTGAACTTGCAGGCGACTCCCGACTCCACCTGACCTGACGTTGACAGAAGGTTTCTTCAGGTACCTTTACTATTGGATTGTAGGGAAAGACCCTGAGGCTGTGTAAACGGCGGGCAAGGTAGAGTTAAAGCAAGAGAATGACTGAACTGACGTTGGTCAAGGAATTGAGTGGAGTCAAGCGTGGAGAGGGCCCGCCTTGCTTCGAGCTCTGGCGACTCAGAGAAAGGTGTTATGTAAGTCGACTTGCCTGGAGCCACCACTCTAAATCCAACATCATCTGGGTCTGGACTTGTTACTGTTTTGGTATAGTCTGAATATCCGGCTTTTGGGGAGAGAATGAAGGTAGCTAAGATAGCAGCTTATTTCCCAAAAAGTCAAAAACACCACTTGCTATCACATGAATGGGATGGGATATCCTCAATATAAATAGGTAATCGGCATCTTTCCTGCATGATCCCCCACCCAAGATCGACCAGCCAAGGATGTGGCTCCTCTTCCTTTGTACAGTAGCGGCCCGGGGCCCCAGGGTCACTGATAACGGCTGTGGACAAGTCGTTATGATAAGGTCTGAGGAAAGTGCTTAGATTGGCCAGAGAACGACATATCTAGATTATCTTCTGGACCGCATTCTTATCCACGGGTTTGGTACCGAGGAACCCCATCTGTGCTTCTTGTGGCGCCTCAAAGAATTATGGTTGGTTTGTACTACGTACTTTGTACCGCAAACCTTGCCCTGCCCCAATCAATACAAGGACCGCTCAGCTGCACTTGATCAGCTTAAGTCCTGCTGTACGCTTTGACTCTATCTTTTCGTATTCTATGCAGCCTTACTTCCCATCACATTTTTTCTTTCTAAAAAAGAAGAATAATAATACAATACAATGCATAGTCCTACCATGCCCTCGACAGTTGCTTATCAGGCGATGTTCGAGAGAAGTTTTTATCTGTAAGCTTCTGTACACCCAGCCACCAACACATCATGGCATCTATATTCAAGCTTTGGCCCTTCTTCAGCTGCCTTTGCATTGCTCTCAGTGGCTGATATATCAACAGTCCTATACTCTTGAGTGGCTGGACTCCCACAGCCTAACCAATACAGGTTGAAGTTATTTTTCGGTTTGATGATGCAGCTTTAGTTACTTTGGGCTAGATCAATCACTGTGAACTTTCATCTCAACCCTCCACCAATCTCGGTTCTCAGGAGAGTTCTTCAACGTTACGGACGGCATCTTGATCGCTATAAATCTAATCTCCACCAACAACTCAGTTCTATCGTATCAGATGTCATATGACAGCTATACAAAAGTTTCCTTACCAAGCCAAGATCAACACATGTTAGAACTCAGGGTCATCTTTCTATTCCTAAAAAAGCATCAACAAATGTATTTTTATTTCACGTTGGCACGGTGTCTCATAAGCTGAATCATCCAACACCCCAAGGATAGTGTACAATCCAGACTTGACATGCTTTTAACAGTGGTGATACATACAAGGTACATCCGGTTATCTACCGTACACTCTAGAAGGTGGTATATTACACAGGCACACCATCCGCCTAGCCAAAATTCGTCCCAACCCAAAACCAACAATTTCTTTTCATTAACCTCGCCCCAGGTACCAGTTATGCGCCAACTGGTTGGTCAAGTAACTGAAAGGTGTTGGAACTTCAGCCATTCCTTTCCTCGCTACGGGGTGGCGGAGGTAGACCGCGGCGCAGATGTTGGGGTTGACCTCAAGGTAGCGGGGGATGAAAGCAAAGGCAGACATGAAGGGGCGAGGGCGCCAAGGTGTGACGTAGGGTTTGGAGTGGTCGATGGGGTTCTCGGCGTCGTTTCTGAGGATGTTAACAAGGCGACGGATCTCCTCGTTGGTCAAATTCTCAGTGGCCAGGATGTTCATGGCCCGATCGCGGTCTTTCTTATTTGTAATCCCTTGAAGACCATTCTCAAGGACCTTGTTCTTGAACTTCAACTTCTTTTCTTCCCTCTCCTTGTTGCTCAATTTTGATTCTGACTTTTCAGCTGGTGGTTCATCCGATCCCTCGGCCGATGCTTCAGCTGTAACTTCAGTTGATTCCTTGGCTGGTGTATTATCAGCCTTTCGGAACGCATCTACAGATTCAAGCTTTGTGATCTGAGCCTGAATCTGCTTGAGGAGTTCCCAGGCGTCAATCTCGCGATCCTGGGGAAGTGAGAGGAAACGTTGGGCAGTGTCGCGGAATAATCGCAGATCTTTCTTCTGCTTAGCAGACAGGTTCCTCACATCACCCTTAAGGATCTCTCGTGCTGTCGTTCGGAGGTTCTTGACACGGTGCAGCTGTACCTCACGCTCAATACGCTTGCGAGAGTGCTTTCCAGGGGTCTTGGCATCGACAGACTCAGCTTCCTCTCCATCCTTGGCGACGGCCTCAAGGACCTTAGACCGCTTCTTGAGGCTGTTTTTTCGAATTGCCTCTTCTTTTCGGTCGAGCATCTCCTTCTCGTTGCCTTGCTGTGCTGTTGACTCGGGCGTCTTTTGTTCTCCAGTGCCGTACAAAACCTTCTCGACCTCAACCTGGAACATATCACCAGGGTTCAATGCGTACGATGGGTGGACCATCTATCAAATATTAGAGTTATTCTTAGCGGAGATGTTACGTGAATCCTACCTTCTTGCCGTTGACCTTCACAGCGCCGTGGATAATGAACTGACGAGCTTGTCGGACACTGCTGGCAAACATAGCACGGAAAACTGCAGTATCCAGTCTTCGCTCCAAGGGTGCAAAAGTCATTTGCATGTAAGGTGTCATGTTCTGGAAATGCTCCGAGAGCATCTCATTCACGTTGCCAAAAGCTCGGCCACGTTGAAGGGGATGAGAAGGACTTCGAACTGACGTGCTGCCGCGGGGAACTCGGGAATAGGACTCGGCTGTCACATCGGACGTCGCCAGGCCTGAGCCACGACCAGCGGCCTGCTCAGAGCCATCGTTGGCGGCAAGGTATTCGGGGGGAAGATCGACAGCGGATAGAAGACGTCGTGAGAAGAGCCGCACCCATTTCTTTTCAGAGACGTGCTCGCCGTGGTAACCTCGGGTTTTCGACTTGGCGGCCCATTTCTGCTGGAAGAATGTCGCCCGGCTGTTGACTGGTGGCTCGCGGCCGGACGCACGAGCGATATTAAACAGGTTGTACTTGTTCCATGACTGCCTGAGTTTCTATATTGTATGTCGGTTAGCAAGGTAAAATTCACCTCGCGCGGGGTGTGACCCAGCCAGGATGGGTCAATTGGAGTAAAAGGTTGAACATACCGGTCTGGTAAGACTGTAGTATTTCGTAGGCCGACGCATATTGACAGATTGAGACCCACGGTGCTGGAAACTGGCTCGTCGTGGTTGTCTCTGAGGAGCCAAATTTTTGGCATCAATTACGCTCGATCATCGGATTATCCCGTGGCTCCGGTCGTGGTGGTTCAATCTCAAGTCGTAGGCTTATGTCAGCTGGGAATATCGGAATTAGTGGGGCTCGATTGACTTACACACGAAGAACGCGACTCAATTAAGCCCGACGCGTCGCTGACCCGGAGACGTCCCTGGAGAATTAATCAGTCCCACCAACAAGACCTTCATCTTCACAATCCTTTGATAACGAGATTTTTCCTTTTTACTTAGTCTAAAGAGGACACTCAAGATGTTGTCAGCGTCTTCACCGATCACTTTCCCCCATTCACCTCCTACAACAAAACGCGCCAAACCCCACGATCATGGCCCTCCTAAACCGAAAGCTCGAGTTCCATTCCTGGTCGAGGACGACTCCGATTCCGACAGCAACGAGGAAGCTTCAGAATCTACTCATGTAGCAAAACGCCTTATGACCGACGATCCACGAGAAAAGCCTTCGGATACGATAGTTGAAGCCGAGCCTTCAACCATTGATCTAGTTGAGGAGGAGCAAACCTCGGACACTTCCGATGCACAAGTTCAAAAATCAGCACAACCAAGCCAAAGACCAATTTTCACGACTCCAATATTCAGCCGCTTTTTGCCACAATCGTTCAAAGCAACAACTTGCAATGGCAGGGCCATAACAATCAAGGAGCGCAAGGCGACCGCGGCACCAACATACGAGTCGATGGTTGCGGCTCGGTCAAAAACAAAAGAAGGGCGAGCAAAACGAAGCTACTACGGTATTGATATTCATAACCTCATGAACGCGGCGTCTGCCGAGATTGAGAGTCGGAAACAAGCGAAACCACAGGAACCCAATTTGCCAATACAAACAATCGAACCACAACTATCGATCCGAAAAGGAAACAAGAAAACCCTCTTATGGACAGAGAAATATCGAGCAAGGAACTTCATGGACTTGTGTGGTGATGATGGCACCAACAGACTGGTATTGCGATGGTTGAAGAAATGGGATCCTGTTGTATTCCCTGGAGCCGCAAAATCAAGACCGGTGATAGCCAGACGACCTGGCGCAAAACAGCAGGAGGAGGAGGAGAAGCCTCACAGAAAGATCCTGATGCTGACAGGACCTCCGGGATTGGGAAAGACAACGTTGGCACATGTCTGTGCTAGACAGGCAGGCTATGAAGTTATGGAGATTAACGCTAGTGACGACCGAAGTCGTGATGTTGTCAAAAATCGCATCCGCACAAGTTTGGGAACAGAAAGTGTCAAAACAGTCAGCAACCGCAGGGATGGAGACGGTCCTCAAAAACTGGCCAAGCCAGCATGTGTCGTGGTTGACGAAGTGGACGGTGTTGTATCTGGTTCAGGGGGTTCGGGTGAAGGTGGCTTTGTCAAGGCACTGATAGACCTAATACTCCTGGACCAGAAGAATGCATCAGGTGCGTCTACAGAAAATTACGGACGTAAGAAGAAGAAGGGCGACGACTTTCGATTGCTGCGTCCCCTGATTCTTATTTGCAACGATGTGTATGCCCCAGCGCTTCGACCATTGCGGCAATCCAACCTAGCCGAAATTATCCACGTTGGCAAACCAACCATGGAGTCGGTGGTGACCCGACTAAAGACCGTCTTCGAGAAGGAGGGAATTCCTTGCGAGAAGGACGCTGCGCGAAAGCTGTGTGAAGCAGCCTGGGGTATGACGAGTGGTATCGATGCCAAACGGGGAGCAGAGAGCACAGTAGAGGGTGACCTTCGAGGTGTCATGGTCGTCGGCGAATGGGTCGCTGGACGTTTTCGGGCATCGGATCTCAAGGGCACAAACCATCTCACTCGGCAATGGCTGGAGCGCAACGTCCTTCAAGACCTCACTAGCGGCGCTGGCGGTGCTCGTGGCTTGGGCCGTGGTGGTGTCAAAGATATCGTATCCCGCCTCTTTCAAGAAGGAGGAGGCTTTCCAAAGCAAGCTATGAACCTCTCCGAGTCCAAAACGCAGCATGAACAACCGCAGACCGAGCTGGGCTTTGGCGAGTACCAGAAGAAGCATGCTATGGAGAGACTGCGACAAATGATTGACACAAGCGGCGAAATTAGCCACATCATGACGGAAGTGTTCGCCGAATATCCAAATCGCGAATTCAATGACGATCTTTACCTCACCAAGCCCAACCAGGCATACGAATGGATGCATTTCCATGACACATGTCAATCACGTCTCTATGCCAGCCAAGAATGGGAGTTGGCACAATATCTCAGCCAGCCTGTTCTAGCATGCCATCACCTCTTCGCATCTCCCAAACGATACCTCCCCAGCATGGGCTACGATCGTCGATGGGGCGCTGATGCAGAGGATGACTCTGCGTCTCCGCTGCCCTTTTCTGGTCCTCGAGCTGACTACCAAGCATTCGAAGCAGAACGTCAGAACAGGTCTCAGCTTCAGGCTCTACAAGGTCAACTCCCACCTACGCTGATGCGTTCGTTCCGCAGTGCTGAAGATGTTGCTGCCGAGTTCCTCCCGTACCTTGCGCGCATCGTGTCTCCGGACGTCAAGCCTGTTGTCGTAGGTGGAAGTCAAGGTTCCACGGCGAGTGTGCGTAGGGAGAGTGAACGCGTCATGGTCAAGCGTGCCGCTGAAGTGCTGGCTGAGGTGGGCATCGAGTTGCAGAAGGGAAGAATCGAGGGTGATTCTCTCAGTAATCGGGCACCGCAATATGTGTACCGCATGGAACCGTAAGTCCCCTGCATCTTCACAAATGACCTCCACTAACATTACCACAGGGACCTCGATGTTCTAGCAACATTTGAGACGGGCGCATCACTACTTCTACCCTCTGCAGCACCAACCCGTTATGCTGTTCGTCAAGTTCTCGACCAAGAACTAAAGCGAACGCTAATAGAACGAGAGGCTGTCGCCCGACAATCCCGCTTCCAAGCTGGTAACCTACTCGGACACACCGAGCGACTCAACACAGAGAAACTTATGGCTTCCAAGAAACACGCGCTCGAAGAGGATCCGCAGGATGCTACACCCATCAAACGTGATTTCTTTGGCCGAATTATTGAAGCGCGGCCACTGGCTGAGGGTATGGGGAATACACCACAGCAGCAAGCCAAGAAGGAGGAAAAAGAGCGCAAGGTGTGGGTGACGTATCATGAAGGGTTGAATAATGCTGTGAGAAAACCAATGTCCTTGCAAGAGTTTATGAGAGGCATGTAAGAACAGGGTCTAGTTGGAGGGTAATGGATATGTCAGGGGTAATGAATCAGGTTCGGCATTGGTTGCATAGCGAGGTAAATTTGTCAAGGTCTTTGTATAGAATTCAACGCTCTAAAGTAATTCGTGTACTCTAAACCAACTCTACGTCTAGATGTAACGTCACGGAACAATATCCAAAACAATCTTTATCAATCACTTGTCCTTTCTATAGCTTCGCCTTGAGAGCACCCTGGTTGGGTCCAACCTTCGGTCTCTGGGCCGGGACGGCGAGCGCATCATACACAGTCGACGATAGGTTATCCGAAGGCACGGCAGAGTGTTGGAACAGACTTCGCAGATCAAGCATACCAGGATGCAAATCCTTGATGGTGCTAGCACCGATGAGACGCATATTCATCTCCATCTCATCCTTAAGAAGTTGCATCGCTCGAACAACACCAGCCTCACCATACGCGCTCATGGCGTAAAGGAAAGGTCTGCCGATACCAACACCGCGGGCACCTAGGCAAAGAGCCTTGAGAATATCAGTTCCACGACGAATTCCGCCGTCGATGAAAATTTCGATCTTGTTCTCAAGGCCCCGCTCGCGCAGGACCGGCATCGTCTCGGCGAGGACTTCAATAGCGGATCTCGCAAATTCGAGCTGGCGACCGCCGTGGTTAGAGAGAACAACGCCCTGGCAGCCGTAGTCAATAGCCTTGAGGACGTCCTCCACACGCTGAACGCCCTTGAGGATAATAGGCATGGATGTGATGCTCTGGAACCATGCGATGTCCTTCCAGCTTAGGGCAGGGTCAATAAAAGTGGAAATAGCTCGCGCAGCACCCTGGCTATTATCCGTATCCGTACCCTCCTGCACATGCGATCCCGGGTCCGTAAACTTGGAGCGCATGTCCTTCTCTCGCCTCCCAAGCTGGGGCGCATCAACAGTGATAAAAAGACCCTTGCAGCCACGCTTCTCTGCATGCTGCACGATCTTCTTGGTGATGGCGCGGTCCTTGTTGACGTAGAGCTGCAGCCACTGAATCTGGTCGCCAGCCTTTGCGTCGACGATCTCATCGAATGAGCAGGAAGCGAGAGTAGGGATCATCTGGATGATGTTGTGCTTTGCTGCAGCACGGGTGAGGACGACTTCGCCCTCTGGGTTGCCTAGTTTGCCGAGGGCGGTGGCTGTTACGTAGACGGGGATGTCTGTTTTTGTGCCGAGCATTGTGGTTGAGAAGTCGATGTTTTCTACGTCGACGAGGATTTGAGGACGGAACCAGATGCGGTGGAACGCGCTATGGTTCTCACGCATTGTCTATCAATTGTCAGCACAATATTCACTGTAAGATCTGGAGAGACTCACGATCTCATCGTCAGCAGCACTGGAGTAATATCCCCACGCAGTTTTTGACATGACACGCCGAGCAACAGCCTCAAAGTCGAAGAGGTTGTAGCATTGCGACAGAAGAGGCTTCTGCTCAATGCGCTTCAGACGTTCGTCCTCCTCGGGGTCGATTTCCTTCTCCTCCTGCTGGACGGTACCCATATCGACGGGACCAAGATGCTTGGAGGCATCGAGATACTTGTCGAGGGTGTCGGGAGGGTGAATGGGGTCGAATTCTTCAGTGGCATCTTTTCCCTGGGGTGTGTTAGTGAATGCGAGGAGCCTAATAAAAAAAGCCACACGTACAGCGTATTTGAGGATAATCTTTTGACCTCCAGGGTGTTCTACAGGCTGTCAGTCTTATTCACTTTTCATTTCATGAGCGCATCTTACCTGGTAGAAACTCTGTCACATCATATGCTTTACCCTGTCGCAGACCAAGTCAGTAAAAGTAGCCAAGTCGCAACTCAATCCATGGTCTTCATACGTGAACAATAACCCAGCACGACTCTGCGCTGTTGTGCTCGGCAACCTCGCCGCCCTTTAGTACCATCTTGACTGATTCGAATAGTTGTTATGTTGAAGGAGCGCGCTTTCAATCGAGGAAAAAAGAGGAGCGTTGCCTTTTGTCCGAGGTAGAATGACGAAATAGGTTCCTGATCGACAGGGTATAGGGTGGATGTGTGATCTCTGAGGATACGTCAATCAACCGTCAAAAAGCCCAGGATGGAGAAAGAAAAGAAAGAGACAGGAAGACAAGAATTGAGAATGAGAAGAAAAGCAAACAAATAATTGCTTGAGACCTTGAAGAAGAAGGTCGGGTAGGCAGGCAATAACGGGAAGCGGAATGAAGCCGAGTCGGTTCGGGGACAAGACCGGTCTCAAAGTTCAACCTCTCGGTTGAGCTCAAGTCCAGTCAAGTCGGGTGGCTTCTGCTTCTACTTCTGCTTTTGCTTCTGCGGGGAGTTAGGGGAGATAACTCTCCATAAATTATCCTTGAATAGCCTCTAAAATCGCCTGTATTACTTTCAATACCCACCCACCTTAGTTGGGGTTGTGCAGCTCGGGCAATCGGGGTAAAAGCATGCGGGGTCTGGGGGGGCTTTTTAGCCTCATTCCACCAACGTTAGACCGCTACATACTACAACCTCGGCATAAAGCGTGGCGAGTCTAATCTTCGATAGATACTCAACGTCTTGGCAAGATCAAACAAATGTGAGTTACAATTCTTCCCTCTATATATAGTGTTCTTTTGTGGCTGTAATGTTTTGGGTCGCTCCAGCTCTCCTTCATCACTGTATCCCCCTCTTGAGTCAAGACGATACGCCATAGCCAAACACTCTTTGAAACTCGTTTCAACACTCCCAGGAGTGTCTATTCACTCGCTCTCGCATCTCAAGCCCCCAGCGCCTTTTGGTAAGTTTCTCCAGATAACCACCCGCAGCCCAAATTCGTTTTCGCTTCTCAATTATTTCCATGCATTTAGTCCTGCCCAAGGATCATTTTGTTGCTGGTGCTGCGGTGCTGCTGATTGAGGATGAGCGCTTGGCGGATAGGCACTGTTTGGATGCGCACTGTTAGGCTGGTTTCCATAGTGAAATGTCTGCTGAGGTCCCAGCGGCGGTGGCCCAGGTGGTGGGGGAGGTGGCACGAATCCAGGAGGCACATAACCTCCCTGTGTGGTTTGCGGTGTCGCTGCGGCTCCGTAGCCTCCGAATGATTGAGTTTGTCCGAACGTTGTCTGGTTTGGAGGCGGTGATGCAGGGCCCCGATAACCACCCATATTAAACGACGTTTGATTCGGAGGAGGCGACGTCGGTCCTGGTGTACGTCCATACTGGCTTGGGTTATATGTAGGCTGGATAAAAGTGTTAATGGGAGGCGGCCCGAACGACTGCGTTGTTGGTGGCGGAGAGAAGTTCTGGTATGCTTGTTGTTGAGCCAATGTCTGCTGCTGCGTCGGTGGTGAATTTGGCGCCTGGTACTGTCCTTGATAATTGGTTTGCGGGTATCGAGGATTTTGTCCTTGCTGGTACTGGGATGGGGGCGTTGGTCGATTCTGAATCTGGGGTTGCGGCGATGACTTGGATGGGTCTATCGACATTCGGTCCATCAGTCCCCTGAGTCTCTCTCGTTCCATCTCTGCCTGCGAGTTCTTGCTTGATGACCTCTCCTGCTCAATCTGATTGAGAAGTTGCGCTCCCTCTGATCTACGATTGTTGACAAAGCTGTCGACGTTCTTCTCCAAGCTTTCCACAGTCTCGCGCATCTCCGTGTACCAGTTTTTGGCGCTCTGTAAACCTGCGACCAGGTCCAGGAATTCCTGGTACGCTCTCTTATATCGATTGATAACTGACGATCGCTGTCGCTGGATAGCCTCGTATTTGCTCTGTTCCGACTGGACTCGTTTGTCTTGTAGTAATCTGTTGAAGGTGCCTGTGAGCTCCTTCATCAAGGCTGACTGCTTGTGGTTGGCTTGCAAAAGCCGATTCTGGTGGGGCCGGAACTTTTCCAACTCTTGCTCAAAAAGCTGCGTCTCATAGTTGGATATGGACTTTTTGTTCAATATGAGGATCTGCGAGATGTCGTCGTTATGAGCCTAGCAAGGTTAGTCTCGCTTTTGGGTAGTCACTCTGTCGCTTCGCTCACCTTTTCCTTCAAATCTTTTAATACCTGGTTTCGCTCCCGCTTGATAAGGTTAAGCTTCTTTAAGATATCCTCCACCCTGTTGATCTGATCTATAACACTAGGTCCTTCTTCAAAATCGTCATCCAAAAGATTGGCCTGTATGCCAGCAGGGCTCGTCGCATTGCTTCCTCTTGCTCGCGCCTGTGCAACGGCACGCTGGAATAGCTGATCGACTTCGCCTGATTGGGCAGCCCGTCGCATCTCATCGAAATCCATCTCGTTTTGTCGAAGCTTGCCCGCGAGTTGGTTATCGCTCCTTGATGCCTCATCCAAAGCCTCGCGATAATGACGAATATCACCTCGCAGCGTTGTTGTCAGTCTTGAGCTAGGTTGCTGTGTCCAGTCGTTTTCGTACTTGGAGCGCATCTTCTCACAGACGCCCTCCTCCATATCGAGCTGCTTTGTGCTCTTATCAAGAATGGAGAGGATAGAATCCTTTTCCGTCCTGAGTGAATCGAACAAAGTCACGGGGTTGTCTTGGTCAGAAACGTCAGCGCACCATTGCCGGAAATCCTCGTCAGGTAAGATATCCTGATCAAAGCCGCCCTTGAGTACTTGCAATGCTCCTGGGAGCCTCAAGTAGTCTAGACTGGCTGCCATCTCATCGTTGGCAGTCTCTACTCGTTCTGCCTCAGCTCGCACAAGTTTGGCCTTTTCTTCATCATACAAACTGGCTGACTCCGTGACAGCGAATGGCACAATTTTGGCAAAAAGATCAGGCCCAGTAATTCGTTGAATGTCTTGGCCAGCGTACAACTCGCTGACAGGAATAGGCTTTGCAGCTGGCAGTTTGGCGACGGCCTCCAAGCTGGCCTCGGCAGGTACTTCTTGGTGGTAGACGTAGTCATTATCCCTCAAAGCACTTTGTAGCTGGCTTTGAACTGTTGAATGATGTCGTTTAGTGATTTCCTGAAGGAATCCTCCGCAGTCGGCACTCAGATTCGAACTCATAGGAGCTGAGCTAGGAAAGCTCCTGGCGATACGCTCCGCTTCCTTTGCTTGAGCCTCGGCAACTTGTAGTCGTCCCACAGAGATACCATGCTGGTTGGCCTCGTCATCTGCCAGAGCTTGGTAGTATTGCGCCATAGAATTCAGAAGATTAGTTTTAATCTGGTTCCGTTAGCTCAACCGAAACATACCGCGTGGTGGAAGACCAATATACCTGTATCATCGACAACCAAACCTTCTCGAAGATGGCTTTGTTCACATTTTCTTGCACGCCTTCGAGAGCTTGGCCGTATAGATAACCAGCCTGCGAGGCTAATTTTGCAAGCAATCCAATCTTTTTCTTATCAGCAATTTGTTTTTCAAGGAATACTTCCTGGGCCTGCGCAAGCATGATATGAATCATGGCTTTGACAGTTTCTCTGCTCAGGTCAGAAGATGGCGCATGAAGAAAGTTCTCGTTGATATAAGTGAACATGCCAGCCGAAGCTTGAAAGTTGTGGTAGGCAGTTTTGAGAGCGGATTCCTCGGCACGATCCTGAGCAGCGGCGTGGCAGGACAGAACAGCGGAGATGTTGAAGATGATGGAGGCTTTTTCGAAAGCGAGTGAATACTGTGCGGTAGACTTGTGGGTGAATGCGTCAAACCTAATCATAGGAGAATCAGTACACATCAAAAGTGACCAAGCACATCATCCCTAGCCGGATGTTAGCCTTGAGGGGAACGAACCATGTGAAGGATATCTTGATATGTTGCTCGTCAACTGGAAATCGCAGGTCGAGAAGCTCAAGCTGTCCATAGTATCGATAGAGCATATCTCTTCCAGATGTGCTATCCTTTCCTGCGCCCCGTACATCTTGTCTCAAGCGATTCAGGGTTGCGCACTCCTCTGCATAGCGTTCGGGATCATCGCCATAGGTATCGCGTATATAACCCTTGAGGGGCTCAATCCAGTCAATCTCGTTGGTAGCCTTCAGAGGCACCGAGATCATCGGAGACTGTGCCATAGCAGGCAACAGCTAACGGACGAGTAGCGTAGCGGCGCGATCGGATCAGGCTGCGGATCGAGGCGGGTAGGAAGAAAGGTCCGTGAGTGATATGCAGCTCCGTATGGTCTGTCGGAGCTTCGAGTTGGGCGGTCGCACAGATGCAGCTCAGGGTTGCAGGAGATGTCGGCTGAGATGGCCAAGTAGAATGAAAAAGGAACGAGGTCTCTTAAGGTCGAAAACGATAATCAGTTGGTCGCTTGAAATGCGACCCGATCTATGTAGCTATATGGCTCGAAGTGCGTGGTAGGAGCGGGAGCAGGAAGCAGGTCGTAGGACGATGATTTGGGGGTAGCGGGGACAAGCTACAGTAGGAAAGCAGCTAGAGGACGCAGAGTCAAATAAGCTCGCAGCTGGTATGCGCTGTTGACAGGGGCCGTTGGCAGGTGGTGCCGCGAGAATATGTCAGCAGATACCTCAAAGAAGCCGCCGCAGTCGATGGTGAGTCGTTCCGAGGAGATTGTAAGGGGTGAACAGAGACAAGTCGTCGTTTAAGGTGAGTTGAAGGTTGAGATCGAGGTCAATGGAGAGCGGGGTCCGTCAGGCCCAGTTGGCGTACGGCGGTGACGAAATAGCTCCAGGGGGGTATCGAAGCGCGGTAAGGGTACTTAAGACATTAGGTAGGGTATTTGTCACATTCGGTTGAGGGCAAGCGAAAGCACCGCAGTTGAGAACAGTGAAGCAGATGAGGCGGATAAACATCCAGACTCGTGGCGAAGGTCGAAAGACGGCTAATTTGGAGTTGAGCTGAACCAGCACCTTCTGCTTTTGGAGACCACCTCACCAAGCACCTAGGTTTAAGGTATCAAGTCATAGCACTGCACCTTAGTAGACACTACGCGGACATCGTATTTTAACTCAGCAGCGTAACCTTACGACCACGTTTTAATTCATGGATGCTACAGCATTCAATATGCGACAGATACTCATCTACCGTCGCCACTGGCTCTTGACCCCCCATCGCCGTCTCATCGGGGCATCCATCTCCACTCAAGCACCCCAGAACATGAGTTTTTAGTGCCTAACCGCATCAACAACCGCCTGATGGACCATCTTAGGCCCAATATCAACAGCCAGTAACGTTGCAAAGGTGCCTTGTAAACCACATCTCGTCCCGTATCTTATGGCTCGACTATTCCTGGCTTGTCTAAGCCGCAGTGATTAACCGCCGCCATATTGTCTTCATCATCTTGATCCCGCACTATCACAGACCGATAATAATGTCGACCTCGATCCATGTTGACATTCATGGGCCGCATTATTGATTACCTACGTGGGATAAGTGCGAATACTGGTGCCTGTTGAAAAGTTTTATAAAATGCGTACGACTATCTGATGAATATTTCCAGGCATCTAATTCTCAACCTATGGGTCTAACCAAATAGCTCTCAAGGACAGGCTCAATTGCCAATCCTCATATCACGGTCCTAATGGTTTCCGGTGATCACTACTGGGGTCTGAGGACAATCACAAGATAATTTCTCGTCCTCGGCCTGGCAATGCCATTCGTTCAACTGGCACGCCAAAATGAAGCCCATCGCCAGCATGTACGCCAAGAGCAATCCTTTTCCAACCACCACTCGTTCCTTCGTTAAAAAGAGTAACTACCTACCTATGCAGTTTGCCCTGCTTGGTTCATTCTGCATACCTAGTAGGTAGGTACTTGAGACTAGTGATCGGAACTCGATCATCCGACTCCAACACTCGATCACATTTGTCGGTTGCAACCCAATAAGAACATGTGTGGATGACAATTGCTTGTGTAGTTCATGCACAGCGACATCTCTAATCTGCAGATTCAGCCCCGACGCTTGACAAAGTTTTCTAATGGTCTGTTGAAGTAACTTGTCTTAAACCTTCACCAGCGAGTCACGACTCATGTCAAATCCTATTCAGTATTGCTTGATTGAACCCGAGCTCTCCCAGCTTCCATCAATTCCAATATCACTCACATACAAAAAGACCCTCGTCTGATGACTTGGAGCTAATGCAAGTGACGCTGGCCTCATCCTAGCCAGGAACGCGCTTTTCAATTACCATTGGCCAGTTCTTCACAAACCCAAACCAACAAGATCTCCCGCCCCAATCCATTACAATGAGCGGCCCGCTTCTGCAGGGGTCCTGTTCCCTCTTCAAAGGGTCGCCGCGGCCTATTATGCGACCCCATCTCTATCTATACCGAAGCGTGCGCCACGAGATAGAGATGTGACAAACCGTATAAGTTAAAACATGTGGTCTGTGTGGACAGAAAATAATACATTATCATATTTCATCTTATGATCAAGTCGTATGTCTATAACACGGAACGCATTTCTAAGTGATGATACCAGCAAGATAGACTTACAGTACTGGCCAGAGTTACATCAAACCGTTCCAGGCTAACCACTAGGTTTGCTTGTCACACCGCAAACCGCCTCGATGTGCCGGGTATGACCGATTGAAGTGATGTGATTCAAGATTGACGGCGGAGCTCATAACTCTTAGAGCAAATTAACCGATGAGGTGTCTGAGTTCGCTTATCCACCAGTTGGTGCCCAACAGAATATCATGATAGCGGAGTAATATATCATTGCTGGTAAATCAATATCCTCTATCAATGTTTTTGTGATATCGATATTGTTTAAGCCTTCCAGTGGCTACTGATGATGGCCGAAGAGTTATCAAGAACCTATATGAGAAACTACTTCTGATATAGGTATGCTGCGTTGACTTATATCTAGGGTAACGGTTTGTGTGGAGAACATAAACAATCCTCATGTAGCAGAGCTAGCAAGTATTAGAGAAATTGTTCAAGATGGGCACAGTTGATGACTGTAGTCTATCATACTATATGAGTACCCCGACTATAAACAAGTCATAATAGAAAGTTCAATGGCATGTGTTCATCGTAAAAGCCCATGTGCACTCTGCGAATTGAACCCCGAGACGTCCGTGAAGCAGCACGGGACTTTCGGAGCAAGCTATCAAAAAAAGCGGGTCGCTTCCGCAGCCCAGCCTCCGGTCGGATCGGGATTGAGGTCCTGAATCTTCACTCTGATTCACTCGTTGGACGTGCCAAGCTTTGCAAAGAAATATACGTATCTTTATAATCAAAATGATGTAATACTGGGTCTATTAAGAGCCTCGCATGGTACGGCCTTGATTCAATTGTCAGTCTCGCCTGACGTCAACGATAGTGATGACAAGATGACGAAGGATTCTGCGTGGGACACAATATTATCAACTGCATTTAAGAATATATCAACAACATCTGCACTAGTCAGAGTATCAATACCAGAAAACAACATTGTATTGTTTGCATTAATATCCAATATGTCGACACCAGCAGCGCCCTACTACCAGCTCCGTTGCGGCTGTAATCAATACCCATGGGGCAAGCAAGGCTCCGATTCTCTATCTGCACGCCTCTGCGAAAAGACACCCGGATGGGAAGGCGAGGATAAGAGGAACTTCAAGATCCACGAGGATAAACCGTACGCTGAGATGTGGATGGGCACATACCCTGTCTTGCCGTCCTACGTCGCCAGCACTGGCGAGGACCTCCAGGATGTTCTGAACCGATATCCCAAGGAACTTCTTGGAGAGAAAGTCACTACAAAGTTCGGACACAGCAAACTTCCATATCTCCCCAAGGTTTTATCCATAGCGAAAGCATTGCCGTTACAGGTTCATCCTAACAAGGAGTTTTCGAGCAAGAAACATAAAGAGGATCCATATTCATTCACCGATGGGAACCACAAGCCTGAGATTGCCCTCGCTTTGTCGGAGTTTGAGGCTTTCTGCGGCTTCAAGCCCGTTGAGGCTATCGTGGATATCCTTCGTCACAAGCCGTTGAGGTACCTCCTTGTTGCTGGAGGTTCAACTGTTGCGGATGAGAAGCTAAGCCAAGAGGGATTGAAGCAAGTCGTTAAAGCAATTCTGAACTCTTCCGATGAAGATATCAAGAAGGCTTTCCAGGCAATCAGGGAACTCCCTGACTCTGCCTTCACTGGACTCAACTCTGCCATCCCACAAGTCGCCAAGAAACTGGAGAAGAATTTCCCTACAAACGACCCCGGTAACCTGATTGGTCTTTTGTGTATGAATTACATGCTCCTTCAGCCCGGCGAGGTTATCTACATCCCCGCCGGTGGTATCCATGCCTACATTCAAGGCGACATCATCGAATGCATGGCTCGCTCTGACAATGTTCTCAACACTGGATTCTGCCCCAAGGCTGAGCGAGATAGCGTTGATGAATTCTGCTCAGTGCTGAATTGGGAACCTACAACAAAGTCACAAACGACCTTGCATCCTGAGGCTTACCCTGGAAGCAAAGAGGGAAAGACTCAGCTCTTCAAACCTCCAACCAGTGAATTCAATGTACTCGCGACTGACCTGGAGTCAGGCGAGCGCGAAGTTTTGAGCGAGGGCGGCCCAAAGATTATCCTTGCTACGCGAGGTAATGCAACTGTTCTGGTGAACGACCAGTCGTTTGAGTTGTCAGAGGGCCATGTCTACTTCATCGCTCAAGGAGTGAAGCTGGATATCACCGCTGGCAGCGACGGTCTATTACTGCATACTGCGATTGCAGAATGATCGATGATGATGAATAATGAAGGAGACAATTCCGTTTGTAAAAGTATCTGGGATAGATTAATCAAGAGTTGAGAAAATCCTATCCTTGTTCTGATTTGTGCGGAAGGGTATTTGTTTGTTGAACCCGACGCTCAACCCCGCATAAGGGAAATACCACAACCACTCCACCACTGTCTTATTTTCAATGACAGACAACCTACTACGTATCTACCTACACTGTAGTATAGCAAAAAGGAACATTCCAAAAGAAAAACATACAACAGCAGGGATTCGCTGGTCGTCACCGACCCAACTACTAATCCGCCGGTTAGTGGCTTGACTATGGGAGAGCAGACGGGATCCCGTATTTTCCGCTACCTATGGTCGTATGTGGTAGACCAGTGCAGTATTACCGCCCAAATCAAAAGCTTTCGGCTGGCAGGTCACAACCCGTATCAACACGACCATCATGTAACTCCAGCATATCTTTTTGAATGGTGACCCAACTGACCTTGCCTACGCATAAAATGTTTTTATTCTTACTCCTTTTACTTTGGAGTTTCCTCATGATTCTCCACTGCCTTAGCATTCCATCTTAGATCCTCGCTCTCCTGAACTGGTGCCTATCCAAGTTGAATCTATGCACTCTAGCACACTCTATTACCAGCAAAGGTAAGAAAGACCCTTACCTACTTAAATCTTCAGGTACCAGCCCTTTGTAAAGATGCTCATCTTTCCATCCTCAGCTTCAAATATCGCCGCGGCACTCCACCATTGTGCATGTTTGCCGGTCTTGGTGATTCCCTTATAAGGGTTCTCCGTAATGACTCCCCTGGACCGTGTACCTCAACACAGCATGCCCATTCTTAGCCCAGGATTGATGAGGTATGCAACGCTAGCCGTGACGGCAGTGTGAGAGTCTGCACAGCCCATAGGCGTCTCGCGACCCCGGAATGTAGCGGGCGCCCAGAACCAACTGTCTAAGCGACAGAGATGCTGGGCTGATTCTTGCGGGCAAATGCGAACTTTTTTTTCTCCTTTACTACAATGAAAAAAAAGACTAATAATCGTGTGTAAATCTTGATGTTTTTTATTCGGGCCTTTGGCTATTTACCGCCTTGTAACAACGTCACTCATGCATGCTCTTCCTCCCTTAGCCCAGGCACCTTCGATAGACATGTATATTATCCCAGAGACTACCGCAAGACCCCGGCGTTTCCCTTTTGTAGGATCATACGCTGGTTTGAAGAATTTCTGATTTATTCATAAAAACTATATGCTATAATTGGAACAAACCCTTCGTGGCTATTCCTTATAGTCGTTCTCCCATTCCCACTCAAGCTGTCGAAGCGAGACATGATCAATTACCATTCTTTTCAATTTGAGAAGGCTGAGTATGCACCGGCCCTGAGTGCTACGTTTGAGCTCTTCTGCATCCGCTATCACTCGATAAACCACGGTCAAGGGAAGATTGTGGGCTTCCCTGGAGAGATCTTCCCAGGGTTGCGAGTTTGGAACAATCGTCTGGTCCCAGTCCATTTCCCAAAACATCTTGCATTCATTCTCATGAACAGAGTAACGGAATATTGCCAGCGAAGTTGAGTCCCCATGCCATAGCTCCATTGTTCGCAGCTTAGGCATAAATCGTGCTGCTACCGCTGCCGTGCGAAGCCATTCTTGAAAATAAGGGTCCACGCCCAATCTTGCACCGTCCTCATGAAATTGTATACCGAGGAAGGAACAATTCAAGGCAATTTTTCGCAGCTGCGCCCAGTAGAGTCCATGATCCATCACCCTCCCAAAAGTGAACGGCGCGAAAAACCCATGAATCGGAAAATTTCGACCCACAGAGAGCTCTTCAAGGTCAACGCTGTTCCGTGCAAGTTTTTCACCTACACAATAGTATTCCTCATTAGGTTGGGTGGGATGGTCGATCAGCCGTGGTGCATCGTAGTCGTGAAATATGTATACCTTCTTCAGAGCCACCAAATCTAGTATATTACCGAAATATTCTTCGAATAGTGGAAGCTCCAGAGGGTCGTTCTCGGGTCGCAGTGTTTCAACTCTGAGCGATTCCACAGAAACTAGAATATTTTCGAGTAGCCATTTGATCGCTTCAGGGCACAGGAGTCGAAGGAAATGTAGACGAATAACGAATGATGTAACAATAATGACCATAGGGAAAGGTTGCATGCGTGGGAGCCCGACCATGAAGAAGTCCTGGCCATCGGTTCTGAGGGGGGACGTCGTGGGCGTACCGCATAAGCGATCCCTGTTTTCTCTCATGTTGTAGTGGTATTCCTTGAATTCAGAACCATCGGCATCATAAGCCAAGTCATTTTCCGTAATCCAGGGGTATTCGTCTGTAAGCTGGTAGCCTCTGGGGTATACTATGTAGTCGGTCTCCGAATATGCACAGAGCTCCAGTGTGAGTTGATCTCCCCATCCGATATGGCACTCGTTGCCTCGAGATAGGATTACCAGAAGCCTGAACAGGGCCGTTTCAAAGATGAATTCATTTCTGTTCTAAGAATTAGCCCTCGAATAAATATTATCATGCAGGAGTGGTTCCTTTGTTTGGTCTCTTCATCCTCGAGTTTTGAGTCTTCATTGAATTCATATTCCTCCAACTTGATTCGGAATCGTAGCCACTGAATACACGAAAATCTTCTCGAGAATCTTGGGAGTAGTGTATTGAGATATGCTAAATCATATTGATCCAATGAGAGTTGATTGAAGGTGTAAGTCTCGATTTGATCCCGCCACTGCATCGACACGGTCGTATATGGATGAATATTGTTCCAACGGTAAGGTTCATTGTGAGAGTGAGCAAAGACGAAGGCATTGATAATCATCCGCTGCACTTTCCGACCGAATCTCTCCCACGACATAATGGTATGCGAATTTGGCGGTGTATGTGAAAAGCTACTGAGTTAGAGTGTGTTTGGAAAGCAAACAAAGGACATGAAATCTCATTGATTTTTACTCAATCTTTGAGACGTTGCAAGACAGAGCCATCTGCACGAGTTTTGTGAGAAAGTTGCTGTCTTCTTTCTACTTTATCCAGGGGGCCTAGAGGTGCAAGAAAAAGAGGCAAGTCCACTCGCAAATTTCAGGTAATTGAACAGCAGACATGGAAGTCATCATCAAACTTGGGATAAGCAAAATTAAATTTGAACTCTTATCCAGATAGGCAAGTAATAAACCAACCATGATGGATCTTAAGATACCTAGGTGTAGGAAGAGGTCTCCATTCCGTATTATTCAGGATGCTGGGCTCTATGTCTTGGTTTCTGAACTAACAACTTTTAAACACAAACCGTTCCTCGGGAGATAAAATCTCATTGATCATCATGAGAGAATCCCATATTATACAACTCCTTCCTTTGAGTATCCAACTTCTATTTAGCCTTTGCTTTCAGTTAGCTTGCCCAATTCATGGGTCATTGCTCCGATCACATTGGCACCATTTCCGAGGAAGGAAGCAACAAAGCATGCCCCATGCTTGGGCGTTTATCTCTGAGAGAGATTACCTATTCGCCCAAAGCTTCATCATTGTGGGTGGCTTAAACGAGGCTGAGTCGAAAGAGATTACCAGGAGGAAAAGGATCAAATCCAGGGTCTACATGTCGAAAACCCACCCCCACACTTTAGGACAGTTGGTGACGCAATCACGTTACAGCCGCAGCCCAAAATGCCTAGGTCAGCCAGTACCTTGTCAATGGCTGTCCAAGCTACAGCCCAAGCTTGAATCCAATTCTGACTCCTATTCCAAACCTGAAACTTCATTCTTCCAAACCTCAAGCTCACTCGCTTCGAATTCACATTGGTAAGTAACACCATGTATAGTCTCCTACCTCTATTCGCGCGCATCAATCAATGTAACCCCAGGTTAGACTGTCACTAATTCAGCTACAAATGCAGATCCACCCTAAAGTCTCCCCGATCAACTCAAACTAATCTCCAAAATGGCCTGTGGCTCCTCCAAGTGTCTCTACGACCGCAACGGTCCCGGAAGCGCTGCCACTTCGATCGCCGAGTCCATCATCAAGCCCTCCGAGGCCACAGGCACCAAGACCAAATGCATTGAATGCGGCGACTACGAATGCTGCTGTATCCCCTGCACCATTCTGTAAGGGGGCTGAATAACGATTTGCGAACTTGCCACGCAAGGCAACGATACCGGATGCTTATTACTTGGAAATTGAGCTTTCAAAGTCCTTTATGCATCGTTGCGTCGGGAAACATAAAGCAGCTTGAGAGTGTATATATTGAATCAACGAGTCAGACGAAGTTTATGACCGTCTTTTGGTAATCCAGGTCCCAGCTGTTTGCATTCATGTGCTTGCCGGGTATCGCCAGTATTTGCATGTTCCCATATGCTATGGAATGCGTAATCGTGATGTCGTAATATTTCAAGGGTCTCCATCGTCCCAAGCCCTCGTAGCAATTGCCTACCTCACTCTGAGAACTCAGTTGGCGCCAGCCTTCAGACTAAACGCCAGCGCACATCATCGGAGGAATGGTTACCTCATGGACCAAATGCGCCTGTGTTTCCTGTTGGGCAGTATCCTCTTGCAACTCTTCTGGTTACAATCTGGCGGTGAGAGTAGTTTCCTATGCCAATCACCATCATCCACCCTTTAAGTAAACAAGGCATCCGCAGCAGCCCACAAGTCTGCTTCTCGTTGCTTCGCCAGCGCCTCCCAGCCTTCCTCATCAGTCTTCTGCCCCAACGCCTTCGGCACGTCAGGCAAACTCAAACTGCCTAAGCCATCAAGCACGCGGCGTGCCTTATCAACCTGCGTCCGTATGGCCATGGTCTCCGTGCGCGTACGATCCAGGTGTTCCTGCATGAGCGCAATGAAGGACTCTCGTGCCTGATGTGGCCGGTACTCGTTGAGAATGTGATGGAAATTGATGAAGAGAGTGCGTAAATCTTCAATTTTCGCTGCAGCGTGCGATGGGTTGTGTGATAATGTTCCAGAGAGCTCGAGGAAGTTTAGAAGAAGAGATTTGGCTATGCGCTTCAGCTCAAAGGCGCGGTCAAAGCGTTTGGCGTCCTTGGATTCGGACTGTGACGATGAAAGGAGATTGGTGACGCCCGACTCCTCGAGGGTTGGGAGCTTATCTTCCAGCTGCGAACTTCAGTCAGCTTATCTGCCCAAGAGAAGAACCGCAGTATGGGGGCAAGCTTACCGAGTAGTTACCATTAAAGATATGCCAACGTCCATCGGCTGGCTCAACCGGAGGTTGCAGATTGGTGAGATCTTCAGGAATCTCAGGCACGCGAACCGTCAAGGGATCGCCACCATGTTGGGCAATATAGGATGCCCGCAGTTCTTGAATTCGAGAAACTTTATCCGCTGCAAAGTCTTGCCAAAAGGGAGGTGGATTAGGGTACATGGAGGAGAGCGGAGGCGCCTCCTGCTGTTGTTCGGCCATCTTTGAGTCCTGGAGGTGGTATCACCTTGTAGAACGTGGCTGGAAGGGCGGAGAACAAGATGACACACAAAGAATGCGGCTCAAAAGGAAAAGATAAAACAGAACGAGGTTGATCTGCAGTCCCCTAAAGTATAAAGCTTCCATGCGCCTCTGGTGGGGGAGTGAGACTCTGGCGGGATGCCTGGAACCCAAGTAGATGTAACTGCGGCCAAAGCTTCTAAAAGCTTGGCTAGTTATGTATTAATGCACCGAGTCTCACTGATTTGAGAAGCAGGTATGCCTTTATTGTCGATTGATAAACCTTTTGAAAGATGATACCGCAAACAGTCAATGGGGAGATTAAACAAAGGGTAGGTACTTAGGTAGGTGAAGATCAATTTTGCGCCGGTTAATTGTCGGCGGTTGCTCACCTCACACCTCTTTGTTACCCTCGACGACCTTGATTCTTTAATAGCCAATGTCATAAGCATTCCCTTTTTCTATCTTCTCTTTTTCTGGCATCATACTTTGCTACGCGAAGCTACTTCTCCTATGAAAAAGCTTCTCATGTGTTCCTTCTACCAATTGGCTACTTAGAATCCAACAGTCGCATCATCTCCAACTCCTACTCTACCTAGAGTCAACCCACTACCTCCATCCTTTGCACCTCGAATAACGGCTTCTCATCTTCATCTACTCCCATGTCCGACGTACGATCTCTTCTACGGCAACAGCGTGCCGCTCGCCGTATCGAACACCCCTACGCTGCCTACTCCGATGCAGGCAAACTCCTCTGCATACTCTGCCACGAGCACATCAAGACCGAATCTCTATGGGACTCCCATGTTCGAGGAGAGGCGCACAAAACTCGCTTAATAAAAGCTCAAACAACAGTACCAACCAACGGTCGCGGCTCACAACAAGCTTCACAAAAAAGGAAACACGACGATAACGAGGAAGCCATCGATGATAAGGATGGGGATGTCGAAATGGACGATGGCAGGCGGAAACGCAATAGGACGGAAGAAGCTGATAGAGAAGGAGAAAAAGATACCAAAGATCAGACTTTGACACCACCTCGGTTGACTAGGAGGACATCGACAACACCGTCACAAGGAGTCGAAATCCAAATTCCATCAAGGCCTGCAACACCAGCCCATCGAGACGGCTCCTCTGCCTCCACCCCAGGGGGCCACTTTAACAACCTGACTTCACAATCTGCAACCGCATCACTGCCCTCACGCCGACCTAGCAGTTTGACCACAGACGAGCGCCCTGCCTCCACAGCAGCAACGGCAGCAGTCGACGAAGCAGAATGGGCTGCATTCGAGGCCGACATCGCTGCTACAACAGCCCCCTACGACCAAGACGCTGTCATATCCGCCCCAGCCATGACGGCACAAGAAGTTGCTGCCGTCGATGCCCAGAAGGAGGAAGAGGCTGAGAAACGACGCGCTCAAGCTGATGTTGATCTGGAGGACGAGAAGGAGGAGGCAACTCGTGCACTTGAGGAAGAATTCGAGGAAATGGAAGAGCTTGAAGCCCGTGTGAGGCGCCTCAAGGAGAAGAGAGAAGCCCTGCGAAAACGAGGTGAAAGTTTCAGCCAAGAAGCCCGCTCAGAAATACCTACAGGCCTGGGCCAAGATAATTTAGAAACGCAAGCTATTGAAGAGAGGGATGAGGAAGATGAGGAGGAGGAGGAAGACGAAGATGACGATGACGATTGGGACGGCTTCAGGTTTCGAACAGTCTAAGAAAGAGATCATGAACGGCCGGAATTAAATGACAGATACCACTGGTGGAAAGCTCGACGGCCGTCTTTACATGGTTCGGTTCGAGAAACAGAGATTGTCGATTTTGTAACATCACCACAACGTACATAATGTATCCTGCAATCAGTCCTGTCAACAAGACAGAAGTCATCGCCGAGAACCATCACGATCGCTGATCTTTCTTTGCCAGAATCGTGACCAATACTAAACCGAAATATAACGGAGGCTGGCGATGAATTCCAGTACACCAGGTCCTTGGGCAGCTGAAACAACGCCGTTCCAAATACTGCGCTACAACGACTTATCTTATACGAATCGACATCACTAACTTACCAACAATTGTCTCGTTCCTCCCCACGGCTAACTCTCTCCCAAAACCTACGGAGCCGCCACACGCGTCCTATACCACGGCTCTCCTCCCATCTTCTCACTCCGTCTTGACGCTCTTTGACTTCACGCTTCCATCTAGATGCAATCCATTGTCGCAACCCATCCTTGACTCTCTCCTTCTCAATTGCCTTCTTTTTGGCAACGATTGCTGGTGCCACGTGCACCGGTGACATACCAGGCACACACTCTTTTGGTAATACAGAGCGCTCAACCAACGATGCGGCCGAGGGTCTTGCTGCCAAACGTCGAGATAGTCGGATTGAGACCAAGGATCGGGCTAACCTTCGCGAAACTATGGAAGTATGTGTCATGAAGATTGAACGAGCAATAAGATCAGCCAGGGTTGGGCGAGATGGCGACGACAGGCGCGAAGGGAGGTCTACCCGGACTCGCTGAAGTCGATAATGATGCAGGATAGGGGTTTGTGAGATATCGCGAAGGAGATGACTTGTCTATCTCTGTATCAGCCTGAGTTCTAGAGGCCTTGCGTTGCCAGGACCACTCAGCATAGCCTACGAACGATCCTGAAATGGCATGATAAAGGGATGGATCTTGTTCTTGCTAACAGCAGACAGTCGATACTTACTCTCGACGTTGACAAAAGGTCGTTGACGTCCAGGAAACCCATAATTTGAAACAAAACCTCATTTGGCAAATCCTCGAGCGAAGGAGACCGAGAAAGAATCCCTTGCAGTCTGGCACCACTGACATGGCTTGTCCTGAGCAATGAACCAGAGCAAGCATCAACAAGCGTAGAGACTGGGCAGGCCTCATGCGGAAGGCTGGGGATTATCGGGCTGACGGCAGATCGGGCATCAGCGGTCACGAAGCTCGCAGGGTTGGATCTATTGACATCCCCGGCTTGAGCTAAACAGCCGGGGGGCTGAGGATGGGGTGAAGCGAACGACAGTCGATGTACCTGTGAGGTGAGTTGTTCGGAGGATGTGGCAACAGGCTTCATGACGATCTGAGAACTAACCCTCGGCGCGACTCGCGACGGAGGGCACCGCGAGAGGGCGTGGGATTTGGGGAGTGTTGTAAAGAGACGATTTTCTCAGTTCAGGGAGGACCGAATGCGTGAAGGTCTGGCGAGGCGGCAGAACACAACTGAGAGGTAAAAGAACACAGGCGCCAAGTGAGTGACGAGCGATCGCCGTAGCTACAGCTCCGTTGAGGCTCTGAAGGCCTGGTCGTATTGGTATATCTGTCTGATAGACAAAGACGATGGGCTGGGGGTGGACTCTGGCACAAGCAACGAGAAGCCGAGACCCCCGGTGGAAAGGAGAGTGGCGATGGGGCAAAACACGACGAGGGATAAACACAGCGCGTAGTGACTGCGGTCTCTGGTATGGTCGGCAAGGTCAATCGGCCGTGGCCACGATATCTGATGAGTGAGGGAAAACAGGCAAGTTAAGAAGTGATTGTGGACTGAGAGAGATGTTGTTGACGTCGAAGCTATTGACCACCCCACACGAATTGGCTCGATGTGTTAGAACTACTCCGTGGAACGCGATGGATTGAATATTGAAGCTAGAGTGTTGACTGATGACGCGTAGGGCGCTAAGAAGAATGAATAGGCAGTTAGGTGGTATGAGTATCGGGGTCTTCTTTTCGTATTGCGTCAAATGGTACATGCGGCAAACAACCTAGCAGCCTAGACGAAGGACCTCGATGCTACTGTGCTTGATTTAGAACAAGTATTATGTCATGGCAGGCATGGAGCATGCATGCAGCTGTTCTCGTCGAAGAGTCGATAATGTGAATGTTTGAGAGTTATGAGACAACTTAAGGCCTGAGACGAAACTTGGAGTTGAGGGGAAGATCATCGAAGTGGAGAAGGGATACTGTATCTGGTTAGTCCATGTGGGGAAAGTGCGCCAGCGTTGTCACTAATGGCGGGAGCCTAATGAAAGGCGCATGTAGGATACCTTCAATAGGTCAAATTGTCAGCAGGGTTCACTCAGGTACCCGACCCAAAGATCGTGGGCAGGAAATCTGAGGAAGCAAGCACTTAATTATTGATAGGACAGGAAGAAATCAAGACACACAAATTATGATAAGATTTAAGACACTTCAGATGCCGTCGTCATATTTTATTCGCCGATCAAATACATAGAAGTCGCTGCTGGGCCTACCTACTGTATCAGGCCTGTATCTCGCTTCACGTCCCAAGTCTAATGCTTGCCTAACCTGTAGCCGAAATGGTAATGGAATTTTCCAGGTTCGTTTTCACTCCATTCTTTCTTCCCTTTTCTCCCTCATACATATGTGTTGGTAGCACCTACCTACCGTAACCATCAACGTGACTTCCCATCCGGCCACTTTGGAGACCATCAACGTGAGCTGCCTCCATTAGTTTGCATCCTGTTCTCACCGCTCTCCTCTGCAATACAGCGAAATCAAATAATATAACGGCCCAACGTAAACATCCATCGCCATTCACCCGACAACAAATAACAAAACAAAAATGTTGAACTACTTTGCCTCCATGCAAGCTACCGCAGGCACACCCACCTCATGTACACCCGCATACAGCACATCATACGTATCACATCACATCACATATCCGCCTCCGCATGCATATGCCCATCACAGCCACCCGAAAGATCTGCTTTGATGAACGACTGAAGACTGTTCTCGGAGCCTGGCCCTATTCCGCGCCATGCATCGATCGACGTCTTATTGTGGTTGCTGCACGCCTCCGCCTCGAGCAGCTGCCGCTTGGTGCTGGCAATGACTTGGCCCAAGATCAATGATACCTCTCCTTACTCGGTTCGTGCGGGATGGACAAGCAACGTTCATGCAACATGCAACCTGCAGCTCCCTCTCTCTGCTGCCTTCAGCTCAACCTGACGTACCCATGCACGTGGCACCTCACTTTTGCCTTCTTTTCGCGAATCATACAGTATCTTGCACACATCTTATGCGTGGGACAGCACAAATCTGTTCACACATTGCCAAGCAAGGCAATTTTGAAAAAAAGAGAGAGAGAAAGAAAGAAACTCTCAGCATAATAGTGATTGCGCTCATCAATCTTACCTACACACCCGCGCGCTTCCTCGACGTCGTGACGTGGTTACAAACCCACCCGAATCTGCGGCCGAATTCCAGACCCTGACAGACCGACAGCAGCAGGGGCTTCAAAGTTAGACCCCGGCATCGTTCAACGGGCGGACCGACCTACAGTAGGCGCGTCAATTGCTTCCGTCGAATCACAAGACATTGGATAACAGACTCAAACCCAATTCACTACCGTTTGATGTCCTGGGGCTCGCCTTTTGTCGAGTGCTGAAAATTGCCGTGTTTTGCGTGCTCTGTTCCACCGATAGGTACCACACTCGCACCGTTTCCACACATGCAGCCTCTCGAGCTACCTAGTCGAGGAGGCCTTATCAAGATGACGTCCAAAGAATTGTTGTCAAGGCACTACTCCACACCCCCGTAACGCTGTCTTAAGGTTGTGGAACAATTTTAAGCCATCGGCCCATGATCTAATTTTGTCTCCCTGGGCTGTCTTAAAGCAAGACAGACATCACCAAATTACAATTCAACCAAGCTGACCGTTGCCGGGTTGACCTCGTTATCAAGGTTAACAAGAACTATCAATTTGTTTTCAACTCAGCCTTATTCCAGCAGGTGTCGCAGTTTTGTCGTCTGCATCTTGGGCCATTACAAGATCTTTGGCTTCCTGGTATGGTCATGCTCCGAATTTTTGTCACCGGCCAATCATTGCTTCCAATTAATGTCCATGCGGCGACAATGGAAACATGTCTGCCGTACAGGAAGCCCCATCCTTAAGCCGCTGATCCCTGAACCCCCCTGCTTGTCAGTTCTCTCTCCACATGGCTGCAACGCTAGCGTTCAACATCCTTCTTCAAGTTGTTTTCGCGATCAAGACATTGCCGAGATGCAGACCATCTGAAAACGACAAGGCGGGAATTAGCAATGGGCCGAAATGTTACGTTCAGTCACCGTACCGCGCGCTTCGATGCTGGGTAACCTAAAGTTGTCCAAGTCAGAAAGGCGCCGAGCATGATCACTTGCTTATGCACAGTTTCTTGTGGGCTCGTGAGATCTGTTTTCTCAATTGGCTCCAGGTACGATCGGACGCTCCCTCCCCGTTACTTATGAAGGGGCTCCATGCAGCGGTTTTCAGACACATGATTTGCAGCAACCCAGGTGACTGGTTCAAACTCAAGCCAGCCAAATTTGGTTGTGGCTTTCCAGGCTCGAGGCTCATTGGGCAGTTGATGGTCACAAAAATTTCCTTGCCCAACTCTATCCGGCCGAATTTCAGCTTCAGTGCCGCAATGACCTATCTAAGTTTCCTCTTGTACCACTCTGTACATATACTACCCACATGGTAGCTACGCACCAGCGAGCTATGTCTTTTGCGATTGAGCCTCGCTGCATTTCCAGACACACTCTGTTCTCCCTTAAAACCCTAAGGAAACATGCCGAGTATCTTGGAAGAGACCACCCTTGCCATTGTATGTTTGGCATACATGGTACCACCGAGCAAAACCTACTTGAGACTCAGATTTTGATATGAAAATCCAAAAGCGGGCCGGCCCGGCCGCTAAACCGGGCCGTTGTGATTATCAGGCTGAGCAGGGGAGGCCATTCACCAAAGACTCTTTGGCCTGCGGATGGCCTGTGTGTTCGCAAAGCCAGCAGGACATTCCACTCGATACACAACCACCGCGACAGTCAGTCTTGGGCCTACAGCCTGGTCGCTCTTGACTGTCAGACTTAACCGGACATTGAGTGATGAGCTTTCCCGAGCCTCGAGCTTACGCTCTGTGTCTCGCTTGATGCATCCACCCACCCAAACAGCTGCGAGTATATGCACACAGCGCTGGCACCAAATATACATGCGTAAGGGTATATTCTTTGGTATTCCCCAGCCACAGAGATCAAGAATTTGACATACATCCCTGCTGAGCCCAACAATGCCCAATGCTAAGGCCTAGTATCAAGTTCTTGTTCCTTGGCTCCCTGCCTGCTCACGCTCATGGTCTCATGCGGGCTGTGAAGTCATCACAGGTGAGTCAGTTGTCCGAGACGCAGGCCATTCCCGAAGCAGAAGGCCAGCTCAGCAGTATTCGGATGCCTCGTCATGTTACCCCGTAAGGAATCCTTCGTCACCGCCATATCCCACGTTCGGGGTGTCTAAAATTGCCTGCCGATGACAGTTCTTGATGCTACTTTTGCTCATCACCGGGTCAGGGCTTCCACCTGCAGTTGGTGGACTGGAAACAACGAGTTTACCTTTGATGCAATCTCAAGTCTTACTTCTTGCTTAGTATGCATATCTGCATAACTGAGTGAGATCGCGTCGAGCTGGTGGTTCAAGACCTGATTGCTGTGGCCGCATGTTTTGGCTTCAAGTATTCTCGGTCAACACCACTATCATGCGATAGCACGCGGAAGGGTTTCAGCAACAGTCTGTTCTATGGAAGATATTGAAATATATATCGGGACAATCTTCTGGCTCACAAGAGTCAAAATGGATGTTTGAAACAAGTGATCCATGGCAACTCGCATGGGCCCGAACGAAATGCCTGCGGCGCGGTCAACGGCTCTGGTGCTATAGGGTCCTTTTGGCCTACCATTCGAGCTCCAATGTCCTTGAAAACGAGGCGCGCGAACAGCCTAATGCGTGATGGAGCTGGCACAGATGAGGCGGTAGAGACATGACTGGGCATTCGGATGCAAGACTATACAACATTGTCCTTGAAATGTTGATACCAAGCATTCAATTCTCTCTTCCCTCTCAAAAACCGATGGAATGAAATGTTCAGGCTGCAGAATTGGCCAGAGGGATGCTGCCACGTTGTGCATCTATGTGCCTTGTGCACATCAGCATGGCTGTGAAATTGCTTTTAAACCGTCGACAATAGTGTTTGACAAAGGAGCTTCCTAGGCGATAAGAACGGTCTAGTGGCAAGACGGAACTTTAATCATTCATGTGAGCCGGCAGCCATGCACGAAAACCATGCAAACTTCTCCTATTTCTATATGTTACTACCGAGACGGAGTCTTGCAGCAAGTTACGGCCTCCAGCTCGTTAACTCAACTCAGCTCGGCCTGACTCTTATGCGTACGGTTGCCTATTTAACAAGAAATTATGGGCCGGGAGAGGTCGAGGCTACTATGTGAGAACATGGAGGTGTTGATGAGGGAAGATTGCTATCTCGTCAGAAGAAACCACAGAACAAATTTACCCAAGAGTCGTTGGTGGAACCAGATGCCCCATGGCGAGAATTGGCATACGATGGTATATTTGCCATATCCTTTAGCCCAAGGTATGCATTGACGTACGACTTGAGAAGTAGAGGTATTGCGCAACAGCAGAAGCAATCGGCCGAGATAGACCACGAGGTTCTGTTAGACAAAAACGGCCGACAGGCATGAATTGGGAAACACAGGAGAGTGATTATAGCGGCCTACTAAGTCAACTTACAGCCCCCTCGGTGGCAATATTTACAGGTGTCTCGTTCCGAGCTTGATTTAAAGTCAGGTCCGTGATCCGGGGGTCTTTTGGCCCGACAGAAGTCTCAAACTGGAGGTGGAAAGCCGGCAAAGTCCAATGAAAGGTTCCCGCTGAAGTAGGACGACAAGATGTCGTAAAGAGAGCTCGATGCCGTAGACCACGAGAGAAAGTCCAATGGCACATCCCTGAACTGCAGCGCTGCTTCCAATGGGCCGCTGGTGCCATTGAGCTCGAGTCCGCAACGCAAGGGCTTGACGCACGGAGGAGTAGAAAAGCAGCGAACCAGAGCCCTTGGTTTCACCGAAATCGTCAAGTCGAGATTGCAAGCATTCAGGATCCCCTTGTTTCCTGACACTTGTCCGCCCTCGGGACGAACCATGAAGCCCCACAGCGGCCGCAGATCAAGACACCACCTTATGTGCACTCGTGCGTTTGACTAGGACAAGATTTCGAAGAGGACGCGGCCGAGGCCAGGCCTGCAGCGGGAAAGGCACAGGAGTCCTAGCAATAACATGGCCGTTAATGTGACCCGGCTGCCTCAGAGCTCAGTGCACCATGGACGCGCTATGGAAGGCACATGGAATGTTGACAGAACGATTTCCATTAAGTGTAACTTAGTCATGACTGACACAAACTGGTCAAGAGAGGAAAGGCGGAGGGTGAGAGAGTAAAACCCAAGTCTAGGGTCTCTGTTACGGGCCTTTAAGTCTTACAAAACAGAGTCAGCCAAGCTATATTCGCTCGTCAGGTACGTTGTGCATTAGAAGAACAACAAAGGCTGAGAGGCGAATTCAATCACACCAAGGGCGCATGCAGCCATGCACATACTCATACACGTCCCCGCGGGTTTGTCCAAGTTATTTGGTCCTTCGTCAGCCCTGCTTTCGTTGCTTTCACTGCAGCTACAGCATCACGGTGAAGTGCTGTACACACAAAATACTGCAGTAGTATCTTGTGGTGTGGGGATGCCCCGTACTTCTACCCTGCTCTTACAGTAGTTGCTGTTACTGCTAGGGGGGCGTGTATCGAATTTTAGGTCTTGATCAACGTGGCAAGCGACCATCGGGTTCGTGTACCATGCTATCAAGTCTGGCTTGGGGGATCTACTATCAGAAGCCTGTTAGTTTGGACTGGAAGATACCTCTTGTTGGCAAGAAAGGTTGTAGCCGGCTAGCGAGCTGGCACAGAACGTGATATGCAAGTTGATGAAGAAAGACCAGCAAGCAAATTAAAAAAAGAAAAAGAAAATACAACATATGATAGAGCCATTACTGGGCGGCTCTAGACATTGATAGACATGCTGCAGGGTCTTTGAGAAACACATAGGCACAGATTGGCTGCTCTGGCACCACATCAGAACCCAGGAACCAAGTTGTTCAAGGTTAAAACCGAAGGATAGCCGGGGTATATCGTGTGGCAGCGACACAGAAGAAATGATGAAGTATCAGACCGGAGGAGGGGTGCGTTTAAGGCAACTTTGCTGGTGGAGGATGGTGATGCGATGAGAGGAAAAGGTCATATGGGGCTTTAAGTAAGGATACCCAATCGACACATACAAGCAAGCCTCTTTATCCCGCAGGAACAAAAGCCGATGCAAATGCACAAGCACAAGCACAAGTAGAGGTAGAGGCAGAGGCAGAAGTTCAAGGTCAATAGTGACGGCCATTAATCTGGCCCGAATTGAGGACAAGGGGTCCAAGGAACGAATGCGATTGCTTGTTGGTTGTGCATGAGTCCCACCTGTGGATGTGGGATACCATATACAGATACAGCACGAAGATCGAATGTGCAAAGAGACTCTTGAATCGAACAAGTATAAGTTGGCTACGATATCCACTTGATCCAGACTGTATCCCATCTTCATCATTCTGCTGATCTCGGACAAGTCTGCACTCAGACAACGTTGGCACCTCGTTTCATCAGTTCCCGAACCAGACTTTGTTCTAGACGGTCAATTTCAAGTCCATACGTTTAGAAGACCAAATTTAGACCCATACGTTGTGCTTCAAAAGTTTCGATAAGCTCATATATACATCGACCAGTATACAGCAAGGCGAGCAACCCAGTTGACAAACCAAAACCGAGGACTACGGATTCAAAAAAGGGAAGAAAAAAAAAGAGAAAAAAAGGACGGAACTGCTTCGATTGACCTCGGCACTGGACAAGCATCAAGAATCAACAACTATCGGAACTTTGAGAACTTATACACTTCGGCTGCATAAAGCTATTGAACCTTTCGGGCCTTGCCATAAGCCACCACACTACAGTTGCATTACGGGTAAGTTGGAAATATATATTTACTGTTCTGTTGTGTCATTTTAAACGCTAGATTGTGCCCTTTGGTCCTTGGCTGCGCTGTCGTGGTCGTACATCATCTGTTGAGGTGCCGACGAGACAGGGCGTGATAAGCAGAGGCTGTGGATCATGAAACATCTTTGTGTTTAGAAACAGAAAAGGGCAGCCGGTGGTGTCGACAGGAGACTGACAAGTCGGCGTCGTTTGCGTTGGGTAGAAACAGGATTATCTACCCAACGCGAAGGGGAGGCACAGAAGGAACAGAGACGGTAGGACGATGCCAGTGACTAACCTGTGTATCCCAGGATTCTCGACTCGAATGAACCCAATCCTTGCATCGTCTGTACCGTACCGTCTCGACTGTTGTTAAATTCCTGGCGTGGTTGTACTTGGATCGCCTTGGTAGGACTCGATAGTTGTTGACTTGAACTTCGGGTTCGGCTCGAATCGACCACGAATTCGCCTCTCAAGCTCCGCTCTCCGCCCTCGGTGTTTCCGCTTCTTCTCCTCTTCTGCCGAGCCAGTTAGAGATAGCCTGCTTTTATCAGCTCGACTATTCGCCACTAAACCTCTTGCTAACACTCAAAAACCCTTCGGCCATGTGCTACTTTGAACAGACTCGCTGGGCATGCGGCTACTGGCGTTGGGGCCACTTCCGTCAGCAGTGCAACAAAGAATACCGAATGGGCGAGACGTGCGGCCTGAAGCTTGTCTACGAAACCAAGACCGAGCGAGATGTGTGTAAACTCTGCCACGACACCGAGAAGAAGCAGCGTCGGTATGACAAGATGTATCGCGACGTCCAGCGCTGGCAGAGAGAGGGCAACCGAAATGCCACCATCGAGCGAACGTGCGGTGAGATGGACGAAGTTGCTGGTCAAATCTATCGTATGAGAGAGGAACATGATCACAGGCTACAATCGCTTGGCCAGGTGAGTGAAACATAATTTTTCTTTCATTTATGTCTATTCGCATTTAGTGAAGAGGCCGCACCCAAATAAGAAGGACGGACAGAAGCAAGTAACAAGCAGAACTGAGCCGAGATCACAAAGGAAACGAAGAAAAGGAAAAAGAGGGACGGGAAGGCAAAAAAAGGGGTGTGAGGGGCGTGTGCGTGGTTTGTGGTGGTGGTGCTGTGCTTCTTGCATATGCCGTGGGCTGTGGGTGTTGGGGCACGAGCACGGGCATGGGCATGAGATGCAAAGAGCGAGGAAGAGAATATGAATGGCTAACCTTTTGTTGTAGTAAAGTGACGAGATGCCAAAAGCGACATATCACGACGACCAAGAACGAGGTGCTCTACTCTGATCTGCTGAACTATGCTCAAAGGACGATCTGGTTGGAGCAGTTGTTCATACGAAATCGCGGATTTTTTTCACTTAAGATACCGAGGCATGCTGTAATGATGATTATGACAACCCTGTTTTATATTCGCGGGGACGAGACAAACGAAAAGTGCTGCGGTTGATGCCGAGAGAACGATCTCGGCCAAGAGGGGACGTGGAAGAGGGGCAAAAGAAGAAGAGAGGACAGAACGATGAAAAAGAAACTCTCTTGTGGACATGTCTTTTGTGGATTGTTTTCTCTTTTACATTTCCTGCCTTCATTCGTCTGAAGAAACAGACAACTTGCTTTTCTTCTTTCTTCCAATATTTTCGGTACATTGGCGGAGTGTCATGAGACTTGTGAGAGGGACAAGCAGGCATGGCAGCGAGAGAGGGGCCAAAAGGCAAAGAAATCTCAGGGCCAGAGCCGGGGGCATGCAGAAGCAGTTTGTGGGACTGGATACAAACCCCCAGGCACAACTAGGTCTATATTTGTATTCTTTCTTTATACCCACTGGTGCGAGCCATGTGGAAAACAGGTCAACTAGTATGTGTTGTTGAACAAGCAGCGGCTTTCTCACTCTATGTTCCATGTCAGTGTTCGAGGCGGCATAACGTTAATACAAAAGCAGGACAGCATATTTGTCCCCTTGCCCTAGCCCATACAGGAATAGAATTTGTAGACGGGGAGGGTGGCAGTGCCATGGACCATGCAAGGATGGGCGGAGCTAGGGGTGTGGGCCATAAAGAAACGAGAGTCTTGTTCCTTGTTACATATGCATCGGGGATGCCGCTTCTATAAATCAACGCGTTGGTGCAATGACGACAGACTCAATGCCGGGGAATAATTGTCCTAGCTTCAAGGTCAAGATTGGATTTGATGGGCAGGGCAGCGAGTAAGGGAGCGAAGGACTACATGAGGAGACAAGAGAGATTGGTTGAGGGAACACAGCAGAAGAGCGTAATCGGAAAAGACGCAGTTGACTTGAAAGGACCCTCAAGTTCCTCGAATAGGAGAATAAGAGGAAGCCAACAGCCATCAGGGATGCAGTGTATAGTACGAGCGAGGGCCAGCCGGATCTGCTGTGCTATGTAATTTTCTCAGACGCTGAAACCCATCATTGTCTGTTATGCAGCGCAAGTCATTCGAGTTAGGCATATGCCCTTGCCTATCGGGGTTTTTGGGGCTATGAGTTGATAACCCCAAGTCCCTCATCGACGAATAGGAAAGAAGGTGGGCAGAATGCAAGTGCTGGAACACAACGCCAGAGGCGTCGGGGTTGCAGCCTTTAGGTCCCCCAATGTCTCAGATGATATCGGTTGCTTTTCGTTCACTGGTTGTTGACTCCTGGGCGGCAGTCCGAGACGCGGCAGTGGAATGTATCGCAGGTTTTGTTGATGCTTCGAGTGTCGGGGGCACAGTGAAGACCTACGAAAGATCGCTATCAGGTGATAGATCGGTATGAGGCAATGAGGATCTTCTAAAATCAAGGCGGAGATCGGACTGGAGCTGCGGTCAGAATCGTGGAGTCGAGCGGTGACGAAATGAGACAAAGGGACGCATATCGACGTTGCAGAAACCAAGCTGATTGCGACACAGTTACCAATAACGAAGCATATAGACCAACGAACAAATTTCTGTGGTTACTGTCATCGTCAGACTCGTCGCGTAGAAAGTGACAGTCTGGGGGGCCTCAAAACTCAGCGAGTGTTGAGCAATTATGCAGCACCCAGTATGCTCGATGTTGTGCGGGACAATTGAAAGCAAATAACCAAGTGCAACGGTACAGTCCTGTTAAGTGTTAACCAAGGCGAAGTGGAGACCAAGTAGTCAGGGCTCAATTAACGAGCCTAGCTGAGCCAGGATTGCAAGCATAGTTCTTTGAATGCGGTCTGCATATTTAAGCAGGGTTGTTCACTGTCGAAACGTTCGAGAAGAGGCTGGGGTGGTGAACAACAACAGCATGTGACGGATGATGAATGCGAGCTCTGCTTGTCCAACCTACCAACGACATGAAGAAAATACCGATGAGATTTAAACCCATGAACTCGTATCTGACTGGTCGAGTTCATGGCTGTCCGCCTTCCTGGTGACCATTCCCGTATGGGACCACGACCCCTGGTCATCCCGGCCTGACCCGCGCCGCTCATACTCATAGTGTCCGTACGGTTTCGCGCACACAGACACTCTCAAGCCGTGTAGTGTATGGTACGTAGCATATTTCTTGAGAAAATCCCAACATGGACGGCCCCTCCTTGAAGAAAACCTGAGCCTTGTCTCAGACGGGACCAGCCTCCCGTGGACGGGGTTCAGGGGCCCATTGTCTCATGAATAAGATGGGTACTGTATGTATGTGTGGTTTGTTTCCCGACAATATGGGTCTCCTAACCCGAGGGAACGGATAAGTTCAGTGGCTACCTCTTATTTGTAGTCTTTCGCTCAAAACACCTGTCTTTCCTATAGCGGCTCAACGCGACCCCATCTCCCTATTGCCGACCCCATGGTGTCGTGGTGGCGGATTTGGCCATGACAGACATTTACCCAAACAATTCCCGAAGGTTTGGGACGTGTGCGGGATCTTGTTCAGGTTGACGAAAGAGATCCATTGAAACCTCCCCAGTGGATAGGGACCCATGCAAGCCGCCCATCAACGGTGCGAGCCGAAGCCGGAGAAAACCAGACTAAATCGAGGGCCGACGGCAAGCTAGAGGGACGGCCACCATCCTCCTTGAATCTCTGACCTTTCTCCCCTGGTCTAGCGTATATTGCCACCCCACTGACTGCCGGGCCACTCGAATTCAGTGCACGTGTCTGATGCTCAATGGGTGTTCTTGGTTCTCGACAAGTCACGTTTCCATGGTGGACTGATGAATTTCGACTTTAGTTCTAGCTCATCGCTTGTGCTCGCCATGTGCGGCAGACTGCGAGTGAGAAAGGCCGATGGTACGAATTGATAGATGATGACGAGACGAGGGTCGAGGAACTAAACCGTCTAGGGTTGCGTTTCCAGGCCCCCAGCTCAGCAAGGCGAGGGGGAAATTTTCTGCAAAATTCGATTTGGTGCGTCTGTTTTTACAAGCCCACTTCCTGTCCACAACAATCAAAGAAGAAGTTTCCGTAAAGTCCTGGCGGAATAAATAAAAAACACAAAAGAGAAGAAAAGAAAATAATAAATGCAGTCCTGCACCGGTGTCGAGCCCTCATTAGGTTCTATGCGATAGCTCCCTCCACCGTTCGAAGGTTTCAACTGATTCAACGAGATGAAACAGTAACCGAGATTTGGTCATAAGAAACGTATTAGTCGAGGTTAGTATAAAAAGAAAATGGGTCGGTAAATAAGCGATATTCTTTTGCTCAGTATTATTGTCGCCACTTCGCTGACATGCCCAGCGAGAGCTAGCCCAGGTTGAGTCTCATGCCAGTTTGAGCCAACCCCCAAAAACGTCTTGGTCTGGGCAAGCGGAGCGTCTCTGAACACCAAAACGTACGGTGTGTAGTCATTAGTCGTGTACCGCGAAGAATGCATTATGGTTTCATGCCGCAACTGCCGACTCCCCACTCTGGAGGCATTCGACCTCTAGTTCCCATTCTGTTGGATGATAGAACGTGGCTTCATTTAGTGAATGGAGGCCGTCGTTACTGCATTGCCGCTGCGGCATCTGCAAAGGTCCCCACAAGAGGCCCATCATCGCTTTCGAGAGTTTTGATGCTAGCTGGACCATTCTTTTGCATCTCAATCGTTTCATCCTCTGGAATCCAATCGACTTTAACGCCGCTCACAGCGCTGTTCTCACCCTGGTTGCTGAGTTTTGATACGAGATGTTGGTATCGAGCAAGGCGTGCACCTTGACCAGCGTATGCGAAGGGTGTTGTTGTTCCACGGTTGGCATTCTCTTGTGGAGCGATGTCGAAAATGTCAACCATATTACTGTTCGCCGGCGTTAGTATCCTTCAAGGTTTGTCGGCCCTCACGAACATACTCTGATGTTTTGGCTATTACTCGTTGTAAGGCCTCGCTCTCTCGCTGGGCTTCGAGTGTATCATTCTCGCCGTTCAAAGCTTGATCTCCGAAGCTGCCGTATTGCATTCCGTTAGCATCATCGTAAAGAAGGCGGTTCTCCTCCTCCTATATAAACAACTTGTTAGCTGATACCCTAGCTGGTGTTTCTGCGGATTCTGCTCTGCAATGATTGCAACAGATAGACCTCCGCATTGTGTTGAACATGCCTCATCGTAGGCATTGCCATCTCCCCTTCCCAAACATGATGCGCAAGCTCCCATTATGGCGTAATCGAAAAACTCAGGTACACATAGCAGATTGCAGGCGCAATCGAGGTGTCGTACAAATATCGTGGTCGGTCGAAACCTATCGCAAGTACATGACCTGAAGAACGAGGACGTAAGGTGTTAAGGAGCGTAGAAGGTTGGAGCTTGGTCGTACAGCCTCGTGATTTCGTGATTGTTCTCTTGGTGAGTCGCGCGCGCCTGCTTCCCACGACGTACGTTACTCGCTCGGTGGGTCCTCCAGGAATTCGAGGCTGCATCGGGTAAACATCGGCCCGCTCGCCACGTTACCGTTCTGCTGGGACAAACGGCAAGCCGAACAACAACAACAAAAACACTTCATCCAGTCAAGAGAAATCATTCTGCTTTGCTTTGAAGCATGATGATTATGTCTCTGTTTGTGACGGAACTCGTTGTTCTTGGATGATTGTGAATATCCTTCTTTTGCAATCTTAGGACAATCTCTGTCTCCCTTGATCTTCCCTTGACATGGGATGCCCTGGGCAAGGGAGCGTCAATAACACCAAGCTTTCTCATTTCTACAATATCTTTGTTAATAATATAAAGACTAGTGTCTTCAATTTATTGTCCCCCCTTCCTTGCCCCATCCCTTCGATTATCTCGACTTGCTGATGGCGAGGGACTCTTCAAAGTAGTTCCCTTCTCATCTTGATGTCTCGTCAAAAGCTGCCTTGAAAAACCCTAGCCCGTCTTATTCAAGGGAATCACTACTCCTGTCTCTATTTTATTTCCAACGTCTTTCTCTCGTAAGCCGCTTCATTCGAAGCTCTCCTTGTGTCGCAGTTATTGACCTATACTTGCCAATATTCTTGCAAATTGTCGTCCCTTCAACTGATAGTCTGATCGCCCTGGATTCAAGAAAAAATGTATACGGGAATTATGACTATAAAGATGAACTTCGATCGCCCAAATGAATTCGTTCTGATCATCCTCGGCACTTCAATTCCAACAACTTTCACCTTCTCTGCCTTCTTCAACTCTCAATCCAGTCTGTTGTATTCATCAGTCTCTGGGCCTTGATTTCGCCTCTACCTTTCATTCACATCCCAACATGGTTCGATTTACCCCTCTGGCTGCTTTGGCATTGGTACCTCTGGTTCAAGCACGCCTCGACCGGCTGTATGCACGAGACACCATTGCGCAATGTCCTCCTTGCTCAATGGAAGGCGAACCTCAGGACTGCTCCCACACAGTGACGGTCACCGAACCATCTGGACCCCACGAGACTGTCACAGTCTCAGACCCCAAGGACTCTTATCGCACTGTTACAGTCACGGAACTTGGTGGGCCTGGTAAGACTGTTACGATCACCCAACACTATCAGAGTCCCAAGACCAAGGTTGTTTACGTCAGCCAGGGGGAGACAATCAGTCCCTCCAAGGAGACTGTCACTGTCACTCAAACTGGAAAGACTGTAACTGTGACGGAGACGGAGACGGAGACCAGCGAGCATGTCGTCACCAAGAAGGTCGATGTGTATCCCAGTCCTGGAAACTCTAACGGAAACGGATATCAACCCGGTCCCAAGACGATAACCATCAACCATGGCTATCCTGCACCTAGCGCTGGCTCTCCCGGCTATGATGGAGGAGTGGCCACTAAGATTATGAGTGGTGGTGGTGATAACGAGAAGTATCCCAACAACGGCAAAAAGATCGCCAAGACCATCACAGCTGAAAACCCAAACAACTATGTTGTCACCAAGACTATCCAGCAAGGCGACAAGTATCACACCGTCATTATCAAGCCCGAGACAACCGTCAGCACTATCACCAAGGATAATGGTGTCTATATCACTACTGTTATCGAGGTCCCCAAAACCTATACTTTGACAGCTCCTGCCAAGTATGGATCTGTCACTGTGACAGATGACGACTGCGAGACCTTTACAAGGACAGCCACTTACACTGGTAAGCCTGAAGTCGAGATCATCGTTTACGACCCTGAGACTGGTGATTCGACCTGCACAAAGGAAGATGGTCAGCCTTGCAACCCTGGCTATGATAACGGCAAAACCGAACATGGTAATGATGGCACTCATACTGGCGGTACCAGTAACAAGGGCCACGACGAGGACCCCAGCTACACAAAGGGCCAAGACGGAAGCGATGGCTCCAACAGCAACCAACCTGTCTACACCAAGATCCGCACATACGGCAATGGTGACGTCTACACTGAGATCCACGGTGCTGAACCAACCGGATGCGATTCGGCTGCTGTCTCTACTAGTATCGCGACTGTTTTCAACACTGTAGTCGTGACAGTTGATGCTTCACCATCAAAGATTCCGATGACCAACCGCCGATCAGAGAAAAAGGCACGCTCGCCTTTGTCTGTTCGATGGTGAGGGGTCGATTGGCAACGACGCATTTCTTTCCTAGATTCTAAAATATTGAGGGGGGGGGGGGGGGGGTATCTATCTTGATGGTTTAATGCAGGATATTGTTGAAAGATGGTAATTTGGACCTGTAATGAGTATTTAGTGTAGTAATTATAGTTGCTGAGTCTTTTCAATTGCTCGGTTTTCCCTTTAAAGCTTTCTGCACATGAAAAACATTCTGATCTTAGACGTTAGATAACCTCGATGTGCGGCGATAAGTTCAGTTGCCAAGTTGTGATATCTCAACAGCCACATGAAGAATGTCGTCAACCAAGGCCAATTTCGCAATAGCCACTTCCCTTTCATAATAATAAGAACATGGAAAGGTTTTCATTTCTACATTTAGTATTGACAAAATCCAAACACCTAAGATAGGTACCTATGAAAGCGTCATGCGTCACTTACCCTATGGCGACAGGATGTTCGGACTACTTTGAGAGCTCTCTTTATGGCCACTGCCTGAGTCGGATAAGTGCTCACTGATCATAGGAATATATGCCAGTGTATGATAGCCTTCATCAAGTATGGTATGGCTTTAATAACTTGCCACGGATCTTAGATGACGCCTGCGCAATGTTTTTAGGTCAAGCAGGCGTACCGTGTGAAAATATGAATGATAATCTGAGATAGTTCTTGCACAGTACAAAACTAGAACGCAGCGCTCAATGGCCTGAACTTTTGACGCTCTATTCTCTTTATTACACCCGACATCTGATGGAGACCGCCCATTCGACCACGTGCCCTTGAATCATAGACCAAGGTCTAGCGAGAGGCTGGAACGATGAAGCCATCATTCCAGTCAGTTCGGCAACTATCCATCCATGACCGAGTCGGCTCCGTCTGACTCAACAACTGAGACAAAAACCCTAAGGCTTAGAACATTGAACACGAGATGAATATATTTGACCCGACTTGACCAATATAATATATTGGGGCTCCTACAAGTTTATATCTTCCGGCCTGTCAATAACGCAGTCTAGACCCGATAAGCTCTTTTCTGTTCCCTTACCCAGGTACCTCGGCGGACACGACGAGACGAAAGGAGCTATTCGGACGCGCGTCTTATCATGGAACACAATCGACTTCGCCTGAAGCGGCCAAATCATGATACGATGGATGCAAGAGCTTGAAAGTTGACGCTACCAAAGTGGAAGTGCCTCCAAGGCACAGCGACGCTGACAGAGAAATGTGATCAATGAAAAGACGTCAACTTTATTGATACAATCCCAACATTCCAATGCCGCAATAGCCACCAAGGCGGCGTTTGAAAAAAGACCCTAGGTGATTGCCGTCATGTCTCTTGCTTCAAATATTGAGCTTCGGACACTGCAAGTACGAGACCTCGAGATACGTATTCCCCATCGCGGATTTGATCTCAGCTCGTTGGTGGTTACAAGTCTGCCACATCCGTCCGATCAACCGGAAATTGCCCCGCCTCGCTGTCATTAATTGCAAGACCTATCTTACGAATTGGGCGAAATGTCTCGGGTTATTTGGACTTAGATAACCTGCCACTTGTGACCATTTACTGATCTTTCTCGAGTATTTGTCTCTGCGCGCCATCCAGAGGAGGGTATTATTGATACTGGTTATGCGTGAAGAGAACATGATGTAGCGGATCAAGTGTCTGCATACATGCCTACAGACTGCTGGAGATAAGACCTCAAGAACTTCTTGCCTGATTTTCTCTTTAAACTTGCGAAGTTCAAAAGTGAAAAGACTTAGCAGCAACTCTACTTACCCACATTACCACATCCGGCCAACAAAATAGATCACCGGCCATACCGATCTTTCGCTCGAATTGTCGTTCCTGAATGCCAAGGAACCAATCCCCATGAGGCGTATGGCTTCACGACAGTTGCATGCGGCGGGCGCCAGCTTTGACTGGTGGCCCGTGTATCATAGAGCAGCCGGCCTCATTGGGTCGATCGTATTGTCCATATTCGACCCTCGTTACCAAGAACGTCACACCTGGCTCTTGACCCCCACAGGACTCCGGGACTTGACCTTAGTGAGACCTATTGTGGTTGTTCCTCAATCACCAATCTTCTGAAGGTCGAGACCGCTGAACTTGGTTCTAGCCCGTGTTTCTCGAAGCTCCATCATGTCATCCCAGTACATGTGACGTTGTCTGACTACTTAGATATCAAGCCTCCCGCACCCAGGTATTCACTGACACTGATTTGTCTTACTTCATATGATCTATTTGCGCGATGAAAGCATCAGAACTACCGACTTACTCCCCCATTACGGTTGCCCGTGTGCTGAACTGCACACGAGGTCATATCGGGATATGCGCCGTTATTCTGATGTTTATGATGTCGACTCTGGTCTGGAAACAGAGAGACTTCGTCGTCGTTAAACTCCCTGTCTTGGGGCAGCAAACAGCAACAAAACTAGAGTCCAGCCTGAAGACAAGTTCCAGTCACAATGGAACCCTTGATCGCTTCTGGTCCGCAAACGAAGAGTATATGAAAGACCTGGCGCATTGGGAGAAGCCAAAGAGCATCTCCAAGATTATGGGACTCGTCTTCTATGGGCGAAGACAATCGGTGTCAATTCTGGATTGCTACCTAAAGGTATTTAGAAATTGTTTACCTGAAATTTACAACGACAAGCTGACACGCACAGCGAAACCTACTTAAGAATGGCGGCTTGCTGGATGGAGTAATCTTTGTGGAACGAACTAAGGATCCCCAGGATCTGGCTCTTTTGGAGAAACTCCTGAAAAGTGAGGATGCATACGAAAAGTGGTCAGTGGAGATGTCCGGCAAGGATAACTTTTCGAGTGGCTTTGGCAATTCCTACGACAAAGTTGAAGACAACGTCATGTACGTCAAGATTGACGACGACATCGTAAGTCACAGTCTAGAGTTTTGCTTTTGTGAAACAGGCACTAAAAACGCACAAGGTTTTCATGGAAGACAGTGTTATTCCGTCAATTGTCAAGAAGAGAGTCGAGCACCCCGAATATTACATAGTCTCTGCGAACGTCATCAACCAGCCACTCCTTAGCTGGGTGCACTGGAACTTGGGCGCCATCAGGCCGTATCTTCCTGAGGTGGATAGTACAGGCAAAGTTATGTCGCCTGAAGCAGCCGGCCAGAAGAAGCACGAGTGGAATCCCTCACTCCTGCCTCCTTGGAATGGACCCGAGGGCTTTTCGCTTGAGAGCTGGGAACCTAGCGGCAAGAAGCATCGCTGGCTTCCCCTCGACAAGGGCGGGAAAGACCATATTCTCGACACAACTCCTATCGAAGCAACAGAATATCACGCCATGGGCCATGGCTGGACCGAGTGGAAGATTGGCGCACAACAACACTTTAGTTTCTTCGAGAACCTTTGGAACAAGAAGCTGTCCGCCTACAGTTTCAACACATGGGACTTTCAATATGAGCGAATGGGCATTCAGTTCGTTGCCCTATTAGGAAGGGATATCAACCGCGCCAAGCCGATTGAGGCCGATGATGAGAACCACTTCTCATGTAACATGCCACGCATGCTGGGCAGACGTAAGTGAACTCTTTTGCTAAAGGAAGGGCTGAATAGGACTGACATGCTGGATAGATGCTGTCGCGGATGGGCGAGGTGTCGCTGCCCACTACAGCTTCGGAAGTCAACGTGCAGGAATGGATCAAACCGATATTCTCGACCGCTATAGATCATTTGCGCGTGACAACATCTGTGCCGGACCCATGCTGTGGACGCCTGGGGATAACTAACGAGCGCTAAAGACCACATGGAAACATCCCATGTATGCGCATCTGTTATCTGGCGAACCTGCCGCCCTTTTGCTTTGTCAAGATTTGTATTTATGAGCCAAGTATATAAAAACCTTCAGTCGATCTACCATTGAAAGATAAGCCTTCTAGGTATGGAGTTAAGGATGCATTAGAAAATTGGGTTTGGACTAGAAGCATTTTTGCATGAGGCACCTATTCTGGAATCGAATCAGCATGGACAATTAAAGCAAAACCTCAGTGGAATCTCATCGGAGTCTTCGCAGTATGCCGTTTAGACTTATTGCAGGCGAGTTCGATGTTGGCTGGCCGTTTGTTTCCTCACATGCACTTATGAGGGAGCAAAAGTCGAAGAAGAGTAATATAAAACGCATAGAGAACCTAATAGCGACTATATGAAAATATGGGTTTATATGTTTTAAGCTTTCCAATTCGTCGATGCCATCCATCCCTATTACACCAGAACACGCTTGCTGGAAGAAACCTCTTAAAGATCAGAGGGAGGCTAGCTCAACTCAAATGACATGATTGAGCATGGCCAAAGTCATACAAAAAACAGATAGAATTGCTTCAAGCAAGCGACTTGGGGTGAGGATAGTCCTCGAAAGTGTTGGACTCGTCTCGGGTAAGGTGTGTCTCCTTCTCGACCTGGGCGAGATCGATGTGAGCAACAGCGTCCTCACCATCGAAGATGCGGGCGATCTCCTCGAGGGTGGGTCCCTTTGTCTCGACGTAGAAGTACCACACGAAGATAAGTTCGCAGAAGTCCCAAAGGGTGTAGAAAAGCATGAAGTTCCAGTGATTGGGCATGTTGTTCCATGCAAGCTTGTTGGTTTGGCTGGTACATGTTAGCTATCGAACTTTCATCATTGATGCATTCATGAGCTTATAACTTACTTTCCAATGGCGAGGATGGCTTGAACAGTGATGTTCATGATCATCATACCCTTGGCACGGAGATGGAAGGGGAGAACCTCAAGAGCGTAGGCAACGAGAAGACCGGAGAAACCGATATCGTAGAAGATACCAAAGAGCCAGACGAATGCGATCTGAGCGTAGCCAGCACCAGTGTTGGAATAAGCGACGCCGCCGTCGGGCTGATCCTTGGTAGGAGGAGTGGGATATTGAGAGTTCTCGTAAATACCACCAGTAATGGTCCACAAGATGAAGCCGAAAACCATACCGGAGATGGCAACAAGGAAGAGAGGACGACGACCGACCTTGTCAACAGTGAAGGCGGCACCAATGGAGATGGACAGATCCAGAATGGTTTTTCCAGCTGAAAGCTATGAGGAGAAGGGAGTCAGCAAGGTTACGACTTGAAAAATACAAGGACGAGACTTACAGCAAGTTTCTTGTTCTGCTCCTTGATACCAGCACCCTCGTAGATGACATCCATGTAGTTGGAGAAAAGAGCGTTGCCAGAATACTGAGAAATGATACCAAGGGAGATGATGATGGCAAGACGCCACAGGTTGCCCTTGGTCTTGAGGAAATCAATGTATCGGGTAGACTTGACTGAGTTGTCTGCCTGGATAGTCTCCTTGATCTCACGGTACTGGAACTGGACAGTAGCGTTGTTCACATCACCACCAGCGTGGTGCTTGGCAAGAACTTGAAGGGCCTCCTCAGGTCTGTCCTTGTTGATGAGGAAACGAGGGGATTCGGGAACCCACCAGATACCGCAGAGCTGGATAATGGAGGGAACGGCCTGGATGAAGGTGATGGATCGCCACGACCAGTGTCCATTAATAGAAGCAGTGCCCCAGCCAACGACGGAAACGACTGCAGAATATTAGCGATGGCCAAATTCGTTTAAGAGAAACGAATCACTACTCACTCAGGGAACCCAAATTCCACAGACAGTTGTAGACGGCAGTAAGAGGACCACGGTGTTGAGGATGGCAGATCTCGGTGAGAAGCATAGGAGAGGACATCTGGGCCAAAGAGTTACCGAAACCAAGGACAAATCGTCCACCCATGTACACTGGAGGAATTTATCAATATGCAACCGAAAAGATCCTGGATCAAGGGAAACTTACTGCCGTAGCCATTGCAGAAAGCGGAGATGAAAGAACCAGTAATCATGATGACACAACCAAGCATGATGGTAGGCTTTCGGCCCCAGTTATCGGCGAGATAGGGGACAATGAAAAAGGAGACAATGGAACCGATGTTGTACATATTGATGAGAATACCGAGTTTGCTTTCGTTCTTCTCCTCGGGGAAGTACTCCTTCCACTTGTCCATCTGCTGGGAGGTGTTGACCATCATGCCATCGTATCCAGTGGTGGCCGAAGCGATCAGCAGGAAGATTACAAGGAAGTAGAGCTTACGCAAGTGAGGCTCCTTGTACCAGATGACCTTTTCAAACCTGGGAGCCTCAGCCTGGGCAATATCGAGAGGGACCCGGCCGCTATGGGTTGGGGCCTTCGAGCCGATAGGCTGGAGGAACTTTGGCAGAGCCATTGTGAGATGGAAACAATCGATCAACGGTGGAATTGAGTTGATACTGAATTGGTCCAATGTATGGAGTAGCAATGCGTCTCGTGAGGAGAGATAGACGAGGTGAAGAAGATCAGGGCTCTCCGGGTTTGCACCGCTTCTTATAAGGACGACGTCTGGAGTAACAGCAGCAACTACCCCAGGCGAGTCGAACCCAGACCTTGTCACCGTGGAGCATCAAGGTCGGGGATGGTGTCGAGCTGCCATGAGCAATCATTCATGTAATGGGCTCGGAGTATACACCAGGGACGGCGAGGTGGAGTCATGAGCCGGGGATGGTGTGTTTAGGATCACCCGGGGCGGAAAGACGGCTAGGGATGCTTGAGTGACTCGGTTAGGTGTTACTCGCTTCAACTTTACTGTATTTGGGGGTGAGTCGAACTCAGGTACAGTAGACAAAAGTGCACCAGTGAATACTAGGTAGGTTCGGTAGATCACGCTGAGACAGGCTCATATGCGGCCGGGGGGGTCTACCCAGCGTGGAGCAGGCTGCCCCGGGCAAGGAGGGCTGGATGAATGAATAGGCCGCCAATCAGAGCTGACACAGCACTTGTTGGAGTAATCTCGAATTTTAATTATGGCTGAAGCCCATGATGCTGGGCGGCAGGGTGGCCATTATCCTGGACGTGACACTCATCTCGACTGTTCGGTCAACAAGCGCGATGGTGACCTGATTGGCAGAAGATTGGAAAACCTATCAACCATTTACATACGTCTCCAAAGCTGATTCATAAGGCACAAGCTATCGGGAGAGGACAGCGGTGTTGAAACACGAATGGGTTTAACGTAAAGTATCATAGCACCCGCCACTTAGGATACGCTGCCCAGCTTTTGCTTATTTGAACGACATACGTATATCACACAGTGGCACAAACATTGGGATTCTGGTATAACACGATTTTGATCTAATTAGTTTACTCGCCTCTGCCATTAATACCTCTGATGTGTCTCAATCTGGTCAGCAGGAGCTAAAAGTCTAGATTGATCGATGCAGCCTATACCGCTTTGTCAAGTTCATGTAAGTGCTGTTGATCCCTGTAGTTCTTGAGACAAGGTCAGAGTCGATAGTGCAACCGGGAAAATAGATTCGGTATTCACCCGTAAAGTCGTTGCTGGCACTTGTTGCTATCTGTCTCCCCTCCAGGACCAAAAGCTCGGAGGAGCGTACAAAGTCTGGGGCTAGACTGGGGAAGCCGGGGTAAGCGGGGACTGGGGTTCAAGAGCCAGGAATTGCCCTCGGGAATCAATTTCTGCTGGACGAAGGTGTGAAAGGTGTTTTGGTGAATTGGCTTGTCTAACCTACCAGTAGGCAAAAGAGGGGAAAAAAGCCAACGGGTGTGCTTCCCAAGTTGGTTTCATCCTTCACGCTCTATGCTGTCACCCAACGAGTTTCAGGGACTGGCCAATGGGGTAACACACGGCAGCATCCTGTCCATGGGTTAGAACGAGCCTTGGGTAGGGTTGTGCTTGGCACGAGGGGGCTAAAAACGCCTCTTATCGGATCTTAGGACCGCAAGAAGGAATCACGCGTCTAATGCTCGACGTCCTCGATTTTGTACGTCAATACGGGCTTCATTCATATGGAACCAACTATACGATCGTCGGTGCGTGCCGGCCCTTGGAATGTCAAGAACCCGATAGCTTGGTAAATCTGGAGAAGATGTCATGGATACCCAGAAGAACGGAGTGAATCAGATCTCGGCAATGTAATGGAATGGGGAATCAAGAGCCTAGGCCGAGTTGGCGGACCCATTGATCAGCAAGCCGAGACGCGAACAGATTTTCGGTTATCGGCAAACGGGCCAAGAATGAATCAAGCTCGAAATATATCATCAGACCAGCGCAAGATGCATTATGCATTGCCGGTTAAATAGAGACTTATCGGCTGAGGTCAGTCTTTACTGCAAAGGAGATATTGGATTGTACTACACGAAAATACACGAAAATTACCATTGACGTGGTTGGGATGGTGTACGGAGACGCGGGAGAGCTGCCGAGAAACACCTTGAAGGAGGGCCATATTCGGCGATTATTGGCTGACATGACAGCTTCCATCAACGCCACGTAAACCATCGCATCTAACTTGCTTGAATAAGAAGTGAGACCGTTGCAACCCTTGCAACCTTAATCTAAAAGTATAAAAATGAGGGGCACACACAATGCCAAAATAACCGGAGTCGAGGCTAGAGTAGAGGGAGATGCTGGCAGTGAAGTTGAAATGAAACAGGCTAAAATGGAGAAGGCGAGCTGAAAGATCTGGAGGTCACACTCCAACCTAATAGGAGGTGAATACGACTTTCTTCCTTCCTCAGTCGCCATTGTTCCCACGAACCAAGGAACGAAGGAACGAAGGAACCCCTCCTTCTTAGAATCCCCGCGTTCTTGCCACGAGGCCAAGTGGCACCTGCGTTAGCTTCCATGTCAGCACTTTCCGCCCTTCCATGACACCCTCAATTAATCGGGTTCATCGGCTGTGGCTGGCGATTTTGTGCTAGCTACTTGCTATGGCTTCACTATCATCTGCCTACCATTGGTATTTCTATTTTCACTTCCATTAGGCCATCCTGCATCATTTAGCCTGCTCCTGTCACTTCCCGGATATTGAGAGTCTGCCTTCGGTTTTGTATCTCGGCTTGGAGTTCTAGGTTCCTTTCTCACTTCGCTTTTGCCGTATCTTGTGATGGATGCATCTTGATCCTCTGGGGCGACACAATCACGAACCTCGTTGGGCGTCGTTGCCATTTTCTATGCTAATACATGGCTCTTATTGGCGGTACTATACCACTCATAATCGAGTGCACTAGTACTAACTAAGAGGCTTCCCAGAGGCCTCCCTATCGATGTGAACTATTTTGTTTGACAGAACTTTTGCTCTATCCGCACATGCATGAACCGATACACCTGTTTCCCAGACTCTCGAGTTCTACAAACTCGCCATCAATACTTTTCCTTTCCATACCAGATAACATCCATAGAAAAGAAAGAAACTGCAAACAGTCCAGTTACACACAAATAAGACCTTCCCAATACAACCTTTTCGCGAACAGCTGATGATGGACAACTGCAGTAACATGACAAATCCCGGTCAGATCATTGCCAGGCCGGCCATTACATAATGACACAATCTTTCAGACTTCCTCGGCCGGAAGTGCACCGCTCATAAGGGGCACGTCGAGCATATCGTCGTCCTGCTCCTCCTCGGAAAGGGTGCTGCTACCAGCTCCCCGCTCCAATTCCTCGATGCTGTCCAAAGCTCTGACAAACTTTTCGCGCTCTCCCCTGAGAGCTCCCCGTTTGGCTGCAGTTGTAGGATCCTCCTCCATGAGTCTCTCGTAGACATTCCTGGCGTCAGCTCCAGCAAGGCCCAATTTTCGGTCGAGATAGAAGGGCAAATTGCGCTGAATGTGCGGTATCATGCCATTTGTGATGTGCAACGCTACGGCGTCCGCGAACCTCAGCGCTGCGAGGCGGTAGTAGCCCCTAACGTAGGCTACCACCTCCAGCTCCCGCTCGAAGGAATCCGGTCCAAGTTTGGCCAACTCATTTTCGCGTCGCTTGTCATCAAGCGCCCGTTTCTCTTCCGTGAGGCTCTCCCAAGGGACAGGAGCTCGACCATCTCCGTATCCTGCAGCCTGCATACGCATCTGATGCCGATATCGCGTCAACAGAATCTGCTCATCCTTTTGGTATCTCCGGAATGCTTCTTGATTGACAGTGAACAGACCGTATGTTTCTAGACGGTACACAACATCAAGTGCACCAACGGTCTCTCGGCGACGATCCTCAAGATACTCCGTCAATATTTTCTGACATTCTCGGTAGATCAGTCGTTTGTTGAGTCTGGCAAACGACTTCGCCAGTGCCTGGTCAAGCATATCATTCAACAGGTCCATAACATGGTCGAGAAATGCCTTCATCGGCCCAGACCATGGTTCGATGGCCTCTCGGCACATGTCGTTGTAAACTTCTTCAGTGATAATGTCTGGTACGCCAGCTCTAGTCTTGGATTTAATTTCATCCCTCACCTGTCGAAGAGTTCGGAAACCTCGTCCAACGGCACTAAATGGAGTGAAAGGGGCTGGAAAGAGTTGTCGGCGAGGGGTGGGCGACTGGCCCATGCTGGCTCTGCTGTCCTCGGGCTTGACCTGAGAACGAGAAGGAGTTCCATTCGGAGTTGGTTCCAAACGGGCACGTTTGGACGGCGTAATCGGCGGCGGCATCGCTCGTCGCTTGCTAGGCGTGTTTGGGTTGGTGACAGTGACGACGGATCCTGTGTCCGACTCATCATCCGATATATCCACAACGGGGATATCACTGCTATCCCTGAGCGTAAACTTTGGCTTCATTTCGAGAAGACAGTCGCGAAAATTATCTGGCAAGGGAACAAAATGTTTCGAAAACTGGGATGGTTTCAGCTGTGTACGGGCAAGCTCACCAAACTCCATAACGCTGGTCTGAACTTCGAGTTCGACATTGTCAGGGAGCTCTGGTAGCTTGCTGAGTTGCTCGACAATGTTGTTCAGGTGACGTCTCAGTGTCTGTTTGATGTGAGGGAGGCTAGTTGTAGCATATTAGCTTTATTTCACAAGTATTGCGAGACAAATAAGTCTATACCTTTTTGCAAACTCTTGTCCAAGTTTTTCCGAAAGAAAAGCCTTCAATTTTTCGACGCCACAGCGATCTGAAAAGCCATGAAAAGTCGAAGGCCACCTTTCGAGAGAGTGATCTACGAAAACAAGCTCTTCCCATTTCTTGAGCTCTTCGAGATCTTTGCCTTGAGGCCTGGAGGTGATGAAATAGCCCAGACCGGCCATATGGGCCTCTCCTCTCATGATGGAGAGCCATTGCTCATGGTTTCCACCCTCGGGTATGAGATCAGCCTTGGTCAACACGCCAATTGTCCTGTCAAGAGCACCCAGTCTGCGAACAAGACCAAAGGTAGAAGAATTCTCCGCATCGCTATTCATTGGCATAGAACACATGATGATAGCAGACGGATGCTGAATGTACTCTTTCGACAGGTTTCTCACGACACTAACGAGATAGTCGTCGCTCGCATCAGCGGGGTTCTGGAAAATACCAGGCATATCGTAGAAAGACAGATCTGGCAGTTCAGGTCCCTTTATTTCAAGAGCAACGATATTGGGCGAGAACTTGGCAGCAACGGCTTCGGCAGCTCTGTCGATAGGAATGTTGATAGCGATGGAGCCTGAGCCTGGAACGAACAGCTCGTGGCTCTTGTCATCGTTCAAAATAGCGATCTGAGCCCATCGTAGAACATCCTCGATCTCACTATGATCTATCATAGTTTTGAACTCATGAATCGCAGTGGATGGCAGCTTGCGCCAGGGGAAGAAGGGATCCCGCTCGGTGACATCGCTCTCAGAAATGTAACCACTGTCTGGGGGCTGATATGAGTATTCCTTGCGCAACCATACACGGCAAGAGGGGTCATGGCTTCGTGAGACCCTGATGTGAAGTGGGCAGCGTGTGCAAGTGCCCTCACTCCGGGGGAGATCGAGGTTAGCGAGACCTGACATAAGGCTAGATTTTCCGGCAGACTGGTCGCCAACCAGAACAAGTTCAGGAAGCGGAACATCGTGAGAGACGCCAAGCTGCTGAAGCTCGCCAAGAGTATCGTTGCATGCCTTGAGTTTCTTTCCAATGTCCTGGAAAGAAGTTTGAAAGAAGCTCCCATCAGCAGGAACGCTGGTTGGGCTCTCGGCGGCAGCGTTGGGGCGCATCCTGAGTTCCCTCAATAGAGGTTCAGGCTCGGTGATGCGTTCACTTGGTGTTGCTTGGAGATGTTGTCAGTGAGTGCGCTTGAAAGAGGGGATGAAGAGAGATGCTCACGGGCATCTGATCTGCCCTGGTGATAGAAGGCCTGATCGGGCGGGATGTGGCTGGTACTGCCGCCGTAGCTAGATGAGGCGGAAGGAATAGCGTGAAGGTCGAAGTTGACAGTTCCTGATTCTGGGATGGAAGAATGTTGGATGGAAGAATCTGGATCTGGTTTGACACGAGGTCCCCGGCGTTGTCTTGGGTGTGACATTCTTGTTGACGGGAGGTTGTAGGTGGCGCGCGAAGTCATTATTGTAGTTGCGGCGGCAGTGCCAATGTACTAAAGAGCCCGGCAATGTGAATTAGTGATGCAGCGCAAGCTCATGAATGGGCCTATTGTTTGCTTGCTTCACAGAGCTGGCTGTTGTGCTGCAGCCTGGCAGCCTTGACCACGCAAAAATAAGTGAATTGAGGGTATCGAAAAGGAAATTTGTGAAGAAAAAAAAAGAAGGTATTAAATGAATGAGATTCTGTAGATTTTGCAAATAATATTAAGTATCATGGGTATGAAAATACAAAGAAGGAAGATGTTGAGCTGAGGTTTCAACAGATACAGCTAGAGGATTGGCGGTTGACAGCCTGGTTATGCTCAGGTTGCTTCTTTCAATCGGCGCTACCGTTGCTCTGGGGCAACACGTTGCCTCGATAATGCGTGATAGAGGCTGTGGGGTTGAACAGCAATTGCGAGCGCAGATATTAATTGAACGGCCATAAAACTGTTTCTAGAATTTCAAAGCAGTATTAGAATAGAATTATAGATTTTTAAAATAAATCAAGAACCAGTGCATTTGTTATTGTTTTGATCATTATCACCTGTCTAACAGCATTTAATGCTGCGTGGAGTTGAAATATGCGCCTAGGAACAGCAGATAAAATAGGGGAGGCTGGGCTGGGCTGCAGGCAACCAACCCAAAGACAACGCGTCTGCAATTCCCCTGAGCGGCAATCGAAGTCTTCTCCACAATTTGAGTATTTCTGGCCAGTGCGCTCCAATCAAGCAATCCTATTCAACGCATCAAATTTCTCGATAGCCAAAGGAGCCACCTGCTCTGAAACGATGAAACTTTAAGCCTCACGCCTCAATGAAACGGCAGAAGCGGGTAGTGGGCCGGACCTGTCACAACGTCCCTACCCCACATCCTATCATTCATTCAAGATCTTATTCCCGCCCTTGCGAAACGTCACTCTGACATGGAGGTAATTAACTAATACTGTACTGTACCGTACCTAACTTTCATCATTGAAACAGTCGGACATAATGAACAATGAGACTGATGTACGATCGACTCGAACTAGAGACCGCAAGCGCGAGAAGATATCCAACGCGTTAGTTCAAAGCTTCTCTATTATCTGCCAACCCAATTGACGCCATCTAGCTGTGTTAGCTGCCGCAACAGCAAGACTCGATGCTCAGGGAGACATCCTTGCGAAAGATGCATCAGACGCAGAGAAACGTGCATCTTTGAAGAGAAAGAAAAGAAAGCCACAGTTTCTGTCGAGTATGTAATTAGTCTGAGCAGATGAACCCTTGTTGATCCTGATGGACTCAGTTACCTCGACCAATTACACGCCCGCATTGAGTCCCTCGAGGCTCAATTACGATCCGCTCAAGGATCGACCTCAGATGCCGATGCTGCCTCAATCAATTTGGAAGACCAGGTCATACGTCCTTCGTCTATAGATCCTTCCGGCAGTACTTTGAATGAGCAGCGGAAGACGCCATCAGTAGGTGTCGCACAGTGAATGCCTACACACCTACTAATCCCCAGAAGAGGTCAGAATCGAGTTCTCTCACAAACACTCTGGTAAATTCTGAGCCACAGATCAAGGTTCATCGCTATGGCCACGCGGGTACGTCTCTTTCTTGGCAGCCGGGGACATCCTATCCGTCTGCTAACTGTGTCAGCCTATCTCGGACACAGCTCGACACTAAGCTTCAGTCGCAACGTCCGTAACCTTCTCCAACAGTCATCACCCGTCGCAGACCCTGGGAGCGTGTCCATGGAGCGGCAGGATATGTCGTATTCACGAACCTTGCCCCCGATAGCACTTGACATATCAAAAATCCCATTACCAAAACTTTCCTATGCCGAGTATTTGACTGGCACTGTGCTTGTGCATATTGGCTCTCTTTACTCCATCTTGGATCGAGAAAAGTTTATCCAGAGGTTGAGAGCCTTCTACGATGAGCGTGACAGAGATGTAGCAGTCAACCCAAGTCTGTGGCACATCCAGATGTTGCTCGTGCTGGCATTTGGCAAGTCAATTCAGTCAAGAGAACACTCTGAGATAGGTCCCTCCGGTATGCCTTACTTCACGTACGCCATCGAAGCTATGCCGGACATAAGAAGACTCTATGAAGATCCATTGTTATCAATTGAGGTCCTTTGTCTGGCTGCTTTGTTCATGCATGCCACCGATCTCTTGCAAGAGGCTTACGTCACAGTCAGTTTACTCTCTCTCAAGGCTTCATGCAGCTATCTAATGCCGCAGATTGGGCAAGCCCTACGTGTTTCGGTCACCAAAGTTTTGAACAAGCAATTCCCGGAAGCGTTGAGGTCCCCTAATTTCGAGTACCAAAGACGCCTTTGGTGGACAGTGTACTGCATCGACAGGAAATGCGCAGCTATGTTAGGCAGCCCGTCGGTGATGAGAGATGTTGAAATCTCTATCCCATTCCCAAAAATAAACCCGGGAGATGAGTCGCAGAATGCATTCGCAATCCATGCCATTCTGTCTTCTCAATTGGGTAAAATTCTTGATGGTAAGCCTCGATTACCTTGGAACTAATGATCCCTCATCTCATATTTGCAGTCATCTATGGAGCACACCATCAACAGCAAAACAATTTTCTTGTTGAAGTGAAGTCCATCCTTTCTTGTATCGCAGAAACATATGTTGTCCTACGTGAACACCTGCCTCTTGATGTTCAGCAACCAAGCCAGCCACTTTCCCGCGAGTCTGCCACTCTTCATCTACTCTTGCACCAGGTACGCGTGATGAGTCCAAACCAGACCTCAAGCTTATTAGGCCTATTAGTGCGTCATTTTGACAGTCCGACCTGTTTTATTTTCACTTCTCAAGCCTCTGCTATCCCGAAATGGTTCAGACATCAATACTCGCATTTCTTCTTCTCCGTTCGAGTCCATGTTGAAGATGTGTATTGAGTCTGCGGTCCAGATTCTAAAGATTATGTCAATTCTCAAACAGCAAATGATGTGCGGTAGGTCTACTATTTTCGAAGTTTTGAAGCGCTACTCATTTAAACATAGACATATTCCTTCCTTACGATATCGATGCCTTGTTCTCGGCCGCTTTTGCGCTGATTCTTATTGATATCATCAGACCGGCAAATGAACTACTCTAGGATTTACCACAGGTCATGAACTTACTTGATGAATTTGTCTCGCGGCGTGTGGCTCCAGCACAAGCTTATCGATCTGATTTGTTACAAATACTCGAACTGCACACGAAAATACGGGGCAATAACGGCCGTCAACAGCTACATATCAATAGCGTATTCGATATTGACCTTGTCCCTGGCCTGGTTGAATATGCCATAACCCATCCAGACCAAACAGGCATATCTTCAGATCCCCTATGGTCAAACATACGGGACATCAATGAAGCTCTCGCTCCTGCACATCCTGACATTATCTTGTCGGTGATCGATGATTTAGATGTGGAAGGAGTCGATATTTTAGACACTGCTATGCTTGACAAGGGGTGGATGTGGGATATGGATGATACATCTACAAACATCTGAATGAAAGATATATTAACTACGACTCAGTTTTCTCTTCTATCCATGTTCTACAGTGATGGGAGGCACCATGATAGTTCATGAGCGTTCAGTGCCCAACGCCGACTTGCACCGGAATGGCGTTCCGATATTGATTCGTGAATACTGTTTTAACACAAGGGGTTTCTATCTAAGCAAAGCACAAAGTTTATTGTTAATCATCGTATAATGTCTTTGGCTGTCTGTCTCATCGTACAGATCTTCTCTGCCTTGAAAGGAGCGACTCGTACATCCCAACTCACAACGCGCCAAAAGTGTAACGGGCCGCATTCACATTCGGAATCTCTTCATACCCGTCCCATCTCGTGCAGAAATGGAGCTTTTATTCTCCCTCGGGGCAGTAGCACGTTCCTGTAAGCTCATCATTTTATAAAAATCAAACACTGACACAAATGGCAAGGTATTCGGTCATGTACTTAAGCACATCAAAGCCAACGGCATAGTCTTTCTCTCCAGACAAATCCCTGTCGATTCACAAGCAAAACATATAGAAGCAACTATCTCTGAAAAGACGCACAAGACGTGCCAGAACGTAATTGCTGTTCTCGAAGAAGCGGGCTCTCATATAGATAGAGCTATCAGGGTCACAGTGTGTTGTAAGAATGATATTCCCCCGGCTTTGGCTGACGATATGATAGGTTGATAGGCCGGCCGTTTTGACGTACAAAGGGGTTCGGGTTATTCGGGGATCGCAAGACAAGATGAGATTGGTTGAGTCGAAGTCTCATGCCTGTTTAAGGGAACTTGATGGAACTTGTGATCCCAATCTTGCCACAACTTGGAGGTTCTATTGTTGATGTCAGGCGAGTGTATTTAAGAAGGCTATCGCAGACCTGTATGCCTAAAGAAATAATGCCGACGGGCGCTACCGGCTATAGAACGAGGATCAGACATTGCGAGACATTTACAAGGGAGTCATTATTAACCACATAGGTCTCTAAATGTGCCTCCAGCTCAACGAACTTTGAAGGGAGGCTCAGCTGCAGTGTGGGGGTGGGGAGGGGGGAAGAGATCCCATCTCACAACATGATCATCCCAACGAGCGAGGAGTCTGATGACAAAGAAGTGAACAAGACAACTACAATAGAGCAGCCTGCAGATTGTGCTCTCCATTGAGAAAGAGCGGACCTAAGTAAGCAAGCGATGGAAAGCTGCCTGAAAAAAGCGAACATTTTGTCGCATGAGAAACTACCATCAAAGATTCTGGACTCCCTCCAATAGTATCACCCTCCAATAGTATCACCCTCCAATAGTATCACGAGAAGATAGGATGAAGTGATAATAAGCTCGTCCAAGGTTGCGGCATTTATTATTAGTTATTAATATAGATTCACGCTAGGACCACAATGTCAGATCTGACCCAATAACACGCACGGAGTCGAATGCAAATAGCAATTCCAATTTAACCCGCTCGCTCATCTAATGTCACCAAGTGAGACGCCAACCCGAAGGTTTCGCTTACTGACGGGTGGGTGGCAAAGGTAAGTACACGCACAAGGGCCTCAGGCGCGATGAAACCCTGCAACTGCCTCCAGATGTTACAACAGAGTGTGTTAGTGCTGACAGGCAGGCTTTGGATTCGTACATCATTCCATACAGTATTTAACGACTGATCCTCCTTCACCTTGAATTTGTGTCTACAGGGCTAAACACAAACGGTTTAACACTCAGCAACAACTTTGCTGATGGCTTCACACACACCCAAGACGCCATCGTCTGGCGCCTCACCTGGGAGCCTTCACAGGGTCTCTAATCCCGCAGCTTCTGAGCGTCAGCATGGCGTTGCAACAATTCCCTATGACCGACCTGTCGCATTGATGACTTCAGGCGCCCCTCTTCTGAATCCTCGCAGCTGCGTCACTTGTCGCAAACGCAGAGTGCGCTGTGACAAGACGATGCCCTGCAGTAACTGTCGCCGAGCTCAAAGCGACTGCATGTACCCTGCTCCAGGTCGTGCATCACGACAGAACCGGCCTGCACCACTTCCAGGATCTACAACTGGGCAGAGTGAGCGTGAGATGGATCTGACGGAACGATTACGCAAGCTTGAGGGGCTTGTTTACGAGATGAGTGGTCAAGGAATCACAAGTGACAACAATTTGGAAGCGAGCCATGTAGAGTCATCGAAGGCTCAAAGTGGTACCAGGAGCACTCAGGGCATTGTCCAAGCTGCAGCTGAACAGGTCAAGAAGGAGTCTGAGAATGTCGAGTTCTCAAGGGTCGATAAACAGCTTGGACGGCTGGTTCTTCATGATGGAGATTCTGCACCACGATATGTTAACAGCGGCTTCTTCGTCAAACTTAATGACGAGGTACTGGTTCCCTAATATTCCTCACAGCATCAGCTGACATTCATAGCTCGCTGAAATTCGCAGCGAAATGGAGATTATGAACGAAGAAGGAGAGGCCGAGTTTGAGGAGGATACAACTCCCGAGCAATCGCCTCCGCAAAATTCAGGCGTTGAGCATGACCATCACAGTTTTCTCTTTGGTTACAGTTCTGCCGACGTTGATCTCACAGGTCTCCATCCACTACCTGCGCAGAGTTCTTTTATCTGGCAGATCTATCTTGAAAACATCGAGCCTCTTGTCAAGGTCCTTCATATCCCCACTATGAGCAGGCTCATGACTCAAGTGAGACGTGGAGAGCATGAACTTCGACCTGGTGATGAGGCGCTCGTATTCGCTATCTATTACTCGGCCGTCGCTTCTATGGAAAAGCAAGAGGTAATCTCTTATTCACTCTAATCTTCACTCTAATCTGACCACCATCTCACATAGGTTGAAGCAAACCTGGGCGCATCTCAATCTCACTTCATCGCTCAATTTCGCTTCGCTCTTGAACAAGCCTTAGCCAAGTCGAATCTTCTCACCACCACCAACATGGCCATGTTACAAGCGTTTGTGATCTATCTCACCGCTGTCAAATGCCACGACGATAGCAAATTTGCCTGGACGCTGACAAGTCTATGCGTCCGAATGGCTCATGCGCTTGGTCTCCACCGCGACGGTCAACAGCTCGGCCTTTCACCATTCGAAGTCGAGATGCGACGTCGTCTCTGGTGGGCCATCGTGGCTCTCGATATTCGATCCTCCGAGGAGATGGGCTCCGACCTCATAATCGGTGACAAGACTTTTGACACTCAGCTCCCATCCAACATCAACGACACCGATATCGATCCGTCATTTACTGAGATCCCAATTCCACGTCAAGGTCGCACTGACGCATCCGTTTGCCTCTCACGATATGAGATCCAGGCCCTCGTTCGTGGATTGTTTGCAGCTGTGGCGCAAATGCGTCCTGTTGATCCTAGAGAGATTGAAAAGAGCCTTGAGGAACGCGAGCGTATGCTGGTTGAAGTCTATGAACGCATGGAGGACAAGTTCCTGAAGCGCATCATCAGGGAAGATGACCCTATCTTCTGGGTGGCTTCTCTCATCTCACGTATAATGATGGCCAAGATTGGCCTTATTATCTACCAGCCTGTTCTCTTCCCTGGAACTGGTCCCGAGGTATCATACGAACTCCGAAGTCGACTGTGGCAGTCTTGCATTGAGATCGTCGAGTACACCCATATTCTTAACATCGACCCGAGCTGTCGCCAATGGCGTTGGCTGTTCAAGACCTACCGACAATGGCACGCCATCGCCTGTATGCTACTCGAGCTCTCAAAACGGCCTTGGAATGTCACTTCGGAGCGTGCATGGGAGGCTGCTCAGATTCTCGAGTACGACCATCCTATTGATAGTAGTAATAACACAGACCATACAGCTGCATGGATGCCTGTTAAAAGGCTTTTCACAAAGGCCAAACGTCATCGCGAAACAGAAATTGTGCGTCTCCGGGCTGATCCTGAGGCAGCGAGACGGCTTGACCGCGAGGATAGACTCAAGCCTGTGCTGGAGCGCATTGGTCCGGCTCCCGGGATGGAGACTCGCATGTCAGAGTTAAGGCTTCGATGGCGAAAGACTTTCCGACCAGGAGACTTTTCTGATGAGGCTGAACATCAGAGTATTCTGCCAGGTGCGGAACAACCTGCGTTTATGTCACGTCAGACCTCAACCTCGCAGAACATGCAGCAACCTCAGCAACCACCCCCCCAGACGAGTGTATTTGACCCCAACACGTGGCAGAATATTCAATCTGGGAATCCCAATATCGCCACGTATTACGAAGGGGGCAATTCTGGAGGCCAGAGCATGGTTGGCCTATTTCCAGGTGACAGTAGCCTAGGAAGTCTCTCAAGCATCGCATCGCCCGCTGTCTCAGGGACAGCTTCTACACACCAAAACTACAGCGACCTTCAAACGCTTGGAGGCAGTCATTTATCGCCATGGCCAGGCTCAGATGTCTTTCACCACACACAGGACCCAGGTTCTCTGGGCAATATGGATGATCTTTTCCAAAACAGAGCTGACTCCCATCGTAGCCTTGACTTAAATGTAGATCCTGGCGAGGTTGAAGACATTGACTGGCAAAATTGGGATGAGACGTTGAGATCTCTAAATAAGCCAGCAATGGATCAGATGATGGGGGGTGGTGTGGGAAGTTGGGGAGGCATGTGAGGTCGAGTTTTCGGTGAGGATATCGAAGTTAAAGAGACTCCTTTTGATGTTCACGAGATCTACGAGTTATATGATATCTTTTTACAGATTTATACGGACACCCTAGATAGCAAACACTTGTAATGATTGGTTGATTTCAAGTATATTTTGGGCAATTTCAAATACTGATCCGGCTTTATTGAGTCTCCCACATTGGTTTCGAGTTGGCTCGGGAACATGAAAGTTTCAAAACTGCTGTAATATTCATCTCTCTTATTTCATCCATCACCAAACCACAACACATCATGATGCTTATATGGCGGAAAACCCCAGCTGCTTCATTTCCCTCATTCCCTGTGATTATTTCATTCTATGTCGAGTTTATATGACCTCTTATTCCCGATCCTCACAGAGACGAAATCTTTATACAGTACATTGTGTTTCTGTATTTCAAACTTCGATATAACTTCTCCACCTTCGGTAAGTGACAAAAGGTTTCCAAACTTGTCTAACTTTCCCGCATAGCATCTATCCGTTTTTTTTTCTCAATGTATTGCTTTTACACGTATCATCTCTACATCATTGAAGATGATTGTTGTCATCCAATGAACATATCGATAGTTTCATTTTAAAACAAATCAGGTGTTGCACTCATGCATAAAGCATAACTATCAAACTTATTAAGACTAAGAGTAATACAGTTGACACGTCCTCCTCTGCTTCGATGATAAAGGAAACCTCTCTTCTTATGTTACTCTTCCCACTCTTGACCCTTACTTCACATCCCAATTCCCAATGTCGTTCACAGCCAAGCCCCTTTGGACCAGGATCCTGTACTCAGACAAATTCTGTATTCTTGGTATATTCATTGTGTTTAAATATCTCTTCGTCAGAAACCAACCGAGCAGACCCAAAAGAGAAGATCAGACTAAGAATGGCAGGTCTAACACTCGGGAGAAAGAAATACAAAACTTCAGCTGAAACCCCCAAGGATGACACCAAGGATCCTACCACCGAATACCTAAATCTCAACTGGATCCGACAGGCCAACGACCCTTGGAGAACATGTCTTGTCATCTTCTCGAGCTTGGTGATATGACTTCAAATGCTTCACGGACCGCATGTCATTGCGATGTCAACATCACTAGCTTTCCGAATGTGTACAGAGCTTGGCGGGTGGGCGAAGCCCTGCTCCCTATGCGTCTTCCATCACGCGGTTTGGTATTTGGGTTTCATAGTCAGTTTTGCCCCCTACCTGGTTTTCGATCTTCGCTTGATGTCCACACAATTTCGCTTCATCAATGTGCTCACCAATCTTCAAAGAGAACCTAAGGAGGAAAATTGCCTGGCTGAAGAAGGGAGTTCTGTACCTCAGCCTCTGACGACTATTACTTTCTCAAACTCTCGTGAGTAGTTCTGCCAATCGTAACCTCTTTCTTCTCGTGGTGGCAGTCGCTCGGGGGCTTCAAGATGTGAAACAGCGAATCCGGTGGCCAGGCTCTCATCTTACCCCATGTATCCTCACGAGACTCCTCCACCTCTGCCCAACTTCTACAGAGACAGTAGACAAAAGGGGGGCTTGCGATAGATTCTCAAAGAATATCATACAAACTTAGCATAACTTGAGATCATTGACAATATTCAATAATTTATTTGGTACCTTTAGGGTAAATTATTTCCCCGCTTGATCAAGATTACCTATCTTATACTGCTGTCACTTTCCCTCTGGCATAGAAAACGCTAGGCAAGCCCCGTTGGCTCAGTGGTAAAGCGTATCACTAGTAATGATAAGATCACTGGTTCGATTCCAGTACGGGGCAAGCGATACTAATTTTTGCTGTTTCCACCTTTTGTTCAATTGTTGTATGTATGTATCCATTCTTCTTGATGGTGATCCGTTTTTTTGGTGTCGTGAACGTTTACTTGTGGAGTGGATTACCCGATTGAGAATCTCTGCACGGTCCTTCCTGTCGCGACGGTACGTTTTTGCATGTGACAAAACTCGTGCATTCAATTGGTGATTTTATCTTCAATCACTTCTTACCAACAAAGGTAGGTAGGGACTGTTTTGGAGAATAGCGAAGCAATGCTGATGATGGGATGGCATTCAAGCTGTTGATGTTGGCATCACAGATACAAAGCTCAGAGGAACAGCGCCCAAGGCGTTCAAGAGATACGAGAAGCAGTGCAATTTATGTGCATGTCTACAGCGCGATAGATCAAAAATATGCATGATAATTGAGATGGAATTGGCCCATCGATTCAATGTACAACTTCGCAGGCTAAAGCTCTCTCTTTTCAGGCACGATGACATGGAAGTCCCACCCACTCGCACCACCACATACCCTTATTGCCATCTCCATCGTGTTCTTTTTTCTTGAGTACTTATCGCAGTCCAATTTCCAAATGTTTCCCGAAAAGATTCATCAGCTTTACTTGGTAGGTGGCTTTTCACCAGCCGCGTCGAGGTTCGTGGGCTTGCCCCCTCTGTAGAACCACCAGAAGCCAACCAGTCCGGCGAGAACTCCGGCACCGAGAATTTTGTTGCTGGGGGACACGATGTTAGCTGACACTTCTTATTACTCGAGTTTTATTTATTTATTTATCCGTACTGGTCTCGGTTCTGCTTGGGCGGCTTCGCCTCATAAGGCTCGGAATCGCGGAGGATGCTCGAAGAGCGGAGACTTCGTTGGGCGGCAGGGAGAGGTCGAAGTACGACGGCAGAGCGAGCGACGCGAGTGACGAGAGGAGACATCGTGATGCCGAATCAGTATATAATCAGTTCAATTAATGCGATTGGCTCAGTAATAAACCGATGAACTTGATGGACTGAACGGAGCTAAGTGTCAAGGAGAAAGAGTCAAAGCCCCTTACTCAACTCGCGTCGGAACTCGTCTCTCTTAAAAGAGGAGGTGAATCCTCCCGTCCGTTACTGTTACTTGCGGGGAATTTCGTGCCGTCATTGACGCGTGATGAGTGATGAGGCGCATATCTGATATTAACAAAGTCACACTGCAGTACTTGGAGAAGCTTTTGGGGGGCTACAAGCCGTGCGAAGAGCCGCCACAGTACAGCAGAGAGACTTTTAGAGTACACAAAAGGGACCCCGGATTTTCCCCAGACGGGAGTCCGATAGGTAGCATTTTCAGGGATGGGTACCCCTGATTTAGGCGTCTTTGACTTTTCACTGGATAGAAGCCACCGTTCAGTGTCTTGTTTGCAGCCAAGTGCGGAGATAGAGGCTTGGAATCGGCTGACGAGTGTTGCATTGATTGACTAATAAAGCGCATTTTGCATGTTGTTGTCTCAATTGACTGTTCACCGCCTCAGCCACCACATTATAGTAGCTGTTGACTCTCGAGATTATATTCAACATTGATTCTCTTCATACAAGAGGTTAACAATGGGTCCATTTCTATTCTTAACCATCTAATATCCACTCTCTAGCAGGGGTCCAGCTCCGGCAGCTAAGCTAAGCTTGACCCACTCAGTTTGAAGACCTCAAGATGAGGTTTAGAACATTGCTTCACGATGCGAAAAATAGCACGACTGCAAAAGATTGCTCGGTAGTCCACCCAAGTTAGCCTTCAGTTCTCTTTGCATTCTGTGATTGAAATTTCTCAAAAAATTCACAAGCATAAATACTACTTTACAAGAGAAAGTCCCGGTTTCACGTACCCACTCATAAGGAACCGTTCGTATCCATTCTCGCATTCTAGGTCTTGGCAACCTGCAATCATCACGCAACTCATACAACCCCTCAGGTCACCTTTCGTCATATATATTGCTTCTTTACTGTAATAAGAGCTAATACCGATAGCAGAGCCCGGCAATGAAGGCCAATCAAGGTACACAATGAAACCTAACACAACCACCATACGAATTTCGGTCGCTCATTGTGTTCGCCCATGAAAGAGAACAGTGACTTTAATATATCCAATAGCTCCTCTCAAAAAAATCCACTTGATAATAATCGCTCAAATTCTCTTCTTCCTACCAAAATCAATCTATATAACTAGCCTACCGTAGGCGACCATCACATCTTGCACGTAAGAAAAACAGAGTCATGGCTCATCCAACAATTTGGACGCTCGATGTGTCAAACAACTACTAATGGATTTCTTTTCCAACAACGACACTCTCTGAGATTATGCAATTATTAAATTTACCCCATCTTTCACCTTTCTATACAACATTGCTCTTCTATCGAGTAAGTTGCTCAAGCATTTGTCGGTCGACTTGTTCACCTGGGTGCAGCTCCATCTTGTATCATTTTGATTTTGAACCCCCCTTCAAATATCATGTTCCCCCAAGAGTGGTCCAGGCAGCAATTCTGCTTCATGAGATCTATTTCTGACAAGGACTGAAACGAAGCGCATCCCCGATTGTGGCAGAGTTCAGTGTTGTTATTGTTTTTTGTCTGCCGCACTTGTGGTTTTCGCCGAACTATCCATTGCCAGCTTCTAATAGAGACATACTGGCACGCCAATATCACTATAGCAAACGAATAATATTATGAGCATGGTCCGGGTCTACCATAATTTTGCTGTAACTCATCTATCTGAGCCCCTGAGATCCAGCCATCTCTGCATATTGGGTTTCGTTGTGGTTAGACTGACGTACAGTTTGGCTTCCGAAACAGCTGCCCCAGAAAATAGAAAAGGTCAACTTTAATATGTCATATAAATTACTAACCCTTAACGTTTTTAATTCATTCAAAAACTATCATCTTGTCTCATATCAATACAGGGTAAGTAAGCCCCTCAGTGAACCCCTATTCCCACGTGCAGCCTCCACCCCCACCTCAACTCACCGTTCCCGCCATCAATAGTTTCCCTATTCGGTGACCGCCTTGAATTCTCCAAACAAAGTGTCCCCTCCACTTCCACTCCCGCCCCAGCAACAGCTCAAGCTCAACCACTTCACCTCCCTCCACGAGCTTCTCTTCAATTCAGCTCTAGCAACCATGTCCCTTCACGTTCCCATGGCCCATCGCACCAAGAGCCAGGGCGCTACAAAGGCCGTTATCCTGGTATGTCCCCGCCCCCTCCATGCTCCCATCTCAACAGACAGAACAGCTGTGCTAATCGCATCACCAGGTCGGCGGCCCTTCGCGAGGAACTCGTTTCCGCCCTCTATCCCTCGATGTGCCCAAGCCTCTATTCGAAGTCGCAGGCCACCCCATCATCTGGCACTGTCTCTCCTCCGTCGCCCGCGTCCCCAACAAGCAGATCCAGGAGGTCTACATCATCGGCTACTACGACGAGTCTGTCTTCCGCGACTTCATCAAGGACTCAGCCAAGGAGTTCCCCGCCATCACCATCAAGTACCTTCGCGAGTATGAGGCTCTTGGAACCGCTGGCGGTCTGTACCACTTCCGTGATGCTATCCTCAAGGGCCGCCCCGAGAGCCTCTTTGTTCTCAACGCCGATGTCTGCTGTTCGTTCCCCCTCGATGAGATGCTCAAGCTCTTCAACGACAAGGATGCCGAGGCCGTCATTCTCGGAACTCGTGTAAGCGATGAGGCCGCTACAAACTTTGGTTGCATTGTCTCCGACTCCCACACTCGCCGTGTTCTGCACTACGTCGAGAAGCCCGAGTCGCGCATCAGCAACTTGATCAACTGCGGTGTCTACCTCTTCTCCACCGAGGCCATCTTCCCCTCCATCCGCTCCGCCATCAAGCGCCGCCTCGACCGACCCTCTCGTCTCGTCTCGTACCCCTCTTCCGATAACCTCGAGAACAGCTTCGTCATGCCTGATGACGAAGACGACGACGGGGAGAAGAAGGAAGTCATCCGCCTGGAGCAGGACATCCTCTCTGATATGGCCGATAGCAAGCAGTTCTACGTCTACGAGACCAAAGACTTCTGGCGCCAGATCAAGACTGCTGGTTCCGCTGTCCCCGCTAACGCCCTCTACCTCCAGAAGGCTGCCCAGTCCGACCTCAGCGAAGAGCTTGCCACCCCCAGCGCAAACATTGTTCCTCCCGTTTTCATCCACCCTACCGCCGAAGTCCACCCCACTGCCAAGCTCGGTCCTAACGTAAGCATTGGCCCCCGTGTCCACATTGGCGCTGGTGCCCGTGTCAAAGAGAGTATCGTTCTCGAGGACTCTGAGATCAAGCACGACGCCTGCGTTCTCTACTCAATTATTGGCTGGGGTAGCCGCGTTGGCGCCTGGGCCCGTGTTGAGGGTACCCCTACCCCCGTCGGCAGCCACTCGACCAGCATCATCAAGAACGGTGTCAAGGTCCAGAGCATCACCATTCTGGGCAAGGACTGCGGAGTCGGTGATGAGGTCCGCGTGCAGAACTGTGTCTGCTTGCCCTACAAGGAGTTGAAGAGGGTAAGTTTCCTCGACTCCAGTTCTGCAATGAGCGCCCTGCTAACAAAGTCATAGGATGTCTCTAATGAAGTCATCATGTAAACGGATCTCATTTCTACAATCTAGACTAGTGCAAAAAGTTTGCGTTTGATCTTCTATTAAGAGAGGCGTCAGATATCCGTTAAAGGTTGAGGCCACCAAAATGTAATGGAGGATGTTTATGGGATTAATATCCAGGCGATATAAAGACGGGCTCCAGTCGGGTCACATCAAGCGGAATGACTATTCAGTTTAACCAAGTAAGCAACCAACAGTGATGGACTTGTGTTTTTGTCCAAACCTCTTCACCATATTTTCAACGCAAAAACTGTGATACATGGGACCTGCTTCTCCTATTTCTTCTAAATTTGGTCTAAAGTTCAGGATTTCTCTAACTAGGGGTATTTTGTCATGCCACACCTTCTAAGCTTAGGAGTGGGTATTCTTCTTTTCCTATCGCCAACCATACCCGCACCAGGTCGTGAGCGAGAGCCACTTCAGACCGGCTGTGCAAGGTGTTCTATCTATTCGAGAAATGTACCATTAAATCCTGGCTATATAGGGTGTTTTTTGCAAGGATGCGTGATTCATATCTTCGTTCGACTTCATAAAAATGAAATCTCGAATGCGATCGGTTTCGTATTCGAGTATATAAGGTGATATTTGGCCCGATCTGTATCGAAAGATTACTCGTCTCTCTTATTGAAGTTGGAGCGGCTCGGCGTCCTGGGCAACAGCGGTGTGCTTGGTCGACTTGTGGTCAAACCCATCGGGCTTTCCATGGGATTGACGGTCAGCCGGCTCGCCAGGTTACGCGGAGTCTGGGTAGGTTCAATAGTCGGCTTCTCAAAGCTATGGATCTGGATCGGCGGAGGGCGACGGATAGCTCTATCTGATCCATTGTAAATCCAGGTGGAGAGAAGTACAAGAAATGTACCAATGACAAACTACAGACTGCGTTAACATCCATAAGTCATGATTATCAGGAGGGAACTTACTGTCGCTGACACCTCGAACTGAAACAGCATGATGCTGATGAAGAAGCTAATGACAATGCTGATGCTTGTGGCAAAGTTCTTGACAATGTTATCGGTATCGCGGATCACCACGCTGGCCAACATGCCACCAGCAGCCTGGAGCACAACGGCACTCCACACAACCCAGTTGTAGCCCTCGAAAAAGCCATGCTCACTGATACCCTCACCATCTTGCCAAATCACACCGCCGAGACCTGCAGCAAAGATGGAGTAGAAGCTTAGCTGAACATTCCGAATCCAGACGCTGGCTTGGGTAGGGCTCTCTTTCAGCAGCTTTTCGAAGTAGACACCAGTCAAGCCAGACACCGTAGCAGCGACAAGGACTGAGACCAGGCCAACCGAATAATTCATGAGAGGATCCAGAGGCGGTAAGTCATGGTCAATGCCTTGGTAGGTAGCAGATCTCTTAGCTAGCTTTCCAACATTATTGTTGTCGGTGGGTACGTGGCCAAGCTCGTGGAGCGAACGGGGGAAGAAATGGTCTGTCATATGGCGGAGAGGAATGCTGGATGAGCTGGATGAGCTGGATGAGTTGCCGGCCTGAGGAAGCGATACAACGCATACGCCGAGAGTAAGGATGATAAGAGCCAGCCAGCGTTTCGGTCCCAGATGTCGGCGCAGCAGGACAACACTGAATAGGGCAGTGATGAGGATCTTCATAAGTCAGTGCACATTCTGATAAGGCTGGCCTTGCCAAGGCCTAGTGCCGACTGGCAGGAAGACATACCTTAAGCTGGTAAAGCACTTGGAAATGCACTGCATCCAAGTTACCCACAGCAACATACTGTAGCAAATTCTGAAGGGTATAAAAAGCAGCTGTCAATGCAAGCTTCCACCCATCGCCAGCAAAGACAGAATTGTAGATTTGCTCGAAAAGCACTGTCGCGGGTGTCGTAGGGGCCAAGGTCTTGGATGTATCGTATATGGCCAAGGATAAGGAAACGGCAAGCTTGATAATCTCATTGAGGAAGACAGCGGTCGAAGTAAAATAGCGGTGGTCGCCACTTGGTGGCATAACGCGAGAATAGTGCATGATCTGGGAGTAATGTTAACATGGTCTGGGAGGTCATGTTGCACAAGAGCTTACCAAGATGAGGGCGGAGTTTTGAAAGGTCAACTAGAATAGCGCGTTAGCACACAGTCTCAAGAATTGCTGTACCACGGGGCATGACCAGCAACCAAGTATGAGAATCGTACCGTCGTTAATGCCCATTGTTTCTTGTTGAGACCCAGGAAGCCAGCCTGGCTCTCAGGCGGTGCCTTGGGGAAAGCCTCCAGTATCGCCATTGTAAATTCGAAAGGAGTGTCGTGACTGGCGATATGATGCAAGAAAGGAGTGTACTCTCGAGAGCAGTTGGTCAATTATGGGAGGCAATGTGCTCTGAAACTGTAATGGGGGGCGTTGCGACACTGGCTGGAAGACAATGCGACAATGGGCAAAATTTAAGTTATTTGCGATGGCTCGGGTGCCAATTGATCACTTCCACCAAGGTCTTTGTGTTCGTTTTCGTATAACAAGGCAATAACTGGTACAATATCGGGTATTCGTACCGTCTACCCCCCATCGATGGCTGTGAATGTTTTTGTTGTAGTTTTAAGGGCCCCTCCACGATCGTAAGCGCGTAATGCCAAGTCTCGGGAGCCAGTCTTGAAGGATATCGTCACTGCCGATCGCCGTCGCGTATCCTTGCTTGCTATTCGGATATCGAAATGCTAAATAGTGCTTGTAAATATATTCAAGGGAAGAAATGCAGGAGAAAGATGAAGGAGAGCAAAGGGGAAAAAGACTGGAATGCTGGCTGAGAAAAGAGGCGGGGAGCACAACTTCAAAAAAAAGAAGTATCCGTTCTTACAGAACAGGATAGGTAGGAAGGATACAGTAACCCTGGGGTTGTGGAAAGGAACGAAGGAGGCACCAGGGGAACCGTGAGCCCCTTGCTTTACTTTCCACTCTGCTTGTCATAAAAATAGGAGACAGCAGAGATCCCCAGACTTATGCCCAGCCAGGTAAGGCAGGAAGGCATGTGGCAGTCGGTGTCTTTGCTCCCCCACTGGTCAAGCCCTGTACGAATGGTGGTTGTGGGTCAGTTCCGACAGGGTTGGAATCAGGGGCAAATGCCTCTTTCCTTGTTACAAGTGCGTCTTCAAGCAGGGCAGTGAACGAAGTTTCATGCAGGTGAGGTGGGATTGGTTAAATGTGGTGGTTACAGAAATTGAAATACAATTAAATTATTCTTCAACGACTCTTTCATGCCTTTATAAACATTGACGTTACAGTCGACATTAAAATAGCCCCTGTTTAAGTTGCCCCGGCCCCTTATTATCCCTGTCCATCCCGTATCCTTTTATTTATGCCAGGAACCAAGACCAAAAAAAAAAGCTTTACAAATACGGATACCGACCGGTAGATTTAAGCGAAGATCTTGGTTTTCTTGGCTCTGAAGACCCTACATTTTCTCTTCTAGTCAATAATTAGAGTATCGATATGAAAATCAGCAACCTTATTTACAGGGCGGCGGAAGATAGCAAGGCCATCCCTGTTCAGCATTAAGAGAATAACTCATCATGACACTTAAAAGCATCGGTGTGGAAAGGTAAATAACTTCCCCGAAGCTACTACAGGCAGAGTACAGTACAGTCAAACCAAGTCAAACCACCTTCCAAATACATTCACAGTAGATTCAATTCAATCTCTCTCGGATCTCGAACTGAATTTGTCTTTCCCCTCCCCGGCTCCGATCTAACCGACGGCGATCGTCATCCAAACCCCACAGCACTCCACTAACAACCAACAGCTCTTCTCGTAAACCCCAACCTGTGGACTTTGGTTTCGTACGTCATTTATTCAGGGAATCATATCCTTTACTAATATGATTCCTTCTTCCTCTGTTTCGACGTCGATAATGCTCTCCAAATGTTCACATAACTCAATGGCGTCATTTGTCTTGTTAGGCTCAGACCCGCCAGCCTATTCAACACTTCCTCCATGCTCGGTGACGTACAGCGTGCTTCCAGCATCCATATCATACCTACATGCAGCACCACCAGCCACGTAGACATCCATCCATGGGTTTTCACGTCAAAAACGCGCCTCAGACGCAATGCAACCAACCCCATGTGCGACATCTGCCGTCGCCCGACGTAGGCGCCTTTTTTCTTGGGCCCAGCCAAAATGTCTGTCTTGTCTCATCTTTGGACAAAAACGCACCTGGGATACATTATACGACGCCTCGCTCACCGCTCTGCTTTCTAACTGACTGACTGACTGACTCATTCACACACAGTTCTCATTGTGAATAGCAAACATAGTCTTCTGTTTGTGCTGCCTCGACCAGCGAGGCGGTGAACTCAACTGATTGTACATGTTGTACCCTGATCTTGAGTTGTCCCTTCAATCATCTTGCAAACAACTAAAATCTGTTTCCCACCCATATCCTACATATCCTAGAACTTCAGATAGTGAATCTTCCCAGAACCAGAAAAATGAACACCCAGTCATTTGGTCTGTCACGTCTTTCCCCATCCAAGTGTTACCTGATATCAGGTGCGGATTTCCGCTTTGTTCGCCCACGTCCCGAGCCAGTGCCTCCCAGATTTCGTCGAGCACCTTCTTCTCCCCTTCGACACTGGTCTGCTGCTTAACACTGCCGCTAGAGTCAGTGTTGTCATAGTTCACAATGTATTGATCACCGTCTGGAATACGTTCATATCCAGTTGGTCTTGGACCATTTTGGTTGCGAAGCTGTATCTGTTTGGTGCGATAGTTCCAGACGCTCTCCCGGGGCAAGAACATACTGGCGCTCAAACTGTGCACCGGGACGTCATCAACTCGGCGATACTGAAAGTAGCCCGCACTGTCAAGGTGATCAAAGAAAGCGACGTGATGGGGGCTGCGGAAAAAAGCCAGTGATCCAATCTCAAATGTTGGATAGAGACTATTTCCGTAGATTTCACTTAGCCAAGATGCAAAGCACCCACTGATCCAAGATGTTTCTTCGACTTCATCTTTGGCATCATTGTCGTGAACCGTATCATCCTGTGACCTATTAGTCTCCGAGCTGCGTCGACCACTGGGGCGGCTCTCCTAAATGACCCGCGACCTCAGCTTGTAACTGCCCTCGTCTTCCAAGTCCTCAAAGCCGTCATCTGATGAGCTTGATTGAATGGCTAGACCTGTGTCATTCTCAATAAGCCAGGTGATGTTGGCCTCCTCGTGAAGGAGCTCTGGGTGTTTGTCAACGAAAGACTTGATTCGAGAAGAAAGATGGCACAGATTGGCTTGACTAAGAATAGCTCGATTGAAGCCGTAGGCGATCCCATTGTCTCGCATGGAACGGAAGACATCAAAAGGAACATCCTGGCTTAGAAAAGCCTGCACTGTGTTAGTTCCTGGCCATGGCTCGAAGGCTCAGTTGCTGTGGGTTCAGAAACCACTTACGCCTGGCTCAACTCTCCAGAACCATTCATAGTTGCGGAGTCGTCGCTCATTAGCGAAGGGTGCCGAACTCCATCGGTTCATCTGGCGGACGTTGGCGATGGGCCTCAAGGTTTTGGAGTCATAGTCAGGGTTGGTTTCGTGAGAGGCTGAAAGCTGAGGTTGGTCCGCCCATCCAGGGATATTCCAATTCTCCTCAGGAATGACTTCGAAGATACAAGTAGCATTTGTAGCATTGGAAGTGAGTTCCTTGAACTCTTCTGGAAGATCCCGGACGCTAAAGAAGACCCAGTCGTACAGGTGGCGATTGTTGAAATTGTCCTCCATTTGCTGTATACTGAACAGTGTGGCAGGGAGGTCGTGTTCCTGGACCAGAGTCACCAAAGCTGCTTTGACAGGACCATCAGCAGACGATGGCAAAGCCGAGCCACATACAAAGAAGGTGAAACGAAGAATGGCAAGGGCTCCTGTCCATAGAAGAGTGAAGCGAGCCATATTGGAGGTTCAGGATGCTGGTTCAGTGTACTGAACAAAACATAAGGAGGAAGTGAAGGGTCAAAGGCTGTAAAGATGGAGGGGTTCGGCCTGATGAAGTGCAAGATGAAGAGTGGGAAGCGTGGGAATTCGTGAGAAAGAAGTAGGAGTATGAAAGGAGTGAAAAGGCACCCTAGGTACCGAGCACAATAATGCTCTAGACGCGCCAAGTGGTTGTGTTTGCGTTTGGTTGCTTTCGATGCCTTGATCGAAGTACCTAGGTAGTTCAACAAATTAAAGGATGAAGGACAACAAGAATAAACAAGGAAGCGAGAAACGAAAGGAGGGGTCGAGGTCTAAATAATCCTCCGCTCTGTGGTTATTGTATCCTCAGGCGAACATAGGAGATGCAGGTTGGCAGGTGATTCATTGTGGAGGTGGCAGCTGCGAGCAGGTGCAGTTCTTGATCCACTCACTCGATATCGGCTTGATAAAAGGTAGGTGCCTTTAGAATCTCGGTCAGCTTTCACTCAACCGGGGGATGGCCCGGTGTGGCCGGAAGAAAAGATCCGGGACCAGCGGAGTTCGAAACAACAACAGACCGATGTTGGTGATGCACTTAATTGCCTACTGACGATAACATCATGTTGCTCCTAACACTCCGCGCCTCCCCAAATACCACATGTGATCATAAGCCGTTGGTTCTCTGTGCAACAGAGAAAACAATGGAAGATAACGGCGTGTATAGAATCACTTCGCCCAAGCATCTCAGCCATTTGTCATGAGCACCACCAATCAATACACTCTCAGCATGGTACTGCATGGTTGTGTTTGCATGCCCTCATTAACCAGGCGTTCTTTCGTATCCGAGCACCAACCCAACAGTACCCAAGGTAGTCTATCGCCTGTACCCCGAGTTCGCACCGCTTAACCATCAGACCCCCAACAGAGAAGCCCCAACGCCAAAATTGCCCGTTAAACAAAAATAATTCCCGCCGTTACCACCCCTATTACCGCAAGGAAGGGGACGTATTACTATAAACATACAAGCTTGAACCAGACCTTTCGCTCAACCCTCCACATCCATCTGCTCAACATCCACAGAGCCGTCTTCTAAACTTATGTCGAGTATCCTCGCGTATTGAAGTGTCAACCGCTGCAACTCACGGTATTTGCCTGTTTATCTTGTTAGTTTGCCCAAACTTCAGTGTAGAAACCAAGAGTAACTTACCCAAAATCATTACCACACCCATGAGTAACTCTTTTCGATCCCATCCGCAAATATCACCTTCTTTGCTGAACCATCCATGGCCATCTTCTCCATCTTCTTCGTCTTCTTCCTTGTCCTCGAGGATGCCCCCAAGAAGACTGTTGAGGAGTTCTTCAACCTTGACCTTTGCTCCCTCTGCGCCCAAACGCTTCGCGTACATGAACAGATAAAGGCGAAATTCTTCTCGTGCCCCTAGTTGCAAAGCACCAGCAATTCTGGTTTCCAGGTGGGCGATGCTAACACTGCTCTCCAAATTTTCGGCCTCCTTTCGCTGCACAACCATCTTGATGATGCGCTGCAAGCCATATGACCTTCCCTTGAGAAGGAACTCGTTTGTTGTATGTCGCTCGAGGAAGGGTATGATACCAGACGATACAGTAGCTTTGGAAGACTTCTTGTCTTGGTTCTCTTTTGAATCTGGACCAACGGCTGTAGATTGCAAGGCAGAAATAGATGAATCGTTCGAGTTCCAATATTGTGAGCCCACAGCCCACCAAGCTTCACTTAATCGTTGCCAAGTGTGCATCTCTCGAGCGTAGTAATAGCCGTCACCGTTGGTCAGAGTCACGATGATGTGACCTGTGCTGTTAAGGTGAGCAGAGGTGACGCCTGGGCCAGGTGCTGCGCTATGTTGACTCAACGAAGTGGTGGCAATATCCAGAATTGGCCCCAACGACACTGGAGGGTTTGGAGACGACTGGGTTTTCATGTCCCAGACGTGAGCAAGGCCGACAGCTGTAATGCATAGCAGCCAATGATCACGAGCTTCCAGGATGACAGGCTGCGCCTCGAGTATAATAGGCGTCAGCAGTCTTCTTCCCGCGGGTGACCAGGTATGCACAGATCCGTCTTCGCACGCCGCGGCCCAAAAGTGCTTTGTCCCCGTCACTAGAATGATAGCTCGGGGAAGCCACTCTTCCCAGATGAGAGCGCCTCGCTTGCTGACTAGAACATGCGAAGGATCCCTTGGGTTGGCTTCATTTTTGGCTTCCAGGATTATGTTCTCTGGAGTTTTAGTTGCATCTTCCAGGGAACTTTCTCCCTGAAGAACTCCTCTGTCCAATGGTCGAAGAATATGTGATCTTATCTTGGGCACAGCCAGTCTGACCTGAGCAAAGGATATGGAGGGATTCATGATTGCCGGTCTAAGGAACTCAGGGGTTGGAACAACGCCATTCTGAACAGGCGCGAGTGCTGCTGGCTCGATACTACCGGGGCCGTCGGTGACGATAGGTGTAGGGCCTGTTACGGCACGCTTTGTAGCAGGCTCCTCCTCTTCTTCACCATCGCCCAGGTCGATGCGCCTCTTGTTGCCAAGCAACATGGAGGCAATGCCACCCTTGGGTAACCCGTCGAAAGGCTTGCTCATGTCAACTATTGTTTGTGGTGTGTCGTTTTGAGTAGTCTTGTTGGTATTTGTTGTTCCAACCAGTTGGCTCTGAGGTAATGAAGACGTGCCTGTCCCTGATGAAGACACCAATAAAGGCGCTACTCGTTTCTTGCCGTCCTTGCCAATAGTGACTCGTGATTTCAACTCCTTGACGCGTTCAGCTGTCTTGTTAGCTGCCTCTTCTGGTTGCTTCTCTGCTTCTTTTTCTGGCTCAGCCTGGCCATTTGTCGATGGTTTTGACGAAGGCCCATTGGGTTTATTACCGTTGGCGACAGGTGTCGACTCCTTGGTCGACTCAGAGAAGTCTCCCATCAGCGCACCCATCCTCGATTCAACAGCTCTTGACTCTCCTGCTTTACTCTGATTTTCCAACAGGAGGCCATCTACATCCTCAGCAATACCCATTCCCTTCCTCGACGCGCCGTATTTTTGGAGAGCTTTGACGTTCTCCTCGGGCTGTGCTACCCAGCCGAGCTCTCCCTCAGAGAATTTGACAACTACAATGCTACCGTCTAGACTGGAAGCAAACAGCGTCTGGCCATCAGGAGTCCATGCTAAGTCAGATACCGACTTGCCTGCCAAGTCTTGAAGGATAACCACTGGCCTAGACGTATTGGTATTCCATATGCTCAGTGTCTTGTCCTGGCCAGCCGAGGCAATCACTGTCACCAGTGATCCTGCGTTTCCATCGGCTGTTGCGCTTGCGTCCGGCTTCACCGTATGAAACAGGCGGGGAGAAAACATGCAAACTTCCGTAGGTGCTTCGTGGCCAATTAGGTTGATCTCGCTGTCCCATCTTGTTCGCTCAATGATAGCAACAGAGCTAACAGGACCATTCACTGCGTTGGCGGCAGCGATGTGGTTTCCATCGGGAGACCACGAGCATCTTCGAAAGTAGGTTGTTAAGGGGGAGCTCTTGAAAGGGGAGCTAATGGTTGTTTCAAGAACAAAATTGTTCACCATGTCGTGTTGCGTCGCATTGGGTGCAGGTGAGGTAAATCGGAAGATTTTGATCGTTCGGTCATCGCTTGCGGTAGCAAAGAATTTATTTGCGGGATCGAAGGTGATACCCTTGACGTGACTTTGGTGCGCAGGCAGAGTCTTGAGCTTCTCGAAAGTGTGACCAGACCAGACAACTACCTTTGAATCGAGACCAACAGAGACCAATATCGAGGAATCGTATGACCAGGCAAGATCCTGAACATCATTGTCGTGGCCAATCAAGCGCTTATATGTCTTCCAGTTCTCGACGGGCGGAGGCTCGGTGGTGCCAAAAGTGGCAGCTGGGGGACCTTTATCAAGGTGGTATACGCAGATGATCTTGTCGTCGGCTCCACTGGCAAGATAACGCCCGTTAGGTGAAAAACGAACCGAGTGAATCGTTCCAAGATGATGGCTCATGTGGCAAAGCTGGCGCGGCTTGTTGAAGTCTGGTGAGTTGGCATTGTAGATAGACTCGGTCGACCAAACTCGCACGTGTCCATCTCCACCAGCAGTCGCAAGTCGTTTTCCGTCAGAGGAAACATGACAGCTGTAGACCTCGAAATCCTTTTGCTCGCCACTATGGCTCAGCCATGAAGGCTTGATGATGTGCATTATGTAGAATCGAGCGGCATGCCCGGGTAGCAATCGCGTTTGGGTCGAGGGTGGCGGCGCAAATTGATTTTGGTGTTTGTGGTGTTTGTCGCGACCAATTCGAATGCAATGCGATTAATTCTGTTGGAAGATGGTGACGAAGTTGGAGTTTGGCGACTAATTTGGAGGTAACGCGCTGTCGCGTTTTTGGGCCCAAGTCCTATCAATCAATCAAAAACGCCAGGGTCAGGTTCCTCCTTCCTCGTCACGACTGTATCCAGTGGACAAAATTAGGGGATTTCGTCACAGGGCAGTCTGCTCTCCCACAGTCTCAAGAGCTCCGACCAATGTCATGCAGCTTAGTGATTGGCCGAATCGGAATAACTTTGATGCGTCGACTCTCCCTGCACTTCCTCATCGTGTAAGTCAAACTAGTTCACACCGAGTACCCTTTGTTCAACACATTTCAATGGCACAATGCTACGATAAGACGCTCCAATCAATCATATTCCTGGCTTCAAACAGCCTGAGTGGTGGGTTACTAACAAGTCAGACCTCCCACCACCACCAAAATCACGAGACTCTCGAGTGCTTCTCTGCGACTCACAGGCTTTTGACCATCGGGGTGTAGATCTCACCCAATCTTCACCCCTGAGGTTGGATGCAAGGATCGCCCTACTACTACCACTACCCTTAAATCACACGTTCTGGACCGGTCAGAGAATTTTAGAGAGACAAGTGTTACTCTTTCTTTGCCCATGATCCCAAGGCTATTTTTGAATGGTCTGGGCGGTTACCGTAATTGAGATACCATGTGTTTAGCACATGGACTGAACCATGATCACCTCGCGCTCCATGCTTTGTAAGGGCTGGGCTGTGCCGGTTGGTGGCCGGCTCCTCTCCAAGCAGCAGTGTTTATATCGGAAGCTTGTTTGGCAAGAAGATAGGTATTGAACAATGAGCACATGCAAGTGGCAGTTCTTTCACAGCCTCAAGCTACTGTTGTCTCTTGACCGCCCTTCGGTGGACGAGTCAAGTTCACCTGTCTGAACCCGCCGGTATTCTCCTTACATGACCGACGCACTGACTCCTTCGCGGCGATGTTCCCTGACTCGCGAATATATAAAAATGAACAGCACGAGTTGTTCTTTATTCTCCAACTCTCACCATTGTGTTCAACATGGCATTATCTACTATAAACCATGGCCCATTGCGGGCAGCAGCTCCATCTGGCTGCTCAGCAGCGTTGCTACTTTTCTCTTTGCGAAACTATCGACATCTTCAGATCGATACAAATTTTCCCAGCCTAGAAAAGCTTCTTGCGACTCCCGAGCCCAGCATGATCATCCCGGACTCTATCTGCGTTGGCATCGAGCTGGAATTCATGGTTGCACTGCAGATCCCCAACTCCGACGCTGTGGCTGGCGAGACTCGATGGGCCTGTCCTTCATCGGAGGAAGCTTACCTAGGTCTCGTGATGGGCGACTACACGGACATTGAGCCGTCTTGTATCCGCAAGGTATGCGAATCGATCGCCAGCAACGGCGTCCACGTCTCGTGCAACCTCAGTCCGCATTCGTCATCCTGCCCTGACCAGATCCCCGGCACTTCAATTCTTCCGCTCACAGATAACAGTGGGCACATTCGAACATGGAATAAGGAGGCTATGGCTAGACCAGTCTCCAAGACTGAGTTTTGGTTCGTTGTTCCAGAGCGTCATATCACCAAAGACTGTGTTTGTAAGTCCGGAATGACACCTTCTGCCCAGTACGACTGGTTCGGAACTGAACTCAACAGCCCTATCCTCACTTGTCCTGAAGAGTTCAGTCAGGGGCTACCTACCCTTAGAAAGTGCCTTGCGGCAGTGCAGGGCAACATGGTAGTTGGACTCAATTCTGGTTGCGGATTGCACCTTCACGTCAATGACGCTGGCAGCATGAAGTTGCAGACTGCGCTGCGCCTTGCATCTTTGGTTTGGTTGCTGGAGGACGCCCTGTTGTATCCTCTGTGCCATCCGTTTCGCTCCATGTCTCCCTACTCAGCGCGTATTAGTGTCGAATCTAGGATCGCCATGGAGAAGAATGAGCCAGAGGTGTACGGTGAGGGTGCAGCACTGGTTCACGTCCTTGGAGAGGTCATGAGGCAGCTCAATTGGCGCAAGAAGGTCGACAAAGGTCTCCTGGGGGCCATGAAGCGTCTGTGGTCGGAACCCAACCTGGGCAGCCTGGGCGTCGCACTCCGTAAGTTCAATGAAGGCTCTGTGCACACAACAACGCGCTGTGCACTGGTAGTATCCAAGTACGACACCGTCGAGTTTCGATACCCCGAGTCCACATTTGACGTCGACTACATCGCTGGCTGGGCTGACCTGGTGCGACACTTGTACGCGGTTGCGATGAGTCCTGAGGCGGAGTTTCATCAAATCCTTTGTCGTGTATATGAGCTTGTGACCCGTGATCAGATGCCCGGATGGTCAGCGATGATGGGGGCCGTTGGTTTTCAGACGGATACTAGTCGCTGGCAGCGACGTCTGGATGAGTACGGTAGCACCATGAGCGACCTTAACCAGCAGAGTATCCTCCCAAAGATTGGGCAGTAGTCGTGGTTTTGTTTTAGTTTCTTTCATGAAAGCCGCGGGCGGTGACCTCATTGAAGGGAATTCAAGACTGGTTGAGAATGGGCTGTTTTGCTTGGCTGTTCGCGTTAAACGAAGGGGCAAAATCTAGATCAGTATAAGGTAACCAAAAGTCTGGAATTTGGAGTTTAGGGAAATAATAAGTAAACCAATAGATTCAGATGTCTGGATAAATCAATTGAATTTGACTTTGTACAAAAGTTGGACGAACTCGCTTGTTCTGTTTTCCCTTTAGTGTTTATTTGTTGTAATTCTTAAGCATTTTCAGGTGAAGTGTCGTCTGTCAACTCGCGACGCCCTCCCCCTTCAGGAACCAGTTTCCTATGGACCTCCATTAACGCCCTTGCTTCATCTGTGCCATTCTTCTCAACATAGCTCATCAGCTCATAGTCCTGTTCACGCACAGCCTCAGCCATGTCTTTCCAGCCGTGCCAGTCAACGACGTTGCGGGCAGCCATGTTCCAGGCGCTTGCAGCGGCGCAGACGATGTTCATCTCGTACTCTAGAATGCGGCGGTAGAGAGTCAAAAGAGTTTGGTGGGCTTGCGGCTGTAGGCGTTGAAAGTCTGGGTGTGACGTCCATGATGATGGGTGCAAGGCGCGATGGAGGGTCATGTAGTGAGGAATGGTGCTTGTGATATGGACAAAGCCATGGCGGATGTCTTCATGTCGGAGAAGAGGCTCAAGGAGAAGCTATTGACAGTGTTAGAATTGTGAGTCGATGGGTTAAAGTTAAAGCGTACTGGTGTTAGAGAGCAGAATCCCGCCCAAGCGATTGCGGCGCTGGGCTGATCTTCGAGTAATGAAGCTATAGTCGACCTTGTCTGAATCAGATTCTCCCTCGCTTCGTTATCACCAGAATCAGTTTGCGAAGTTTCCTTAACTTCACGATCTAACCCAGACTTTGCGATCATCATCATAAGTTCAACCCTCCTCTCAGTCTCTGTCGGCAGCCCATTCGGATTCCCGTTATGCCCCGGCCTTAGCGCATCAGGCAGCGCATGCGAAATAATGCTCTCATATGCGAGCACAAGACCGCAAGAAGTGCCATCCTTTTTGAGACCATCATACGCTGCGTTCCAGAGCTCAAGGTCGTGCACGCGGTCTTCTTCATCGGAGGCTGAGCCTCGACGGCTCTGGCGCTGGCTGTGTTTGCCAATGTGGATAGGGCATGTTGAGGATTCGCGGGATCGGTTTGTGGATGATGCGGGGGAAATTGACGTTTCTGGAGATGGAGGCTGTGAGTGGCGGCGGATTTTGCCCACCAGCCGTTTTACTTTGCTCGTTGCGCTGTGAGGAGCTGCAGGTTGAGAGGCAGTTTTCATGATGGTGGTGATGTGTGAGAGTATAATGTGTGACGGAAGATGAATGGGAACGAATTGACTATGGATATAAATCACAGAACTCCAAAAAAAATTGGATTAAGATCTCTAGCAGTACTTTCTTCTTTCAGCTGACATGAAATTTGTTAGTCTAGTTAATACCACTCCATCGGTTGGTGATGACGATGATATCAGGAACTGGCAATGAACCAAGACTGGGGGCCAATAATACGTTACCCCTAACTAAGACAAGACAAGACAAGAACAGCTCTCGGAGCTCGGGTATCGAGTCAAACGACGAGCTGAGAGTTACATCGAGAAAATACAGTAAAAGAAAGTGTCTCGCTCACCCCCATCCGAGTTCCGATAGACAGGACGATCACCAGAGCCATTCCATCATCGTGGTAACGGCCCTTCTTTTCCTGGGAGGGGTCACATGTGCCGACCAGAAATGATACAGGTTTTTCTGTTGATCATCTCTCGTCTTTTTTACGTGGAGCCAAGACGTAGCCAAGAAAAGACCTCAATAGTTGATGTTGGAGAAAATGGATACTGACATTCTTAATAAAGAGGGTCGATTGATCTCAAGTTGGTTAAATAATCGTCATATCTCAGCCAGTCCTACAATCGGCCGAGATAGTGACGTCTAGGAATAACACAATGCCATTAGTACCAGGACTAATACACTCATCTACCGTGGTACAATACTGTAGTCCTAAGGCCAAGGCGAGCCAAGACTTTCTCGTGGTTGCCTTAAGACAAAGATCCACGAAATATGAAGTCATATTGAGAAGAAAAAGGTAACAAGATCAAACTCAACAAACAATCAACAGATCTCTCTCTTATTGGTTCATGTCTCGCGTCATCACCTCCAAGACCGGGGCTAATGAACCGCTGAGAGTGGGGGACTCAATCCACTGAATCGTCACTCTTCTCCACCGTCGGCCCGGGGGTTGGTTGCTGCCCTGAGGTCAAGACTCAATATGCTTCTATCGTGAGATAGTACCACGTTAAAGCAAGGTATTGAAGATTTGAGTTTGCAAGGAAAGAAATCCTACTGTAACGATATCGGCACTGGGATTCCAGTTTGAGCGGCAGTCGTTGCCAAGTTTTGCCCTGTGAAATAGGAATTGGTCAACTGCTTTGACCTTGAAGTTGGAGATGGGGACGGATATGGCTGATCTCAATTAAGATGCGAGACTATGAATTATGCGCATGGGAGACAGCCAAGGCACAGAAGATAGACCGTTTCAAAAGGATAGGCAAGGCCTAGTTTGTTTCGAGCACTTTAAGAGAAACCTACCGACAGGTAAAGCACGCACATGCAACCTCACAATTTAAATTTACTGGTTAACAGTCACCCAGTGAGTGAGTGAATCCAGCCATCAAGGCAACGAATTAAACACATCAAGTCCCTGTTGATATATCACAGTAATTCCTACGTAGTATATATATATATATATCCTGTCGTGTTACATCGTTTGAGCCCTTCCAATCACGCATTTTTCCATCTACGCGTCGAGCCTCGGCATAAGTATGGCACTATCCGCGAAACATCCCCAGGCAGGCCCCATATCGGAAACGGAAACACAAACACCAAATACTCCGCTATGAACATCGCAATCAAACAAACATATAACCGCCACCTATCATGTTTCACTGGTAAACAGCTCGTTAATATAAAAAAAATGCAAGACAGCATTATTTTCCTCCAGGTTTAATTATTCCGATTCAAAGATGCCTCCGAAAATAAATCATCATATACCCATATCGTGATCCTTGTTTCATACTCATCCACTCTACTTGAAACACCCATCTTCCTCCTGTGATCGCATCCGGACATACCACTTTCACCTGAATACTAATTCCTCTTCATCCCCAGCAACTGCTATCGAACGCTGTTCGTCTTTTCCCCAACCTCCTCGCCGCAGTGCAGCGTAGTGCAGCCTTCCTTTTCTCAGTCACTCGTTAACTCAAGGTGTTGATCACCTGCTGGTCCGTTTTCCTTTACCACAATCTCCTTTTTTTGAGCAGAGCAAATCCCTTTTTCTACATCCACCAAACCAAACAACCAACCAACCATCGAGATGCACTTCGTCAGCCTGGTCACCGTTTTCATCGGCCTCGCAGTCGGCGCGCCTGCGCCAACATCTACACCCACTCCCACTAAAGACGATATGATAGTCGTTTCGACTTCAGCTCCCACTGCCAACGAGGACCCTTACACCTACTGGGCCGCCGGAAGCCACTCATTCAGCACCTGCGACAAGGCCTCTTTCATCGGCCGCGACGCCCCTAAGAGCACCAAGCGAGCCAACTACAGAGACTGCGCAGCCCTACTTTCGACCTTTGGTTCTCACAATGGCACATTCAGCATCCCTGCCGCAGGCGACGACAAGCGCGAGTTCGCTGTCGGGGATGGTCTCGTCAACATCGTCAAGTCGGGTTCATGCGCCTTTGCTGTGCGCGCTGATAAGGGATTGAAGGTTGGCGACGAGGACGTTGTCTGGATTGTTCAGAAGGCTGTTCTTGAGTACTCTGCTGGAACGGATATGGCTGCCCGTGGATCTGTCAAGTGCACTGCTGATGATGGTGGAAAGAGGGGGGGTCTTTACTGGCAGGTCCACGGCATTGAGACGAAGGGTCACTAGATGGGTTGGTTTGATGGTCTTGAAGATCATATGTTCCGCCTAGACTGGCTGTGGACGTGTTCTTGAAAAGAGAAATTTTATTGAAAGATCGGTTCTGGAACTGTCTTGATGACTGTATGCGTTGTTTATGTGCGATACCCGGTTAAACTTTTGACAGTCAGAGATATTGTCACCAATGCGTACATATTTCTTCTCATCTTATCTATTGAACTTGGTCTGTCGTCAAGTGATACCACGAGGAAACCCTTAAGTCGGGGGATTTTGCAATGACATTATTATCCCCGATCATTCTAGATGTTTCCTATTGTCTACAACACTCGCATTATATGACCACAGTGCCTTGCTTGATCATCAAGGCATCATTTCAGGGACATGAGGAAGTATGCAGTATTGTGTTTGTTAACATTAAATTCATCTGAGATGACCCAACTCAGGTCAAAGCACATGAAGTCAAGCTTAATGGGGTATATCCTCCCTCGACTTCTTCTTTAGTCGAGCCACACGTGTTCCTTCATGCGACATAAGCAAAGCCATTCATCAAAATCTCCAACTCCAAACATTTTCTCATGGGAATGCAGCCACGGAGTATTTGTACATAAGCACTCGCTTATGCAATCCATCGGTCAGTAATCATAGTCTGACTTCCAATAGTAATCAGGCGCAAACTCCATCATCGAATCGAACGCGTATATGCTTCACATGAGTTCGCTCCAGACGGCGCAACTTGCCTGCATCAGCCTCAAGCCTCAGTCTGCGGTCTTCGCACAACTCTTCAATGTTCCTCGAACTGATCTGCGCCTGTATAGCACTGTCAAACATGAGGTTGACTCGGCTTTTGACATCTCTAACTTCCGTACGTATCGCGCGGGATGTGACGTCTCCTGCGTTGGCAATCAGGCGATCGATGCGAGTCAGCGCCTCTTCCATCCCACGTTGCTGTCGTAGAATGTTGTATGCAAGGCTCTTGATCTTGGGGGAGTAGTCCGTGATCGCGGCCCAGATGCGATCCTTCTCCGCAAGAGTAGCGTTGCGCTGTTGAGTTCGGGGCGAGCCTGGCAAAGCGCGCGAGGTAATGGGAAGGGGGCGAACGTTGCTCGCCTCTCTGAATTCGTTGACCTGCATGTTCAATTCGGTAACATCTTCTGTTATGTATCTAAGCTGTCGCTCGACAGCATCAATCGCGGAGTAGATCCACGCGGTCTTGGTGGGAACGGTAGGGGAGGGAGTATCGTCATACTGAGGCTCAGGGCTCTCTATGGCTATGCCGCGCTTTCTCTCGGCTTCCCTGAGCCTTCGGGTGCGGATCTTGATGTCAAAGCGGCTGAAGTTGGTGAGACGTTTGGGGTTGATGGATTGTAGATATGAGTAGTCAGGCTCTCTGGTGGGTTCGGAGACGAATATTCCTTCATCGTGTAGTTTTTGTATGGCTTGGGGCGATACTTGAACGTATGCAGCGCCAGGAGGTTTGTTGGATCTACGAGGTTGAAGGTGAGGAGGTGCAGTATTAGGGGATGATCGTGAATATGGGGCAGAAGATCCAGTAGAAGGTGTAGGAACTCGGAAACAGTGCCCTGGTCTGTCTGATGCGATATGAGCTTCGGAGATTGGTGACAGGTTCTTGGGGGATTGATTTGGGGGTAAATGGCTCGTGAGGGACTGTGGCTCTTCAAGGACTTCCTCGGGAGTATATACAAAGAAACAGTAATGAAGCTGCCACATGGCAACAACGAGAAGCAGGGCAATTAGACTGGCTAGAGAGTATGTTGACATCTCGAAGAGTGTTGCAAAGAAGAAGTCAGCGACGTCGAAGATCGTGGTCAAGATGAAAAAGATAGTGCAGATGAGAAAGTCCCAGATCGAGTGCAAGGCCCAGAAAGGATCATCGTAAGCATCAAGCACCACTTCCCAAGCTGCAACACCTAGACGGTACACAAAGTGAAAGGTCCAGCCGGTGATGAAAATGCCCCAAGCCATGTGAGCACCAGTAGGGCTGGCCTGGTACTTCCTGATGATCCAGGCGTTGTGCTTGCGGTACTGAAAGGGTTCGCGAACGATCATGCAACACCACTGAAAGATGATGCCAAGGATAGAGATCAAGAACTTGAACGTGAAGGCGATGAAGTGGAATATAATGGGCCACTGCTTGATGATGCGCTCGAAGCCGGTTTCGGACTCGGGGAAGAGGATGCGGTAGTTAGGAAATTCCTTGGGGTCGTAGTCCAGGGGCTTACGCCAGAACATGGTGACTGTGTTTCTCAGGATATCAGTAATGAGATTAGTTTTACGAAAGGAAGAAAGTCACAGGGCTTCTGATGATGATATAGTCGATGCAGTGTTGTTCTTTGCGAGTGACTGTTCTTGAGTAAAGGTAAAGGCGAAGATGAATATGAAAGAAAGAAAAACAAAGCAAAGGGTTTGCTTGTTATTGCGGACCTATTTTCACTACCTAGCAACCACTTGCTTATAAATTTTATCAAAGTAAAGCGCTCTGCCAGTTGCATGGCAGTGCCAGCCAGGCTGCCACTGACAAGAAGTGAGGGGATTTACAGTTGCCAGTGCCGTGCCACTTAGTCAAATACTGTCAATGCAGTAACTGACTGTTTGCAGAGAAAGGGACTTTACCTACTAAGGTAGGTAGTTTAGACATCAATAGCACGTTAATTCAAGGTGTTTGATTAAGACTTGGAAGTCAAGTTGGGATTTGTATAGTTGAGGGGATACCGCCAGGCTGGTGGTCAATAACAAGGGCAATGTCTCTCTGCCCTCCAGGCCGAGAGGACCTGATTATTTAAGGGTTTGTATTGGCAGTCATTCACTTGTATTGTCCTTCAAATTCCTGTCATCTAGGCGGATAATTGATTGTCAAGTTGACAAACATTGCTCTGTGTCACTCAGTTCTTGCCAGATCATCGTTCAAAGCAAGGCAATAGGGCCATGGATGAACAAAGCCTCGGTTAACTTAGGTCTCTATTTTAATTGTTCTTGAATCACTTATCTGCTCTGCATGTGGCTTTGACTATGTGAACATGACTATATGTTTGCCAGCCGTTGCCCATTATTCGCAATCCCCCACCTCCATTTATCCATGTATACGGATGTTCAATATAACAGTGGAATCAAGCATTTTAGAATTACAAATTGTAGGCCATGGACTCATACATATCACAAGACTCACTTGGAAGTCTCATGGGGAGCCTGCCAAACGATCCGAGGGTACTCAAATAGGTATTTTGCGATGCTTCGGTTGAGTTCCATGAGTTTATTTCTCGAGTAAGTTGCTTAAGATGGTTAAGTCCCAATATTTCTGACGACATGAGGCGTTTAGAGACAGCCAGCATTTCTCCAGTATGAATTTCTTAGGTTCTTCTATTAGCTTCGTCCTAACAATGTCTTAGTGATCCAGTAATGCCATCTTCCATCGCCATCTTCTCTCGGAGCTGCTCCGGGCTCCGGAGGGGGGGGAAACGCCTGTCGATATCGTCAACACGGAAGCATTTAAACAACATGACGTGCATTAGTCCCTTCCACAGCTCTCCATTGTAGAGGCTAGATATATTTTTTATTCCGTTTAGCACGATGCTTTAGACCTTGAATGCTTGGTGCACAGAACTATGCCGCCGCCGCCACGGCATCGAGAATTCGGGGGATAGGAAATACCGGGTTTTGGATATGGCGTACGCTACTTACCAGCTTCCAGGGTCGAAGATCGACATGGCAGTTGCTAGCACGGTCTGTCAAAGGGTCGAGAAGGCTCATGTTGCCTAAAATAGATAGATCAGAGCTGGTTTGGGCCACGGACGACAAGGCGGTGTCTGCTTCGGCTTGCATGAGCAGCCAAGTAAAGCAATGTTTATGCCGTTATGCCGAATCAGCCATGAACACATGCGGGTACGTGATGTAGCCGCCCTTGATCCCTGATCAGCCTGATGGAGTTGAAGATGGACTGATGGAGACACAGACAGAGTCTATACAAAAATTGAGTTTGAAGAAGCCAAACACCTCGGAATATCATTCAAGGAACCTGTGGCTATTTTATGCTGTTGGTCAAGGTGTCCCCCCAAGCTCTGTTTGATCTAAATCGGGTCTTCGGGCATAATGTTGAGAGAGTCCAAGCTTTAGGGAGATGACAATGGAGTCATGTGTCTTCTCGTCTCTATTGTCCTGACGGCCAAGACAATGGATTCTTCTGATTTCATTGCATGGAATACATTTCCCCTCTTTTGTTTACTCATCTTCTGCAAGAGAGTTTGCTTGAGAATAAAAGAGACTTCAGCCACAATCTTTATCTTCACCGATCCCAGGGCCGACAGAACAGACGTCACAATCAATGCTGAATTCCCATGACAAGTTGACAGCCAGGATGGCTTGACGGCTTCGAAAAGCTTGGCTAAAAGCCTTATTCTCCCGCTGCCACAATTGCCTGGAAGGTTTACGAGTTACCCGACGAACGATTCCTATTTGGGGAACAAATGTACGCGAAAGTCTGAAAGAGATGAGTTGGAATGTAGCCGCGCTTTTTTACTTTGCCAGAAGATGAAGAGAACAGGCTCTAGGCATGCCACTCCGCGTGGACTTTTTCTGGACGTTTCTTTGCCCTCGGTGGAAGCGGACGCAAGGTAGATGCCGTGAGGTGAGTGAGTCTGGGGAGATCGAAGGAAAAGAGAAGGTTCCACGGAATGGCTGTCAGCATGTCATCCATCCATTGTGTCAGGAACAGTACATCCGCCTCCGGAGGTTTTCACGGAACTGCGGAGCCGTCCGGGTCCCATCGCGGACCGAAATGGAGGGTAGGTAGGTCTGTGGAAGACGGCCGAGAAAGCACCAATATCCATCAATACCGCAGACTATCGCCCTATCCTGCAGGTTGATGCGGTGCAAGCCTGCCTCAAACACGCCTGTAAATACAGTAACAGTCACCGGTAGTTGACTGAGATGGATGATTGAAGCGGTGACCTCGTCAAACACAGACGCCTCTTGCTATGGATTTTCAACTGTCGTTGGTTGAGACTTTAGCAGCATCTCCCTCATCTGATCTGATCTGCTGTGGGCAAGCTCCAAGACAAGCTATGGATAGCTTCAAAAGAACAAGTTTAGTGTGAGGTCTAGACGCGAGTCGCGGCACGAAGCTGGGGATTTTGTTGATCGCATTCTGGTTCAAGCTAAGCGGGAGTGCCCATAAGTGGGTTTGAATAAGTAGTTAGAATAGGCACTTGGAGGCCTTGACGCGGGTTGATGAGTCAAGTGCCACATTGCGTGTCTATTGTAGACAAGGTTGGGTTGCCGCAATGGCTTTAGCCGTCCGTAGCTTTGACGACGAGGCTGCAGTTGCAAAGCCTTGGCGTTTATAGTTCACTGCTTGATTGCGTGGATAATAGAAAGTTACAGAGGCACGTAGTACTCGGCAGAATAGCGCCTAGTGTGCGATGTCGGGAGAAAGCTGGAGGCAACGAACGCAAGGCGCTCATACTGCTTGTGCTCGTTCCGGGTTCCTGGGACATAGGGAATGTTGGGTTTCAGCGCTCTCTCCTCTCTTCTCTCGCTAGGTATGGAGGTAGGCACAGTACGTTTGGTGCCTGTCGCTTGCTTTTGGGGTCTCGCCTCGTCTCTTCCCCTGCCTTGTCCCTGTCCCGTCTACATACAAGATTATGCCGCCGGAATGGAAGCCGTCCTATCAAGAGTCGTCCCGAGTGTGCCCCAACCGTGCGAGATGCCTAGAATGCAGTAGTATTGGCTGGCGTGACCTGTATCCGTGCCCCCTTTTGACGGGCCGACCAGGTACAGTACAGTACTAGTACTGTAGTCTGTAGGTACATGAGGTGGTCTCTGCTCACACGCACGGGCGGGATCGTACTGCGACGGAGACTAGGAATAGTCGGCTATGGGTGCGGATACTGCCACTAATGGCGGGACGGAATCACGGAACTCGTAATACTACTGTACAGTTGGTGTACCTAGAGAAATAGCGTGTTGTTGTCTCTGATCACGACAGCCAATCAGCTAGACAAGACCGTAATGGCTGCTGCAAACATTGGTTTCAACAGTATCCGCGACATGTGTTGGGTCTCTCGGCATCCGCGGAGAAACATGGAAAAATTTGACGAACAACAGCGCCTCGTTATTACAATGGGAAGCTTCATAACAGACGAGAAGACGAAAAGAAGATAACTCTCGCGAGAAGCGCATTCCTCTGGCAAAGAGCTAGCCCACAGCGCGGCAAAACGACACGACGGCATTGCCATTCAGCAGAGGGCACACATAAGTTAGGTAAGGTTTCGGCGAACTCACATGCCGATCAGGGACCGGCTGACAGCCACGTCAAATGAACTGAACAAACGTTGACAAGACAACTCGAGACAACTCACTCATGCCATCTCAACGGACGGGAGCTGGGAAAAAGCAAATAGCCTCTATAATTGATCTACTTTGCTGTTTGACGCCCCTCCGCCGGCTAATTCTGACCGCCGCCCCCTAGGCTCGCAAAGCCAATGGAATTCTTGACTGATCATCATGAACCATCCTCGTGAACAACCCCCAAACTCGGGATGAGACAAACGAGATGCATCGGCAAGACAAGGATCAAATTCGCTACCGTACCTATTCAGGTAAAAACCCACTGGTGCTTCATCAAAGTTCATCCTGCTGGGGTCTCTTGCTCTGATGACTGGTGCGCCTTACTCGCTTCCCTTCTTGGCAGACCAGATTTTGGGAAAGGCAAGGGGAAAATCAGTGGGTGATCATTTTAGCGGAACTCTGTTGGGTGGTAGGCACCTACGTACCTACATGCCCTGGGCTACCTAGGAACTAAGGTAATGTACGTACATACAGTGCTCAGTGAGGTGAGGTGTCCATTCTACCAGAATCCCCTACTCCGTCACCGTTGTAACTAAATTAGCCATGACAAGCCCAGGCTGGGCGCCTCCAGCTCTTGTTTCTCAATGATGACACGGATCCGCTCTGGCTTTTTTGGTTCATGGAACCAGGAATTACCTAGAGCTGATGGATGGCTGCGGCTGCGTAGCCCAGTCCAGCCCAAGCCCAGTGAATCTCAAAAGGAGTAGAGGTTACGAGCCAAGGGGGAAACAGAAAAAAAGCAAATAGCCAGAAACAATAATATTAAAAGCATCCTCTATTCCCTCCCTCCTCATACAGCTGATCTCTTTTCTTTCCTTTTTCGATCATCAATAAGCACAGACCCGCGACCTTCCGATACTTCAGCACCATACAGTACAAGCACGGGCTACCTCTCCCACCAGAATAGCCGCGGATCCTCATCACACCTTTTTACTGTGCCTACGCCCCCCGGCCCCAGCCAACAACACAAACAAAAAAGACCCGGACGAGGAACGCCCAGGGTTCATTCATTTCGATCCGTCCAATTCTCATATATCCATCTGGCTGCACCCCTACCACATCTATTTGTCCCATCTTGCTTGTCAAACCATTTTATCTTTCAACAAGCCTCTCTATACCTACCTCTTCGGCACACCAAGAGCTGTACTGGAAACCAAAGCCTCGACCAACTGGCCTTTTGAAACGTCTAACAAGGCTGGGTCGTGTTTGTGCTCTTACCTTGCATAGACGCATGCATAAACATCCTTTAATAGCAACAACCTGACACGCATACTGTCTTGTTTGCTCCCCTAGCGACCAACAGCCCATTCCTACCCCTCCAGCTCAGCTTTCGATCCCGCTGTAGTATATATCTACCGATACAGCACCTCGACAGCATCTGCTATACCTCCCTCAACAATAACAATACCAACACAACAACACCGCAATGATGCTTCGAGGAACCGCTTCCAACGTCCCAAAGGTCCCCCTCTTTGGCGTCCCCAAGCGACGCAAACAGAAGCAGCAGCAACAGGAGCAGAAGGACCAAGAAGAGAAGCTCCGCCTGCAGGCTCTCGAGGAAGCTGAATTTGCGACAAAGGCCGAGACTTCAGATTTCCTCCTCTACTACCTGGAGCGATCCCCCTTCAAGGACCAATCCGATCAGATCTCCATCGCCTGGGAGAACCTACCCAGCCTGAGCGAGCTCGAGTCCTTTGCTACACTTGACAAGACTGCTGGTACCCAAGCCTGCCGTCGTCTATTCAAGGCCGTCGTTATCTGGGACGATCTTGGTCTTGATCTCTGGGAGACTCTCAACAGCACCTTGCAGCCTATTATCGACGAGGAGGACAGCGATGATGATCTCCTCGACGAAATCTCCGAGGAGCCCGCCGGCTGGGATCAAAGTCCTCGAAGATCTCGCTCTCGCGCAAGCTCCAGGACATCTGCCTCTGAGACACATAACTCTGAGCCTCGCCAGGTCTCTGCCGACCGTCAGGATCAGCGTGCGCGCAGCCGCGACTCACGCAAGGCAACATCAATCCGAGACCAGAGCGTCAACGGAAGATTAACTTCACGGAGACCTATGGGTCTTCAGGGCGGCATGATCAGCGAATACTACGACAGCCCATCGCGATATCGCGTGCCCAAGATTGTGCGAGTGCTCTAAGCACTTGCTACGTTACACTCTACGAAAAATTTCTTTTCATCTCTTGTTATTTACTGCTTTTTAAGCGGGCGTTGGGAAATTGGCAACATTCACAGCAGCGCCGCTATACCAGCCTCACATTGTTTCTCATGTTTTCTGGGTATTAGCAAGGCGTTATGGACATGGATGCAATGGCACCGGACAATTACGGATTATGGGATACCCCCTTATCGTCAGCTGAGGGATAACAGCTACCATATTATTACTATAGTACAGCAACGAAGTATCTATCAAATAATTTCTGAAACTCGTACCATGCCATATTCCAGTGGTGATTGATCGACGTCAAAGTTTGTACACCTTGTCTTGATGCAACGATGAAACTTTCAAGCATGACAATCAACCACCACCACCACCACCACTTCCAAGGAACACTCCTTGTCTTAGTGATTGTATGACTGGATCGTCACTGTTCTGACATCACTTGAGATTTGTGGTTGCAGCATCAAGATATGATCGGTTTAGAGGAGGAATCACGTCATGGTGGAGGAAGACATCAACTGCCGTGCTCTCAAAAGCCGGAGAACCCAGCTTGGAAAGTTACGCATGTAGGTACCTTAGTAGCCAACAGGGGCCAGATTCAGGTTCGAGGAACTTTATCCCAACTGCGACACATTAGAATCGATTTCATCAATCAAGAATATTTATCTATTTCTTCAGCAATCTCCTGGTTCCCAACTGATCATTCACTTTCACAGAACAGGATACGCTGTCTTATCGCAAACTCTCAAAGTGTAGCTGACTCGTCTCAGTGATTCAATTCTTGGCATTACTAGTTACTGAGCTTCGTTTTCCCTACATTTCAGGAGAGCCAATGGTTCGAGGTGTGCTTCAGTCAGTAGGTATCCGTGCGGCGCGGGGTCTAGCTAGATTAGGAGGATGCACCCATTGACTGAATAGGGAAAGTCTGTCGTTCCTATTCTAGCTTCAGGCGTGTTGCTTTGTGCTTTGACATCCATAGTTGAGACGAGCGAGTGTTTGGTGATTGAAACTTTTTTTTAATTCTTGTGAGACGTGAATAGGGGATGAAACATTTTCATCTTGATTAAAGGGTATTTACATATCTATCACGGGTTTTATTCGGTCTCAACCTTGGTCTGACTTTACCTCTATTAATGGGAAATTACATTGCTTGTCTGTTGTCATGGTCGAACAAAGTATGCAGCCCAGACGCGCTAAGAAAAAGCAAGGTCGTATGCTTAGGTAGTAGGTAGTGATCAGTGAAGTGACCTGACTTAGTAGGTTGACTCACTCTGTGCGCATGCAGTAGCACCATCAACTCTGAAACACTTCGGTTATAAACTCTCAGCAGCTGTCTCAGTTGAGTAGCTTTCTAAAAGATGCACGATATAACTTTGTTCCTGGTGGTTACATGCAGTACCTGACTCACTTTGCAGGTGGGTGATGGGATGAATTCATGGAGCTGATGGTGCGCTTCCCAAGCCATCGCAGCTAGCTTCAGGGGTCTTGGCCCAATTTGTATCTAGATTCTGTGAGGCGTTGTTGAGGCTTCACCCCAAAAGAGATGGCATTTTTCAGCTGCTGTTTAACAAAATGAGGAGCTAATTTTACCTTGCGTGTTCTTCTGGATGGATGGAGTTGTGTTGTTGAGGGTGTTGGTTTCTGTTTCATTGTTCTCTTCGCTTCTCAGTTTTGTGGTTGTAGTGTCTCGAGATTGCAATGAAGCACTTACACGAACTCTCGTGGGTGGGCCTGTTGGGCTTGGCTATCTTGACAGTCGCAAAGGATGTCTCTTACGTGACTGACCTTGAGATCTTCACTTACTTGGTACGACTCCTGAATAGAGCTTCGATGCAATGCTGACTATGTAGGCGCCATGTGCTTCCAGCGCAATCTCATACAATGTCGGAATGCAAACCTACTCGACCATGTGCGGTGACTCCGAAACCGAATTGCAGAAATGTATTTGCTCAACTCGAATGGACGAAGTTGCCTCATCGATCTCGACCGATATAGAATACAGCTGCGGTTCCAGCGCGACGGAGGATTTGTCAAGTGCGTCGAAACTGATGCAAAAATACTGCAATCAGGAGGAGCACATCACCTTCTTTTCGCCGACGAAAAACATTGTCGAGGCGTATATTACAGATCTTCCTGAGTTATCGTATTTGCCGCCTTGTGCGCAGTCGGGATTGTCATATGCCGTGATAGGAGTGGTAAGCCTAAACTTCAAGTAACAGGGTCAGCAATTGGTTTGACTAACATGAGAGGAGGGATCGCCGAGATGTCCTGAGGCCGCTGAGCTGAATGCGCCATGCGTCTGCAACAAGAAAGATGTTGTTCGAGATATCACCTCTACTCTTAGGAGCGCAGTGAAATACTCGTGCTCTAACAATGGAGATGTCACTTCGGCCGAGCACTTCTATAATGAGTTCTGTCTCATGAATGATGGCACAACGTCTTTTGCGCCTCCGAAAGGACCTCCTGGAGATAGTGAGTACGAACATACCCCTTGATGGAAGCGTTCTAATGTTTGCTCGCCAGTGTCATACTACATCACGGCCTTGCCGCAATTCAAGTCCCTTAACAAATGCGCCCAGTCCGGAATTGCTACTGTAGTCATGGAGGTAAGTCTCATTTCCAAACACGGTCCCTTGTCTCTGACGGGAGTATAGCAAAGTTCCTGGTTGTGTGGTAATGGGCCTAAGGAGCTAGCTTCATGCGTTTGCATAAAATCCGGGATGTCGAAAATCATATCCAGTAGTTTGACAGAAAGTGTCAAGGCCTACTGTGATAGCACGCACATTGGCAACGTCACATCCGCTATTGATGTATTTCGGTATTATTGCAGCGCTGCTGAAAGCTTGGTTGTTGCTACTGTTAGCCAATCCATCCATCAGTCTTATCCAACGGCCGGTTCAGGCGGTCGTTCAGGGGCAACGGTTCCAGGAATGACTGGCTCGGTTGGTGCAACTGCAACCTCTGGTGGCGATGCTGCGACTGAGTCGGGCTCTGGTGACAAAGATAAGGACGAAGAATCGAAGACCAGTATTGTGCCGATCGCTGGGGGTATTGCAGGACTGGTTGTTGTAGCCGCTGTTGGTACCGGACTATTCCTCTTTATGAGACGAAAACGGCAACGCGAAACCCGAGGCGAAGAGCTTTCTAACGGCGCCGATGGACCTCCGGAATACACAGGGCACCCAGAGCTCATGGGCAACAACGACTATATCAAGGGTCACTTCGCACCACCGTACGTTTCCGAGTTATCGTCGACCTCTTCTCTCAAACCAGAACTTGGCGGAGGGCAGGGCATCGTTGAACTTCCTCCAAATCACGCGCCGACAGCTGAGCTCCACGCTCATCTTGCAAAGTCTAACTATGGGCAACCGACAGCTGTCTCTCCAGTGAGTCCGGCACCAACGTATCCCGGCTTGCATGGTATGGGGTTTAAGTCTGGGCCAGTCGAGGCATATGAGTTGGACTCCAATATACGAAGTCGGTAAATTAGACTGTGTATTTCGTTTGTTTTTTGTCTTCTCCCGCGATGAGGTCAAAAGCTGGAGCCAGGCGTTATGGTTGTTTTGAGTTAATGGGGTAATGTGATGAAGTACTTTATATCAAATTGTTGTTGTACCTGTCGACGTGTTGAAGAAGTCACATTCACGTACCCTGGCTTATACGTTCAATTATGTATCCTATGTGCCTAGTAGTATTATCAGCGAATTCCTTCGTTCTGGACTATCGTGATAAAAGTTCCGATTTAGTGTTAGTATTCATGAGACTGCTGTTGAAAGTGGGAATTGCTGATATCCATGTCGATGTTAGTAGCTGTTGAGTGGTACCACCCGGGCTCTTCTTGTAAGAGTAACGGTCCTACCTGGCAGACTATCTTACCAACGGACAGAAGCCCCAAACCACCACTTTCTTTAGTACCATGTACTTATAAAACTCCAACGCCAACATGTTGTAATCCTATTTTCGAGGATAGCAGGTAGGGAAGTACATAACCCGCACACTTCAAATACGAAACCCCCAAAGTACAAGATATATGTCTCTATTGAGTATATTATCTTATATTGACCCCAACTTTGGGTATTTCTTAGTGTATATTAGTTATAAGTATCTCATGTCCTTTAAGGGAGATAGATTACTATGTAAGTAGGTATAAACTACAAGCCTTGACTTTGCATCCGCACACACTGCGGATTATCAGTATCTGTCCTGCCTGGATAGGTGCAGGGTAAGCCGCAGGCAGCCGGAAAAATCAAGGCACCGAAGTAAACGCAGCTTCCTCCTTGCAGATGGCCCGTGCGCGTTGCTTCCCAGCAGCAAACGCCAGGCGTGTTGCATCTCAGCTTTGAAGCTCCAAATTTCCTGGTCTCTCCAACAACAAAGCCAATTTCCTTTGTCGGAGAATTTCATCAACTTCCCACCCTCATTTGTCGACCTGATAAACAAAGCGAAACGACAAATTACGTTGAATTCTGTTTTTACATTGATTGTTTATTCCGAGCGCGCAACTGCGGTAATGACGAGTATCGTACTGTCGATCTGATCCGACCACGACCATGGCGGCCGCAGACGTGGACATTGGCTACGTCGCAGGCCACCTCGGCCTCGATCAGCCTGTTCTCGCGTCTTTGACTACAGAGCCGACCGTTGATCTCGTTAATATCATTTTGCAGGCTGTTGCAGTCAAAGCGCACGAGTTTGACACCCTTTTTGCTGAAAAGCTTCAGACCGACATTGAACTCGAAAACGCGGTGCGCAGCTCTGAAACGCGATCGCAAACCTTCAAAGCTACTGCGGATAAGGCCCTCAAGGATGTTGAAGAGGCTAGACAGAAGCTCAAGGACGAAGGTATTTATTGATAAGGTGCGCGAAACAAAGTTGCATGTTTATTGACATATCTTGCACACAGAAACGAAGCGACAATCTGTCGAGAACGAACTTCAAGTCTTCAAGTCCAAGAAGTCGGATTATGATGCCGAGATCAAAGCTCTCAATGACAAAATTGAAACTCTGCAGTCATCGAACCGAACCAGCCTGAGCATCATTGAATCCAACAACAAACGAGATCAAACCATTACCGAAGAACTCACTAAACAACACCAGCGAAATGTTGAGCTCTCGCGCGAAATCACTGCTCTGCAACAGTCAGAGCAGAACGCGCGAGGCCAGCTCAATAGCGCCAAGTACCGGGAAGAATCCCTCCAGCAACAACTCGACCTTGCCCGAAAGAACAGCGAATGGCTGGAGAACGAACTCAAGACCAAGAGCGAGGAGGGCCTCAAGTACCGAAAGGAAAAGGGTGCCCGCATTGCCGAGCTCCAACGACAAAATGAAGACATTCAATCTCAGATGGATTCTATGAAGAGAACCGAACAGCAGCTCCGCGATCGTCTTGATGCCATGCAAGCCAAGGCAGACGAAGCCCTAGTGAAGCTTCAGAACCAGGAGGGAACCTTTGCGCAGACGATCGAGAGTTACAAACATGAGCTCGAAGCTCAGAAACGCTTGGTTGAGATGTCTAACCAGTTGAGCAAGAAACACCAAGAACGAGTACACGATCTTGAAGCTGAAAAGGAGCGACTCCGAGATAACTACGAGAACGAACTTCGACGTGTTCGAGCCGAACTCGAGCAAGAGCGGGAGACCACGGCCAAGTTGGAGGAACAAGCCAACCAGCTCCAGTCTGAAATTGATGAGCTTCAAGCACGTATTGACCAGCAAACACACCCACCTGAATCTGCACCACAGACCCCCCGTGCCAACGGCGGCATGATGCGTCCATCTTCTCCCTTCGCGACACCTGGGTCTCTTCGAGCCAAGGGTGCGATTACTACCACGCAAGCCCTTGACCAGCTGTACCAAGTCAAGGGTCAGTTAGCTACCGAAAAACGCCACAATGCTCAGCTCTCTGAGGAGCTTGACAACATGATGACCGCTCTGGAAGCAAAGGTCCCTGAGATGCAGGAGCTTGAAACCGAGGCCAAAACACTCAGGGAAGAAATTACACGCATGTCGGAGCTTTCACAGCAAAGCTTTGAGGAGCGCGACAATGCTAGACGAGCGGCCAGGAAGGCAGAAAGTGCACTTGCAACGGCGCAGTCCGAGACCAACATCCTACGCACTCAGTTACGTGACCTTGGTACGCAGATTAATATGCTATTGTTTCAGATCCATGCTATGGAGAAAGGCATGGATCAACTTACCGAAGAAGAGACCTTCCGTCTTCAGCAACTGCAGAAGGGAGAGATTTCCCAGGAGGCCCTGTCAGACATGTCCGACACCCACCAATTCATCACGCAGAAGCTGGTGGTCTTCAAGGATATCCAGTCGCTGCAAGCCAAGAACGAGGACCTCCTGCGCATTACTCGCGAACTTGGCGAACGACTTGAAAGCGAGGAGGCACTGGCAGAGAAGCACCAGGCCAAGGAAGACCATGACATGGTGGAGAAGCTTCAGCAGGACCTGAGCCACATGACCGAAGAGACGAGGTCCATCAAGAAGACGATGGAGAGCTACAAGACAGAGCGTGACATGTTCCGAAGACTTTTGCAACAACGAGGTGTCAACGGCGACGAGGCATCTATGATGCGAAACTCCATCGCTGGTGGCGAGCGCTTGCCCTTGGCTAGTATTGAGGCAACTGAGCAGACTGAGGCTCTCAACGAGGCTTTGCGCAAGCTTCAGTCCGAGTACGACAACTACCGCGAGGCTCAGGACGGAGTTCGCAAGGACTTGCGAGACCAGATTGATGCTCTGTCATCCGAACGAAACACTCTGCAGACTGACAAGGTAAAACTTCACGCCGAAGCTCGCCTTGAATCCGAGAGACGTGAAATGCTACACACCAACTTTGTTGCACTCCAAAGTGAGAACCACGAGCTTCAGAAGAGAACGCAGACTTTATCCGAGACTGCTGCCAAGCAAGATATTCGAACGCAACAGGTTGCCGAAGAACTCATCGAGGCCAAGGGCTTGCTTGAGAGCACTCGCAACGAGACAGCTAACCTCAAGGCTGAGAAGAAGCTTTGGAAAGACATTCAGGATAGACTAAGCAAAGACAATGAGAACCTTATCGAGGAAAAGAACCGCCTTAACAACTTACTTGCAACCCAACAGTCTATCGAGAATGAGCGCAACATGGCCGATTCGGAGGCTCGACGCAAAGCCCAGGCCAAGATCGAAAGTCTCGAGCAGCAACTGAGTGATGCACAGAGGAAGCTCACATATGAAGCAGAGGAGACCAAGAAGTTACAGCTCAGGAAGGAATACGAGTCGAGGGAGTCGCAGAAGCGAATTGACGAGCTCATGGCGAGCTTGAGCCAGATTCGCGAGGAACACGTCGCTGTTAAGACCAGCAGAGACCACTTACAGGCTCGTGCTGATGAGTTGACAGTCGAGCTGCGCAATGCTGAAGAACGAGCTGGACGACTTCAGCCCCGACCCACTCCCCGACCTGGAACTATCGACGTTAGCGAGCAACAACAGCAACTCGAGAATGAGATCCAAGAGCTCAACGTCGAGATCTCTGACCTCAAGCGAGATTTGGACATGGCCAACACCCATCTCGAGAACGCGAAGGCACAGGCGGAGCAGTTCAAGGACCTCAGTCAGGCCAACGAAGAAGCCCTTGAGGACCTGCGAGGATCGCAGGAGCAGTATCGACAAGAGATGGAGGCAATCATCGAGGAGAAGGACGCCAAGATCAAGGAGCTTGGCCAGCGTGCTGAGGACTTGTCGGCTGAACTGTCTCGTTCTAATACCGAGCTGTCTAGCTTACGGGACTCTCAGGGTGAGGTTGCACGGCGATTCGAGGACGAGAAGTCGATCTTGCAAGAGGAGGTCAACCGACTCAAGGAGGAGAGCGCAAGACATTTGGAGGCCACTCGATACCACCAGCAAGATCTCCGTGCCCAAGCTGAAATCGCCTCCAAGGCCCAGCAGGATTATGAGCAAGAATTGGTGAAGCATGCGGAGGCTGCCAAGCTTGTTCAGCAGCTACGAACTGACTACAACACGCTCAAGAGCCAAGCCGCATCATTGAAATCGGAAGCAGACTCTGCGAGGGTGACTCTTGCACAAAGCGAAAGCTCTTGGGAGGACCGGCGACAACAACTCGAGCAAGAGATGGCAGAACTTAAGACTCGACGGGAGGATGTCAACTCACAGAACAAAATTCTTCACCAGCAGCTTGAAGGCTTGACTGCACAGGTTACTGCGCTTCAACAAAAGCGAGGTGGCGAAGAAGGGGAGGATGAGAGGATGTCACCAGTTCCCCTAGGAGACGCAACCGAAGGCCTCCGCGAACTCAACAGCTATCTCAGGCGCGAGAAAGAAATCCTCGAGGTTCAGTATGATCTCAAGGTTCAAGAATCCAAGCGACTTGAGCAGCAACTTGGATACACTCAGTCTCAGCTCGATGAGGCACGTCTAAGGCTTGACCAAGAGCGCACACAGGCTGCCCAGAGTGGTCGCACATCTATGACACACCAGGACCTCATGGAGAAGTTGAATGAACTCAATATCTACCGTGAAAGCAGTATGACACTGCGCAACGAGAACCAGCAGCTCAAGGACCAGATTGGTGAGAAGAACCAGAAAATACAGGAGATGGAGGCCCGTATCCAACCCCTCGAGTCCGAAATCGATACACTCAAGACTCAGAAGTCTTTCCTTGAGGATGAGATCAAGCAAATCCAGGAGGACCGCGACCGATGGCAGAAGCGTACTGAGGGCATTCTGACCAAGTACGGACGTGTTGACCCTGCTGAGATGGAACAGCTTAAGGAGAAGATCACCGCATTGGAGACGGAACGAGATGCTTTGAAGCAAGGTGAGGAGCCTTTGCAAGCCAAGCTTACGGAACTCGAGACCACCTTGGAGACGGAACGGAACAACTGGACCACCACGCGCGCCAAGATTGTCGAACAGGCCAAGGAACGATCAAGGAAACTCACCGGAGAAAAGAACGAGGCTATCCAGCGAGTCACTCAACTTCAAGAAGGCCTGGACAAGGCTAACACCGAGCTCGAGGGCACCAAGAAGGAAGCGGAGGAGTCCAAAAACCATAAATCTGAACTTGAACAACAAATCCAAAACTTCCAAAAGGAAGTGGAACAATTACGACAACAGGCTCAAGCTACCCAGACTACCCAACCTGCCCCCGCCCCCGCTCAGTCTACTGAAGCAGGTGCTTCATCTGAGGTCGTTGCTCAACTTGAGCAGCAGCTTGCTGATGCCCGTAAGGAGCTTGATGTTATCAATGGACAGAAGCAAAGCGCTGAGCAACAACTGGAATCCCTCCGCAATGAACTGCAAACCGCTATTTCTGAGCGCGATGAGGCAACCAAGAAGCTCCAGGAGGCAAGCAATGCAGCTGCTCAAACCAGCGAGCAAGTCGTCACTGAGCCTGCAGCTACTGATGCCACAGAGAAGCCCTCTGCTGGTATCTCTGACGAGGAGAAGAAGGCTTTGGAGGAGAAGGTTGCTGCTGCCGAAGCCAAGGCAGCCGAGTATCAACAGAAGGCCAACGAGGTTGAGGCCAAGATTCAAACCACCATCAAGGAACGCTCCGACAGGATGAGGGATGCTTTGAACGCTAAATTGAGGGAGAGCCGAAGTAAGATGGAGGAAGAGTATAAGAAGAAGGATGAGGATCTCAAGCTCAAGTTTGAGCAAGAGAAACAAATCTGGCTGGCGGAAAATCCCACAGCCAAATCCAACGCGGATGCCGCCAAGCCGGAGCCAGCAGATCAACCTCCCTCAACGCCTGCTAAACCAGACGCTTCTGCTGTGCCTGCAACACCCTCCTCTGTTGGACCAACCGACCTATCTCAATTGGATGACGCTGGCATTCGTCAATTCCTTGCAACCAACCCCACCGTCAAGAACATTGTTGCTGCTAACATCAAGAAAAAGCTCGAGGTGGAAAGTTCCAAGCTGAAGACGGAGCTTGAGTCAACACTCAAGAACGAGTACGACTCCAAGATTTCTGCAGCTAGGGATCAAGCCCAGCTCATGGAGTCCAAAAAATCTACTTTGCGAATCAACATGGCTGAGAACAAACTGAGAACTGCCCATGCGAAGATCGGAGTAGTCGAGAAGGCGGCTGCTGAGACCCCCCAGAAGCCTGTGGTCGAGGTCTGGGAAGTGGCCAAGGTAGCACAGCCTCCTCCTGCGACACCGGCTGCGGCAAAGCCTGCCCCCCCCCGACAGGGCTCTGTGGCTGGTGTGCCTCCATCGCCGTCACCTGCAACACCCGCTGCGGGTGCCAAGGTTGCCCCAGCCGTGTCTGCAGCTACTGCACCAGCAGCTTCCGAGGCTAAGCCAGCACAGACCGCGGCACCAGCAACGAGCGGAATCCCGGGCCCCAAGACCAGTAACCCATTCGCTGCCTCCACCAACACTGCTCCCGCTGCTGCACCCAACCCATTCGGTGCTGAGAACGAAAATGGCACAGCTCCCGCTGTTAAAGAAGGCCAGCAGCAGACCCAGGCGCCACAGCAGCAAGGCCAGCAACCGGTGCGATCCGGTATCCCAATGCCTCGTGGTGGCGGCGGACGTGGAAGGGGCGGAGCTTATGTGCCTCCAGGTCAGCGTGCAGCCAGTGGTTCTCAAGAGGGCGGGCATGGCAATGCTGGTCGTGGAGGTCGAGGCGGACGAGGGGGCGGGCGTGGCGGTATGAACCCGAGCGCCAACGATTTCCAACCTGGCAACAAACGACCAAGGGGAGATTCAGAAGTGGGTGGAGGAGCCAAGCGAGCGCGCGGAGCGCATTGATAGATGGCTGGGGCTGGTACATCCCAGGTCGTATTTATATGAAATGTACAACACGAAAAAAGGCATGTAATTATTGTGGTTCAGGCATTGAAAGAAGAAGATTAAGGATGAGAGAATGGATGATGGTTTATGGGGAGTGCGTTACAACAGCATTATTATGTCTTACATATTTTTGGGTTCCTAAACGGAAAAAGAACGATATTTCCTTGGTTTTACAATCTGAAGTTCAATTGCAGGTATTGTTGTGAGGTGACAAATCAGTTCTTCATGTAGCTTCATAGAGATGTTGTAATACCGGTATTTAAGTATAATAAGCTCCATAGCGCTGAGTTGCCGCAGTGGTGTAGTGACATATGATCTTATTCTACAAGATGATACTTGTAAATTCCGCCTACCTCATTTTTAATAATACCGTAACATAGAGAGAGGTCAGCCACGTATAAGTATCACTTGAGAGAACGTATCTTAGGGACCTTGAAGCGGTCGCTAATAGTGGGGTGTCGGTGGATCGGCATCAACTTTTGCCGATAGCGATAAGGTAAGAAAAAGTTCGGAGGAAAACAAAAAATTGGGGACATTCTTACAGACTTCAGGATCCAACTTGACCAGCCGAGACGACCTTGAACCGATTCTCCAGTGAAAGACATCGACTAAAAAAGAGCAAACGATCGCCTCCAACAGAGGCGACTTCTATTCATTCAATGGTTCCCCCGTCAAAGAAGCGCAAGCTTCCAACCGCGACTGGTCCCGCCTCGAAACGATCTAAGAACGTCCCCAAGAAGAAGAGCGGAAAAGAATCGCGCCGAGCCGTTGACGCCACAGCCCTCGCCTGGTCGTCAGTAGGAGAGGACTTTGGAGGTCTTGAGGTTATTGAGGGTGTCGACGTGGTCAAGGATGGTGGCAGAGTGCAATTCTTCGTGGCCGGTGACAAGAGTAACATAATCGACCCCCAACAAGAAGCCCTCGATGGGAACGAATCTTTTGAAGGGTTTGGCGACGACTCTGTGGAGGTCGGGGATATCAGTTCCGGCCAAACTGGCAGTGGTCAAGCTGGCGTGGAGAGCGAGAAGTCTCAAGGGAAGAATAAGGGCACGAATGGGCAAGACAAGAACAAGAAAAACAAGGACAGACTGGATGGGAAGAACAGTGCCGGCAAGAAAGAAGACGAGCAACTGGTCAAGGCCTCGAAAGTCCTACAAAAGTCCTCTTCACACGGGGGGAACACGTTCAGCGCGTTGGCCGATGGGAACGACTACGCAGACCAAGAAGACGTCGACATGGCGGCCTGGGTTTCTCTGAACCTATCACCTCAAATACTCTCAGCTATTGCGAGGCTCAAGTTCGCCAAGCCCACTTTGATCCAGGAAAAGGCAATCCCCGAGATTGTGGCTGGTGAGGACGTTATCGGCAAGGCGCAAACAGGTTCCGGAAAGACTCTTGCTTTTGGTATTCCTATGGTAGAGCGTTGGTTGGAGTTGCAGGAGCAGGGTGCTGAAAGAACTGGTCCCATGGCTGTGGTGCTCTCTCCTACACGAGAATTGGCTAAGCAGTTGGGAGATCATCTCAAAGCTCTCTGCGACGGCCTTCCTAGCACACCATACGTGTGTGTTGTGACCGGTGGTCTCAGTATCCAGAAGCAGCAGCGACAGCTGGAAAAGGCTGATATCGTTATCGGTACACCAGGTCGCCTGTGGGAAGTCCTCAGTGGAGACAGGGCCCTGCAAAGCAAGTTCGCCAAGATCAAATTCCTTGTCGTCGATGAAGCCGATCGACTCTTCAAGGCTGGCCAATTTAAGGAAGCAGAGGACATCATTGGTGCTCTCGATGGAAAGAGCCCTGGAGATGACGCTGAGAGTTCAGATGATGAAGATGAAGACGATGAGCGCAGTGCAAGACAGACGCTAGTCTTTTCGGCTACTTTCGATAAGGATCTCCAGACTAAGCTAGCTGGCAAGGGGAAATCTACAGGAAGTGATGAGGAGAAGATGGCGTATTTGATGAAGTGTCTGAAGTTCAGGGGTGAGCCCAAGTTCATCGACGTCAACCCCGTTAGCCAGATGGCTAAGGGTCTGAAGGAGGGGCTTATTGAGTGTGGTGCTATGGAAAAGGTGAGCCTAGCATAATGAAAACCAGCTCGAAATGCTTACATACTATAGGATCTTTACCTCTACACCGTCCTGCTCCTCAACCCTGGTCGCCGCACTCTCGTCTTCACCAACTCCATCTCTGCTGTTCGCCGTCTTACACCCCTGCTTTCAAACCTTAACCTCACAGCTCTACCTCTGCACTCTCAAATGGCACAAAAGGCACGTCTTCGCTCTCTCGAGCGCTTCACCGCCGCTCGCAACTCCATCCTTATCGCTACCGATGTCGCTGCCCGTGGTCTTGACATCAAGGAGGTTGACCAGGTTCTGCACTACCACGTCCCCCGATCTGCGGATACGTACATCCATCGATCAGGTCGTACAGCTCGTGGAGAGTCTAGTGGTGTGAGCGTGATCCTGTGCTCACCTGATGAAGTCCTTCCCACACGTCGTCTAGCCAGCAAAGTTCATGCTGAGCGCAGCGCTGGCGGCAAGAGAGAGCATTTTATTCAGACTCTCCTCATTGACCGCAAGATGGCATCGCGTCTCAAGCCTCGTGTGGACCTGGCCAAAAAGATTGCCGATACTGTGCTAGCCAAGGAAAAGGCTCACAGCGACGATACATGGCTACGAAATGCGGCTGATGAACTTGGAGTGGAATACGATTCTGATGACCTGGAAGCTGTCAACGCGAGTGGTGGAAAGGGCGGTCGTGGCGGTGGACGAAGGAGAAAGGAACAAGCAGCCAAGGGATTGTCCAAGGCTGAGATGGGTGCGCTCAAGGCCCAGCTAAGAGAGGAGTTGAGCAGGAGAGTTAATCTGGGTGTGAGTGAGAGATACATAACGGGTGGAAGAGTGGATGTTGGTGCTCTTTTGAGAGAGGGTCAGAATGGAGGAATCTTTCTGGGGAATACAGATGGACTGGGATTTGATCTCTAATTAATAGAAAGCGTTTAGAGCCTTGACCTATGAAAATTGAAGGCTGTAAGATTCCCACGACGGCAAAGTCTAGGGCTACACAGCAAGAATAACACAATAAATCTTGATACATTTCTCTTTCTAGGAAGCTTCAACAACCCAAGTCAAACATCGGATTGCCGATGTTACTGTGTAGGCAGTAGGAGGAGGTAGTGTACTGACCCCGCGCAACCGCGGGAAACTTTGAGCTGGCCGCGGACTTTGGCTGTGGGGGTGTCAAGTAATATTCCATCTCTCATGCATCCATGTCCGATTCGAAGTGACAAGGAGAGTTGGACGAGCATGAATCGTTGGATTGGACGGTTGAGCCAAGATAGATAGGAATGATTTCTGGTATTGTACTGCAATATGGGTTGGTGATGAATCCGCAGGTTACGTCTAGTACAATAACAACAATCCTATCTACAAGTCTCCCTAGTTAGAAGCCTTTCATATAGTGATAATTGCTTTAGATGCGTTACATACAGCGGCAAATTTCAAGAGACATATCTGGCGACTCAGGATCCACAGCATCATATGCAAGCCCATCTTGTCTAGTGCTGTAGTACTGAACCAACATATCCCCGCGGGAAACTTCAGATAAACATACACTACGGAAGATAAGAGATGTAAAACAATTAATGATTCCCCCTCATTACATGCGGGGTTGTTCAAGATAGACAGAAAATAAAAAAATATATAAAGACCCTGATACTCCATATATGCTATCAACTCATTGTCAAACACCAAACATCACATCTTGTTTGACAAAGGCCTCCAAGATGCCTTCCCTCCTCACCCCCTCTGAATCCCCTTTCACACCAAAAGTCCAAGCCAAGTTGCTTGCCAACCGTGAAAAAGCTTCTCGGGACTTTCGCTCAGATGTGGTTACCGTTCCTATTGATGAGATGATGACATCGATTCTCGAAGCATCTGTCAACGATGACATCTATGACCCGGAGGGTGATCCCTCAGTGAAAGCCCTCGAAGCAAAGCTCATGGAGTTGACAGGTATGGAGGCTGCGCTATGGGCTATTTCGGGCACGCAGGGAAATCAGATCTGTCTGAGGACGCATCTGACGCAGCCACCACATAGCGTCTTGTTGGATCATCGCGCACATGTGCATTGTTGGGAGTCTGGAGCTCTGCCTGTGATTTCACAGGCTAGCGTTACAACTGTGCATGCCAAGAATGGCGTGCATTTGACACTCGAAGATGTTAAGAAGAATATTATTGCTGATGGAAACAGTACGTTGTTTCGTCCTGATAATCTGATATACAGCTAGCTGACTTGATAGTTCACTTTCCACCTACGAGGGTTGTAGCTCTTGAGAACACCCTCTCTGGCACTATTCTACCCCTTGCCGATGCACAAGCCATCTCCAACTATGTTCGCTCATTCCCTGTCCCAGAAGGTCAGAAGCCAATCGCCATGCATCTAGATGCAGCACGTGTCTTTGACGGCGTCATCGGAGAAGGCGTTGATCTCAAGTCTTACGCAGCTTGCTTCGACAGCATGTCTATCTGTCTAGCCAAGGGCATCGGCGCTCCGATGGGCAGTGTCATCCTTGGAAAGAAGCCCTTTATTGAGCGGGCCAAGTGGTTCAGGAAGATGTTGGGTGGAGGAACTCGACAGCCGGGCATGATGGCTGCTGCGGCCCTCTCAGCTCTCGAGTATAGCATTCCGAAATTTCCATCGGTGCATGCCATGGCCAAGGCAGCCGCTGCGAGACTTGAGACTGTGGGATACAAATTCACACTTCCTGTGCAGACAAATATGATCCTCCTTGATCTGGAAGCTGCTGAGATCCCGCCCGCAGCATTTGTCGAGTATTGCGCAAAGGAGGATATTTCGGTTTTCCCTATGGCCAGGCTCGTGTTTCACCACCAGACGTCAGAAGTTGCTGTTGATAAGTTGGTGAAAGCGTTGACAAGGTTGATGGAGGACAAGCGAAATGGAATCGCACTGAATAATGGGGAAGCCCGCGGAGGATACAGCTAGAGGAGTCTATCGTAGCTGAAATGATCAGTTTGATATCTTTCGTCGAATCTCGATGCATGCGTCTAGGGGAGGAATAATCGTTGCTCCCATCCATTGTGGCTTCGGTCGTTGATCAAGCCTCTTGATATCGTAATTGAGAAGAAAAACAGCCATGATCAGCTTGAGTTCATGCGCAACAAAAAACCTACCAGGGCTGCAAATAATTAGCACAAACCTTCTTGCCTGATTGCCATAATGAGACTTACCATGCGTGTCGACCATGACCAAAAGCCAAGTGAGCATCACTGGTCGTGACCATCCCCAATCCCCTTATCTTCTTCCCTTCGTCCTCATTCTCTTGTTTCTCTTCAGCCGATTTTGCCTCCCACTCTTCTCTGACTCTCGAGTATCGCCATGGATCATATTTCATAGCGCCCTCGTAAATATCGTCATCATGGTGCGTTCCCTGTAAATTGACCGTTACGAATGCGCCACGGGGCAATGTCCAGCCATAATCCGGGTTGTGAAGACCATTCGGTGCGATAACCTGACGCTCGACAAGGTTGGCGGCGAAGTTGCTTAAACGCTGGGATTCTCGAATGGAAGAGTCAACGCGTAGAAGAGAAGAAAGAGCTTGCTTCGTCCAGTGGCCTTCAGAAGGTTTATGCGCGAGAATCTCATCCCGAAGCGCGCCAAGAACAGAGGGTGGAGAGGACAGGAAGTCCAGCATCCAAGACTGGCCAGTCAAGACCGTTGTGTGAATAGCTGCAAAATTAATGGGGAGCAAGCGTTTGGAGATGACGACAGGATCAAGCTCAAAGGCTTTTTTCTCTGCCATTGCGAGACGGATGGACCATGTAAAGAAATCCTCTGGGGGCGTCCAACTCTTCATCTCGGAGTCACCAGCTTCCTGGCGCTGCATATCTTTTAGGCGTTTCTCAATGATGGGCAGTACACAACGAGAAGCTGTGCGCCAATGCAGATAATTCGGGATAGTAATTAGACGACCGACGATTGGATGAAGAACTTGAGGGAATGCGTGTAGCAAAAAGCTGTTTCGCACAACATCGTCGGTGAAGCTCACCATGGACTGTAAGAAGGAAGGATCACGACATGCTGTTGAGCCCACGAGAGAACGGTTTGTAACGCGAGGAACGATGGCGAGCCAGAGATCCCAGAGATTAACCTTAGTATAGCCTTCAGCATCGACATTGTTGGGGTCTTTTTCAGCAGCTGCTTTCATCATGCTCTTCAGGGCATCCTCGACAGCACCGTTGACTTCGTCTTCAACTGCTGGTATCATTGATGGCAAGTTGCGAGCAAGATACTTGTGCATGACGCGATTCGCAAAGGGCTCCGCAGCTAGATCCTTACCAAGGAAGTTGTACTCGGTGTAGAGGATTTTATCGTGGGCGTGAGATGCTGAGAGGATACGATCTGGTTGGTCCATCATCCAGCCGATCTGAGAACGAGGAAGGATGACATCAGGAGGACGCGATATGGGCGCTGGAGCAATGAATGGGAGGCCATTTTTGCCATACTATTATTCTTGTTAGATTGGAGGGGTCCCCAGTAAAGGAAAATGCTGGCGGGGGAGAAGAGATATACCTTTTCATAGCCTTCGTCGATCCAAGCCTGGTGCCGAGTAAAATAGGCGAAGCTATTCCTGATCTTGGAGAACCATTTCTTGGGATCGTGACCAAGAACTGGAATTTCAGAAGGGTAACAAGGCTGAGTGAGTGAGTCGACGATCCAGGAGATGAGTAGAAAGAGGGAACCAAAGAGGAAGGTGCGAGTGAAGGTGACTTCGGTTAGAATATCAGCAAGAACAGTCATGATGGTGATGATGATGATGATGATGATGATGGTAAATCTTCTCTGAGAGAAGAGAGAAGGGAAATGATTAGTTAGTATCACAAATTTTTATTTATCTAGGTAGGTACACAAAGAAAGAAGAGAAAAAGAGAAGGTGAATCAGAGAAGTGATGGGCACTGCTAATCAAAGTGACAGGCACTGCTAATGATGGGGCTAGGCAAAACCCCAGCGCCTTAGTCAAGCGCCATCTCTTAATGAAGCTGAAATCCCATCACACTGATAAGTCAATTATTATCCCGAGGCGCTTCCACATGAAGCTAGCAATTAGTTGCATTCTTTTTCTTGGAATGCCTCATGTTAGTTTGAGAGATGCCTTGTCTGTCTCAGACCAGGATCTGGACACCATTGGTCTCGGGGGCGATGACGTTACAGGCGAACCGATTGGCCCTGATCTGCGCCAAGCTTTTCTTAATTCGCAGGGGAGAGTTACAGCTGCAGGGCAGGTGGTTCAGTGTTGCAGTGGAGGGGACTAGTTCCAGGTTCTATTTTAATCATTGCTCTGAAGACAAACTCTCTAATGTGTCAAGCCTCTTCCTCCTCCCAGATCCTCCCATCTTGACCAACTCAAGTCCATTCGTAATAGTTTCTTCTCCTCTGATCAAGAGCCCAATCTCACCGGGATGGAACCAGTTCATCCAGACCAACACCAACAACATCAGCATACCATCAAATACAAACACCCAGGCTTCACTGCGCATCAAGTGTCCATCGTTACCCTCGATAAACTCAACCACTCTGAACAAGCTTCGCACCCAGATGAGAACCCCAGTGACATATAGTGTCGTGAGATATGCCTGCCATCGTACACTTGACTCTAACGACTTTGGTGTTGGATCTCGACGCATTCGAAGGTGGAAAACAGCGCTGACGATGATGAAGCAACCGAAGAAAAAGAGCTGAACAAAAAGACCGCCGATGATGATCTTTTCACCCGTCTTACTCAGATCCGCAATGGCCATGAGACCACCACCTAAGTACACAAAGTTAGCATTCGATCAATCACTCACACATACACTATTTGACATGTATCATACCCGATGATTGGAGCATAAACGATGCTACATCGCCAAACACAAAGATTTTGGTTAACCACTTGCGTCGAACCAGCGAGTGGTGTTCACCATCTGTCAAGAGAATGATTCTCCCAAGGATCATATAAATCGACGCTGCAAAGAGCGCAGGGGCAATGAGAATCAAGACGCTTTGCATGACGTACGGCCCCATGGTCCAACAACCAGGTTTCTCGTTCGTATTCAAGACTCGACCTATATATCCGATAACCTCACCTATAGCCCGGGTTAGCGGGTTTGGGCTCCTCGATAACGAGGGGAAACGTACAGACTCCGCCCAAAACCAAAGGTATCAAGTACCATGTTTTCGTTCGCCAAAGTTGAAAGGCGTGCAAAAGTGTCGTTATCGAGAGGAGAACCACAAATACAATATTTGCCTCGTTTGAAGGTACGAATCGGTAGAATGCCCATACGGCGTCCTTATAGTCGGGGTTGCAGTCCATATGGAGTCGAAATCAGAGGTCGAAGACGAGAAAGGAAAAAGATGGGAAGTAAAACGCTGGGAAAACTAGCAATAAGTCTAAAATCCTGAGGAAAGATCTGGTTCTCATGAACAGCCTCCATGGGTAGGTAGGATAAGCAATGCCATCACTTTTCAGCAGTCCTAATGACTTCTTTATAATCTGAGGTACCCATCAACCTCGACGACTGGTCATATCACCCCTTTTTTAGCAAAGCCACATCAGTCCACGTACTCATCTACAAATAAATCTCTGAATCCCTTTTGCGAGTATTCGCAAGTGGTGAACACCCAGTATCATCCCAATAAAGCTCGAGCCTGGGAACGTCTCATCTAAGATTGGCCGATCCAGACACTAACGGACTTAATGTGAGCCGCAGCGTCCCAATGGCAAGGATCTGACATGTAGGCTTTCCTTAAAGAGGACTGGCGGTTCAGAATACGCGTACCGAAGACTCGTTTCCGAGTATTCGTCATTGCTTCGCTTTACATTGTCCTGAGTCCATGTGAAAAAGAGTTTCTCTAAATTGATTGTCTCCTGCATTTAAATTTCTCTTCGCTTTCTTGTTTGTTTCTGATCCGAATCCGCGGATCAACAAGACAATCACATAATGTCTTCTCGAAGAACTCATACCAAGTCTCGTACAGGCTGCTTGAACTGTAAGAAGCGCAAAGTCAAGGTTCGTGTACTAGACTTTTAAAACTTGAGATCCCAATGCTCGGTATGGACTCTAGACCAATGTGTTACTAACGTTAATAGTGCGATGAAGCCCGGCCATCCTGCTTCCACTGCACAAGACATGGCGTGCAATGCAGCCTCTCATGGCAACCTTCCACCAGCTCTGCCGTCTCTTCAGTTGCAAATAGCAGCGACACTCGTCCAGCATATTTCCCTAACTTGAGTCCTCCAACTTCAGCTTCAACCCCAACTTCAACCTCAACTCCCTTAGACAATCGCAATTTGATCAAGTCCCCTGGCCACTATGATAACTATGGTTACCCCAGTCTCACACACCAGATCGCTCCTTTCCCCCCACAGGAGCTTTGGGCCCGCGATTGTGAGCTGATGCATCACTACTGCACCCTGACGGCTGATAGCCTATGCATCCGTAAAGATCTGGCATATGTCTGGGGCGTTGCTTTTCCGAGATTAGGCTATCAGGACCCATTCGTCATGCATGGCATCCTTGCTATTGCCGCCGCCCACAAAGCCTATCTCCTTCCCGCCAGTCGCAAGACATATCTGCCTTTGGCTGACTATCATCAGACTCTGGGCTCCGAGGGCTATCGTCGTTGCCTCCAACATTTGGACTTATCCAATTGGATGCCTGTTTTTGCCTTTGCGTCCCTTATTGTGTTGCACATGTTAACTCTTCCTATGCGCATGGACAACTGTATACTGGAGGATCCCATTAGAAATCTTATCGAGCTAGCTGGAATGCTAAGAGGTATCAAGGTAACAGTAGAGCCAGCAATGAAGCGTATCGTCAGAACAGAGTTCGCTCCAGTCGTCTTCGGAGTCTGGGGCCTCGATCCTGACGATGAGGCAGAACGGTAACCACATCCAAGCTGTAACCTTATATGGAGACGGAGTTGACCAAGTCGCAGCTGCCCGACTCTTGAGAACTCGTCTCTGCCCACAGATACCTGGATCGCATTGCAAAGACTTCGAGAGTTTCAAGAAGCCGACATTCCTGCCAGCGGTCTTCAGCACTATGCCTCAGCCCTCGAAGGCCTAGAAACCTCCGCTAGACTCTTCGCCGCCGCCGGGTTACACGCAGAAGTCGCTGCGGCACACTTTTGGCTATACACTATCGATGACAGTATACTTCTCGACTTATCTGCACACAGGCCCCAAGCTCTTCTGCTCTTTGCTTACTATCTTGTGCACTGGGCAGTTTTTGAGAAAACTTTTTGGTTCACGAGGGGTTGGTGTCGACAGGCGATGGCCAAGATAGAAGAGAACTTAATTGGACGACCGAAATTTATAGAAATGCTACATTGGCCCCAACATATGGTTGCTGAGATCCTTATATAGACATGGACACATTAAACTCCAGTATGGGGAAGTATTTTGTCCGAACAGAATAGACAGAGGCTCCAAAAGTCTCATCTGCAGCCTGCCTAGGGATTCGAGAGATGAGTCACGCCTTCGATCACAACTCCTGCTCTATGTTTGTGTACTCGTTATTCGTAGAAATAAGCGGGAGAGGGTCCCAAGTATCCTCTGTCATATTTTTTGTCATCCTTAAAAATGCTTCATGGCGAGCGATCGAATCTTCTTCTGCCATGCTCAAATTGAGCTGCTCTCCAGTAATGTGGTGTCTCTCTTGTTTATCATAGTCAATTCCTTCATCTACAACATGAGAGAGAGAGCGTTTGCGACAGGAAGGGCTAGGTGCAGGCTGACTTGATGAACCATCTATTAAAATTTCCGAAGCATAATCGATGTCTTGTAGTACGCACTCTGCTTGCTCAGAATCCGGACTTAGAATCGATTGATGGGTAGAAGCCCCTTCAGAGGGATGCTCTGAATCTTCTGTTGGGTGCTCTTGCTCAAGAACAACCTCTTCATAGTCATTGTCCGCTTGCGTCTCTTGTAAGGGGCTCACAAGATTGTTTTGATTTTCCCCAAGCTTTTGCTGTTGGGTATCCTGCGATTCGTGGACTGGTGAACTTGGAACCGGGTTAGAGCCAACGGTTGTCTGACTGCTATGTTGCTCATATGAGTCGTTCGATCCGTGCTTCGCTGCGAAATCTTGCATGACTTTATCATGCTCAAACACTTCCCCGGAGCATAATCGCCCAAACAGGGTCCCGATGGTGATCCCTACTTCATATCAGCCAAGCCCTAGTAGTTAATACAAAGCGATTACCATTCTTCAGCCATTCGGTATGATTAACAGTGCATGGCCACACATCTTTGGGCTGGAAAGCTTGGACAAAGTGGCATAGTTCAGGGAGTGAAGAATGCCTTGAGTAAGGGAAGTAGATGGTTCTCGGCAGATGGCTATCACCGTGGCGCTTTTGATTCTTGGAACTCTTTTTCAACCTTTCAACCAACATAGCAATGATCTCGTCGGCGGGGCGAGCTTCCAAGGTGTCAATATCCCAGTCCAGGGGGATGTTGCGGCCTGTAGAGACTATTTGGTCCAACGCCCCTTCGAGTATATCCGGGATATCAGTTGAGGAGGCGGACGAGGAGAGGGCCCTGTTCTTTATCATTAGATTTATTCAGGGAGTTTGATATGGCAGACATGCATATTGAATAAGCTGGACAAACTAGCTTGGTCCAGGAATTCCAATTCAGCCTCTCGTTGGAGGTCATCTCCACCACCTCCAACGCCAACTTCTGCCAAATCCTCTCCTGTAGGGAGATGAGCAATTATGGGCTGGATGGATACGGTAGTAGGTTTCTGGGCCACTTCACATAAATTCCCCTTCTCACAACTGTGCAAACGAACATTTTCATCTGACGTCAAGCACCCTGGGTGTGGTGTGTTGCCACACATGTGGCCAGTCAATGCTGGTGACTCGGGAGTAAGATGAATGTCTGAGTTGGAACGTGATTCGGGGACATTTAATTTGAGTGAGCCATAGATGCGGAGTTTATAATCATCAACATGAATCTGTTCATGCCAGGGATTAGTATCCGACGGGTGACGAGGTCATTGTAACTGACTTTGGATTTCAGCGCCTTAGATAAGGCAATCCAGACATCCTCATACCCATAAGTCCAGGCTTGGATGTGGAAAATGGTGTCGTTTGGGTATTGGGAAACCTTTTGCAGCAATTCAACTATTCCCTGTGCCTTTGTCTGAAATGGTACGTCCTCGGTGAAGGATGTATCGAGATAGATCTTGTCGAGTGTCTTCAGACCCGATGTATATTCAACCAGGCTGGGGTTTCGGGATATAGCATTGACAAACCATGGTTCGCTTCGAATATCGCCAGTATATAGAACTGCTTTGTTGTCTCCTTCTACCACTTTGACTGATCAGTAAACAGTGGAAACTGGTTTAGGGGTCAACCCTACAGAACATCACAGCGCCAGGGCAATGGTTAGCGTCAAAGAGCGTCACCTGAATTTCGCGTCCTGGGCGAAGCTCGAGAGATGTAGGTGTTTCGAGAGGCAAAGGTTTCTGTCTGTGTTAAAGTTGAGTTGAGAAAGGCGAAGCGTACACATACCAGGACTTTGTTGAGATGTTTGAACGTCTGTTGTCTTGCTTCCAGTACACCCTTGGCGTAGTTGATCCTGCAGGGGTAACGCTCAAGACGAAGAAGGATCTCTCGAGTAGCTGCTGAGCAGTATACGCTGTGTATATGGGTTAGTTTAGAATGTCGATGGGCATAGGTGCGCACAATGGAGATCGCAAGCTATCCAGTCCAGCGAGGTGGTCGCTGTGAATATGACTTAGGAAACATGCAAGTGGTGGCTGTGCACTGGTATTGAGACGAAAGAAATCAACTGAATTTGTTAGCTCGCTTTCACTACTTCTTATGACTGTACTTGCTTCGTATGTCCGGAAACTCAGAGACGATTCCATTGAAGGTTGACATTGCCGAGACTTATACGTGAACAAGGCGACTGTTCAAGGGAACACCTTGAACGGAGCAGATATTCAGAGGACTCGTACGATATGGGCTTCTATTCCACGGGTAGGATATCTTCATTGGTATTCAAGTGTGCTATCGAACTCGGTTCATGTTTGTGTTTGAGAGAAATCTCACGGTGCTGGAATCGTGGGCTTAAAGGAAAGTCGAAGGAAGCGGCCCGTAGCGGGCGCAGTGTGGTTCAATTGACAGCTTGTGCGGGCACGCACAGTGCACCGTGCACCAAGCCGATGTTGCCTAAAATACACACTATCAGCCGCATTACAACCGCAACCGCCTTCCTTTTCCTTTCTTCACTGGGTGCCTTAAACCTTTAACCAGTTCGAACTGGCCACTTCTCTATGTTTTGTGTGACTATAGAATTAGCGATTATCTAAGTACCTAATCTTTAAACCCTAGGTAGGTTAGTAGGTACTAGGTACCTATCTAATGGACAGCAAACCCAATAATACCTAGTACCTAGGTAGTACTTACTTAGTACTTAGGTATCACAAAGTATCGTTGTTGGAATTACTTCTTAGGTTCAATATAGAAAAGCTTACTCTAATAACTTTTTCTATATATAATAGATCTGCCAGCCCTTCCAAGGGTACAAAGTTGCTTTCATCTTTCATCGCCTCTCGAACATGGCAAACCAAATCACCCACCAGTACAAAATGAGACTTCGCAGCTCAGGCTGCCTCAGGTGGTCGTATCTACCGCCTGAGATTCGCCGCAACATTCTAAATACGATAGTGGATCAGAGAAATCCAGGCTGGTCTGCTTTGGCCTCTGTATCTCAAGAGTGGCAAAGCATTATCGGAGCAAGAAACATGGCCAAGCTAAACTTTCGATCATCTTGTTTAGAGGATTTCGAGCTAGTGATGGTTCGACAGAGAAACTTTGTGAGGCATATCTATCTCAATGTTGAGCTATCCGAATACAAGTGCACTCTTTGCAAGAAGGACTATGCCACCACCCTAACTTCGAAAGATGACCGTCTTATGGGTTGGACGATTCAGAAAGTGTTTACCATTCTCAGTAGCTGGGAAACAACAGGTCTCTTGACGTTGGAACTCAACGCGGTGTCTGTTAGTGACTCGGAGCACTGGTTTAAGAACTTTCGTTTTGACGACGATTACGACACCCAGCCATTGGCAGCGATGGATGGTGGTTGGCACGACCTCAAGCACGGCTGGGAAAATGGTCTCCAGGTGAAACCTCCTCCTTTTTCTGCAATGCAGCGGCTTTTTGGGCCTATTGCCATGGAGTGCCATCTGAAAGCTCTTCCCTGCGTCAATACAGTCACCTGCTTAATGATCCGTCGACAATTCCGCCATTGCCTCATACCTAGCCATCTAGCCTTGCTTTTGTCGAAACTGGGCCGCCTAACGGATATCATTTACGAGCCATGGCTACTAGCATATACAAACACCCATAGCTGGGGTCATCATGAGCTTGGACTATCAAGTGCGTAAATCTCTAGATCCTGGAAGTCTGCTAACCAGTTGTTTATAGGGTATCCAGGAGTGATCGGCATGCCTTTGCCCAAGACACTCAAAAGATTGATCCTATTTCGAGATTCCAACCAATATCTCACACAGAGCCTCTATCAAGATTCAGATCATAGTTTTTACGTGAACCATTCAAGGAGTAGGCCGCTCGACAGTACTCCCGGCAATATCAAGAACCTCGCTCAGACAAGTTTGAGACTCAAAGAACTTGCTGTCTCATTCCTTATCAATGCCGAGGACTTTTTCAACGCTTGTGAGAAAGAACGTACTTGGAATCACCTGCAGTCTCTGGCTCTGACATCATATCTTCTACAAGACGGAAAGCATCAGCAGGAGCGCATCAACAGCCTACTTATCGTCGCAGCGAAGCTCTTACTTCGAATGCCGAATCTGACTACTATGGTACTCTGGAGTGGGAGTAGAGGGAAGGCATGTGCATTTATATACACCAGGACGAATCACTATGTCCATATTACCTGGCGAGGAACATGGGACCTGGAAGTCAACCTGCAAGCCCTAGAGGCATGGAAAGACGTAGCCAAGCTCCATTCGTTGGACCTCAGAATCAGGCATGAGCAAATTCAAGACATATTTCGGTCTCATGGAGATGCCATATTTCATCTCAACTTGCCTTGCAAGGTTATTGAGCCTACATCACTCTGGCAGATCCGTATGGAGGAAGGATGAAGATTTTAAAACGTTTAACTGGTGTTATCGAATGAAAGTTTACTCTTGTTTTATTAACTGTTATGGTTTTCTTTCTTCTTCCCCTTCCCCGAATCGCACAGCCCATGTGACAGGCGTATGCCAAGTTGAGTTACGATACACGAGGACTTTGATTTGCTCAAATCTGACCATACATCTATTAAGAAGAATCAATCTCGGGGGCTTTTGCTTCACTCTTTAACGTCCAGCAGGGTCTTCGCTTGATTCCATCCCTATTCTTTCCTTCTTATCACTTTCTTTGGTATTGCAGAGGTCGGAAAAGATGTCTTCGCTATTGCATGAGGCAATTATACCAACAAATTCCGGGATAACATCATGAACCTCTCGCTCACCAAGTACGAAGATGGAAAGCCATCTGTACACAATGTTCTTTTGAGAAAACGAGGGAGTGTATGAGATCTCCGCTGACCCCAACTCTCAGTGCTGGAATCCACACGTTACGCACACTGGTACTTCTTCTGATTCAGACATTGTCCAAGGGGAAGCAGAGAGTCCGGTCGTCAAGGCCTGGCTGGTCTTAGCTTCACTGCAGCTCTCACTCACCAGAGAGCTACAGCTACTAACCCAAGACACCACGAGAAGGTGCCAGCCAATCGTCTTGGGTCGGCCAGAGCTTTCTGACTGACGCCTCCACTAAGATCACTTGACCGAAGCTTCTCAGGCAACCTACAGACTACCCAAACTCAACTTTGAGGAGAATAAGAGAATGGTAAAGGGTGGAAACGAGAAGATGAAAGCAGTGACTCACCTCAAAGGCGATTTCTCGCCGCCTTCTCGACCTTCCTGGTCTTCTTTTTGGCCCTACGAGCCGTTCGTGCTCCGGCCCGCCATCGGGGCCGTCGATCAATGCCAAGATAGTGATGCTGTATCGTTCGTCAGCCTCGTCGTAGGCAAGATCCGCACGGCGCCAGGCGGCGAGAAACGAGGCGACAAGACCGGATCGGAGGACACGCCTGAACCAAAAACTAGTCAGTCAAAATCTTTCTTGTCCGAGACACTAGCAGGCAATAGTCAACGGCAAGCTGACAGCCCATTGGCATTCAGCCACGGGTTGATGGCGAGATCCAGATGCAAGATATAAGTATGATACTGAGATGAACTTACATGGGGTGGGGGCGGGGGATGCTGGTCTTGGTCTTGGTCTTGGTCTTGGTCTTGGTCTTGGTCTTGGTCTTGGTCTTGGTCTTGGTCTCGGTCTCGGTCTCGGTCTCGGGGATGATGAAGTAGAAGGGAACATACCGTGTAGACAGCAATTGTACTAGAACCAGTACAGCTGTGCAGGCTTGAAGCAGTCGCTTATTGTTACCCTTTCCTCCTTCAAGAGGAAGATCAGAAGAAAGACCGCTGTTTAGACCTAGAAATTGAAAGAACTACCGGGGAAAGGGGGGTCCAGGATGAGAGGCTCAGTCAGACTTACAGAGTGCATGCCTACTCCGAGGATACTATACAGATGTTCAAGACCTAATATTGGTCACCGTAAGGGGCTGGCATCTACAACTATGAGTCGGTAGAACCTTGGTTTGACTAGTATGATTCTGGACTACGATAGTGACATTCACTCAGAGCCGATGGATCGATCAGGTATGGAACATATGCTTGGATACGCAATGGGGTTGAAAGTCATAACTACAGTACGAGTACAGTGAGGTATGTAAAAGAAAGCTAACTAAGGACTCTAGCATCTCTAGAGTATCATAAAATCCAAGAATCCGTCCCTGATCATACTCTGCAAAGGCCCAAAGATGCCACCCAAACCATAGAAAAAAAAGAGACCTTTCGAAAGACCCCGTCGCCCGACTCCTGCACGCCCTTTGCTGGCTTCTCATAGATCGTTGCTTGTTACTCCCTTCGTTCCATATGATTATCATCATGCAACAGTACCTCCCGTCTTGTCTGCGGCAGTCTCTTTCTCTAAAAGATTGCCAAGATGTTGAAGATCCTCACGCGCTTTAGGGTCGCTTTCGAGAATTCTCTTGACAACCTCCCACTCCTTGCGGGCCATCTGGTACGCTTGAGGCAGAATGAATTGCACGGTCGCGGAATCTATCCAAGGACCAAGGAGCTCCTGCGCCATGGCTTCTCCTGCCTGTTGAGCCTGCCGCTTATGTGCTTCAGACATCTGTGGCGGTGGTTGCGCTGGTGCTGGTGCTGGTGCCTGGGGGACCACCGGTGGCCGAGTGTAAGGCGGTTGGGGGATAGGCACAGGAGTTGTTGATTGCCACGGACCCGGCGATGATTGTTGATGGAGCCCTCCTTGAAATCCTCCTTGAGGGGCTTGTGGGGTCGCTGGCGAGAATGCCGGGCCAGCTGATGCTGTCGAGTTGCTTCTCTGTGTATGAGCTGCGGGAACTGGAGATCCCAAGGCTTTGGCATCTGGTTGGTTGGCAGCTCCATCCTTCATTTGCTTGAGCTGCTCAGGTTCGGTGTGATAAACGAACACAGCTAATAGCATAGGCTCCGCGCGAACCTTTGGAATTTTGTTATCAACTAGATTGAGCATAAACTCGGGATAGTTGTCTTCCCCAGCAGGGACTGGTACAAGGTAAGTGTCTCGGACGTTACCAATCGTCTTATCTCCAATAACGCCGTAACGCTTCTTGCTAAGGAAGTAATTGAGTAGGGCGTGAAACTCCGCATGAGAGACGGGAGATACTGGTGTTAGTGCGACGACAATAACATCGGAACTGTTGCTGTAGCGAAGACCGCATAAATATTCTATAGCACTCTGTTCGGGGATTCGCCCGGCCACTGTCATCCGCTTGGGAATCAACTTGGACCATGGTCCGACCGAAGCAAAGTTGGCACCACCCATGTACTTGGCCGTTGCCGAGAAGTCAGCGATCGAACTCATGGCAAGAGAGCCACGCCAGATAACATCAGGGTCTTGGGTCTCCTCTGTGGGCGAATAAGGGGGTGATTCGTTGTCGTCTTGAAGCATACGATCTACATCAGGATCAACGCCAGGGCCATTGGGGCTGGTTACCAAAGCTGAAGGTCGACGATTATGAGATACAGTGGGAGACTTAACGCTTGAGAAGACTTTGGTGATGTCAAAATCAGGATGGCTTGGCGATCGTTGCTTGTCATCATGCTGTTGTGGGTGTGAAGCTAGATCTGCCTTGTCGCCCGCGGTAGGTTCCTTCTTAACGGCCTGAGGGTCTGGGCGGCGAGGAGGTCCTGGTGGAAGGGGCACAGCAGAGTCGTTTACGAATGTCTCATCGTCCACGACCTCTTCACCCTTATGTGTTCGTCGCACGCGAGGTCCTGTCTCAGAAGTATAGAGAATGGACTGCTTCTCTGCCTTCGCCTTCATCTCGGCAGTCTGTTTCTGCATTTCTGACGAGGCTAGCTGCTCCGATGTCATGACAGCCAAGTTCGCAGGAGACAGAGTCTTATGAATAAGTCCATGGCACAACTCCGGGTTGTTCTTCAAGTTGAAGCTTAGCGACTTGATTTGTTGGTTGTACTCCTTCTGTCCCTTAGTCACAGGATACGAGTCATACACGCCTCGCTCAATCTGAAGGGCGAAGACCTCAGATATGGACTCGGGTGTGCTGCCTTCCTCAAGGTTCAGCTCGTCCTGCTTCTGCATCGATGTCAAAACATGGTTTATGGACTTGCTCAACGCTTTAGCTGGTCCTGTACGAGGGTAGGGCAAATCGCTCATGGACTTGGCTAGATCTTCTGGTGGTGTGTAGGAGACGGGGACAGGAGCAGCCCCGTTTTCTGACACGCGACGAAGCTTGGCCGACTTGATACGCGGATCGTGTTAGTATGAGGCTTCTGTGGAAAAGGGGAAGAGAGAACCGTACCTTGCCATCAGTATCATGGGATTCTTCTCGGGTTTTTCGCTTTCCGGTTTTTGCTTCTTTTTTCTCTTTGGTTGATTCGGGAGCAGGAGTAGGGGTAGGAGCAGGAGCGGGAGCGGGAGCAGGAGTAGGAGTAGGAGCAGGAGATGCCTTGGCTTTGGTCCTGTCCTCCTCTTTGGTCTCGCTGTGTCGCTTGCCTTTGCCTTTGCGTCCGCCGCGCTTCTTCTTCTTGGACTCCTCTTCATGTGCTTTGCGCCGGGCTTCCCAAGGCTTCTCACCCTTGGCCATACCATCGAGGAGCTCCTTGTGATCGTTCGGTCGACATTGTTCGCACCAGTAGTGTTCTGGGATCTCATCATCGAATGAGCTTACCCCCACGCAGACGTTATGCTGCCATGCGCCGCAGGTTTCGCAAGCGATCCAGGCTTCGCCAGAATCCTCATCTTGTTCTGTGGCACCGCAAACACAGCGGATCAGCTCATCTTCCTCCTCTTCCTCCTGCTCTTGCTGCTCTTGCTGCTCTTGCTGCTCTTGCTGCTCTTGCTGCTGTTCTTCTTGTTCTTGCTCCTTGGCTTTCTTGGTCTTCTTGGTCTGTCGCTTTTTGGGCACGGTCGCGGGCTCAAGTTCGTCGAACGACTTCGTATGCTGGCCTTTGGTGGCGCGCACCGATCTTCGGGGTTCCGCTTCGCCTGAAATGTTGTTGTTAGTTGATGCTGGGGAACGCTTGGTTTCGCGGTGACCGTCGGGCTTTGAGGGTGCTTGGTCTTCAAGCTGAGATTGCTTCGAGGACTTTGCGAGTCGTTGTCGCTTACCGGACATGATAAATGGTGTGCAAGTGGCTGGGGCGCAGTTGTTGGGTGAATCGACGCGTGCCGATGTCGAATGGCTTTCGGTGGCGATGCAGTCAGTGGTGTTGGAGGGATTCTACTGTTGCAACAAAGCGCAGGATGGTGTGCGCCTTTAGACAGGCATTGAGGTAATTACGTGGGAGATAATTGAGAGTCACGACTATGTCAAGAACAGATTCAGGTTCTTCCCAGCTGATCCGCGCGCAGATGTTTGCCTCTCTTCAATCTCTATCCGTATTGGCGCAAAGAGATGCTCTCCCTAGCGCTGGCACTCGGTTGAAATTTGGCCTGGGCCACAAGGATAATAGAAATGCTTGTTGTAATCTGTCTTATAACGACGAGCGTGATGAAAGTTTTAATCCTCTCGAGACGTCACAAACTGCGTGAGAGATGCGCAACAGTTTTGCGATAGTAGATATCCAGTATCAGTAGGATGCCGCAGGTCGCGTGCCGTGGCCAGAAAGACGCGCAAACTTAAAAGTCAATGCTCAGGACAGAGTTTAAAAAGTCGCCCGAAATGATATAGATCGGTGGTGTTGCCTCAGGTTGGTTGGTGAGGATGTCGCTGGGTGAATCACTCGAGATGATGATGTAAAAGAGAAGTGCTGGCGATTGCAAAGCTGGAGGGAGGGAGCTATTGTTTGCGGAGGCAGAAAACTTTGGCACTAGCACCTTCCACCGCTCATGCCCTACAGCGGCTGAATTATGGTGGTGGTAGGGAAGGTGGCAGGGCCCAGGTCTCCAGGATAAACTCGCCCTTGTGACAATGCGATTGCTTTGCGTGGAAAGCTTCTTGTTTGATGCCTGATTGGGGCAATGTGTTTGCCTGACTTTTAAGCCATCACTTATGGTATTAGTCATGAGGGTATCTTAGCCTTGCAGGGTTCAGCTTGATCGGATTGGCTAACAATTTCCCCATATATGAAACCTGAGGCATCAGCTCTTCAGCCTTGGTCTCAGCACCTAAGCAGCAGAAAGCTAACGCGGCGCGGCGGCCTAGAGCTCCGTTACAGGTAACGACGTAGACGAATCCACAGCCTCAGCTCCATCAACCAAATCGTCACCATCACAACGGCTCTCTATCTCTTCCGGCCTGGCTTTTAATTCCTTCAGAGAGAGATCCTACTCTATTAATACATTCGCTCTCATCGTCACAGCGTATACATCATGTCTCGTCGTTACGATTCCCGAGTGCGTTGGCCCTTGAAGCTCCAGTACCTGGAAGCTCTCCCGCCTAGCTAACCGACTTTCATAGACAACCATCTTCTCACCAGAAGGCCGTCTGTACCAGGTTGAGTATGCTCTAGAGGCTATTTCACACGCCGGTACCGCCATTGGTATTTTGGCCAAAGATGGCATCGTCTTGGCCGCCGAGCGAAAGGTCACCTCGAAGCTGTTGGAGCAGGACACTTCTGCTGAGAAGCTCTACATCTTGAATGAGTGCGCAATCCCTCAATGAGAAACTCGTTCAATTCAAAATTCTCTGGCTAACATGTATTTCTGTGTTTAGCAACATGATCTGCGCCGTCGCTGGAATGACCGCCGATGCCAACATTCTTATCAACTACGCTCGACAAGCCGCTCAGCGATACCTCCTCACCTACAACGAAGATATTCCTTGCGAACAGCTCGTGCGCAGACTCTGTGATCTGAAGCAGGGCTACACCCAACACGGTGGTCTCCGACCCTTCGGTGTTTCCTTCATTTACGCTGGTTGGGATCCTCGAAGGCAATTCCAGCTCTACCTCAGCAACCCCTCTGGCAACTACGGTGGCTGGAAGGCTACAAGTGCGGGAGCCAATAACGCAAGCGCACAGAGTCTGCTCAAGCAGGACTACAAGGAGGACTGTACCCTGAAGGAAGCTTGCGGTATGGCTGTCAAGGTTCTGAGCAAGACCATGGACTCAACCAAGCTGAGCAGCGAGAAGAGTATGTTTTTACATTCAAGATCAAGGGGAGATTCCACTAACACCATTCCCAGTTGAATTCGCAACAGTAGGACAGACCGAGGACGGCAAGATCTACCACCGCCTGTGGAGCGCTGATGAGATCACGGCGTTGTTGAAGGAGCATGATCTGGCGAAGAACGAGGAGACGGAGGAAAAGTAAGCAACAAGGCAATAGATTCTTGATAGATGGGGAGAAAGGAATGCGGGGTCACTCTTATCTGCCCCTGCCCCTGTACAATAATATCATGAAATGACCAAAACGAAACTTATCCAACGCCTGGCTTAACCAAGTCTATAGGTGTTGTCGAACGAACGTATGATGCTTTGATGAAAGAGTTATGCAATGCAGGCTAAGACAGAACATGTCAAACAAGCACGCAAACTATGCCTAAGTCCCCAATATCAGCGTCTCGAACCACTCAAGTTTTCCATCTCGAATCCTACATCTGTCCCTCTTGCTGCCTCCTCATCATCGGTGATTCGTTGCCATCCAGGCTGGGTATCAACTCCAGGTCGTGGGTAAGGCTCATCGCACTTTTGGCTTGATAGTCGAGGAAAGTGTCTTCTGTAGCTCCAATACGCAACGCTCATTCCCAGGGCCGAACCTACGCAGACATCGTAGACGTCATGGCGGTAGTCTTCACATCGAGAGATGGCGATCATACCTGCGCCAATGAGTGGTAGAAGGCAGACTAAAGCGCGGCTGAGATCGCGGCCGCCAGCCGAATAGCGGAAGACGTGTAGTTGGCCGGCGAGAAAGAGGCTGAGAAATCCTAGACCAGCAAAGGAGAAAGACGAGTGGCCGGAGGGGAATGATCGCCAGCCCTCTTGGAGAATATGACCATCTTCTGCCGTGCAGACGTCGATGGTCACAAGAGTGTTGGCCTTTGTGCCGACTGCAGGTTTACAACGATCCAGTAGGTCAGGGCGAGGTCTGCCAACGGCGTTCTTGATGATGTCAGTGATGAAAGATGTGAGTACGATAGAGATGAGGAACGAGAGGTAGGTGACTTCATGCTTTGCAGCCGATGATCTTGCGATTATGTTGTATGCGATAAGAACTCCCAGTGGTACAAACAGGGCGTAGACAAAGTTCATAACTGATGGTTTATGTTAACTCCGGTCACGGAGGATGAAGTTTGAGTGAGGTTTGAGACATACAGACAGGGACACGTTCATGGACCGCAAATGGATACGAGATCTGAAGATCGTTGATGAAGAACATGCGATGGAATGGGTTGACAAAGAGGAGCGTCTGTGAATATGTTAACTGTTGTTCCAAGTTTTTGCGATCCGTATAGGACAGACCAAGATCCAGCCTGCTAGGAGGAATAGGAAGCCGACATAGTCAGGCGCATGAGTTGTCTATTGAATGTCATAAGTCCCTACTCGACTTATATCTGGTCGGACGATATTTTTACCTTCCAGTATCTTCTCAAGAATGAGACTGGTCCGCCAGAGGAGCTAAAACTATGAACCGGAGCCATGATTGATGACGATGGCTGAAAAGAGATTTGAATGACGAAGGTGGTGTCGGAACATGGGCAGGCCGCAGTATCACAAGTGACCAGAAGTACTAAGTGAAGCAGGGGTACATTTGGAAAAGAGATTTTTTGTTTTTGTGTTGCTACCGAGTCATGTCATAGACATGCTGCGCTGCTGTTGAGGAGAGTTGACAGATTGTCGCTGAGGTTGGACTAATTGCCTAAAGTGGGAATGACGGCCCCTGATCTTCTAATCGATTTTCTGGGGCCATCCATGGATACCTTATAGATAAATGTTAGATAAATGCAAGGAGAGAACACCGTCTTTGCTTGGGCAACAATACCTGGTTTTTGTGCAGGAAATTCATTCTAGCATTCCGATATTAGGAAGTCACTGTTAACCTCCATTGCAGCGTTTCCGATTCCTTGATTCTTTTGCGTAGGTAGTGTCCGTGGGTGATCACCTTTGTCTACGTCCATATCAAGTTATCTGATAACCTACCTAGTAGGTAGCAAGCGATTGATCCAGATGATGCATGTTGTCTAATGTTCGCTTTTTCTTATGCCATATTTGAACACAACAAGTCATAAAACTACCAATATGCTACTTTCATGATCTCTCGAATTTCTCATATTAGTTTTTACTATGTGCTGTACTAGTATAGAAGTGAAAAGAGATTTCTTTGATTCTTGATACTATGCTACAGGGTAAGCATATTTAAATCACCCTCCACTATTCCCAGGCCCAAGCTCTTGCGGATTTCTTCTTGTGAAGGTTGACAACTACGGGCGGACATTTGTTGCTTTTGTTCAACCAACCAGCCTATCGACATCAAGCAATTTTCGTTACATACAACTCGCGCGCTTCAGCTCTAGATCCGGAATTCGGTCGAACATATCCTCTTATCAAACGTTAACCGAAGAAAGCCCCCGCGAAGGCATAGCCTGATGTCATAGTTTGGCTTGCGACGCGACGAAACGAGATGCTCAAGTCGACACATACACCATCAGCAGCCGCTCTGGCACCGCTGCCCCCAGGATGGAGCGAGCATATAGCGCCGACCGGCCATACATACTATTACAACGCCGAATCCAAAGAATCCACATATAAGCGACCAGGAGTCCAGCCGCCTCCCCAACCTGCACAAGCACCATTGTCTGCATATCCTGCCTATGGCTCAATACCTTCTCTGGCCGACCCTAATGTCGCCAATGCCTACATGGCACAATTCAATCAAGATAAAAATGGGCAAAGACAGCAGAGTTCACGAGGTGGGCATGGGGGAGGTCGTGGAGGATTCGAAGGTCGACCGCGTCCACAGCCTGTTGACAAGCCGAGGAGGAAAGAGCCCGTCCCCGGTTGCGAACCGTGGATTCTAGTCTATACAAAATACTCGAGACGCTTTGTATATAACCCCGTCAAGAATGCCAGCTACTGGCGCATACCAGAAAAGCTAATGCCAGCTATCCTGGAGCTTGATAAGGCGCGACTTCGGCAGAAAGCTACAGGAGAAACACAAGAGAAGGAAGACAAGCAGGACGATAAACAAGAGGAGCAGACAGCGGAGCCCAAGACGGATGCCCTCACAACAGGTCTGGACGACGATAGTGAATATGAAGAAGTTGAGGTGACGGACGACGAGGGCGAGGGCGAGGGTGATTATGATGACGGAGAGCACCCTTCAAAACGGCAAAGAACTGCAGATTCCGAGATTGACGAGAATGCGCCGTTGGAATTCACAGAAGCCGACTTTGCAGCTCAATTACAGGCCATGGGAGACGATTACGGCCTCGAACCGGGCGATTACGACGATGGCAATGCTGAAGAATGGCCAGAAGGTGCCGAGGGAGTGCCTTTATCCGAAGACGACGCGAAATATCTGTTTAAGGATCTCCTCAACGACTTCAACATCAACCCTTACAGTCCATGGGAGAAACTCCTCGAGGAAGGCAAGATCATCGATGACCTGCGATATACTGCGCTCAGCACTACCAAGGCACGCCGAGACTGCTGGGACGAGTGGACGCGTGAGAAGATTGCGGAATTGAAGGAGCAGCGCGCAAGGCAGGAAAAGCGGGATCCTCGTATCGCTTACATGACATTCCTGCAAGAAAAGGCGACCCCGAAGCTGTACTGGCCCGAGTTCAAGAGGAAGTATAAAAGGGAAGACGTCATGAGAGACCACAAGATCACGGACAAGGATCGTGAGAAGGCGTATCGAGAACACATTGGTCGTCTCAAGATGCCCCAGACCAAACTCAAGTCCGATCTTACTGCCCTGCTCAAGGCCCAGCCCGTGCATCTGCTCAACAACAAGTCGCTATCTACCGGCTTACCCGACCCGGTCCTCACCGACATTCGCTTTATATCCCTTGAACCCAAGATCCGAGATCCTCTGATCGAGGCTTACGTGAGCAGCCTGCCTCCCCCACCCGAGGACCCAGACGCGGCCAAGGACCATGAGGAGCAGCGGAAGCAGCGTGAGTCCCGCGAGAAGCGTGAAAAGGCGCTAGAGGAGAGAAACCGTGCAGTGGAGGAGCAGAGAAGGAAGCGGGATCGAGAGGTAGCGGCCAGTAAAGCTCGGCTGAGAGATGAGGAGAGGGAGTTGGAGATGGCCATGAGGGTAGGCAAACAAGGATTGCACAGCCAATTAGCCAGTATGAAGGATGCGGAAAAGGAGTCATGATGAAAGAAGCATCGTGTATCTATCTCAGGTATTCATCTTTTCGTACCTCGGTACCTTGTCTAATTCTAGCGATCAACCCTCTCCAATCTGGAAAATCACAGTCCATACATGAAAGTCAACTTCTTATCTGCGTAGCGACGGTCATTGAGTCTCTCACTCTCAATCTCTTCTGGTGTCAATGTGCTCAATATCGCTCTCTTGCGCTTATTGACTGCTGCAAGCATGAATCGATATGACACATACCCCACCAGAGCGATGGCAAGGAAGCCCAATGTGACATAGAACGGAAGTCTGTAATGGGGCTTGTATCGTTGTCTGTACAGCTGCGCCCCGATCACACCACCAAGGTTACCGAACCCATTGACACCAAGCACAAGAGCCCGCTTGCCAGGTTCAGGCGTATTGCCGCTGAGCCATGCCATGGTGAGAGGGGCTGAGATGTATACGCCAGATAGGAGTACGCAGAGGGATACGTATTGCCCAGTACTTGAGGAAATTGTAACGGTGAGGATAAGACCAACTATGCCGATCAGCAACCCACCCAGGATGTGATAACCTCGTTCTTTGTGGTGATCCGAGCTTAAAGCAAATACATATAGACCGAGGGCACCACAGACGAAGGGAGGGACCGTCATCTTGATCTCCAGTCAGTCAGGCACGATTGAGGTTTTTATGTAAGCAGAACGTACCAGATTGGCAAGAATAGACTCGTATCCCAACCCCTGAACAACGAGGGGTAAGAAAACCGAGAAGGCACTGCTGGGCACACTCGCGCAGATATTGAGCATCAAGACAGTCCATAGCTTCCAGTCTTTTAGAGTCTCGATGAAGTCTCTCTTACTCAGCCGGTTCTTCTCGATACCATCTTCGCTGTATTCGTGTTGCACGAACTCAGCGTTATCTCGCTTCATCCGTTCGACAGCAAACTGTCGTTCATCCGGACGAAGGAACCAAGCAGAGCCAGGCCCCTTAGGCAGCCATAGCCAAGCAACAAGAGCAAAGAAACAAGTCAGTGCACCTTCGATGAGGAAGAGATACTGCCAATTCTTGAGCTGTCCGCCATGGAGATGGAAGATGCCGTACGCTTGGAAGAGTCAGTATTGAGCTCAACTGAGGTTTACACTTGAACCTTACAGATTGAGCCGGAGAATGCTCCCGCAATAGCATACTGTCCGTAGAACAGAGCAAGTCTGACACAGAAATCATAGCGCGGGTAAAAGAATGACAAATATGCAACGGCCGTGGGATAGAAACCTGCCTCGAAGGCACCAATGAGCAACCGTGTGGCAATGAGTGCCCCTGAAATGATGTCAGAAGGGTTACAACAGTAGAAAGGCGGAGAAAAGGACCACGTACCACGTCCTTTAATGAAAGCCTGGCCAATTGTTACTGCACCCCAACCAAACTTTGGAGTGTGTTAGCTTCCTTCCTTGATACTTAGTCGTGGAAATCGTCAACTGACCATTAGAAAGGGGATCCAATGCTTAGCCCCAATGTAACGGCCAGCGGCAGCAGAAACAGGTTGCAATACAACAAAAGTAACGAAAAAGAGTGAGACTGCTTCGTTGAGATCATCAGGCTCGGCCCCTATATCTCTTGTGAAACCTAGAATTGTCCAGTTAATCAAGCTGATCGAGCAGAAGTCAAGGGAAGAGAAGGGAATCTTGCTTTACCTTGTGTTTCGGCATTGCCAACATTGCCACGATCGAGGCCATTGAAAAGATACAAAAGAGAAAGGAGTGGGAGTAAAGCCACATCAAGCTTCTGATTAAGTGCTCTACTTCTCTCTTTCGTCTGCTCGATGGAGTTGGTGGCGGGTTGACTTGACGGAGTCTTATTCGACGTAGTCTGCTGGAGGAGATCTCTATCAGACATAGCTGCTGAATTGCTTAAATTTCGACACAAATTATTGAAGATTCTCCTTAGATGAAGAGACAGGGCAAATTCCTTGTCAGGTATTGAACAAAGTCCAGGAGCAAAGAACTGGTGTCTTCGCCTGGTTCATATAGGCACACATTCGTAGGCACACGTCCGAGAGGTAACTCTCGCTCGTACAGGTCTCTCGAAAATGCACACCTGGAGGCTCTTGATGGTATCTTCGCCTATATTCCTCATGCCCGGGGGTGGCTGGAGACCGGTCCAATGAATCCTCTTCATGCAGCTGTCCCAAGAATCTGGTAAGCGTGATCCATGTGAAGGCCCGATCCGGACGTCATCCTGTTTCTCACAGTAGTATACCGAAGAAGGGATCATGTTGCCCTATCATGAAGTAAGAATCTGACAGCAGACCAGACGCTCGGGATTGAGGCTGACAAGAAGTGCCTCGAATAGGCAGATGGTCAACGCCACTACTGCAACCTCGATCAAGGTTGCCTGAGCGTCGGGAAACTTACTGACCGCATCTTTAGCCCGTGGAAAGCACGTTAATTATGAAGAATGGCTGGGTTGGGGTCGAAAAGTAGCGGGATTGAACTAAACACGGCCATCTTGACTCATTACCAAGGAGCGGGTACACGTAAAGCGACTCGACGAGTGCCTCCACTATTGTGCGCAAATCAGGGAAAGAATCCCAAGTTTCCCGTGACGAACAAATCATGTTGCTGATGAACTAGTTCGTTAAGGCGCGGGCTGTGTCGTTAGGGCTGTAAGGCTGACATATACCCCAGAATCAAGAATCCTTCGCACTGCTTACTGAGAATGTGTTTGTTACACCCATGGGTTTTGTCGATACGCTTTGATTCCATGGGCTTCTGGGTGTCTTGAATGGATGTTCTAGAACAACGCCTCGAGGCAAAGAGTGTTGCAATATTCTGATGTTGACCATTGATCTTTTCCGTCGAGCTGAAGCAGTGAATCCACTATCTGAAACAAGCATTTCCAGTGAGTGGCGAGACACACACCCAGCATCTTCACCGGCGATTACTGATCCAAACAGTTCCAACAAGAGATATATGAGGCAGTAAACTGCGTGAATAACAAAAGCCTCATAGAATTGATGAGGCGAGTGTCAGACAACCCCCACAGCCATCCTGATTCTATCAGTTTTTTCCAATGTGATTTCGAGTCTTCGTCAGACGTTCCAAGGCACCAAGAGACGCGGAAGAGGCCATATGCCACTGCTATTGGTTGCGCTGTGAAATAGGTTAATGCAACTCTCCAGATTGTCGGGGTTAAAGACCATGCGCAATATGGTCTCACACGGATCGGATTTTGGAATCAGAGATTGGTAAAATATTGGTCAGCCCTGTTCCCGACTCTCTGGGCGTAGTTCGATATTCCCTCACGATCGGTGACTCCGTCTTCAGTGATGTAGTGATCGATCAAATTGGGAGACACCCACTCGAAGTACACGTTTTTGACATTGACCTGAGGGTGGGGTCCCTCTTGGAGAGCTGAGCTGAGGTCTCCCCAAGCTTGCATAATCTCATGTGGATCATTATCTTCCTGGCCTAGGGGTGCGAAAGGAAGCACTTTCTCTTTTTCCGACAAAATGACGATTTTGGCTCTCGGCGAAACGTACTTGGCTGTCAACACGCAGGCAGAGAACCAACTGTGTTGCTAACCGCGGCTGTTTTGTCGATTAGATCCGCACCGATGAGCACAATGTCGACACCCTTTGCTGCAACGCCGACACCTGCATCAGTGTGGATTGTTCAGCGGGTCTTGACCATGAATCCGTTGGCAGTTGAAGCAATTGATGATCGTGCCATCTTAACACCTTCGAAGAGTGGCTGGGATTCGAGCACATGGACTTCCACGGGCCGCGAGGTATTTCCTAGAACGTGAGTGATGGCCGAGATGATGGTAGAGCTAGATGAGAGAGTAAGGATTTTGAGTGGTCCGTTTCCCGAGAGTTGTTGCTCTAAGAAAGTCTGGAACGTCGCGCCAGTTCTGAAACTGGCAGTCTGTCGATCTTGGGCGTATTCCCTCATGGCTCTTGTAATACTGTCAATAGAGCTCTTGTCTAGTGGAACGCCTGACGGGATCGTGTCTTGAATTATGTCCAGTCCTGCCAGGACAACGTTCAGGACAGACGCGCCCATGCTTTCCCGTCCGTTCTTCCACAGATGCCATCCAGCAAACCGTCCGTTCTTCCACCACTGGACCCGATCAGAGAAGTCAATCTTTGTAATCACATAGATGTAAGTATCCAGGGCCTTGGTAGCCAGCTGGCGCGCTCCGCTCTCGTGATCGTGTTGCAAAGCGACCAAGCCTTGGTTAAGCGTGTTGCCAGCATCCTCGCCCAAGTCCACATTGAACCACACCCTTAGAAGACTTTCAAGGATGCGCGGAACACCCTCAAATTCATCCGAGTCGTTGACTGCGTCTGGGTCGAACCATTCGTAGCCTTCATGCTCCCAGTCTATTTCGATACCAGCTTCGCCGCAGCCACCTTCCTTCTCCGATTTGAGAACGAATCCAAAGGGATTGATTGTCCATTCTCTTCCAATAGATTTGCCAGCAAAGTAAAACAGCTTCCCTTTTCAAAAAGGCGTAAAGAATGGTCTGTGAGAGTTGTTTCCTCTTCAAGTTCCCTCAGGCAGTGGCAAGAGGATCCGCATTAGTCTCTTCTACACTCCCAGAAATACCCGCATATTTGTGCCTAGGTATAGTACCTATGTAAGCACAGTTCCTTGACAAGGTAAGATATTTGGCTTACTGGTAAGTGTTTACGTTACCGCTGCGGCGAAAAAGAGCAACTTGTGGTTTGTTGGCCGCATTGTCAGCAGGGAATTTGAAGATGAAGCATGTCGCGACGGCTCTGTGTTTGAGAGGTGCCATTTGTGACGAAAACTTGCATAATCCTGACAGTTAAAACCGGGGAAGTGAGATCAAATGCATGCTGTATTTCTTGGTAATGATAAGATGACTTTCGGATGCCCTGAAGGATTTTCGTGGGTGAGACAATATGAATGGAAGGTTGTGAGAGCACCTGCTTCATCACATGACTCTCACACGTCACCTCTTCTTCTTAATCACGTCAAGATAGAAGCGATAACAGTCATGATTAAACAGGAGCATCCTTGCTTTTCTTATTTCCATGTTTGAACCCGAGTCTGTCTTGACACTCGCGTAGAAAACCCAATCTGAACCACGCCTGAGCCATTGGAGGGCCTTTAATTATCCACCAACACTCCGTAACACTACGACGACTACGTATTCATATAATTGACAGTCTCTCCACCAGACTACATATCCATTAGATTAATTAAAAATATCCGAAAGTATCAACTTTTTTCTGGTATAAAATCTCAGTCGCCATCTGTTGTTATTCATCAAGACCGCTCGCTCACTCAAATAAGATACCCATTATACGACTGCCAATCAACATCGATCCACGAAACTAACTCATTATATAGAATATGACCTTGATCGACAAGAATTGGTTGCTGGAGCTCCTCCGAAGTCAGCTTATCTGACCATTGTTGACCCATGTCAACTGTTGTTCGATTCGCGATCGGATCATAGGTTGTCGAAGTTTGTGTCATGTTAGCGGAGCGTGTTGCACTGCTCATGTCAACAGGTATAGGAAGACGTTGCACAAGAACACGAAGATCTCGAAGAACCGTGGCGCAATCTCGACCATAGTTGCTACCCACACGGCTCTCGTTCTCGAACCTCCCAATCACGAAATCGAGGTCGAGCGACCGAGCCTTTTCACTTCGTGAAGACGGGCACAGATCCTCTACAAGCTGCTGCAGCATCAAGACAATTGCAGCGTTGAAAATGAAATGAAGGCCAGCTTGGAGCAGTTTCCGAGGGTGATTCACCAGCAACATCTGGCGTGCCAGTCGGATGTTGTGCTCTGCTGAGGCAATGCACCGCTTGAGTAGAGGGAGTTGAGGATGTGAACTCAAAGAACTCTGTCGGGAAACTAGCTTTTCCGCAAATGATTTCTTCACTAAGGCGAAGAATACTGGGCGGATGGTCAAGATTATCAACTACAACAGAGATATTTAGCCACTGCATCGAATCAGGTTTAGAATTAGAGAAAATACCTGGTTGTAGTGCATGTGCAGCAAGCAAGTAGCCGGGTCATCACTTAATCCATTGCTTGTGAGCTGCACCGTCGCTGGAAGCTTCCGGCTCCATTCGTCAAGCATACCAATTTCTCCTTCGAGGCTCCTGACGGGCCTTGGAATGTCTTCAGAAGGAGATATGCGGTAGGTATTGCACACAATATGGGATGAGATCCGTGAAAGTTCGACATGAGCCCTGAGGCCATCAGCCGGAGGCATAGACCTGCGGAATAAGGTTAGTCAAAAGAGTAGACAAGGATGGGGAGGGAACATACGGGGCATCGCAAGGAAGCTGTATTCGGATGGCGTCGTCCATGATGGTTGGCGGTCTTCCCATGAGGCAGCTTAGATAGCGATCCAGTACATAAAGAGTCCAAAACACGCGTTTGCCGCTCTCGTCCAGCCAGCCCCTATGGGCACCATGCATAATACTGATGTGCATGGCGTTACTTACACAAATGTATGCAGCGTCACGCCGATTCATCTCTATTAAGTAGAAGCCCATCAATGTCAACACTGCCACTTCGTTGGGAGTGAAGCGTGTGATATCGAGAGGGTTCCCCAGAAGCATACGGGCCCGACTGAAATAATTCTCACTGAGATGGGGGTCTATAGAGACATCCTGGGGCGGCATGATCATGGCCTGAGACACCACGGCAAATGCTGTTTGATAGAAAGCGAGATGGCGGCACTTGGTCAGGCGGGTGATCGCCGAGTCTCGTTCCATGGAGGGGATTGCTGGCGTTGAAGAGAGGCTCCCCCACCAGTAGATGCCCCCGCTTGGCCAATTGCAGTTACCATCTTGGATGAAGCAACGCAGCTCAGATAGCATCGAGTCCATTTCCGGGGGAGCAGGAAACCACGTAGGGTCAACTTCTCGATCATGCAAAGGTCGGGAATCGTAGGTCTGATAGCGACCAAGGCTCGACAAGAATGCACTGCCATCAGATCCTGGACGAAGTTTCTGGTATGCAAGGGGTAGAACCGTGGTCATAAACTCCTTTAAGTAGTCGAGAAAGGTTGCACCACTCGTCTCGCCCAGGAAGCGCGCATAGCCATCAGGGTCGTGTAGTAGACGGCCTTCTGTTGACACAAGGTTCTCTTCGTCATCTTGTCGGTGATGAGGAGCGACAGGATGTGATAGTTGAATAGAATGTGATCGTGGTGGCCCGAAGCCAGGATCCTGCAATCGAGCATCTGGGAGCTGAGATTGAGGGTGAGGCTGCTGCTGCTGTTGTTGTTGTTGCTGCTGCTGAAATTGCCGATGTATACTGGGATACTGGAGCTGAGGAAACTCTGACGGCACCCTCCCAATATGCACTGGTCCATCTATCGTTGGCGTCTTCTGTGCCGCTAGACTAACGGCTGCTGACCCAAAATAATGGTTAGAGGTCGACCAGCCAAGCAAATCGGATAGTTCTTGGCGACTTGCAGAATCAGTAACGGCGTTTGATACAGCTGCTGGTACAGTATCTCGAAGAACCCGTTCATAGAGATCGATCTTGTGCTTCAATTCTTGGAGCTCTGAGCGCGTGATAGTTACCTTCTCAACAGGCTGAGGATATACGCAGTCGCGTGAGGAGGACTGGCATTGCCGACACGGGTGCTCACCAGAGCATCTGACTCTTCTCACGTTGCAAGCATTGCACCTTTTTAGTGAAATATGTGTTAGATAAAGACCTGAGTTACTATGGCGATACGATAACTGGCTCCAGGTTGATCTTGGCCAACAGCTGTGGAAACGCAGCAATAGTTGAGTGGAATTGAAGAGGAATTGACTGATCCATCGGAAAATGGCATAAAAGAAATCGATATACACAAATCCCTAAAAGGATATATCGATTGATGGCTACAATAGTGTGGTACTGTAGGCGGGTAGACACATGGAAACTAAAGTCGACTTACGCTGTAGCGACACGCTTGCGATGCTCGGGAGCAACCTTGTGTCGGCGGGGATTAACGGGAAGCCGTCGTGGAGTTGGCGCCGTTTGAGTTTGGGAGGCAGAAGGCGAAACAGTAGACCGAGGTCGAGCCGATTGTGGTCCAAGTCCGTTTGCAGTAGATGGGCCAAAGTCGTCAAGCTGCTTCATGGCTTAGTCGGTCCCGTCGTGAGTTTCCAAGAGGAGAACACTCGTCGTTTACTCTCAGAGACTGAGAACCAGTCAGCCCCTGTTGCTGAGAGCCTACCAGTGCTAGTATGTACAGCCAGCAAGGTAACCGTAACCGTATAGTAGGTAGGGGTAGGCAATTCTTACTCCGCTCCAGTCTTAAAAAAAGACTTGCACGTCCCCCACTCAAAAGGATCCAGTAGGAACAAATATGTCCAATTGTTGGTGCGGAAATTTGAGAGAGAAGCTTGGAAAACAGTCAATCAATTACGGAGAACTCATATCGCCAAAGTGTCAACTCGACTCAGATCGACTCGCTTGCGGCACGGTTCGAGAAACCCTGCCTGCCTACCTAATGTTGCGGCAAAGCCTTTGCCGCAAAGGCCCGCGCGGCAGGGCTTGCACAGACTTCATTTTGTTAAACTTCTTTTCATAGCCAGTCCCTCCCCGCACAGATACCGACAAGAGACATGCTTAACTGGTCTGCTGCTGTATGTTTGTATTACCAATGGCCCATGCTGACACATGGTAAATATCGGGTGGTTTTGACAGCCAGAGAGCTAAACCGAGGCAGTACCATGTACCCTGCATGGAATAAGACGGAATAACGTCGCTTGACAAGGGCTTGCAACCTTGTCAGCTTCATCTCGACTGTTGGTTGTTGGTTGCTTACCCAAGCAACATTCTTTCCCGGCTACACAATACTCGATAAGGGAACTCGTTGAGAGTAACTGAGAGTTGGGCAAGGTCCTTCGCGACAGACCGACCACCTTAGACCTTTTTAGGCGTACCAAAAGGAACCCTTGCTCAGCTAAAACTTCTTGGCGAGTTCTTTCCAGTTTCTTTACATTAGTCTACCTTCTAGGCTGCGGGTATGGACCAAAAAGAAAAAGAGTCTGCTTTTCGACGAGTGGTGTGGCGCGATGCTGGGATGCCTGGTCCATCTTTGCATCTCATCTCGACAACGTGAAACTTTTACAGCGGCTCTTCAGGGATATGGTATAATGAATGGCTCAATACCAGAAAGTAAATGATCAATTGGATCATTGGGGGGCCTCGGGGCCCGCCGGACGCAGGGACGGGGGCTGAGTTGGTGAGAGGCCTGTTGAAGGATAGGCAAGTCATGTGCTGCCTTAAAGTTGTCACTGGTCTGCCTAAAAGATGACATTCTCTGTCGGAGAGATTTCCATCGATATTACCAGTTCCAGAGGCTCACCCCGTTTGGTGTAACGGAGATACTACGCTTAACGGCCAACAACGACACTTGGTGTAGAGAAGGCCAAGACTATGAAGTCATACTGGGTTCTGAGTCTTGTGGCAGCTAGACTAGTTCATGAGGCAGAATTATTTGAGTCAGAAACCTAGAGCGGGCATTAAGCCGATTACTGTTCAGTGAAATAGGCAACATGCAGCTTGGTCTTGACAAAGTACCTACCCGAGTAGCGGCCGTTAAGAGATGCGACAAATTGAACGAGCTCATGATAACTATCCAATGCTAATGCAAAAAGTCACGACCTGTCAAGAATGATCGCGCCGCACTGAGATGAGATATGCGTATCCCATTGGAGCCTCTAAATATGTTTTTTATGCTGTATGGATAATGGGGTTCTAAATAACAAAAAAAAAAACTTTTTCCTGCCAAATAGCAGTATGAGTATGCACTGTAGATGATAATAATGACGATGATAAATAACAGAGGATATAGTAAAAAATAACTCAAGCCGGAGGACTGCTGACTTCAGTCGTAACCAGCTATTTTCGCTGCCCTTGCAAACCCATTACACACACACACACGTAGGTATACATTCATTCATGCTGTCGTAACATTTATGGCTTGAAGATAGACTCAACAATCTCGCCTGAACGAGTGCCCAGGACAGAAAGGAGGGTATCGCTCAACTGAAAGGATAATGTTAGCATCGGCCTGATAACTAATCCATCATGGATCACCTACCCCGTGAGTACCCTCGCAGCAGCCCTGCAGCCAAACACCAGAATCCTCGGCGACAGTACCGGGTGAGAACTTGACTCGGTAATCTCTTCCGACGGCCAATTTGCGCTCGCCATCTTGTGTCTCGACGTTCCAGCCGTTAACACCTTTTGGGGACTCGTTGCGTCCCGACACGGTCTTGGGGAGCATGGTCCAGGCGTCCTTGAGCATGTCGACATGAGCGCTTCGCTTATAGCCGGTGGCAGCAACAATCAGATCAACCTCGAGAATCTCCTGGTCGACAAAACCATCAAGAGGGCCATCATTCACGTGCTGGACCTTAATCTCGAGAGCATCACCCTTGGTGTCGACGCTAGCAATCTCACGACCGGCAAGGATTCGGTGGGGCCACTGTGTCTCATCGTCGCTAATCTCACGCTTCTGGTCGTACATCTTCTCGAAGAGGTGCTCAATGAGTTCCAGGCGAACAACGCCGTAGTTGGTGGCGCGGGCTTCAGTTAAGAGAGTCTCACGGGCCTTGACAGATCGTGGCCACAGGTTGTCAATGTACTCAGGGTTGAATATGGAGTTGACACTGTAAATCATCGTCAGCAAAGGTCTCTCTTATGGGTAGATGCGCACAACTTACAATGGAGAGTCATCGCTGGGTCGGAGGAATTCCTGGCGCATAATGAGGTACGTCTTGGAGTTGGGATATAGGTTCTGGACGTTGTTGAAGATCTCAGCGGCACTCTGGCCAGCGCCGATGACAGCAACACGATAAGGAGCATTCTGCTTGGATAGAATCTGAGGGGCGTAGTTGGCGAATTGTGAAGAGTGCAGAACACGAGGGTGTTTAGCAGGGAGGCTCTTGGGAAGCGAAGGCTGGCCACCAGCAGCAACAAGGACGTGACGGCTGCGGAAGGACTGAATCTGGCCAGTCTTGCCATTGCGGACCTGAACGGTGAAGGTCTTGACAGCTCCAGCCTCCTTGTTCTCGGGAGAGACGGAGAGAACCTCGTTGTTGTAGCTGACAACGTGGTCGAACCAAGAAGAGCACCAGCGGAGGTAGTCCTCGTACTCAGTACGGGCAGGCAAGAAAGTGCTCAGATTGGTGAAGTCAACTAGACGACCCTGACGGTGAAGGTAGTTAAGGAAAGTAAACTCGGATCGGGGGTTGCGAAGAGTGGCCAGGTCCTTGATGAAAGAGATCTGCATCTTGGCTCCAGGAAGAAGCATACCAGCGTGCCAAGCGAACTTGGTCTGCTTCTCGAGAAAAAGAACTTTGGGGGCTGCACCGTCAGGGCGAAGCTTCTTGCCCTCGGCGATGGCATCGTGCATAGCAACGGCCACGGCCAAAGATGCGGGGCCAAAGCCAGCACATATGAGATCAAATTCAGAGTCCGCTGGAGCGGTCTCGAGGTAAGGAGATCGCTCTTTATGAACACGGGGGCCGTTGCGGACAGCTGCAGGGGCGCCGTTACCGTTGGCGTGACCGTTGGTACCGTTTGTGCCATTATGGCCGTTGCTGGTACCGCTAGAGACCGGAGTCTCGGAGCCGTTGAAGGAAACCTCGCTGTGGGGCGACATGCTGACTGATTGTTATTGAAGAGGAGTGTAGAGCTAAAAATGCGACAAAATTCCCAAATGCAGAGCCAACTCCTTCAGCACACAATTTGGGTCTGTGAAGGCCAGCGTATTGCAAACCGTGACGTGGGAGAAGCCGAGAAGAGGTCCACCGATGGGATGGGCGACTGAGAGGTATAAATCCGGTGTGTAGGAGCTCTTGATCCTTCTCTTGAGTCCAGGCAGATACCAATCTGTTCAGTATGATGAGCAGGTTGACACTATGATGCAGATGAGTTTCATATAAGAAGATGAGAATCGAGTAAAACTTCAAAGTTCGTGTGGTGATTGTATAACAAGAGTGACACAATTAGGGTCAAACTCTGATGAGGTATGGTGAAAAGCTTCAGGTAATTCCACCGAGGCTTGAGGAAAGATTCTTTAATGAAGATAGAAAGAACAGAAGAACGGAGTAGTTCCGAGAGAAGGGGGGATATATGGGCATTTTGTAGTTTAGACGGGGATGGGATCTACAAGTCATTGCTTCGGTGCCATTGTGTGCCTTTCTCTTATTCGGAATCAAACTAACCTAAGCTACGGACCCTCAAAAGAAACCAGCATGAAAGCTAGGTACAGTACACACAGCTCACATCGAAGCTGGACTACCTTCTCCTGGACTCAAGGTACATGGCATTATGGCAGGACATTTGCTAGCACTCTTCGCAAATTGACGGACACGCCTCATTAGGTACATCGAGGAGGCGGATACGAGTACTCGGTGTTCCCCATGGCTAATACAACCTCGTCAACATCGTACGTACATACTTGGGGAGGTACATTTGTGATGGAACCATGATACATAAAAACCATCCATGATGGAGACACTACTGAGCCAGGAAGAAAGCAGCTAAACTACTAGAGGAGACTGGGCTTCTACTCAGTGCCGGCCATCCATCCTGGGCTGGGCTGGGCCGAGCACGGCACGACACGACGGCCAACCCAAAACGTGGAGCCGCGGTTGCCAAGCGAATGAGCAGCAAAGCAAGCAAACACAGCGGCAGAATGGAAGCCGGGTCAGACCAGAAATGCAGCAAAATGTGAAGGAGAATGGTGACGGAATTCATTTTAGACAACGTCAGTCAACGTGACTTTGGTTAGTAGGCAGTGAATAAGCCTAAGCTCAGGCCCTGTCCGCAGCATAAATTAGCCTAGCGTAGAGGGTGGGATCGGGAAATGGTGGGGGGTGCGCCGTTATCCGTTCGAGTGCCCTGCTACAAACAAAAGACCAACCTTTTTTAGCTTTAGCTCGGAGGGGTCCTGAAAGCCATTTTGGGCTTCTATATTTTTGTGACTATTTCAGTTTACTGCTGGAGTTTTGTCGACTTTGCTTCCAAATTGGATCTTGCGGGATGTGGGGGAATAGCTCGCCCGCCTGTGAACCAGACTTTGAAGGAACAAATTCACAGCATGCTCACCACGCGACACATACTGAGACCCTTAATCCATTCATCTTAAGTCTGCGGTTCTCTCTAAAAGATTCCAATGATATCCAATAGAAACAATAGCTTTAAAGGATTGCCTCATGCAGGCCCCCGTCTGATGGCTGTGTAAAAACCTGAGGGCTCTGCCAGCTGCGGCGTGATGATGCATCTGGACAGCAGACTAGACCAGTCATCGGACTGCAAGGGATGCAGAATGGAAGGAAAATGTCGCGCAGTTAATGGGCTCTGCGGTCGAATCCTCCACGTCCATGGCCGCGGCGTGCCTCGTGGGCCCCTCCGTGGGACCTCACCAGCGCCGTGAAGTCCCGTAGCGCGTGAGTGAGCTTTGCTGGTGCTCAAGGCGCCACTGTCCACTCATCATCTCCGTTTGAGCATCATCACACTGGGCTGCGGGTCTAGCGAGAGCTTCCCAACCCGTCGCAAGCCCCAGCGTGGAGAAACCCTCCAGGGATGCGTGGCCGCGTAGGTTGAGCCCGGTACTCAATGTTCAATGAGGAAACGATGGACTTGAAATGGGCAGAGGGAAAGGCCATGGGCAGGGGTCGTGTTAACGGGATGCCATAGTCACAGGAGGAGCTCAACCAAAGTTTGTTTTTAGTTTATTGGCAGAGGATGCTGATCGCTATTGGAATCGACCTATATGAACGAATATCATAAAGCTTAGGTTTTGCGCAAATGGCGATGTATATAAGTTCACACCTTTAAATCGAGAGTATGTCCTGTGCACACTCCTGGGCTCCCAAAGCACACCGAGTGTTACGCTTCCGGTTTTTCCATGGACTCGAAGACTTTTGAATTTTGGACCCATGTTTTTGTCCAAGGCCTCTACTTTGGGCATCTTCTAGCCAGCGTTTCTCATCACCTTCATCTCTGCGAGCGGGGTGTTGATGGCCACCCGCGACCTTGCCAGCTTGCGTCTCGAGAGGCTGGATGGAGTGGAGGTTTCTCAATTACGAACAAGCTAATCAAGGATCCCCAGTAAAGAAGCGCAAATGTGGACGAATATAATGCGACGTCGGCGATGATCTTTGGTAAAAGATCAGATAAGATAGACATGGCAAAACGTTAAGCATGCATGGCGAACTCTTCAAACCTTGACGCCGCCGAGCAAGGGCTAGACACGGTCTTACTGCTGGAAATATGCTTGCCATCCCAGCTGGCGTCAGAAAGAAGGCAAGGGAGGATGCAGCATTGCAGCCGCAGTTCGAAACCAGTCATTGCCAGGCAACTGGGCCGATGCAGGCAGACCCTTGAAAACGCTACGAGTTTTTGTTCCGTGGGATCGTGGCAAGGGTTGAAACATCTGGGCCGATGACGGCTTTTTGGAGCCCCGCATTGAAACCTTCACACCGTTCGACACGACGTCAATCCTTGGATGAGAAAAAGTTTGACAAGCAAGCACGCACGCACACCACACAGGCGAAGAACGGCTTTGGCGGCTTGGGACTCCAGAAGAGCCGGTCACTCGCGAGCCTCGCAGTGTCGTTCAAGGAAAAGGGGGCAGGCCCGCAAAGAGGGGGCTGGCGGAATGTGAATGATTGGAGTGTTGATGGGCGCGAATATCTTGGGCTCCATTGTGGAGTTGAGGGAATTATCTGATGATCTGATAAACCGGATCTGATAAGATCTAATTAGCTAACTTACAGTAGCGTCGCGTCCCATGCTCGAGTTGACTGGTTACCGACCTCCGAGAGGCCCACTAACCCCTGGTGCTTGCAATCCCTGCAACGATTTGCTGTATTTTTTCTTCTTGGGGACAGGTACCGAACGAATGAGGGTGAGTAAGAGGAGGGGAATTGGGAATGGAAGAAAATTTTTCTTTTCTACGAACCGAAGATTATTCCTGCTGGAATAAGGTACCAATGGCTTGGCCGATGAGCACAAGGATTCAGTGTTGAGCCGTCGTGCATTGATGAGCTGTCTAGAGCTGCATTGACTAACAGGGTCCTATTCCTTTTAAGAGTAATCTGGCTAGCGGCTAATGGGTTTGTAGAGGCGATTGATTTGATTGATTAGATGTAAATGCGCCGACGAAGCTATCTTGAGACCGATAACGGGGCTTCCAACAGAATGGATCCCAGCAAGGGCATGCACGCATTATGTTACAATGGCAGAAAGCTTCGAAAGCAATATGCAGCTATGGGACGACACATCTCTGGAAATACCCGTGGTATGGCTCGATGTGACGGTCAAAGCCGTAAGATAATGCCAATTAGGTTGGTGATGTTGCTTTTGCTTCATCCCGTTGGACCCTTGTTTTTGTGATCTTCCTTAGAGCACTCACGATCTAGAACATCGAGCCCAACACTCCGGCAGTGCCTGGCCGCATTTGGTTCGTACATCAAAGGATCTCGTACCCGTTTTTGTGACCCCTTGGCCGAGGGTCTAAGTAGTATGTACGTACAGTAGCTCCCATCAAGGGCCCTAGCAATCGTCGATAATAAAATTACACAAGTCACAGTCAAGGACCAGCCGGTACTTTCACCCTCCATGCATGTGAGAGGCAAAGTTCAGAAAAGCAGAGACCTACAGACAAAAGTATGGACAGGACCAGATGGCAATAGAAGCCGCTTTGGTTTGCCGAAATCAGACTACCAGCCAATTTGCGCTTTGTCTGAAATGTGAACACAGGAATGAGCGTACACGAGGGACACATATAGGCCTCGGACAAATTATGCGTACGCGCTTAAATCCTGGCCAGCCCTCATCGAAGTATCACAATGTACACCTACGTCACGAGCCGTTGGAAGAGTATTAGCTGCTCATGAAAGTTTCAGGTGGCTTCATATGTTTCACCAAGTCTTGTCTACTCGAATTGATGAAAGATATCAAATTACCTTCTGAGATTGCAATTGGCAAGACCCATTATTTGAATAAGCGCTCGCTCGTACGTCTATGTTCGATCTGGAGGTGAATCCTGGACATGACCCGAAATTTTCGAAGCGAACAACGTGGGTAAGGTACCTCCATGGTGGTACCTTGGAGGCAAAGGAAGAGTACCTAGGTACTTCACTTTCTCCTACGTAAATGTACATTAGGTTATCTGATTAGATCCTGGATTTTGAAGATCGGCAAGCTTGTACGAAATTAAAACCACACTCATTCAGTTTACCAGTACTTGGTTAAGAGCAATTACCGGCAGTGGATGTCATAGCTACTTATATAAAGCTAGAGATAGCCATTCCATAAATTATAACATCATAGATACTAAACAATGGTAACCTCGTCGGGTTCTGATGTCTGTAAATTACTCAAACTTGGACTTAGGGTAGTCTCTTGCAGTGGAGGTCCTTGATGAATGATGCACTGACCACGCAGACTAGTGGTCATAGCCCACACCTCCCTTCTCCACCTGCACCTTGCATCATCCATGACCAGGGCCAAAAAACCCACCACCATCACCGCTTCATCGCTGTATTCGACACAACTACGGATATCTCATTGCATCATCGGTCTAGACATTGCCTGTCTCTAGGCGCATAGATGAAACGGAATCAATAATCCCGTCTGTGACGATTATGAGCCGACTACGAGTTCTACTGGTGCTGTACTACCGGAACCAGCCGCTGGCGCTGCGAAACTCGTCACAATCACAGGCAAGATCTAGGAAGGTGACATTGACCGGCCTGACCTTTCTCCATAATCTCGGCTCGTTGCCTGCAATGGCCTTGTTCTCTTCCGCGTTCCTTGTTCCAGCTTCGTGCTACTGCCATCACTAGGTAGCTACTACCTACGCTCTCTTCCGAACTCGGGAATCCGAGCCTGCGCCGATCACCTATGGCCTTTCCCATCAGTTTGGGGTTTGCCCTTGTTGGAGGGTCTCTCTCCTTCGTTGCTTGCAATACCATCTTCACCAAACTTTGCTTCATCTACATCTGAGACACATATCTTTCCCCCTAGTAGTCCTGATATCAGTCTATGCAAATTCATCTGACCAGTGGTCACAATCTTTCATCGTCCGATGCCCAATGTGGCATATTCCCCGCAGAGTTCATGGCACCCATCCTCATCAACACTGGCTCCTCAGTTTTGTAGACAAGGTAAACCACCATGTGTCGTTCTGAAATGACACCCAATCAACCCACATGACATCCTTTTCACAAGCCATGCTAGCTAAGTTTATTTTTCTCATCTGAATATACTCTGGGAACCGTTTACGTCAATGGAAGTCTCCCACGTTGACTAATATCGCTTCACTATCACGGTCTTTTACTCAATATCATCCCACGCGTATCTCCCTTCCTCTTTCGTTGTACTGGGACATCTCGTATGCCCCCACACTCTAATTTCTATCTTGCCTGACCTTTCATGACTTCTGCCCCTATATGAGCCTGTTTATCAATGATGGAGCCGGCAAGGTCGTTGCGGGAGATGGCCCGTGAAGGATGATGGATGCTGGGACGTGCTCATGGGAAAGCTCTCACGCCAGCCAGCCGGATGAGACTATGGCTATGAACACCACTTGGCAGGACCGAAAGTCAGTTACCAGATTGAGGCTCCCCTTTTATCTCGGGTCGACCCGTCGAGGATACCTTGTCTGCATGATCAAAAGCGACCTTGATATCCGATCACCCACCCGGATGCCAAAGCTCGAGCCGCTGTTATCAGTTCCAAACTCTTCGTTCATCTTTTCTAAGGCATGCTTTAGTGCGGTGTATCTTATGCAGCGCAACCTCTTTGACTTCATAGCCGCCATAAGTAACGGGTTGTCAAGCACCTTAGGGCCGTTGAACCTCCCTCGAGCCTTTTCAAGTGCCAAGTGGAACTAGCCTTTCCTTATGGGGTGTGGTTTGCCGATCTAAGGTGCAGTGTGATCAACCCATTTACCCAATACGGATCTCTGGACATTTATATGCCATAATATTCACGACTTGCCCTTTTGACGAGGAGCTCTTTCTTCCTGCTGCTGCTCGCGCTTCACGCTCTCATCTAAGCCAAGGTTGAATGGGTCGATACGTTAGTGTTTGAGTGGACTCATCACAATGACAGGACTAAGTTCAAGTCAACTAAGTCGTGACGCAATCTATTCTGAACGGCTACTCAATTGCTCATTCGACGTCGAAACCCAAGCGTCTTGTGAGACATCGCGCCGTTTCAATAAAAGCACCACTATCCCACGCTCCCACGCCGTATCCTGGTGCAGTTTTAGTACAAGCCCAGCGAGGTTGTGTTACTCCCCACGCCAGCCACGGAAAGAGGTCCACCATACAGGCACCTCAAACGGAAATCCAGGTATCTCGGCTCACACCATTACACTTCAACCCTCGGTGCACCACATCATCAACTATGGGTCACGGTCTTTTACCCTCTCTGGTGCTTGCCTTGCCTGCCACCCCATTCAAATAATAGCTGTCAACTGCCCGATCCCTTCAGCCGGATTTTGCTTGTCCCTGTCATCTTCACGAGTTGATGAGTAATTACTCGACGCTGACAGGTTGAGCTACGCCTTCATCCACACGCCCCCATCAACCAGTGTGCAATCTCCCACGCCTCGAGCTTTCCTTCGACGAATCATTGCGAGGCCGATTCTAATACGGCTTGCTTCCGTTTGCTTTGCCATCATTCCAATTCGCCGTTTCCGTGTTCTGAACCCCGGCTGAGGTCTACTTGCTCCGAGGCTTGGTTCCGCCTGGTCGTGAAGCGATCAAAGCCGCCTGATGTTAGTCCACTCAGTCTTAGCTAATAACATGCTGGCCTGTAATTAATGGCCCAGGATGAGGCTCCTGGCTGACCAGTGTATTCCCTAAAAGGGCCATATCTTCTATCGTGTATGCACACCTTCAACATCACCGCTATCGTCGCCGGCCCTGCTTTGTTACCGGCGTTTGACGAGACCACCCACCTTCCTTCTTCTTCTACTACTACCACTCTTTGCCTTGATTGCTTGACGACACCACTATTCTGACTAACTACTTTTCAGAACACCGACAACAAGTGGTGTAACTTGATCGCTATGGATCTGACTGGGCTCTCGATCCTCAACGCCCGGGCATCCAGGCTGCCAGGACCCAGTCTCTTACACCAGTTGGTAAAGGGACCCAGCCAACATGTAGCTCTAGATTACATGGGTAACGGTCAGCAATCTGCTTTGGACTACAGCCAGCTACATGAAGCTGCAGCATCTCTCGCGGCTCGTATAACAGCAATATCAGGCAATACTCACGGACAGTTTGTTGTTCCTGTACTCATACACCAATCCAATGTACTCTATGTCTCGCTCCTAGCCATTTTGAAAGCCGGAGGAGCTTTCTGCCCCTTGAATACCGATGCGCCACCGGAACGGGTGAAATTTATTCTTGGTGATGTGGCAGCGACAGTGGTGTTAGTTACAAAAGAGCTTGCACCTGAAATACCCAAAAACACTAATGCGACTATCATCATTGTCGATGAGAATGAAGAGGGCAGTGACCCTGTCCGATACCAGTCGAATAAGCTCAACCATCGAGTTCCTCAACCGGAGGATCTAGCATATGTTATGTATACATCTGGATCAACAGGAACTCCTAAAGGCGTGGGAATCTCTCATGATGCTGCTTCGCAGGCCCTCATTGCCCACGATAGACATATCCCGCCATTCTCCCGCTTTTTGCAATTTGCAGCACCGACATTTGATGTCTCCGTCTTTGAAATCTTCTTCCCACTTTTTCGGGGTGCTACTCTCGTTAGTGCTCGACGAGTTGAGATGTTGGACGACCTTCCTGGTGTGCTACGCACTATGAGAGTAGATGCTTGTGAACTCACACCAACAGTCGCCGGAAGCCTGTTGCGCCGAAGAGCAAATGCACCGGACCTTAAGGTGCTCTTGACTATTGGAGAAATGCTCAACGCACCAGTAGTCGAGGAATTTGGAGGGGATAACGAGAAGCCTAGTATGCTCTGGGCAATGTATGGTCCCACTGAAGCTACAATCCACTGGTAAGTCTTTTTGAATATCACTTGGAAAGTGTTGAACTAATAATGTGCCAGTACTCTTCAAACTGCGTTTTCGTCTGATTCTTCAACGGGTAACATTGGTGTACCTCTCGATACAGTCTCATGTTTCATTATTGAAATTTCAGAGTCAGATAATGAACAATCTGAAATAAAAATTCTTCCTCAAGGCGAGGTCGGAGAGTTAGCTGTGGGTGGCCACCAGTTAGCAACTGGCTACATCAACCGACCTGAGCAAACAAACTTAGTTTTCGTTGATTCACCCTTTGGTCGGATCTATCGTACGGGTGATAAGGCTCGTCTACTCTCGAATGGAAAACTTGAATGCTTTGGCCGTTTATCAGACGGGCAAGTAAAGCTTCGAGGACAGCGTTTGGAACTTGGAGAGGTAGAGCAAGCCGTCCTGCGGACCTCGGGATGCCACAGCAGCGTGGCAGCCATAGTAAAATCTATCCTGGTAGTGTTCTGCGCTGTTGACGAGGGAGTAACGGAAGATACGGTTTTGAAGCACTGCAGAGACTGGCTGCCACAGTACATGGTTCCTGGAGAAGTAGTCTTGACGTCGGAGTTTCCAAGGTTACCGAGCGGCAAAGTTGACAGAAAGAGGCTCAAAGCCGAGTACGAAGAACTCAAAGCAGATATCTTGGAGGGCAACCTGGACTCCGAACCCGTGGAAGGGACGGAGTTAGAGCTCCTGGCAATTGTGTCTCAAGTCTTGAATTTCAAAGTCGACAAGTCTATGTCTCTCGCCTATGTTGGGATGGATTCTCTCAAGGCAATCAAGCTTGCATCCGCTCTTCGAAATTCAGGCTTTGGTCTGGACTCGACGGCTCTTCTCAAAATGAAAACTATATCAGAAATCCTTTCTGCTGTCCTGAGACAAATGCGGAACCGGCCTGCCAGCCCTCAGCAACAGCCGGCCGATATCTCATTAGATTTTAGTGACGTTGTACGACAAGACACCACTATAACTGGCACTTATGGCTTGATAGAGGATGTGATGCCATGCACTCCTTTACAAACGGCTATGCTAGCAGAGACAATCCGGAATCCGACTGCTTATTGCAATGAGCTCGAGCTAACCATTCCATTGAATTACACCATCGACCGAATATCGGAAACCTTCATACGGCTTTCTCAACAGAATGCAATTTTGCGTGCGGGGTTTATGGTAGTAGATGGCAAGTTTGTTATGCTTGTTCATCGGGAACTTCGCCCCGATCGGATCTGCGTTGTCGACCAGTTCGAAGCTGGCCTGTCCCTCTCGTCATCTCAGGACTTCTACTCCCCCATGGTTTTCCAGATTCAACGAACTCCTGCCGTTGACGGGTTTCGTGTGCTTTTACAGCTGCATCACTCGCTATACGATGGCTGGTCTATGGACATCCTACTTTCTGATTGGTCCAAACTGCTTTTGAAAGAGCCAGTATCTCAACATCCTTCGTTCGGGGAAGTTATCGGATTTTATCACCGCCTGCAAAACGATGATAGTGCACGAGTGTTTTGGACTGAACATCTTGCTGGGTGGAAAAGAATGCCGTTACCCAAGCTACATGATAAGATCGTGCACTCAAGTCATACGTTATCAAGCCGGAGGCTGTTGTCTCTCTCCCGCAGTAGAGTTGACGCTGAAATGCATAAGCTTGGTTGTAGCCCCCAGGTCATATTCCAAGCGTCGTTAGCTTTGCTGTGGTCCGGAGTTACGGGGACACGCGATATCACTATTGGCTCTGTAACTTCTGGAAGGACTATCTCTGTGGCTGGCATTGAACAAGTGATAGGACCTTGCATTGCTTCCCTGCCTGTTCGAGTCGATCTTGACAAGGTCTCTGTCAGTCTTGATCTGCTCAACAGTATCCACTCTAGCAATAGGATGATCATGCACCATTGCACACTCTCTCTGTCGGAGATAAAAAAACTGGTCGGACTACAGCCTGGAGAAAGCCTTTACGACGCCCTTTTTGTATACCAAGAATCCCTCACCAGCTCAGAGCGAGCACAAAATGTGGTGAAGGAGACTAGGCACCTGGATCGCCTGGAAACACCAATTCTGTTTGAAGTCGAGCCGGCAGAAGATGGATTCATCCTCCAAGTTACATACCAAGAAGCGTTCATGTCACCACCGACAGTCGAGCATATGGCGGATCAATTTGAGTCGCTGGCCATTTTAATCTTGGAAGACTCAGCTAGGGAGATCAAATCGACGCTGAGAGAAGTCAACTGCAGCCCGTCCATTCATAACGTTACTCCCACCCTGCCCCAAAAAACTCCTGATCTGGCGCAGCTTTTTGAAGACGTCGTTCGTAATAGTCCGGATATTGATGCTCTGCTCTTTGCTCATTCACTTGAATCTGAATTTCAGATCAAATGGTCGTTTCGCGAACTCAACGCTACCGCCAATCAGATCGCGAGATACCTGCAACGCTGTGGTATCAGAGTTGGCCAGGTGGTGGCCATCGCGATGAAAAAGTCACCAACCTTGTATGCATCGATCTTGGGAATTATCAAGAGTGGTTGCGGGTATCTCCCTATCCTCCCTTCAACACCTCCTGCTCGCACTCATGAGATTCTGTTGCAAGCTCAGATTGAGTATTGCTTGGTGGACAATGCGTCTCCTGAGCGACACTCAACCTTTCCTGGAATCTCGACTATCACTGTTGATGTCAACTCATTAAATGAACTACCCACAGATAACATGGACATTGCTGTTGATGGATCCCGACTGGCGTATGTTATTTATACATCCGGCACGACAGGAACCCCGAAGGGTGTCGCAATTCAGCAACAGAGTATAGCTGCGAATATTGAGCATCTTGAGGCAGTGTACCCAAAGTCTCTCAACTCACAGGGCCGACTCTTGCAAGCATGCTCTCAAGCATTTGATGTGTCAGTTTTTGAGATCTTTTACACGTGGTGCGCAGGCATGTGTTTATGCTCTGGGACGAACGACACAATTTTGGAGGATATCGAGCGTTCCATACGCGACCTTAAGATCACCCACCTCAGCATGACACCGACTGTGGCTGCCCTCATCAAACCTTCCAATGTTCCGGGCGTGGAGTTTCTCGTAACTGCTGGGGAACCCATGACGCAGTCCGTATATGAGAGGTGGCAGCGCCAGCTGTGGCAGGGATACGGACCATCAGAAACTACAAACATCTGCACTGTCAAGAAAATGACAGCAGACGACCACATTGAACACCTTGGGCACGTGTTTCCAAATACATCTGTTGTGGTTCTTTACCCAGAAAGTTCAGACACTGTACCTCTAAACTGGGTTGGAGAGTTCTGTTTTGGGGGTGCTCAGGTGGCCCAAGGTTACCTCAATATGCAAGAGTTGACAGCGAAAAAGTTCATACAGCACCCTCGGTATGGGAGACTTTATAGATCTGGAGATATGGGACGAATGCTTCCTGATGGTTCCCTGGTAATACTTGGCCGTATTGACGATCAAGTGAAGCTCAGAGGCCAGCGAATCGAGACAGGCGAGATCAACAGCACCGTGACATCGACTGGGCTAGCATCTTCAGCTGCTACGCTGTTAGTGCAGCGTGAAGAAACATCCCCCAAACAATTGGCTCTCTTCTTTGTTCCTCGTCATGATCCGTCCGACTTCCATGTGCTGGAAACCGACAGCGAAACTCACCAGTCTCTCGTCGCACACTTGCAATCGCGATTGCCAAGCTACATGGTGCCATCTTATCTTATTCCAATCTCGTCAGTGCCCATGACCTCCAGTGGAAAGATAGACAAACGTCGTCTCCGTACCTGTTTCGACACCTTGGACCAGATTTACCTTGAATCTGCCTCAAGAATGTCTCTAAGTACCCAAGAAGAAGATGATTGGAGCCAGAAGGATCTGGAAATCGCGGAGGCCATCACAGAATCCGCCAATGTATCCAAACACGAGTTCGGTCGATGGACTGCCTTCACTTTACTCGGCATAGACTCGATATCTGCCATTGATCTTGCTCGTACCCTCAGTTCAAAGTTGGGAACTCGGGTTGCAGTGTCTGAGATCCTACGCAACCCAACTGTTGCGCAGTTGGCGCGACATCTGGATGAAAAGGCACCACAGCAAGAGGAAACATCAGTCGATGAACCTCAGGAGTTCTTCTCCACTGAGTTTATAAATTTGATGAAAGAAGGATTTGTCGGAGAGGCTAAGACTATTAAAGACATCCTGCCTTGTACGCCATTGCAAGAGGCGATGCTTTCTCGTGGTCAAAGAGGATACTACAACAAGGTGCTTTTACGCCTGACGATAGGATCCGGAGCAATGAAGTCATACTGGAAAACTATGTCCGATAGACACGACATCCTTCGGACTTGCTTTGCGGCTACTATAGACTCTCAGCGAGCTATTGCTCAGATTGTCATTGAAGGATGGGAGATCCCATGGAAGACTTTCGATGTCAATGAACTGTCTTTTGACGGGGCAATTGAAGAACATCTCAAATCTCTCCCTGATCCGGTTGACTCGAGGACTCCGCCTGTATCTCTAGCGCTATTGCGCTACCGTGGATCCGAGTTTCTGTCCTTTATCTGCCATCACGCACTCTACGACGGAGTGGCGATGGAGCGACTTCTCAAAGAAGTGGAAGCGTTGGCTAGTGGTAAGGACCTACCTCCACCGGTGCCATATGGCGAGTTCCTGAGGATGTCCACCAATCTTCCGAACGATGTGGAAAAGTTTTGGCAGCAACATTTTGAAGGCTACAAGCCATCGTCTATCTTCGCTCAGACAACTACGAGTGAAGTTGACCAGAGCACCTGCACCACATCCATGGACATCCCCCTAAGTGATCTGCAAGGGCGTATTCGAGATCTCGGGGCAACGTTGCTTTCGGTGTGCCAAGCGAGTTGGGCCTCGGTTCTCGCCATGTCCTATCGGCGTTCGGATGTGTGTTTTGGAAACGTCGTGAGCGGTCGTTCTCTTGACATCGAAGGCCTCGAACGGCTCGTTGCGCCCTGCTTCAATACGATTCCCGTACGAGTCGACTTTCCAGTCGCGCCCAGTAATATTGATATGGTGAAGCATCTACAAAAGATGAACACTGAGCTCCTCTCATACCAATTTACTCCTCTGAGGCTTATCCAGCGTAGCATCAACCGCACTGGCAAACATATCTTTGATACCCTTCTACTGCTACAGAAGCCATTGCAGGACATTGACAAGAACGTTTGGACTTTGGAGGGCGATTCTGGAGATATGGACATTCCTCTGGTGTGCGAGATAGTCCCCTGCCCGGGATTAAACTCACTGGTCATCAATCTGCATCGGGACATGAGCATCGTGACCGAAGAAGTTGCCACAGCCATGGCTGACGCTTTCAATCTCGCAATGCGAGCCATCTTGAAAACTCCTCATGCAAGCTTGACGAGCAAAAAGGACCTCCCTGACACTTTGAAATCAATAATAGAGCAGCTTGAACCTCGACACGAAAAGGTCAACAGTTCAGCGATATTATCCGAGAAGAAGGAAGAATGGAGTGAACTTGAGTTACAGGTCCGGCAGGTCTTGGCAAATCTTTCTGGAGTAAGCGATCGGCGGATCCAACGACGTACAACCATCTTTCAGTTAGGTCTTGACAGCATCAATGCCGTCCAGGTGGCTTCGATCCTCCGCCAGCGAGGCTTTGCCATATCGGCCTCTGATGTAATTGAATGCCCAAGCTGCTCTAAGATAGCCGCAAAGCTAATCGAGAACTCCTCGAGAATAAGTACTGAAGACGCACAGAAGTACGATCTTGACCGGTTTTCACGCCAGGTTTCCACAGAGGTGGCTGGTCATCTACCCGGAACACTCAACATTGAGGCAATCCTACCATGTACTCCTGTTCAATCTGCTATGCTGGCATCTTTCATACAGTCTGCAGGCGACAATTACCTCAATGCAGTCAGATATGTCATGACAGAGAATGTACTCTTAGACAGTCTCCAAAACGCTTGGTATCAGCTCTCTGAGCGACACCCCATGTTGAGAACTGGCTTTGTGCCTGTCCAGCACTCAGACACTTCATTCGCTATGGTCAGATATGTGCCTGGCTCAATAAAAACACCTTTGAGTGCTACACACGTGGAAGAAGATAATACAGATGACCTCCTTCAGATCAAGGCATCTGCCAGCAAATCGATTCTTTCCTCGATGCATCGCCCTCCTTGGGCTGTAGTTCTGACTCAGACCCCCCAGAGCACTACCATGGATCTCATTGTGCACCATGCACTCTACGATGCGCCTGTCCTTCATCTGATGCTTGAAGAACTTTCACAACTTGTCGAGGGCAAGCAGCTACCTCCTATTTCGAAAATCGAACCTGCAGTGTCGGCCATCATGAAAAACGTACTGAGTAACAAATCGGCAGAGAAGGCGTTTTGGGAAGCAAAGGCTCGCCAGACTGTGGTGAACAAGTTTCCCATCATGACACCGCTACGGGAAGAAGAACGGCATGTATTCGCTGACGCAACTTTTGCATCATTATCATTCACGAAACTCAAACAAGCGACTCAAGCTTCAAATGCGACAATCCAAGCGGTAATCCAATCGGCCTGGACACGAGTGCTGGCCGCTTATTTGGGAGAGAACTCGGTGGTGTTTGGTATTGCGCTGTCTGGAAGAACCGTCGATGAGACAAGGGATGTTGCGTTTCCATGTCTCAACACCGTCCCCATCGTGGCAAGCAACGTTGCATCCAATACTGATCTGGTAAACTACATGATGGACTATAATCAGCATCTTCACAAGCATCAATTCTCGTCACTAAGTCAAGTGCAGAAATGGCTGGGCCAACCAGCAGGCCCTGTATTTGACACCCTCATCGCTTACCAGAAAATGTCTGATTTGGACTCTCTGCACATGCCATGGAGGTTGGTTAGGGATGAGGCGAAGGTCGAATACCCGGTTTCATTGGAGATTGAGCCCACGGAAAAGGACTCGATCCGCTTGTGTATAACTTACTACACCGACGTTCTTCCTCGTGAACAAGCACAGCTCCTGATGAAACAATTCGACGCTTCGCTAAGTCACATCGCCTGCAATGCTGCCGGTGCAGAGGATGATGCTATACAAAACTCACTATCCCTGTATTCTGTGCTCCCTGCATCTGCACCGGTACTTGATGCACCCGTGCAACTGCTACACCAATTTGTTGAAAGGGGAGCAATTGCGAACCCAGACAAGATTGCTCTGGAATTTGTGTCAGCATTCCACGGAGATGGATGTGTCAAGCAACAATGGAGCTATCGTCAACTCAATCACATGGGCAATAAAGTTGCCAACATGCTCCATGACCAGGTCGCTCCCGGTGGAATTGTTGCAGTGCATTTCGGCAAATGCCCCGAGGCGTACTTTTCAATTCTGGGTATCCTCAAAACTGGCTGTTCATTCGTTGCCCTTGATCCCTCTGCGCCAAAAGCAAGAAAGCAGTTCATCATTGAAGACTCCAATGCACCTTGTCTGCTGACGAGGCGTGCAAAAGATCTCGATTTTGAAGCAACAGTTCCTGTATTTGAGGTAGATACAGAGGACCTGGATGGTCTGAGCGAAGAGCACCTCGCATTTCAACCAGCTATTTCTCCTTCGGAGACTTGCTATTGTCTCTACACGTCTGGCACCACAGGAACGCCCAAGGGCTGTGAGATCACCCACGACAATGCTGTTCAGGCGATGATGGCCTTTCAAGACCTTTTCAAGGGACACTGGGACGATGACTCACGCTGGCTTCAATTCGCTGCTCTTCACTTTGACGTATCCGTCCTCGAACAGTATTGGAGCTGGTCTGTAGGAATGACAGTTGTCGCCGCTCCAAAGGACCTCGTTCTGGATGATTTGACAGCATCCATAAACAAGCTTGGCATTACACATATCGATCTGACCCCGAGTCTCGCGCGGCTGACCCATCCCGATGAAATTCCTAGCCTCTGTCGCGGCGTGTTTATTACCGGTGGCGAACAACTCAAGCAAGAGATTTTGGACGTCTGGGGTCCAAAAGCCGTCATCTACAACGCCTATGGCCCGACTGAAGCTACCATTGGAGTTACCATGTTTCAGCGCGTTCCCATCAACGGCCGCCCGAGTAACATTGGCAAGCAGTTCCCGAATGTTGGCTCATTTGTGTTTAGACAAAATACAAACACACCAGTCTTCCGTGGAGGTGTTGGCGAGCTTTGCGTGTCGGGTAAGCTGGTTGGGAAGGGATACCTCAACAGACCCGAGCTTACAGAAGAACGATTCCCAACTCTCTCAGAATTCAATGAACGAGTATACAGGACAGGAGATCTCGTTCGTGTGCTGTATGATGGATGCTTCGACTTTCTTGGTCGCGCTGATGACCAAGTTAAGCTACGTGGCCAGAGACTCGAGATTGCCGAGATCAATCATACCATTCGCACCGACGTCATTGATATTCATGATGCTGCTACAATTGTTGCTCCACATGGGACTAGTAGAAAAGACGTTCTTGTTACATTCGTTGTCGGCCAGAGTCCTACTAAGAGGCCACTTGAAATCTTGTCGGATCCCGAGGGTCTGGCTGCTCAGGCGAAAGAAGCTTGCCGCGCCAAACTTCCAGGTTACATGGTGCCGACATACATCTTGTTACTTCCATATATCCCACTTTCCTCCAACAACAAGGCTGAAATCAAAGATCTGAAAAAGCTCTTCAGCGAACTGGCACCAGAAAGGCTCATGGAGCTTTCACATGCTACAACAGTCCCCATTTCGCAGGGAGCCCACAAGATCATGAGAAAACTACTTGAGAGCGTTGCGGAATTCAGTAGTATCAGCAGGAATGACCTTTCATCATCGACAAGTATTTTTGATGTCGGTGTGGACTCAATCACAGCTCTCAGACTCTCCTCCCTCCTCAAATCTCGTGGCCTCAAGGCAGCCTCCCCTGCTCTCTTGCTCAAGAACCCTGTCATCGGTGATCTAGCAAATTCTTTGGCAAAAAACACCCCGATTCACCAAGAGAAGGTTGTACGAGAGGTTGAGCAGTCTATCCAGGCATATGGTCATCGACACCGTGGCATGGTCTGTCGCAATCTCAATGTTAAACCAGCCGATATTGAGTACATTGCACCATGCTCACCTTTGCAACAAGGCATCATTTCGCGATCAATGACTAGTAGCGAGCCTGGTGCTTATTTCAATACTTTCGAGTTGAGGCTCCATGGGTCTACGTCGACAGAAAGGCTGCAACAGGCATGGAGCGACCTGATATTGTCAGAGAGCATTCTGAGAAGTGTATTTGTACCCACCGCCGATGGTTTCTTGCAAGTTGCTTTGCGAAGTCCTCCTTTAGCTTGGGAATCACAAACTAGTCGATCAGATGAAGTGGTTGGGGCATATCTCGCAGACCAGAAAGAGCGCTGGATACAGCGGAACGAGTCTTCTATCACACAGCCTTTGTTCCTGACATATGTTGAGACACCCACATCCAGATTGCTTACTGTTCACATCTTTCACGCACTCTATGATGGAAACAGTTTTGGTCTCATGATGCAGAGGATAGCTGCAACTTACACAGGACTTGAACCGCCTCGTGCTCCGTCATTTCTTGAAGCTCTCTGCCACGGCCCTTTGGCAAAGCACGATAACTGCCGAAAGTTTTGGGAGGACCATCTAGAAGGTTGGACTCCAGCTCCAATCCAACAACATGGATGTGGTTCATCTGAACCTACAGCCATCGCAGAGCGCGAGATCCCTATCGCGAGTCTAGAGGCGATTCGTTCTACTCATAATGTCACACTTCAAGCCGTGGTCATGGCATTGTGGACTTCCGTCTTGCAAAATGTCGTTCGGCGGCAGCCCACAATTGGTGTCGTTGTGTCCGGAAGAGCTATCGACCTTCCTGAGGTTGAGAACACTATTGGTCCTCTATTCAACACTATACCCTTTTATTGCCGAGCAGTTAGGAATGAGGATTGGAAGTCGCTTGTTCGCCGATGTCACGAGTTCAATGCCTCAGTTCTTGATTTTCAACATGTGCCTTTGAAAGACGTCCAGAAGTGGTGTTCCAAGGGTAAGGCATTATTCGACAACCTCTTCACTTATCAAATCGAGGTGCCTAAGACCATAAGTGAAGGAATTCTGCCTTTTGATATTTCGGATAGCCATGCTAGCCCCGACTACCCTCTTGCTATGGAAGCTGTCTACACGAAGGCTGGTAGACTTCGACTTGCTCTTGTCGCGCAAGGGCATATAGCATCTCCAGAGATGCTGAGCGGCATGATTGACCAAATTGAGCGGTTTGCAGACTTAGCTGCAAATTTGCCAGAGAGCGAGATGCCTGTTCTTGAAACAGAGCAACCCTATACTGATGATGGCCACAATGAACTCCGCCAAACACATAACCAGGACAATTTCGAATGGAGCAATGAAGCTCGAGTGATACAGGATGAAGTTGCTATCCTGGCTGATGCTGCCCCGTCAGATATTGCCGAAGATGTCTCAATCTTGGAACTCGGCCTCGACAGTATTGATGTAATCAGGCTTTCAGCCAAGCTCAAGAAAAATGGCATCCATCTAGCACCTTCCCAGATTATGCGCCACCAAACGATTGCCAAGATGCTAGTCGAGGCTGGCAACATTCGCCTCGATTCAACAAGTCCTGCAGAGAATGTTTCCCTGCTGTGCGTCAAAAAGAAGCTTCGCGAACACCTCGAGGCTTCAGGCGTGATAATGGATCACGTGGAATGTGTTCTTCCACCTACCCATCTCCAGGAATCAATGGTGGTTGGAATGATCCAATCTGATTTTAAATCCTATTTCAACCACGATGTCCTTCGACTGTCCGATCACGTTGACATTGCGAAACTCATCAAAGCTTGGAAAGAACTCATTCGTAGTACGCCAATCTTGAGAACCGGGTTCGTTCAAGTCGACGATCAAGATTTAGATATGACATATTGCCAAGTGGTTTCCGAGCCTTTCGACGCCGATTTTGAAGTTATGGAAATTGAGGATCTCAATGAACTAAATCAGGTCACTGCCGCGGCAAACGCCATGGCCAAGGACACACAAGGAGAAAAGAATCTAACTCAGCTGAGGTTGGTGAATATGGGTTCCCAACGATACATCGTTCTTTCGATGGCCCACGCTCTTTATGATGGATGGTCTTTGAGTTTGCTTTTCCAGGACCTCCAAGCACTTTTCGAAGGAAAGTCGATTACCCGCCCTCCTATAGAGCCATTTCTTGAGAGAATGTTGGACTCTACAGGCCAGAATGCCGTGGACTTTTGGATGCAGTACTTGGAGGATGCTTCACCATCGATCATCCCTACACAGGAAAAACGGCTTCATCCAATTGAGAACACGCTACTAAGGTCTGAGTCTGTGTCGAAAATTAGTCTGGCCGAAATTGAGGCAGCTTGCAAAAGACTGTCAGTTACTCTGCAGGTACTCTGCCAAGCTTGTTGGGCTATCACTCTAGCACGTCAAATCAAGAGTCTTGATGTAATCTTCGGCACGATCGTATCGGGAAGAGATTTTGATGGGGCTGGCAGCCTAGTGTTTCCAACAATGAACACAATTGCCCTACGATGTATCTTGCATGGTTCAGTTTCTGAGTTCCTACGCTATCTGGAGGACAACATGAACGACATCCGAGATTTTCAGCACTATCCACTGCGAAAAGCCCAAGCAGCAGCAAAGCTCAACGGACAAGACTTGTTCAATACCCTGTTCATACTCCAGAAGTCACCGGCATCAACTGACTCACCAGACCGTCCGCTGTTGACTTCCATCGAAGGGACCTCAGCCACCGAGTATCCTCTTTGTGTAGAAGCCGAAGCCATATCTGGCGCCCTCATATGGCGACTCGCCCTGCAGCCCCATTGTCTCTGGGATGGAGCACCAGGAAGTGTTTTGGAGTCGTTAGAGGCCGTCATGAGTTACCTGGTGAAGTCGGGTTCCTCCGATGTTTTGCTTTTTGAAGAAAATGGCGTATCTATCTGTGGCCTGCCTCCTACCGTTCTCGGAGATAGGATGAGTTCCGAGATCGTTGATTCTGTCGACTCGTCACCGAAGAAAAACATCGAATGGTCTCGGACCGAAACCAGAATTCGAAACGTTCTTCATCAAGTCTCCGGCGTCCCCCTTCCTTCAATCAAGATCTCCGACACCCTTTATCACCTCGGTCTTGACTCAATTAGTGCTATCAAGGTTTCGTCCCTTTTGCGGAAGATGGGGGTAATCCTTCGGCCCCAAGACCTGGCCAAATCCTCAAGCATATCTGAAATGGCCCAGCGAGCCAGCGAAAGTGAAGTCACAGTTTCACAAGCTTCTAAGGTCACTGAAGAATGGGTACCGCCCAAAGACATCAATATAGAAGACCTGCTTCGTGTCAATGGAATCGCGAGAGAAGATACAGAGCTACTGCCGGCTTTGCCAATGCAAGTCTACATGCTGAGTACTTGGCAAAAAGCACAAGGCTCTGTATTCTTCCCAGAATTTCCTTGCCGTATTCAAACTTCGGCTGGCTTTGGAGACATCCAGGACGCTTGGGACAAACTCGTATCTGAGGTACCCCTCTTGCGGACATGTTTCATTGCGACTCAGTCTCCAGCTACTCCAATTCTACAGGTCATTCTCAAAACACACAAAATCTCGTTGTCGGAAACCCAATCAGGAAATAAATCAGACGAACTGATTCAGCCGCTTGTTGCAGCACACATCACACTTCAAGAAGAGCATAACTGGCGTTTGCGCCTTCGAATTCACCACGCTTTGTATGACGGAGTCAGTCTTCCAGCTACGTTGCAACGATTCTCCCAATTACTGAGGGGCGCCGTCACTGTTGAGGACAATGGGCTTTCGCAATGGAAGCATTTCACAATGCGTCATGCCGCAGAAGCCGCCCGTAACGATCGACGAGCTTTTTGGACTTCATATCTACAGGGAGTCTCTTTCAGTTCCATTTGTGTTGAGTCACAGGCGGACGTGAAGCACCGGGTCTCGCACTTCAACAAATCAGCCATCTCAGATATCAGTCCGATCCGGGCGCTTACCACCCGCTCTGGTATTTCCTTCCAGTCTCTGTTCCTCGCAGCCTATGCCAGAGTTCACGCCAAACTGAGCAATATCACAGAAGATGGATCAGTGGTATTTGGCATGTACCTTGCCAATCGAGCCGCCGCCAACGATAGCCTTCCACAAGTCTACCCCACCTTGAACCTCGTCCCTCTGAGGGTTGACTCGCCCATGACTCGCCCATTGCCAACTGTTGCGGGAGAGGTGCAGAGAGATATCCACCAAATTACGTCGGATGCGCGGTCCAACGTCGGGCTTTGGGAGATTTTCGAATGGACAGGTGTACAAATAACCTCCTTCGTGAACTTCCTGAGCCTCCCCAGTGATGTTGATTCATCTGAAGACTTGGTCACAGTCTTGTCAGAACAGTATGCCGACAGCTCTGGCTATGACCACAGATTCAAAGTGGCCCTGCAGGAAGATATGCCCAATCATAACATTCCCGTAGGTTGCTCTGTCCTTGTATGCAAGAGATGATTACTAACTTTGCCTGCCTCAGATGGCTGTCGATATCGAAGCCTACATCAATGGAGGACATCTTGACATTGGCGTTTTCGGCTCGCAGCAACAGATATCGCATGATCACGCCGTCCACTTAGCTTCCAGTATTGCAGATGCATTGAATGAGGCTGTTCAATGATCACTTTAGAAAGAAATGATATGTGCTTCATCATAACACTGGCGTTCTTGGAATCTAGAGTTAGACTTTTCTGTGTTCAATATGAGAAGTTTATTCCTTGGTTTATGCAAGTAAATAACAATGGTTCCTGTCTAATTTCAATTGTCTGGTGAACGCCTAACTCCATGATAATGCACCCTATCGATCTCCAGTGCAGCATTGGAAGCCACATGCTGAATATCTTGACCCAATTGACATGTTACCAGAAATCCAAAAAGGACGAAGAGAATTATCCAAAGAAGGGGGGGGGGAGAGGGACCAAAAGCAACATCCTTCTTCGTTTATACAGAGTATCCCAACATTGATCTATCTGGAAAGAGGATTATGTTGGCTAAACGCACAACTTCGGCCTCCGCGCGAGAAATCGATGATGTGCTCGTGAGGCTCTTGGTATCTCCATCTCCTTCCATCTCGACATCCTCCTCATTCTTAGACTTGGACTTTTCGGAAGGTGGTGTTCCAGAGCGAGTACCTGCCGCTTCCCACGGGGCAAGTCCCATAGCCTGCAATGAAGCCGGACCCCCAACCTCAGCGATTTCTTTCTCACCAGGTCGTGTTTCAGCGTCCTCTTCCACTATTCCCCTACCCGTAGAATCGAAGTCTGGGCCTGGATGACCCCGCTGGAATGCCTTCCTTTGACGAGCAAGATAAAGTGCATTTGTTTGCGTAAGTGGTGCGGCTGGAATGTACACAAGCATACTGACCTCGCTCTTACTGCCGCTAGGTGTCTTGAGGCCATAATTGTTACTGGAGAGGTAGTATGGAAGATCGGGATGCCAGAATATGTAATCGCCAGGCTGCAACGTTGGTAATGTAATCATGCTATCTCTTAGATGAAGGTGGGGGTGCCAGGATTCAGTAATTCTCTGGGCATGTCCAGGAACAGCACCATGAATGATGGAATCCGGCTCTGTTTGCAACTTCCAATTGTCGGGAGCAAGATACGCTTCCCACTCAGGCCCGGAGCGATTCTCTGGCGGAGGGTTCTTGGTTGTAAAGAACGGTCGCAGCAAGTAATAAGCTGTTGCAAGCTTAGGCGAAGGCAAAAGGCGCACCATACCAGGCTCAACAGTAGAGAGTGCCAGAATTCCTTGGAACATACGGAAAATGGTACAAGCGCCATAGCCATTGTAGAGATCAGTCGTGACAGAAGTGCGACTAGTGCATTTCCAGGGATCATAATCTTCCCACTGACCGTGAAAGATGTTGTTATAGGTGCCCGCGTGTTGATAACCATCTGGCTCCCAGCGCTCTAAGGACCCGTTGTCAACTTGCGCGGTGATACCCGCAGATGATTGCAATGCTTGAATCCAGTCGTCGGCGGATTGTGGCGGCTCGAGTGGCGGCACGTTCAAGCTGCTGGACTGGTTCTCTCCGTTTCCGTGTACGCGTATACGATCGACGTAGGTGATAGGGAGTCTTGCAACAAGCTGATCGTCTGGGTTGGTCTCCCATAGACTCATCATAAACCGTTGGGCACTGAGGACATTGGGGTGTGCTCTCGAGCGGACCTGAGCTGGAGTCCAAAAGAAGTCGAAACAAGCTGGGTCATGCTGTAGTGACTTTATGTGACGTTTGCTGTCGATGTAGTCAACTGTCTCTCGGACCGCAGTATCCGTGTCTGCCCTTGGGACAACCTTGCGAACGACACCCACGCCGTAGCGCCTCAGATCATGACCAAAGCGGGCAGTCTGAACGGAGTCATCTAGATCACCAAACTCGATGGAAGGGATCAGATGGGCGCCAAGGTCCTCTATATGACTGACCTCTTTGTGGAGCGCGGTAATGAGGCGTGCCCAACTAGCTTCAAGCTCAGCTTCATGGCCGCGAATGAGGTTGCGCTTGATGCGCGCGAAGCGGGAAGGCAGGGCGATTGGCTCAGGACCCCAAAAGGAAATCACAGGAGCATGCTTGTCAATGGAGGGGGAGGTACTGAGGGTTGGTGTTGATCCGGTTGTTTGAGCTTTTTGCGACAAGGACGCGAGGCCGTTCGGTTTTAATGAGGGGAGAGCTGTTGTTGACGTGCTAGATTGGCTGCCCACCATTGTGCCAGATATATTAGCAGCCAGCGCCGCTGTGAGCTTGGCCTCGTAGGATAATCTGGCACTCTCTGTCACAGCAACGTTTACCAGCGACGCCGCGATTGGTGCTGAGAGAGAAGGGCGATGGCGAGATTTGGTAACACGGCCAGTTTGTGTGAAGTTGAGGTTGTTTGTATTGTTGCTTGAGGCAGATGCCGAAGTGTTGGTAGTGCTGTATGGGGATACACCTGATAGTGAGCCTGGGCTGGAGCTGGAGCTGGAGCTGGAGGGGTTTGGACGACCAAGGCGGGAGCGGGAAAGTGCAGCTCTGACCTGTTGACCTGCCACATCAGCGCCTTTTCTAGGCGACGAGTGCACACCTTCTGACCCTACTCCTCCTCCTTCTCCTCCTCCTCCGAAGACTGCCTCCCACAATTCCCGATCTCCTCTGCCATCTCCTCCTCCACCATCCGCCGCTATAACTGTTTCGACCCTTGTTACCGATCCCACGGTTGCAGCATCCCACTTCTCTTGGGCTTCCCTTAGGCTCCTCTGTTGTTTTGCCTCACGTGCACCTCTTTGGTCTGCGTCGTGGAATTGGCCATCTTCTTGCGACGCGTGACCATCGTGCGGTTTTCCATATGCGACTCTTCCAAGCCCGTGTGTAAGACCATCTCCCACAGCCACAGCCGCTACGGCCGCTACCCCAATCGCGGAAGCCAGTCCTTGCGTATTGTCCAATATGGGCGCGGGAACCTCTTCTTCACACGTTTGTGGTGGTAAGTCGACCGTCGGGGTAGCCATTCTTCCTCGATCTTGAGTTGCGTTGGATGAGGTAGTTGACTGGTTTGAGATGCAGAGGCTCCTGGATGAGTTATCGCCTGTGTTTCGTCAATGGTTCAAAAAAACAATCAAACCGCTTTTGAGCCTGGATATCTTAGCCATATGTACGCGGCAGTGTGTTTAATTCCTTCGTGCACCAAATTGCAGAGACTCGAAAGCAGAGCAAAACCTCTGTTCCTATACTGCTTGCAGAACTTCCTCTATAAACCTCACTTCGAAAGATGGCCTGGCCCCTATGGACTATCGAGACCGCTTTAGCAAGCGGGTGGCCGGACCGGGGCCTCTGCTAAGACCATCTCACCTGTCGTTCCGGAAGATCCTCTGTCGATATCCCCATGGAGGAGTAGAGGGTCCTGCGCCGAGAGACCTTGCACAACGGCGCAACGACCGACGTGGATGGATCTCACAAGCACGTTTCGGCCCTGTCATCCGTCGAACCACCCACTTCGTGCTCAACGCCCCGTCCCGAAACCCCGGCCATACCCCACACTTTCCCCTTTGGAGCAAGTGATGAATGTACGGCATCGCGGGCCATAACCCGTCTAAATGGATACCAGCGCCCCCGCCGAGAAAGCTAGGTAACAAAATGAGTTGCCCGAAAGTTTGTCAACTGACCACATGAGACTCAACGAGATACAATCTGCATAATAATAACGCGCAGTACTATTATCGATATTCCAGCATCTTGCCACAACTCATCATCTGTCACCTTATCATCGGCTTCCTATCCGCCACCGAGAACTCAATCGAAAAGATTGTCTTGCATAACGGCCTCGGAAACCCGATTGGTGCTCATACATCCACGCATATAGGGCTTTTGTTTCATCATGGAATTGCTATCTTGTCTCCCGAGCCTTACGTTTTCTTCCAAACATCAGTAGGTACGCAGCTGAGGAAGGAAGGTTTAGTGGTGGAAAGTTGCCGGGCCGTTGGGCCTGTTTTACTGAGCCGTCGCGGCAAAATCTGGCGTGGTTAGAAGCTAGGCAAAAGGCTGTGTCGGGCAAACACAACCCGACACTAAACCAAACCCTTGGAAGAATAATGGCAAATCGGGCCCCAAACCCCCGAGAGATGTATTTGGTAAAAGAACTTCAAATATTCAACTACACAAGGTATTTCATACTCGCTGCGAAAATACAATCATGCGCTAATCATTTTAATCATACAGATATCCAAAACAGTGACTGGCTCCAAGTGAGCCCCACTCACAACCGTTGGAAATTTTCTCCAAATAATGTTTACAGTCGGGAGTGCTTGGGTTTCCAGCCCTCCTCCTGGGCAATAAGCTCGGCAGCTCGCTCACCAACAGCTAGCACAGTCACCATAGGGTTGATGGAAGGCATCTCAGGGAAGATACCAGCGTCAACAATACGGAGCTTGCTGATGCCGCGAACCTTGAGCTCAGGGTCCACAACAGCCATATCATCCCGCTCGACATCACCCATCTTGGTGGTGCCAGCAGGGTGGTAGACGGTGTGAGCGACGCGGCGAGCATATTCGCTGATCTCCTCATCTGTTTGGATCTTAGGGCCAGGGGCAACTTCTCCCTTGAGCCAGTCCTTGAAGGGGCTCTGCTGTGCAATCTTGCGGGCAGCCTTGATGCCATGGACAAGGGTAGCAGCATCGTAACCCTCGGGATCAGTGAAGTAACGGAAATCAAGGGCAGGCTTGACGGTAGGGTCGGCTGAAGTCAAGTAGATACGCCCACGAGAGCGGGGACGGGGGATGTTGGGCGTCATGCAGAAGGCATAACCATCCTTAATGATAGGATATCCCAGTCTCTCGGTGTTGAGGTGGAAGGGAATCTGGTAGCAGTGCATCATGATGTCGGCAGCATCCTTATCGTTGCCGGCGGCGTTTGTGGGCTCGCGTCGGAGGAAAATACCTGCGTCGGAGTCCATGGTGGTCTGGTTTGCAGGCACAGGCTTATTCAGCTCCCACATGATGATGGTCTCGGGGTGGTCGAGAAGGTTCTCTCCAACACCTGGGATATCCTTGACAACGGGGATCTTAAGATCCTCGAGTTGGGCCTTGGGGCCGATGCCAGAGTGGAGGAGAAGGCGGGGGGTATCGACAGCACCGGCGGATAGAATAATTTCCTTGCGAGCACGAAGAGTATGCTTCTCTCCAGACTTGAGAGTGACATTGATGCCGGTAGCCTCGTCGTTCTCGACAATAACCTTGGAAACATGGGCCTCGGTGAGAACAGTCAAGTTGGGTCGTCGCTCATCGCCACGAAGGATGGGGTGGATATAGGCAACGGAAGCACTGCTGCGGTGACCGGTATCGGGGTTATAGGAAACGGAAAAGAAGCCAGCACCTTGGGTCAATTGGCCCTTCTCGGAAATCTCGTGGTTGAAATCGTGGATGATGGGAATGCCCATAGCTTCAGAACAGGCCTTGACCCAGTCCTTGGTGAGCTGGTTACGGTGTCGGGGGTGAACGGGGTTCAGCTGGTTGCGCAAGTTGTCAACATTGCGCATAACAGTTTCGAAGTCCCAGCCCTTGCAGCCCTTAGCAACCCAACGGTCCATGTCATGGCGGAAGGGGCGGAAGGAGATGAGGGTGTTGTGAGAGGAGCATCCACCGAGGACCTTGGCGCGAGAGTGTCGGATGTGGCTGTTGCCATTGGGCTGCTCAGTTGTGGGATAGTCGTAGTCGAGATCACCACCGAGGAGAGACAACCACTCACGAAGGTTCAGAACATTGTTGAGGCCGAAGTCCGAAGGACCAGCCTCAATCATAAGAACCTTGCGCTCAGGGAGGTAGGACGAGAGGCGAGAAGCCAGGACACAACCAGCTGTGCCACCACCTACGATGATATAGTCGTAGGCAGAGCTAGCAGAAGCGGGAAGATACTCGGTGGTCATTTTTGAAGGTAGGTCTGAATGAGAGGGAAGCTGGGCAAGAGGTTCAATGAAGGGGTATCAGTGAGAGAACTCAATCTAGTAAGCTCAAGGAGTACCAATGAAGGTTGATTGATGGAGATGAACTGGGGAAGAAACAAAAGTTACTTAAGAGCCAGAAGCATGAGAGCTCTTGTACTCGAGAATCGAGGCGATCAAGATCTTTTTGAGAGGGTCAGCCATCAGCTTGAAGTGGGGTCCTAAACCATGGAAGGGTCTTTGGAAACAACATACAGTGCGGATGACTTCTATCTACATGGTGCCCAGCCTTGACTCGATGTATTATTCAGACTGCTCGAAGTACCCTCTAGGGATCGAGACAGGATATTGATTGGTCAGGACTACCAGCACTCAACAAGGCTGGTGAGTGGATCAAAACACCAAAACGGCGAGCGGCGAAAGCTAATCAGTGAGAAAGCTGGGCTGGCTGGTCAAGTATCAGGCGGGCCACAAGCCTAGCCAGAACGGGCGGGTCCTTGGCAGGGATTCAAACGGCAAAAAAGGTTCACCGACTCTGGGAATCTTTTTTTCGGCATTGACGAAGTTGAGATATTCTGAATGAGAAAACCACAGCTTGCATGACGTTCGTTTTATTGCTATCAACAGACAAGCAGGCCGATTGATTGCTGCCCATCAGCGACTTGGATCAATATCAAGTGACGAAACGCGAGCTCTTCGGCAGTCAAATTAGGTGGAAATCAATTTGCTAGGGTTGTTATCGGCCTGCCTGTTTTGTTCTCGAGGCGACCAACGCATGGCATGTCAAAGATCAACAATCATTTGCTTCCCTGGCCGCTGTAACCGCGCGAAGAGCATTGACGCGGCGACTGTTTAATGTTTGTTCGGTATTGAGCGGTACGTGTGGGGCCGTCTGACGGCGAAAATATGGAGTTCAGTGAACTCCGCTGGCCGGACCCGGCTCCATCTGTTGAGGAAGTCTCCGAATCACTCGATTTCAAGAGGAGAGTTTTCATCTCGGCACAAGAAGGGCTTTATCCAGACGGGATTTCCTTTGAGGTTTGTTCGAGATTTGCAATCAACTTTGTCTCAGCGGACAAGAGGGCAGCTGATAACGCAGACGCACGACAGCCTGCCCCGGGTGGCCCAGGCCATGCCGCTCGCTGTCTGATTACGAGGCTTAAAACACGGCAACACGCAGGCCCACGGGTTTCCGTGAGGGATGCATGCATGCATCAACTAAGCGAGGTATAGTACATACTGATTGTGTTGGTGCGTCGATAGGATTATCGGATTCTTGATGTACAGGAAATGCCTGTTCTGGTTTCGCGTCGTCTTGTACCTAGACTACTAGACTACTGTATCAATTCGCTTTGTCGGGGTCGTATTGGACAACCTGCAGGGACAGTGTCGTACACCACTAAGACCCCATATTGCCATGTGCCGTGGAGGGTACCCAGTTTGGAGTGCTGCTTAGCATACTGATCAGGTAAAGCGCGGTTGGGGTACTGGCACGTCAGATCGATAATCTCCAAGATCGATTTTTGAGGTGTGGTAATTGGACAGTGCGCCCCGCTGCGTTGCGAATCCTTCGTCTTGTTTTTTCCCTTTTCTTTTCTTCCCTTAGCTCTGCAATCCTGCCACTATAATCCGCGCAGTCTCACTGAAATCTTCAAAATAGAAGCAACTTGTTGTATCTGTAATATTCAATTAATTTTTTTGGGCTATCAGAAAATCCTTCCAATAGACAATCAAGCACCATGTAGATAGCCTCAGGCTGAATTAAAGCTCCAGGTGTAGCAGGTGAACAGCTAGTCTAGGAGCTCAGCAATGACGTCAGTATACTCACTGTGTATCCACTCCGCTGGACTAAGGCATGGAAACCAGCCACCCAGTTTAGTTTTCCTCGGCATTATCTGATAGGTAGCAGCAGACTGAGTGAGGGATGGGCGACGCAAGGCTGGCTAGGAAACACCGGACTTCTCTGCAGGGCACCGCACCAGAAACTGTCTGCTAGATTTTTGTCGACTTGATGCGAGGCTGGTAAGCACGGCTTTGAGCTTTTATGTACAGTAGCAAGTTGAGTGACTGTATATCTATTAGGCACTGAGAACAAACTTTTTTTCTGTCCTTTCGCAGATACGTTCGTTATCTTTTGCTAAAATAGGCATAGCGTGATAATTTGCTGGCTTGTTCTACGGATCCGACGTTGAGACGCTCAAGGTACTAACTCTCATAACTGTGGTTGACAGAGACAAGCTATTTCTCACAACCAGGTACCTAGGTGCACAACCATCTTTGCTCGAGTCATGCTGGAGGTAATCCTTCCCCAGGTTTCACAGGCAATGAGGGCGGGCTTCACAAGCGGAAGTCGCTACTCAAGACTTGAGTCTGAATAAATAAGGTAGCTTGGCAATCATTTAGGTCCTTTTAACAAGACAAGTTGGTTGGGTGCAAGGTTGATACTTTGCTTATTTTCTTCCTATTGGTTGGTCAACTCTACTGTATGAAGGTAGCGGCACAGTATCGCTTGGGCCCCGCATCATTGTATCTTGCTAGAAAAGGAAGGTACCCAACATCGGTCATAGTGGGGCAATTGGCATCCCGTCTACGGCACTTCACACTGATCCTCACAGGCTTTATTATCCAACTTATATCACATGTAGCAGAGCAGAGTATCTTCCTTGACTATCCAACACAATTCAGATGACCTTAGCGTTCTGTGCTGTATTCTGCTGCATCCTCCTTCTCTCACCTTAATCTTCCTTACTTTGAGCCACAATGACTTTCTCATCTGAGATTCACACTTTCCACTCGGGTCGGCCACAGCCTGAGTCCTCGTCCAAATCCAACACTTTTGTATCCGTCGACCCAAGCAACGCTAAGACGCTTGCAACTATCTACACTACCACACCGGACCAGCTTAATCAGGCCATTGCAGATTCCCAGGCCGCCTTCCCAGTATGGTCTCAAACACCAGCACCTCGCCGAGCTGCCATTCTCCTCAAGGCGGCTGCCATCCTTCGCAAGCGCAACGACGAACTCGCGCTTACTGAGACCCTTGATACTGGCAAACCTTGGTCGGAAACCTCAACTGTGGACGTTGCAACTGGTGCGGACGTCCTCGAGTATTACGCGCATATGGCTGCTGGTAGCTTCCCTGGTCAGAATACTCGGCTTCGAGCCGACGCTTTTGTTCTCACCACACATGAGCCTTTGGGTGTTTGCGCCGGCATTGGTGCTTGGAACTATCCTATTCAGATTGCTCTGTGGAAATCGGCTCCATGCTTGGCTGCAGGAAATTGTATGGTGTACAAGCCTAGCGAGGTCACGCCTTTGCATGCTCAAACACTCGCTCAGATCTACATTGAGGCAGGTGTCCCACCTGGCGTTTTCAACGTTGTCTATGGTGATGGAATCGCTGTCGGAGCCCCTCTTGTCGCCCACAGCGGTATCGCCAAAGTAAGCTTCACCGGTCAAGTTAGTACAGGCAGCAAGGTCGCCAGTCAAGCAGTTAAGGATATGAAGGGTGTCACCATGGAACTTGGCGGCAAGAGCCCCCTTGTTATTCTTCCTGATGCTGATGTGGAGGAGGCAGCCGATACCGCAATGGTGGCCAACTTTTTCTCTACTGGGCAGGTGTGCACTAACGGCACCCGTGTCTTTGTCCCAGATACTCTGCTGGAACAGGTTGAGCGAGCTATCGTCCAGCGTTGCCGCGAGGGAATTCGCATGGGTCTGCCTCAAAACAGCGACACGAACTTTGGGCCCATGGTGAGCGCCGCACAGCAAGAAAAGGTCAAGATGTATATTCAACACGGGCGCTCAGTCGATAAGGCCAAGGTATTGTTTGATGGCTCTGAAGAGGCCAGCATGGCTCAGCCAACACCAGAGGGCTTCTGGGTTCATCCTGTTGTCTTCACCAACTGTATTGATGACATGCGTGTTGCGAGGGAAGAGATCTTTGGACCAGTAATGTGCATCATGCCGTATAAGACCCAAGGGCGTTCCCGCGAGGATTGGGTGTCAGAGCTTGTTGCCAGAGCCAATGATACACCAATGGGACTTGCTGCTGGTGTTGTATCATCGGACGTTGGACTGGCACACGAAGTCGTCCAGAAGCTTGACGCAGGAATTACCTGGATCAATACATGGGGTGAGTCACCAGCCGAAATGCCTGTGGGAGGCTGGAAAATGAGCGGCATAGGACTAGAGAATGGCCACGAGGGCATAGCTGCATATATAAGGACAAAGAGCACTCTAGTCCAGCTTGGCAAGGGAGCTTGCAAAGGCATATTTTCAAAGTTATAAAATAATAGTATTTCTTAAAGTAATATTATTTAGTTTTTAGGTCTCCCTGACTTTAAAAGCTAACTTAGCTACTTTATAGCTATAATTAAAATAATAGAACTAATTATATTAATTTTATTATTTAATAGCCTTAATAACCTTTTATATAAATATATAAAATTACTATAAAACTTACTTAATAGCTTTTTTTACTTTTATTTATTTATTAAAATATGTAAAAGATTTTATTTAATTAACTTTTAAGCTTTTTTTAAATAATATACTAAGCTTTTACTTATTAATTAACCTGCCTAGCTTCCTAATTTAATTCCTCTTAACAACTTTAATTATAGCTATATTATTATAATACCTATTTAAAATAGCCTATAATTATATAATAAGATATATTACTATATT